>CM067371.1:85951456-86619141 GCA_034401795.1 Chaetoderma sp. LZ-2023a
ACAGAGGTCGCTGTTCATGTTCTCATAGCGTGAACATGGCATGCGGTCGACTAAACCTAGACTGTTCTAACTCGATAGGATAGGTTCATAGCAGTAAGGAGTGATTACTCTGTAGGAAACATTTCGTGTACGTCTCCTTTCCGGATGTAGCGGATATATAACACCGCACACCTGCAATGATGCATAAAATGGCCATATACCTTAAGGCCTACGTTATATGAGTAATTGTCTCTATCTACGCTCCACCAGCCTTTGGGCTTATTAATTGTCTGGACCTCCCTCCGTCATGTTACTTAGAGTTGACTCTGGAACTACCTGCAGTGCATCTCTGGGTGATTTTACATAACCCTAATGTCAGGTAAATGTTAGCTCCCCGGGTGCGGATCTCAAATGATCCGTCCCCGACACACTGGTGATGGAAAGGATTCAGCTCTCCATCTAATTTTACAAGTGACTGGTTGTGGTCTTAGCACCCACCACGCCCTCACGGGAAGGTCGCCATAGTTGGATAGCTGCATCCTTGTCCCCACCCTAAACTTATATGTGCTTTTCAACGCTTATGTATTGTGACTTGTCCTTGTGCTGTTATATGTGGTCATGACGCGACGGTAACAGGATCGTTATATGATTCTGGAGCTTTCACCTCATGATATTTGCGCGCACGGTCTACTGAGGGGGATGATCCATAGGATGACCTCACGGTCACTGAACATTCTCGCCCGTCAGACCTATATGTTAAAAACAGTTAAGCTTACATCGCCATTTGCAGCTAAACCTAGACCTGGACCCAAAAACTAAATGATATGGTAGATATTAGCAGAAGGACCACATAAATAAAGTGGCAGCTACTAACACAGAATCTTGGAACTTACATAAGATGACGGTGTTGAATTCTGCGGAAATCATCTGCCCCATCTTCACGTAAAACAGCGTGCATCACATAAAACATATGGTCTCACTAGGTTGACTCTTTTACATAATATGATTTCAACAAGAGAGTGGCCCTTTTTGCCATCTCTCTTCCTCCGCTTCGGCGTTGTAGGCATTTTCCTGTGACGGAGGCCCGCACAAGGCACTTTCCTCTCGCAACAAAATAATGTTTGTAGACGTTAATTTGGTTTATATTAAACTTGCTAAGTAGCCGCGCTAGGACCCTCCTTTGCAGGGATGCCTCACGGATCTTATTGTGTGAGGTACCTCTGGCGAGGACCATGATAATGAGTCGTCAACTTGGCCCCATGTACTAGACTTCTCCCAGGTAGCAGCAAACGAGTACGATTGTTTGACTGCTACATATATTAATTATTGTTTGTATTTAATTACGTCCCGGCCCTAAAATGGAGCTGTGGGACCGTCACACTGGTGCCACCTACAGCGAGGATGAGACCATGGGGTTCAACTTTCGCAGTGATGGTCGCACAGAAGTCAGTCTTTGTACACTCCAGCAACATGCAACACCGGATCCGCAACCCCGAGATCCGCAGCTAACCAGCAGCCCCATCCCGATGTGCCGCGCGCTGGAGGTACCACGGAACGGGAGCATCCAGTGGACCGGCATGCATGCCCGGAGGCTACACTACGTATGTGTTGTATTTAATTTGATTTATAAACTGGCTCATAAACCAAAAACGATTGAGCATCAGAAACTACTGATTCAGTAGGACATGCGGAGATGTATCGCACTTTTGAGTAGACCATGAGGTGGTGAACACTCACATTGTGACACATGCTGCGGATGCTAAATATCAAATGTAGATGTAAGCTGGCGAGACACTGACGTTATGGGCCTCCACTACTGGTGGCTTACGTTCCAAGCGTATGCAGCGTTACGCCCCATATTATGAATGCATGTAAGAATCACAAAGAGGTAGCAATGCATTCCCACACAAAAGATTCAAATAAGCATTGATGTTAGAGAATCGGTGTTGGCATTCCATGAATTAACTGGATCAAATACAACTATAGCCAATTGTTTGGTATTTAACAGTCTGCTTGAATATTTATGTCAACTTCCGGCAGTGACTATGAACATCGTGGAGAAAACGACTTTGGATGACCATGCTTTCTTCGAATTTCTGAAGCTGCCACTTAGTACAAGTTCTTATGGATAATTAGTTGTAAACTCGGTGTAGAGATAATTTCTGAAACTGCTTTTGTTTTCTGAACGCCTATGAACTTCTCCCAGTTTCCAGTGTTTTGATCTTTGCTTTCCACCAATCTTGCTATTGTCTTGTTTCTTCTATGATTAAGTTTTCTGAGTTGCCTCTTTGATGGATCCTTCTAAATACTGACCAAACACAATATCTACTCTGGTGGGGTTTTCTGAAAATAGAACATCTACAAACTCTTGGAAGTTATCACAATATTCGCCAAATGTGTTTGCTCCTGTGCAGTTTCCTATTGAGTGAACTACAGGCCACTATCCTGCAGGTAGGATCTTTACTCATTGGTGGTTGACTTTTACTCAAGCCATGATCTAGAATTTTGCCCGGATACGCTATATTTCATGGAGATTTTAGCTTCCCGTTAAGACTTGCGAAGGACAATGACACAGATGAAACTTCCTGCTCCACAGTTTATCAACATTCACATCACACCCAGATTCCATGGCAGCAATGGACCTTTCCGGTTTTAGCTATGCCCCGCCCATCTCTGGCTAAGCTCCACCCACACCTCACTGGTGTTGGGATCGATCGATCTCTGAACACCATGCATGACTATCAATTTCCAAAAAACTACACAGGTAAGTTGTTGACTATTTTGAAACTAATTGGGCTGGGTGCTGTTGCTGCCTTAGGCAGCAAAAGGCAGCAACAGCGTCCAGTCAAATTAGTTTCAAAATATTCGACAGCATGTTTATTAAATAGCAAAGAATTACAAAGACATACAATTCATACAACGTGTGGGACTATTTGAGATTTGATCACGGTCTATATGAAACCATTTGTGACGTAATGATTGTAACGTCATCACACATGCGCTGAACTGATTATGACGGTCATACGAGGTCAGATGATGGATGGAGACTCTGGAAAGGTGAATTACACGTCTAAATAAATCTTGATCTGCTTTGGCTGATACACACTTCTGTTTGTCAACATGAATATGTCATTAAATGTATACATTGGCCCACATGTCTTCAACCTTTGGCTTCTGATGCTGTTATCAAGCCTCGTTGTTCTAGAATTCATTTGCCAAGTTTTGGGGGAGACCTTTCAAGTGTTTTTCGATTTCCTGATGTCGCTTACTTGACCGTGTTGTAAACATTGGCCATCGAGGTCTCCAGAGAGCTTCAAATACACGATTATGTGTACGGTGCCTCTGTTTAATACATTTTCATTGATTATGTTCGCTAGTGTGTTTCTTCCAAAGAGTGCTTGCTGTTCAAATATTGCTTAGACATGGCACTTCTATGTGCTGTCTTATCATTTTTGAAAAGTTCATTTGAATGTGGAATCCTCCTAGCGTGAAAATATAATTCTTGCAACCATGGCCTTTCTCCTTAATTTTGATATCATTTGGACAGTAATGGAGATCTGTGAATAAGGACAAAGCATCTTCAAGAAAGTCAATGTCCAAATGATATAAAAGTCAGAAGCTTTTCTGATTGGAAGACGTCCAACCTCAGTTCGTGGAGGATCACTTTCTGACAGCCCTTAATTGAATCCGCTGGCCGTCGGGTGGCTCCTATTTTCTCCTTATCTGGTTCATACCCGTCTTCTATATGTGTTTTGGTTTATGGGAATCCAAATGTGACTCTTGACTGTCATGGATATCTGAAGGCATCTTCAAAACACTAGATGAGCTTGGTTTAATATTAATATCTATTTTGTCTCATAGGAAACATTTCTCCTTAACACAGCAATATTGTATCGGGTTAAATGTACCTATCCCATTACTTTTAAATGATAAATAACATCTATGAAATATCATCATTACAGCTTTCTCTTTTATGAGAACTGTTAATAACAAGGACAATTTTTTCTGTTGTAAACTTTGACAAACGATCACTCTTGGCCACGCCTTCACATTGTCTCAAAAGATATGTTTCCTATTGATTATCAGCAAGTGTCACTCTATCTCATCGTGTGGATATTGACACCGAGACAACACTTTCTGTCATATCAGTTCTGAGAAGTAAATGTTACAGTCAGTTACTTGATAACAATGGACCTTTCCAGTTTTAGCTATGTCCCGCCCATCTCTATCTAGTCTCCACCCACACCTCGCTCGTGTTGGGATAGATCGATCTCTGAACTCCCTGACTCTATTTATAGAAAACTATACAGGTAAGCTGTTGAATATTTCGAAACTAATTCGACTGGTAACAGTGCCCAGTCAAATTAGTTTCGAAATATTCAACAGCATGTTTATTAAATAGCAAGAGATACAATTCGTACAACGTGTCGGACTATTAAGCGTTAAATACGTTCTATTTCGAACCAGAAAGCGTTACGGCTACGTATCTATCAAAGTGGCCAAAGTGAAGACCGCACCAAACTACGCCGGGAGCGCAATAACATTCTGCTCAATTAGCGAACGCTTAAAAGATCTTGCTGTTCAACAAGCAGACTCGCTAGCAGATGAAATCACTACTACGAATGACTGTCACAAAACGTTTCTGGCAGCCCGAGCCCTGAGAGCTACTGACTACACACCAACACTCACTGTACACAACTCTGAAGGACCAGGGAAAAGCCGACGCGATTGGAGAATGGTTCAAGGAACAGTTCACTGATCACGATGATGAATCCTTGCACTCGTTCTTGGGAGAACCCAGGCCATTACTAATACCAATTAAAACAGCAGAAGTTGAGAAGGCACTTAAAGCCCTGAACATGAATGTGCATCTGGACCTGATGGCAAGAACAGTGAAATATCAAATATGCAAGTGACATTATCTCAAAATTGACCACGCACCTAATCAATTCAGCTTTTATGCACCACCTTCCCATCGCCACTGTCGGCCAAGACACCCTTATCGCACTACCCAAGCCGAAGAAACCACCTTCCCACCCCACCACACAGACAATCTGCGGCCTATTGCGCCCGTCAACAGCACACGGTCAAATCCTAACAAATGTTACTCTATGCCGCATCTGACAAGATCGATGACTTCACCGGATCATGTCAAAGTTGCTTCAAACGTGGACGCAGCTGCGCAGACATTGTTGTCGGTAGTCATATCCAAACACTGGGATTTCCACAAAATGGGCATTGACATGTCACGACACAATTAAACGTTCAAAGATCCTAGATATACTACGCCAGGTCAGTTGCAATGAAGATGAGCTACGACTAGTGAGACTACTACATGCGGACACCAAGCTGAGAGTACGAGTCAAGTCAGTGAAGTCTGTAGAGTTTGAGACATCCCCACAGGGAGATGGTCTATCTCCGGTGCTTTTCACCTGTTTCCTTGCTGCTGCATTGAAATCCGTGCGGGAAAGTTCCACAAGACCAACCCCCCCCCCACACCCTCAACACCCCATCCCCAACCCCGCCCCCCACTCCCACAGTGTCGAGTATCGATACTGGGTGTGCCACTAGAGGTGGAATACGCCGACGATGTGGATGTCATAGACGAGGAAAAGAAACCCCTTGACAAACTTCTCCCAATAGCAGCAAGCAAACTAAAATTTGAGAATATCTTTATGAATGAATTCAAAACAGAGTTCACCCACATATACCTATCTACAAAGCATGAAACTAAAGAAAATGAGGATCCAATTCGTGACGGCGGACCATGGAGGAAGAGTAAAATCCTGGGCTCACTGCTGCTGGCATTGCTACACGCTGCGTCATGGGGAATATAGCTTTCCAGTCCTTCTGGAAGCTATGGATTCGTAAATCAAAGATGCCCTTGATACAAAATACAATGCAACCTGCGTATCCTTAATGCTGTATAATTGTAACAGCTGGGCAGCTCCAAAGGCACTCTAAACAAGCTCGATGTCTGCCACCGCAAACACCTACGCACCATCCCTGGACACCGATGGCCAAACAGCATAATTTCCAACGATGCACTATACAAGATGTGTAATACGTCGCCGCTCCCTGTAAAAGTCCCCCAGCAAAGTGTTTGGCCATGTGCTAAGAATGTCAGAAGAGACACCAGCACAGAGAGCCTTGGAATTCGCTGTACTAGGAGCCAGCAAAAACAAAGCCAGGAGAGGACGTCATTGCATAAATCTGCTAAGTGTCCTACGAGGTGACCTCAAGAAAGCAGGACTCGGTACACTCAAGTCAAGAATGGACCTGAGGAAGTTAAGGGTTTCGGCTGAGGACAAGGCACAGGGTGCAAAAGCGAAGAAGGGCTGATTGCAGCTGTATGATGTTTCTACTACTACAGCCGCAGAATACAGTAATCATATATTTCGAATCATTCACGACGTCATGATTATGACGCCAGCATACACGTCACTTAGCTGCTTATGACGTCATATGATGGATGGATACAGTGGAAAGTTGAATTATTTAAACAATACCCAACCATAATTTAGGCAAATAAGTGAAAATCAATGAAAATATTAACAACACATTAACAATACATTCATTGTATTGTTTTTTCTCAATGTGGGTAGGACCAGAATGATATCTGCCATGATTACCACGAGAGACCGTTTCTAATGGTCTTAATGTATTGAATACCCTCATGTATGTGGAAATAGACATCGCGTTCATGCTTCTATCTAGTCCAGAAGCTGACATATTAGAGAAAGATGATTTTCCAAGGCGGCCATCTTGAAATCCAAGATGATCATCATATAGGAAAAATAAGCCAGGCTTATAAACAAGCTTATTTTCATTCAGCACCACATATACAAGCCATCTAAACATGTTTCCAAATTCTACTAAAAATGTTTAGCAAAATAATTTTTTCCGTATCTGTATCTGTGATCTGTGACGGCTTGCATGTCTTTGCTATGGCAGGCATCAAGCTTGTCCAAGAGGCCCCATTGAGCTGTTCAGCCGTCACACTTGCAAGGCATTATAGTGACACGTGTAGCATCATATAGGTATACATCTGGACTTTTATGGGGACTTTAGAGACACGAATCCACAGCTTGCAGAAGGACTGCTCATGTAATGAAGGAACCAGTTTTAGTTATGTCCAGCCAATCTTTAACTAAGCTCCAGCAACACTTCGCCGTGATGGGATCGCTCGATGCCTGACTATCAATTTCCAGAAAACTATACAGGTAAGCTGTTGAATATTCTGAAACTAATTTGACCAGGTGCAGTTACTGCCTACACAGCGCCAAATCAAATTAGTTTCAAAAAATTCACCAGCATCTTTATTAAATAGTAAGGACATATAATTTGTTACAACAACGCTTAGTCCGTCATCAATTAAGCGTTCATGACAAAAGTATCTACGACATTCGTAACGCCACTGATTGACGTGATCCTACACGTCACGTAGTTGATTATGACGTCATATGATTGATTGATAAACTGGAAAGTTCCATTAGGACACGAAGGATGCATGAGGTACATATGTTGGCTAGCGTGGCATATGTATTGTGACGAAGGCAAGTTAATTCTTTCATCTGGAACAGCCAAATACGAAAGATAAAGTGCAAGAAATATTATATTAAATATTTTGAAACTAATTTGACTGTAGATTTGTTGCCTATGGCCACACCGTGTTCCTGTAAAATTAGCTTCCCAATATTCAAGAACATGCCTGGATCCTCGAGCCTATATAATAACAGTTAAATACACATACAAAAAAACAAACAAACCCCGTTTCGATGATAATTTAATACTTTATATTAAAATTTGAAAGCTTCCGCGTAAACAGAAGTGGCCAGTATTATGTCATAATTAAAACACTTTAATTAAAGGTGTTAAGTAATTAACAACTTCATAATAATTAACATTAATCTTGGTAGTTCTTTTTATACAGCTATTTACAATCGAATACAACAATTTAACAACGAACTTATATTGCGCTCCCTTGCAATTCTGTATAAATTAACAACAACAACAACAACAACAACACCCAGGAACGTAGAGAACGTTCGAAATCCGTTAACCAGATGAAACTGAAATCCTGAATTCATGAACAGTTTAATAAATATTTTGTTCCAAATTTTGAGCTGTTGCTGCCTATGTCCTATGCCTATATCATTTGGCATTCCATCATGCTAGATGAAAGAAATTCGAGGGTAGACGTTTGTTAACCCGACAATAAGGGAGATAATCACCCGGTTCCATGGTAACCCAATGCAAAACTAATTTATCGCTTACCGTTGCGCCTAATTTCATCATAACTTCAAAAGATTTGAAGATAGAAAAATTAATAAATGTCAAAATGGTCGAGTTCTATCACACTACCTTATGACAAGTGTTACTTCTTCTTTTCCTATATTTGGTAATAATTTGTCAATTTATGCACCAGCTATGATTATAAACTCCATCGGCTATATCTTCTTCAGAGAACTACATATGTGAATATATTCATTCATGTACTAAATATTATTTTGCAAAGTTCTCAAAGCTCTGAGGACCGTTACACACGATTATACTGCGGATATAGCACAAATTGGCTGGTGCAAAATATGCCATGATGTCAGATGTATGCACTGACTCCATATCATATATTTCCATTTATCCACAAATTATGTATTTGTTACAACCATACAATGGATGTCATTAATCATACTCCAAACATATTTTATGTGTTTTCTTTCTGGCTAAGATAGAATGGTGGAGAGTATTCCGCTTGCAAGGCGTCAAATAGAGTCATTTTGTGAAGATGACATCACTAAGTGTACCGTTTGTCAGAAAAATTTCAAACAACAGCTCGCGTTAAGAAGGTAGTGCATGTGGTTGAAAATGCAGGCTAGATGCAACTGTGTAATTTAGATTGTGACGCCAGCCAACTAGTGACGCATTTGATCATGACACCAGCTATTTCAGTGACAGATCGGATGCCTTCATTCATGCTCATATGATCTTCTTATCGGCCTTCAGTAATCAGATTCGTAGACCTGTGTTCGTATGATCTATTATAAAGATATTTAATTATTCATGAACAACAATACAGATTGAGCCACAAGTGACTGTATGCGTTCACGCTTATCATGGCTACACACCACCAGAAACAACCATCAGTGTTCTCCCTTTGTTCCCAGACAATATTATATTTAGGTGTACTGTAATGTTAGTAATTTCCTTAGCGTGTCGTAACCGCGATGTAATATCAGTCGCTACATATCAATTATCAAATCGCATTATGTAACTGCGAGTGTTAACCCTTTACTGACGAAATTTGATAAAGATTATCAAAATATTTGTTTGTTGGATGTCCATTTGCAGGCCACGAGTAGGCTGTTTTTGACAATTTACAACTGAAATGATTGACTCGGTTATTGAACCAGTCATTTCCAGTGGTAAAATTTAAAAAAACCGTCTTTTCTTGTTCTGCAAATGAACATTCCTCAAGACCTCAGTCTGCTGAGGTTAGGGTTAAACCTCTGGGTCTGTTTGAGCCGCCTCATCACGAAAGTGCTAAATAACATCGGATTAGTTTTGTGGTATTTTTTAACGTAATCATAATAAATATGTCCGACTGAGTCATGATTGTGATCAAAGTCATATTCGTGCAGAAATCACATCAGTTACGGGCTATAATAAATATGATTATACATTATGTTAGTAATATCTCTGAATGGAGTATTCCATTCTATCCCTCAATTATACGATGTCTTGATCAACTAGGTGACACGTATGATGTCGTCATAACCAATTACGTCATGAATGACTTAGACAAGTTCGTCATGAATGCTTAATTTATGGCGGGCTAAGCGTTGTTGTACAAAATGTATGTGTTTACTATTTAATAAACATGCCGTTGAATATTTTGAAACTTATTTGACTGGGCACTGTTGCTGCCATAAGTAGCAACAGCACCCAGTCAAATTAGTTTCAAAACATTCAACAGTTTACCTGTATATTTTTTCTGGAAATTGAGATTTCAGAGTCCATGGATCGATTGATCCTAACACGAACAACGCGTGGGTGGAGCTTAGCCGGAAATGGGCGGTGCTTAGCTAAAACTGTATTCCTCCATTCTATGATAAACTTAGCATTGAAATAGAGGACTCAATCTCTCGCTATGCCCCGCCCATTTCTAGCTAAACTCCGCCCAATTTTTATACGTCTTGGAACCGATTTCAAACTTTAAAACCTGAATTCCCAGAATCTAAATTTCAAGGTAACTATAGAGGTAAACTATTTATTATTTTGAAAATAATTTGACTAGGGGATGTTGATGCCAGTCCCAGTCACATTAGTTTCAAAATATCCAACATAATGTTTAAAAAAATGTAAATTCATATATAATATCACGATATAAATTCGTACGTTTATTGACGGACTTTTCGACATTTGTTACGTCGTTATGTCATTTTTTCAGAGAACAGTTAAGTGGCGTATGCGATTGTGACGTCAGATACTTGAGTGGCAGATCGGATTACATGGATTAATACAATATGATTATCCTGGATAATCCAATGTTAGCATGTTCAAATACACCATTCCGGGTCAGCAAGCCTACAGAATGTCTAAGGATGTAACATTAATAAAGCCAGACAGCAAGTCTCATAGGGAATACATTACACAATTCTGAACAATGGCTGTCACACCAGCATTGTCGCACAATCAGCACAATCTATAATGACTAGACGAATTATGTTATTTGCTTACCAATTTACCTTATAATTATACAGCAAACAGTTCACTGCTGGTGTTCATACCTTCCCCCAGAAACAACACAGACTATGTAAACATAATCATATGTGCATATATGATGTAGGAAAATAGAGATCTCTGAAAGATGGTGAAATAGACATCATGCCCACCCCAACACCACCTCTCCACACGCACGTACGCACTCATACAGTTTCAGAGTTAATCTCACTAGAGTGTATGCATTTGCATACATAAACATAGGAACTGTGTTTTGTTTCACGAATTAATGCCTTTTGATACGATAAACAATTGCACAATACAATCGTGTTCAGGATTAATTATGGTATATAAACATATTCAATATTGACAAATATAATATTTTATCTGATAATAAATTTGTCACGTGCAGCATGTCAAGTGAAACGGCTAATGGTGGATTTCATAAAGCGGAACAAATGCGCAAAGACAGAATAAATTGTCAGATATATCATAATGTGAATTACAACGAAATTGACCAAAGTAGCAGAATATACATATTTTCTACTTCGTCTTCTTCTTGTGAGTTCAAGAGGGGGCGAGAGGGGGTGGGGAGGGAGGGAGGGAGGGAGTGAGAGTGAGAGAGAGAGAGAGAGAGAGAGAGAGAGAGAGAGAGAGAGAGAGAGCTTCGAAATAATTAACACGTGAGTTGTCACAAGTCAGTTGATGTCAGTTGATGCACGTCAGTTGATGTCATGTGAGACATCAGGTGAGACATCAGGTGACACGTCAGGTGATACATCAGGTGACACATCAGGTGAGACATCAGGTGACACATCAGCTGAGACATCAGGTGACACATTAGGTGACACCTCAGGTGAGACATCAGGTGAGACATCAGGTAACACATCAGATGAGTCATCAGGTGAGACATCAGGTGACACCTCAGGTGAGACATCAGGTGAGACATCAGGTAACACATCAGATAAGTCATCAGGTGAAATATCAGGTGGGACACCAAGTGAGATACCAAGTGACACATCAGGTAAGACAGCAGGTGAGACATCAGGCGAGACATCAGGTGAGACATCAGATGAGACATCAGGTGACACATCAGGTGAGGCATTAGGTAAGAAATCAGGTGACACATCAGATGAATAATGAAAATATCTGTCATTGGCAGATCCGAACCATGAACTAACTCTGATAACGAAGGTTACTGGGTCGGTTTTGGCCCAATGCCGGATCATTACCGCCCAGTATTGGCCCAGTACCGGCCTAGTAACCTGCTCTATCAGAGAAGAGGCGGCGCGTCATCAGCAATTACCACATCTTGGTACGCAATGGGTGCGAGTTTAATACCGGCTTGAGATTATTCTATTTATACATATAGTAAATTAGTACATTAATGATTATACAATTATTGCATCTATAACAGTCTGTGCTGCATAATATCTTTCTGTTAAATATACATCAACATAATACACTATCTATAGACACTGAAGCAGACATTTGCTGCTTCAAGTTTGTCATTTGAAATGCACCAATTAATCAATCTGGACATAGCGTCACGTTTGAGGTGGCAAGACACACGTATTGAAACAAACTACACTTTCTGAAAGCTACACACATCTTCACAAGTTCCATAGGAGTAGGCGTATCTCATTTATAGTCTTGGACATAATAGGAACACGTTACATCATGCCCACTTGTGGCCATGCCTGCTGACGTGTATATGGCAAACGCCTTTCTTGGCAAATTTGCACAATCCGCTTTTCAAGGGCGGGTTTGATAGTCGAATGAGCGTACCATTGTCTTACTACAAGTAGATAGTACTAGAAACTATAGTTCGCTAGTATATCTCGCCCCCCCCTCCCAACCCCACCCCTACGGCCAGCCGTCACCCCGCCCCTGATAACACAGTGCCCGTTATTGACCCAGTACCAGCCCTGTAGCCTGCGTATAGGGCTATAGCAGCATGTTCTCTGCCATACCTCATGATATCCACAACAACCGCTTGATTTGTCTCTCTTAAACCTAGTGGTTTGACTGGATCTAACGTCATCATTATTACCTCAATGGTAGATAATTCATAGTTAACATTATGGATTAGTTGTGATGTGTAGCAGACATAAACGCGTCTGGAAAACCAAGAAACGTCGTGTCCTTTCACTTCAAATCACATATCTTAATCAGAAACAAACCGCGAGTTGTCCTTGCTGAATCGCCAGTAGCGATGGCCTCTATGACAGTTGTTGTTCATTTGCAAAAGAATACAATGCTGCTGAAAGGTGTGGCTCTCAAAGGTAGCAAGATTTTTCAGCATCACTGAATTCAAAATGGACACCCGTTATCCGAGCACCAATTCGTTCCGAATACTGATAACTACTAATCTATCAAAAGCCTGGGTCACAACACGGAGCACAAAATACCGAAAGTCAATATTATTAACGTCATAGCAGACGACATGCTAAGTCTTTGTGACATTGACTCGCTATTATCCTCCCGATTATGGTCTTTAGTGGAACGTATCCCGTATTCGCCTCGCTTTGGATCTGTGACCGTCTGCTCATTCTTCATTGTCTGTGAAATAATAATAATAATAATAATAATAATAATAATAATAATAATAATAATAATAATAATAATAATAATAATAATAATAATAATAATAATAATAATAATAGTACAAGAAAGAATTATGGCAAACGTTCCAACAAACATGCCACTTATTCATGCCAGTATTTCAAACAGTCTATGCATTGTCTTTGGGAGCTATCATTGTCGGCCTAAAGGGGTCTGATCTGTCACGCTAGTATGTAACGTCATAGTCAAAATATATCACTTGCTAGCTGACGTCATAATGGAGGAATCCAGTTTTAGCTATGCCCGCCCATCTCTAGGTAAGCTGCACCCACGCTTTGGCTGTGTTGGGATCGATCGATCCATGTACTCTCCGAATCTCAATTTCTAGAAAATTATACAGGTAAGCCACTAGACAAGGCCAGAGAAGATGCAGAGGGTAATACCTGTCATGAAAACCACTTCACACTACAACAAACTAAAGCCAGGTATCTAAAGACCAAGCTGGAGGCCAAAAGAAGAAGCTGGAGGGAAAGACGGCAGGGTTTAATTTCGAGAGAGACACCACAAAGCTATGGAGACTGACTAAAGCACTGAATGATGAGGGTGTCGGGGGAGAGAAGATTACTCTTGAAGAAGATGGACAAACAGTGTCAGGAAAGATGGCTGCAGATGCCTTTGTGAAGGCATATGCAAAAGAAAGCAACATTTCTATACCACGAATGCGTCAAAAAGAGGTTAGAAAAGAGCAAAAGGAAAGAACAGACACCAACACTCACGATGCAATGAAAGTTGACATTAGTTTAGCAGAACTGAAGAAGTCTATCTGCCAATTGAAGAAGAAGAAATCTCCCGGGCCAGATGGCATTACGAATGAAATGATCCAACACCTTGGTAATGCATCTCTCCGCAAGTTGCTAGATATCTTTAATCTCCGTTGGACCAATCGAGAGGTTCCTCAGTGCTGGAAGGAAGCCAGAATGACTCTTATTCTGAAAAAAGGGAAGAACAAGACGAAAGTGCTGAGCTACCGTCCTATCAGTCTTACAAGCTGCATATGCAAGACCATGGAGCGCATCGTCAACCAGCGGTTGCAGTGGTACCTGGAGTCGGAGAACACTATAGTTTCAGAGCAGGCTGGCTTCAGAAGATACAGGAGCACAGTAGATCAAACAACACATCTTGCACAGGTCATAGAGGACACTTTTCAAGCCAAGAAGGTGATGCTAGCTGCCTTTATTGATCTGCAGAAGGCATTTGACAAGGTGTGGAAGGATGGCCTCCTCGTGAAGCTCCGGCGCACCGGCATAGGTGGCAACATGTTCCGATGGACCAAGTCATACCTACACAATCGCAGAGCTAGGGTGCTGGTGGATGGACAATCTGGACAGAATGTATTGCTGAGACAAGGGGTACCACAAGGCGGAGTATTATCACCAACTCTGTTCATACTCTTCATTAATGACATTGTAGCAGAGCTGCCCAATGGGACCCAAGCAGCCCTCTATGCAGATGACCTCGTACTCTGGTGCACCGAGGAGTACACAACGACTGCCACGTACAGAATGCAGCTCACCTTGGACAGAATTACAGCTTGGGCCAATCGCTGGTGTATTACCATCAACAAAGCAAAATCATCAGCCATGCTATTCTCACTGTCCACCAAAACCAAGGTTGGCAATCTGACACTGGGCGGTACTCCACTCGAGTACGAGGACCACCAGACATACCTGGGAGTCACCTATGACAGAAGATTAACATGGAAGGAGCACATCCAGAACGCAGAGGCAAAGGCCAGAAGAAAGCTAAACATCATGAGGAAGCTGGCAGGAACAAAGTGGGGTGTCAATGAAAGGATCCTCAAGACCATCTACCTAGGTGCTGTACGACCACACCTTGAGTATGGATCCAGCTCATGGATGACAGCAGCTAAATCTCATCAACAGAACCTCGACAGAGTACAAAACCAGGCACTGCGCATCATCACTGGTGGAATGAGATCAACACCAATAGAAAAAATGGAGCAGACAGCAGGCATCCCCCCACTTAGCAAAGGAAGGGAATGCAAAGCACTGATCCAAGCTGCAAAGTTCAAATCGTTCAACAACCACCCGATGAAGATCAGGCAAGCACAGCTGTCATCAGGAAGACTTAAAAGATAAGGTTTTGTGAAAGAGACAAAAGCACTTCAAAGGAAACACCAAGAAATGTTGCCAGCACAAATAGAAGACCCAAACCACACCCTTGATCCTCCACCCTGGGAAAACAAACTAGAGAGCATAGCTATTCGCACCACAGTACCTCATCTCACAACCAAAGATGAACACAGTGATGTGAGCAAGAAGGCCCTGACCCTAGCCATGCTGGAAGAAATGTACCCTCAGGAGACATGGATAAGGATCTACACAGATGGATCAGCCAAAGATGCAATTAGGAGCGGAGGTGCCGGACTGCACATACAGTATCCAAACGGACAACATGAGTCAGCTGCAATACCGACAGGCAAACACTGCACAAACTACAGAGCTGAAGTCGAAGCACTGGCCCATGCAGCTAATACCATCAGCAGAACAGCAGACCCTATTGCACAGATTGTCTTTTTATCTGATGCCCGCTCCATCCTTGAGGCTAGCACCAAAGGTAAGCTGCCACAACTTGAAGAAGCACTACAAACCATCAAATGCTTTCGGATAGCATTGCAGTGGATCCCCTCACACTGTGGAGTCCAAGGAAATGAGGAAGCAGACAAGATGGCAAAGGTGGGTGCAGAAGAGAATCAGACAGAAAACATGGTTACGCATACAGAGATGAAGACTATCATCAAGTCACTCTATAGAACACCTCAATCAGAAGACGCCTACCATCATCTCTCGAGGCCAGAGCAAGTGACCATTTTTCGTCTCAGAACTGGACATAACAGACTAAACCAACACATGTACAGGCGGTTCCACCGTACGACATCGCCCGCTTGTCCTTGTGGAGAAGTAGAACAGACCACAGAGCACATACTTCAATGTTGCAGTACGTATCAGCTGCTGAGAGAAGAGATCTGGCCTTTGTCAACCTCTTTTCTTGAAAAGCTGTATGGGCCTGTGGAAGAACTGCAGAAAACCACAGATTTCATCTTGAGAACGGCTCTCCAAGTGTGATAGCAGCGATCGAAAAGAAGAAGAAGAAGAAGAAGAAGAAGAAGAAGAAGAAGAAGACAATCAATTACGCCACATGTTGGCTGCGGTCACAATCGTAATTGAGAGAAATACTCAGTCATGGACCTGGGATATTCAGTCAGTGGTACGAATTGTATGTCTTTACTATTTAATAAACATTCTGTTGCATATTTTGATACTAATTTGACTGAGCAACAACTGCTCCCAACACCCCGCCCCACCCTAAGTCAAATTAGTTTCAATATACTCGACATGTGTAGCTTGGAAGTGGGATTCTGGGAATTCAGGATTCAGAGTATATAAATCAAACCCAGCACGCGCAACGCGTGGACTAATAGCTAAAATTGGATTCACGCGGTTAACGTTAGTGCCTCACCGTAGGCCTACAATGTTTACCATTAGTAGCGTCATGCGGCGTGTGAACAAAGAAGTAGGCAGTAAAATGTCCTAAACCGCACCATACTTATTCTCTTAAGGGCGCATATTCATACTAAAATGCTTTAAAATAAAATGGTTAAAATTGTCTAGTTTTAGATGTTTAAATTGTATACCGTGATGTAATGAAACGAAACAAATCTTAATATTTAATGATTTCATTCCGTACGAATTCAGTTTTCTGTTGTGAATTTGAATTAGGAACTAGGGTCTCTAATTTAATTTCACACTTCAAAATTAGAATAATTTATACGTTATAAAATCCTCATATTTTAAGATTTATTTCGTTTCATTGCTTTGGGCTACACAATTTAAGTCTCTAAAAGTAGAAAAGGTTAACAATTTTATTTACAAGCATTCTGGTGTGAATATGCACCTTTAATGAACCATCATTCCACGGCACCCTGACTGCGCATCCTCTGCTAACTGACTTCTATTAACTCTCCGCCTGCTGAATTTCTGCTGACAACATTTTCCATCTGGTTCAACTTTTGAACCGTTGAATATTTTGAAAACAATTTCACTGAAAGTTGTTGGTGGCTAAGCCACCAACATCTTTCAGTCAAATTGTTTTTAGAATAATCTGCAGTGCCAGAGTTATTTGCCATTGAAATTATTGTCTAGTGTCGTGCATCAGTTAGAGAGTTAAGAGGCTATACACCTATGCTGACGACAGTCTGGTACTCCTTCCGGAGTGTGTTCGCTTTAAAAAGTAGCCATACGCCATATTCTAGTTAGGCCTATATGAGCTTAATGCCATCATGGGCAATGGCTATTTCCTTTCTCCTATTAGACTACTTGCTATTGTAATAGCCTGGATGTAAATAAAGTGAACATGAACATGATATTTGAAAGCATATTAGTGACGTCTTCGTATGTACACGTTACTCCCCTAATTAACGTTCCTGTAAACCTAAATATTACATGACTAGGGAGCTCGTCATAATCTTTATTCTATCACTATGTTACACGTGGAGCCATAGTCCAGTGATTCTGAATCGCTTCTGGGTTTTTTATTGCTACGAATAGCAGACATTAAAATTACATTTCTTTCTATCTTGCGATATAGCAGCTCGGAGTGTATGAGACAAACTTTGAATTATTAACGAATATCAGAACTGTTATTGATTGTTTTGTCTCGGTAGCATGACGCAAGGGACATGAATAATTTACGAGTGACATCGACACAACTGGAGAGCAGGCGAGCCCATTAAGTTTCCAATTCTTTCAATCGTCTCCGTAAAGTCATTTAATACAATTCAATTAGTTATTTAAAAAAGAATACGTCACTAATCAGCATGCTAGAAAACTCTGAGTCAGTCCTCGGCTAAATTTAGGATTGATGGAACTAACCCACTATAAGCGAAGCGTGCTAACTGCTCCGTGTACAAGGATGAGATGGAAGATTATTTTATAGGTTTTGTTTTTTTATATCAATAGGGCTGTACTGATGGCTGGCGAGGGCCGCTCGTCCATGGCGACAATTCAGACCCCGTCAACTACAGAAATGATGGGAATGCCCTCTAAGAACATCTAAATTTAAGAATTTTCTCTGCAAGGACATCCGAATTGCTTGCCCCAGCTGGACTTACTAGCGACCGCCAGATATTTAGCCTGCTCAAGGCATCCGTAATCGTATTATGGCCCTAGATATTGGGTTTCACTAATTGTGCGATATTTATACGAATATGCAGGTATGGACTATGGAATATAGCTCATACCACGCGTGCCAACTAGCCTGATTCACCTAATTGAAATGTGTAAAATGGCACTCGATTGTCTCAGCTTGGGAATGATAAAAATGTATTCACGTCCAAATATCAGAAAATTAATGTTGGCGTGCCTGAGTAAAACAAACACAAAACTGCTGTTTTAATAGGTCGGCCATATATGTCGTTAATTCCAGGCATAGACCGCTGATAATGATCTGTACTGCAGCAAATATCGTTATTAATGTGTCCACATCCATCATTACTGCTCTGATGAGCCAGGAGATCAGAGACAGTCTGCCTTGTTATGTAGGATAGGGAGCATATTCGAGCAGACCCGGCTATTATTAATCATTCACAATAATGGCAGTTATTAGTGACTGGATTGTCTCGGAATGGTAGTTAACAGAGATTTGGATTATAAATGGAATCTATATACAGCCTCGAATATTGATCCTGAGTGTAGGCTAAATAATGGCCCATGCATATTGGATGGAATCCGTTCACCTGACCTATTTATCAATTAATATTCTATATGCCGCTGCCAAACTATAATTAGCGGGTTTATATTAATATAAGGAAACGCAGTCAAATCTGTTCAGCTAGGCCCATCATCATAGGATTGTGGTTCGAAAGTTCACGTGTCTACGTTTTGTGTCTCCAAGAAGGGGTTTCCTATGATAATCGATTAGCCATATTGGACTAGCTGTCTTTATTAGCCACGCATTGTGATTCTTATAGTCTCTCACACTTATATGGTCGTCTTCAAAATGGAGGAATCCGGTCTGTTACTCAGATATATGACGTCGTGATCATAATACGTCACTTGTTAGCTGACCTCACAACCAAATAACGTTGGTTCAAAACAAAATGGACACGGGCCATGAATTGTATGTCTTTGGTGGGTTTACAGTTTAACAAAGATTCTGCTGAATATTGAGAAACCAAATTGGCTGGGAGCTGCTACGGTCATAGGCAACATCAGCTCATTAGTTCTAAAATATGCAACAGCGTATTTGTATAGTTACGTTGTAATTGAGATTCTTCGATTTCAGGGTCCAAAGTGTTAAAATCTCATCAAGCGCATTTGCAATTAAATGGGTGGAGCTTAGGTAGAAATGAGCGGGCGAATAGCTTGAAAAGCTTCCTTTTTTGAGATTCAGAGGCAGAGTTTCAAAGGGTTAAGGACTCATTATCTTTGACTATCTTGAGACATACGTCTACCAATATTATTAATTGTCTGACTTCTGCAAGCCATCAGATAATAATTGCAATGGGTAGTAACTCTGGACCTGCTGAATATTTTTAACAACTTCCAGTCAAATCGTTTTCAAAATATTCATCATATCCAGTGTTAAACCCTATTGAAAATGTAGTCTACAGAAATTCAGCAGACAAGCAGTTAATACCGACTTTTCAAGATTTCTCTGAACATTTTGTCATATTGTTGTCATGGTACACGAGTCTCACTCACCACAGCCACGTCCAGGTAATCGCATTGCGAACTCTTCCTGACCATCGGCTTGACCAGCTTCTCCACAATGCCCACTGCTTCGTTATTATTGCATTTGGTGTCGATATTATGCTTTATACACTGCACCACCTTGCGCATCTGCCTGCAAAAAGAAAACACAAAATTATAAACATGCCATCAGGTATATATAGAAATTATCTTCATGGTTGGCAGAAAGATAGTCGTATCAAGACATGCTTTGTGGAAACACTCTGCAAAAAAATCTAAAGTTCCCACACCCTCGAATGAAAATTAAACAGAAAATAGAGAAAATTCTCCTCATATGTGCTGATCGCGTATAAGAAAGGTGTGATATGGACGAGGGTGGATAAAAAAAAGGTTTCTCCCTAACCTGATTCACATAATTTTACACAATGATTAACCTATTCAATGTAATTCCGTGCCATATTGAAACATTTTCCCAACGATGCCCCAACGCTATTAGGCCACCTTTGTAGAACATGCCAGATTGCTGTTCAAACCACGACTCCATCGCATTGATGACGTCATTGTTATCAATAAAACGAATCACATAAATGTAATTTTAGTCGAGGGACAGGAAGAAATCAGATTCCTCCATTTGGTGGCACGACTACATTACCGTCATACGAGAAAAACATGCTATTAACGTATTTCTAAGAAAAACATCACATAACAATTCACCTTTCCAAGTTTAGCATCGATCGTGTGACGGCATATGACGTCATAATCAGCTAAGCGGCGTGTAGGATGACGTCATAATCACTACGTCATACATGATTCTATTTGGCCTGTCTTTAGCGCTTAATAGTCCGACATGTTGTACGAATTGTATGTCTCTACTATTTAATAAACATGCGGTTGAATATTTTGAAACTAATTGGATTGGACGCTGTTGCTGCCATGCCGCCCAGTCAAATTAGTTCCAAAATATTCAATGCTTACCTGTATAGTTTTCTGGAAATTCATCGTCAGAGAGTTCAGAGATCGATCAATCCCAACACGAGCGAGGTGTGAGTAGAGATTAGCTAGATAGGGGCGGGGCATAGCTAACAAGAGCGCCGCCCAGCGCCGCTTAATATGCCCATCTTTAATTAAGTTTTAATCTTTCAGGGCGTATAACTCTGGCAAATATGGACAGACACTGGAAATCGAATTTCATATGTAGGTTCAAAAGTCCATGAGATCTGGTCCAGGAAATATTTTTTGACAAATTTTACTCTTTTCAAGGGGATAACTCTCACAAATACGGATGGATCTCACTGAAACAAAATCATGACGCATCCTCTCCACGTAATATGTGCATTGGAGCAAAAATTTCAAATGTAGGTTGAGATGTTTTTGAGATATGGCTCGGACACGAAATTTGTGACGCATTCTACACATGTTCGGGGGGGGGTATAACTCTAGCAAAGATCGGCAGATCTCAACGAAACGAAATCATGACACATCGTCTCCGCCTAATATGTGCACTGCAGCAAAAATTTCAAATGTAAGTTAAGAAGTTTTAAGAGATACGACCCAAACACGACATTTTTTATGCATTTTACGCATTTCAGGGGGGAGAACGCTGCCAAATATCGACAGATCTCGACGAAATGAACTCATGACACATCGTCTCCTAATATGTGCACTTGAGAAAAAAAATTTCAAATGTAGATTAAGAAGTTTTTGAGATATGGCCCGGATACGGATTTGCTAACAGGCGGACAGACGGACAGCATGACAGACAGACAGACAGACAGACAGACAGACAGACAGACAGGCAGGCAGGCAGGCAGGCAGGCAGGCAGGCAGGCATGCAGGCAGGCAGGCAGGCAGGCAGGCAGGCAGACTTCCAAGACAGACAGACAGACAGACAGACAGACAGACAGACAGACAGACAGACAGACAGACAGACAGACAGACAGACAGACAGACAGACAGACAGACAGACAGACAGACAGACAGACAGACAGACAGACAGACAGACAGACAGACAGACAGACAGACAGACAGACAGACAGACAGACAGACAGACAGACAGACAGACAGACAGACAGACAGACAGACAGACAGACAGACAGACAGGCAGGCAGGCAGGCAGGCAGGCAGGCAGGCAGGCAGGCAGGCAGGCAGGCAGGCAGGCAGACAGACAGACAGACAGACAGACAGACAGACAGACAGACAGACAGACAGACAGACAGGCAGGCAGGCAGACAGCAGGACAGACAGCATGACAGATAGCATGACAGACAGACAGCGTGATAGACACCATGCGCCATCACATAATACGACCCGGGTTTTTCAAAACGGGCGTATAAAAATGGAAAGGTCCATTGTTTCTCTAATTCTTTATTTTGAATAATTTTCATGAATAATGCCGAATATTTCAGACAGGCATAGTACGAATCTTAACGTGTAGTGCTAGTGATAATTCGCATGACAACAGCATTGTGTAGTTGCTAAATATTTTCTAGTTTGATTGAAAGATGGAGTTGCCTCAAGTTGAACTATATAAATACTCATACCATGATTCTATATCATCCAATATATGTTTAGTAGGTGTTTGGTAGAAAGTCATAAATTGGTTCACGTGAAAAGATATTTTCCAGGGTCGTAAACCATCTCGTGGTCCAAAGCAAGAATCTAAGGTCGACTTTGTCATGATGCTAATCATAACGCTGAGGCAGCTTAATTGCATTTTTGTCCAGGTGCCAAGTTTACCATTCTCTCCTAGTAGGAATGTTGTTAGTTTATGACATGTCTTTGGTGTATATTATATTATAATGAATGGTAATGTAACTAAGTGGTAATATAATGGTTTGTACACGCACACGATGCTGTTGCGACTCGTATACAGCAGATAATGTCAATGATGCTTTGTTCAGAGAGAAAGGCAACTGCGCGGAGTAATGACTGGTAATTCATCATGGCTACTTGAGGCCAATTAGGCGATGTATCTTTGGTGTGTGCAGCACTTAACCCCCTAACCCTCGAATTTGTTCAAGAAGATTTCAATTTTCTCAAAGAAAATATCCATTTGGAGGCTAAGAAAAGACTATTTTTGAAAATTTACCACTGGAATGACTGGCTCGGTAACCGAGCCAGTCATTCCTGTGGTAAATTTTCAAAAAGAATCTTCTCTTGGTCTCCAAATGGACATTTCTCCAGACCGCTTCCAGAAGCCATTCTTGACTGATATGAGTGTTAAAGGGTTAAGTATTACTCAGAGGACGCGGATCCTAGCTAATTGATCTGCGTTACAGATGCGACAGGCGAGCATAGACCAAGCATGACATCGTTTCCTAAACCATGCATGCCATCATTTCCTAGATCGAATGCATATGTCTCCTACATACGGGAGGTCCATTTATGTCCGCGAGACATTATCAGATTTAATACAATCTTAATATTACTAGATCACATTATTAAGCTTGTTCGATTCAGCATTTTAATATGGGTTGAGAGAGAGAGAGAGAGAGAGAGAGAGAGAGAGAGAGAGAGAGAGAGAGAGAGAGAGAGAGAGAGAGAGAGAGAGAGAGAGCACTATGCACTACGTCATGCTTTAACCAGACATATGTCGGCTCTGCCTTGGCAAACATTGGCATTAGCCTCTTTGCATAGACTCTTTGCATAGATATTGAATGAAAGGGAGCCAATATTGTTTGAACCGCGCACTTATTAACATATAGTGCCCTAGATATATACTAATGTAGCACTTTATGCCGGTGGTACTTCAACAGCTGACATACATAGCTGACAATTACCGCTTGACAGCAATATGTCATCGGCTTCTATACCAACTACTCGCACATCCAATCATCAGTGGTTTCAGATTTCACGGTGAACACATTTGTTTTGACATTTTCTGTCTTCTGAGTTAAAATGCCCCGTCAGTCGGCGCGAAGTTTGGTCTTAGCTTCGTCTTTGTTTCTAGATATAAGCTATAGAGCCGAGATCGTTGCTAGGAACGAGGCAGACGGATATTGCTTGGCGTGGGTTTTTTCGTAGGTATGCATCTAGACATCTATGTTTACAAACTTGGCATAGCAGACGCGACATCTTAGTGAAAGTGTCTGTTACTGGCTTCCTGGCTTTCAGCCCGTAGTTTATACAATATGAACCATTCGAGAAAGCGGGCATGTATCGCGGAAACTTTAGTACAAAGCTGTAAACTCTGCTCGGGTTCAGCTTGTCTTAGATCTTCTCTTCATCATGAAATAATTTAGCTGAAAGCTGTCGCTGTTTGTTACAGTTTTCTTCATCATGACTGAATTCAGACTAAAGACAAGACATAAGTCCTTATGATCGTGCTTGCGTGTTATACAGATGTATAAGGGGTAGGTTAACAAGGGTGTTGACGCCTAGTAGTTATACGAAGCCAAACGAGACGTAATCACATCTATCAACCATATATTGGCAAAGAGGATTGATGATAATTGGGTACGAGTATAGCTTACACAATCTAAGGTATTAACTGTATACCACGCCGCATTATGACTAATGGTCTGGCATTCGTCCGTCTGTCTATCTGTCTGTCCACCCGTCAAGTGTAAACAATGCTGGCACGTTTCTGTATTTCTGGACGAAATTCGATTACCACTGTATGGTCAGTATGTTTATATTGGCATCTCATATATGCGTTGCAAATATAAAGCTAACTCAATTTCAAATATCAGCCTTATTTTCTTGGCAAATATGTACAGCATGGGCACCAATGGAGAATTTCGTCATATTTAGGGCTATTGACATCTAACCTGGTGGATGGGAAACTTTTCTCGTAGGATACCATTCATATAAGAATTAGGATACGCTGACCTTGTTTCTGGATAAAATATGTAAAATGTCAATTTTCCCATTCGAATTAATCTAGTAAATTGTTCAGTCAACACTTGTGAGCTATTTATAATAAAGCTGGCCTAAGTGAGCGTATATGCATCTTATATTCACATTTATATAAATAAGGTTGATCGAATCGCAGACACCGGTGTTATGCATGGTCTTAGATATTCTTCTCATGTATGCACGGAGCTCAATGGAAGAATCCAGTTTTAGATATGTCCCGCCCATCTCCAGCTACGCTCCACCCACGCGTTTACCGTATTGGTATTGATCGATCCCTGAACTCGCTGCCTATCAATGTCCAGAAAACTATACAGGCAAGCTGTTGAATATTTTGAAACTAATTTTACTGGGTGCTGTTGCTGCCTATGGTAACGGCGTCCAGTCAAATTAGTTTCAAACTATTCAACAGAATGTTTATTAAATGGTAAGGTCATACAATTCGTACAACAACGCTATAGTCTGTCATCAATCATACGTTCGTGACGAGCATATCAACGTCATTCATAATGCAATTCATTATGACGTCATTCTACACGTCACGTAGTTGATTATGACGTCATATGATGGATGGATAAACTGGAACCCTGCATTGTGAAGGACATCACTGTGGCGTCACTGTTCGTCATACTTCCAGCTGTTGACTTCTATAAGTTCGTGTATGAGTGCAGCCATAGATTATCAACTATAAATAAGAACTTTCTTAGTCTGACCTACAGTCTGGATCAAATGGGTCAACTGTGAATATCGTTATTGAAAACAATGGATCTTTGCAGTTTATTCATCAATCACATGACGTCACAATCAATTACGTGACGTGTATGATGACGCCATAATCAATGCCATCATGACTGACGTAGATAGGTTCGTCACGAACGCTTAATTGATGACGGACTAAGCGTTGCTGTACGAACATTACTTTAAGGTGTACGTCTTTACTATTTAATAAAGATGCTGTTGAATATTTCGAAAATAATTTGACTGGACGCTAGCAGCAGCACTCAGTAAAATTAGTTTCAAAATATTCAACAGCTTACCCATATAGTTTTCTGGAAATTGATAGTCGGTTAGTTCAGGGATCCATCGATCCCAACACGGCGAGGTGTGGGTGGAGTGTAGCTAAAACTGGATTTATCCATTATATACTATTCAGACAAGGATTTTTTGCAACCTTTTGCGCAATTTATACGAAATCGAAGCAAACTGATACTATATGCATCTAAAATCTGCATTGTGCAAAATGATGCTTATCAGAACAAACTATCTTATTAGAAATAATAAAATAGCTAAGCAGGACATGATACCAAATGTAGTGAGATCAGTTGGGAGTTAAGTACATATAGGACTGCGCGCTTCAAGTGTTAGTCAGCTGAGAGCCAAGGCGCTCGTGACTCTTCTTTTCGTTTTAGCGATATTGGTAATGAATATACGTATTTTGCATTAAATTATACGGTTTAGGGATATGAACAAATATCTACTGTATTCATTTTTTAAAAAGCGAAATTAAAACTATAGGTCATCATTATTGTCTTTGCCAATGGCGTACAGACGGGATTGTGGAAATTCTTATTTGCCCAGATTATTTCGCCACATTTGTATCATTTAATAAACATGAAATATCGATATTTACTTTTAGTGAACTAACGTTTTCCGGCAAGTGGTCGTGTCTATATATATATATATATATATATATATATATATATATATATATATATATATATATATATATATATATATATATATATATATATATATATATATATATATATATATATATATATATATATATATATAAATATATTTATTCAAAGGCACGTTTTTATAATGTTTTGGAAACACGCTAAGTTAGTTTCTTAGCAGAGCCTGTACTGTACTATCGGGGACATATTAGCACACATGTTCTTTGTAAAGTCGTTAACGTAGCTACATTTAAGAGAATCATGATGTGCCAATTCTCGTCAAACACGCATGCGCCATACACACACTGGCCGTCTAAATCAATGATAATAATAATCTCTCTTGAACTGTAATTGTCCCTTTAAATATGATATTCAGGTATGTATTGTTATCGTACAGGTGGATTTCTGTTTGAACTAAGATAAGACGTAACGGAATATACCTGAGGGAAAGAGAACACGAATAATGTGATTATGGGAATCGTGATATTACAGATACGGAATCCCTGGAATAGCTCAAGGCGGCGCATGAATATCACCCAGACATCTTACCGTGACGAGAAATGCTGGAATCCCGCACCAGAATCCTATCCTACTACCCTATAGAAAGGTAAGCATTGATATCAAGACCATCTGTTCCGGTGGTCATATGGCAGTGGTTTTTTTAGGATATGTTGTCATTTAACCACCTATCTCAGAGAACCACCGTCTTATGAACGAACGCAAAATATATTTCGGCAATGGCTGAGCTTTATTAACCCTTTAACACTCATATCAGTCAAAAACAGCTTCTGCAGTGCTCTTGAGAAATGTCCATTTTCAGACCAAGAGAAGACTTTTTTTTTAATTTACCACTGGAATGACTGGCTCGGTTATCGAGCCAGTCATTCCAGTGGTAAATTAAAAAAAAATAGTCTTCTCTTGGTCTGCATACGGACATTTTCCTATGAGAATATCTTCTTGAAGAAATTTGAGAGTTAAATGGTTAAGAGCCTTTATGGCGGGGTTTGGTGAGCCAAAAAGGTGCATTTATAGACAGGGCCGATTGCATTGATTGGCTTGTTTCTATATAGTGTTCTCCGCTAGACCCAGACAGTATAACGTATCTTTTATATAGCTATCGCGGCGTCATGTAACCTCTTAGGAAATGGATCTGAGAATAAGGTTCCACGAACCGCTGTTCCTCTAACGATATTTTGGAATAATTAATGTGCAAGAATAAAAATACATACATGTGTTAAAAGATAATGAAGAAACGAATATGATAATAGTGAAAGTGTGTTTTTGGCTACTCTTACTACATAATGAGGTTCAACATTCATATTTACAATCTTGTGTTTGTAATGCTAATCTTGAATCATGCCATGTAAGAAATAAGTATCTAGGATTGATTGTATTATTACAATCAGATAAGGCAAATGTTATCCAGCTATTACTATTGACTTCAAACATGAATAACTTTAAAGGCTCATGGGAACACGTTTGATATAGAGAACTAGTGTATAGTCGTGTCCAAACGCCAGTCTGTAAGCAAAGGCGTGTTCACATGCTAACCAAGTGTTATCAAGCTTATGTAATTAATTTGTGTACTTTCCTTCCATGGGCCATATTGATGTCTGAAGTGAAAAAAATTCGGCCAGACTGACCTCGTTCTTATATGAGTGGTAGATTTTCGCCACAGATACTCATCCACAGAGTTAGAAGTCAATAACTCTAAAGCTGCGTTTACCTGGCACGCGGAATGCGGAAAGCGGGTTGCGGAAACGGAACGCAGAATATACTTCAGATCGCTCTTTACTATCTTCCTTTATCCATTTACCTGCACGCGGTAAGCGGTATGCGGAACTCAGCTTCAACAATCGAATGCCCAACATGCGCACTTACACTGGTTACTGAGCAGCTTCAACAATCGAATGCCCAACATGCGCACTTACACTGGTTTCTGAGCAGCTTCAACAATCGAATGCCCAACATGCGCACTTACACTGGTTTCTGAGCAGCTTCAACAATCGAATGCCCAACATGCGTACTTACACTGGTCACTGAGCAGCTTCAACAATCGAATGCCCAACATGCGCACTTACACTGGTTTCTGAGCAGCTTCAACAATCGAATGCCCAACATGCGTACTTACACTGGTTTCTGAGCAGCTTCAACAATCGAATGCCCAACATGCGCACTTACACTGGTTTCTGAGCAGCTTCAACAATCGAATGCCCAACATGCGTACTTACACTGGTCACTGAGCAGCTTCAACAATCGAATGCCCAACATGCGTACTTACACTGGTCACTGAGCAGCTTCAACAATCGAATGCCCAACATGCGTACTTACACTGGTTTCTGAGCAGCTTCAACAATCGAATGCCCAACATGCGCACTTACACTGGTTACTGAGCAGCTTCAACAATCGAATGCCCAACATGCGCACTTACACTGGTTTCTGAGCAGCTTCAACAATCGAATGCCCAACATGCGCACTTACACTGGTTTCTGAGCAGCTTCAACAATCGAATGCCCAACATGCGTACTTACACTGGTCACTGAGCAGCTTCAACAATCGAATGCCCAACATGCGCACTTACACTGGTTTCTGAGCAGCTTCAACAATCGAATGCCCAACATGCGTACTTACACTGGTTTCTGAGCAGCTTCAACAATCGAATGCCCAACATGCGCACTTACACTGGTTTCTGAGCAGCTTCAACAATCGAATGCCCAACATGCGTACTTACACTGGTCACTGAGCAGCTTCAACAATCGAATGCCCAACATGCGTACTTACACTGGTCACTGAGCAGCTTCAACAATCGAATGCCCAACATGCGTACTTACACTGGTTTCTGAGCAGCTTCAACAATCGAATGCCCAACATGCGTACTTACACTGGTTTCTGAGCAGCTTCAACAATCGAATGCCCAACATGCGTACTTACACTGGTCACTGAGCAGCTTCAACAATCGAATGCACAACATGCGTACTTACACTGGTTTCTGAGCAGCTTCAACAATCGAATGCCCAACATGCGCACTTACACTGGTCACTGAGCAGCTTCAACAATCGAATGCCCAACATGCGTACTTACACTGGTTACTGAGCAGCTTCAACAATCGAATGCCCAACATGCTTACTTACACTGGTCACTGAGCAGCTTCAACAATCGAATGCCCAACATGCGTACTTACACTGGTTACTGAGCAGCTTCAACAATCGAATGCCCAACATGCGTACTTACACTGGTTACTGAGCAGCTTCAACAATCGAATGCCCAACATGCGTACTTACACTGGTTACTGAGCAGCTTCAACAATCGAATGCCCAACATGCGTACTTACACTGGTCACTGAGCAGCTTCAACAATCGAATGCCCAACATGCGTACTTACACTGGTCACTGAGCAGCTTCAACAATCGAATGCCCAACATGCGTACTTACACTGGTCACTGAGCAGCTTCAACAATCGAATACCCAACATACGCACTTACACTGGTTTCTGAGCAGCTTCAACAATCGAATGCCCAACATGCGTACTTACACTGGTCACTGAGCAGCTTCAACAATCGAATGCCCAACATGCGCACTTACACTGGTTTCTGAGCAGCTTCAACAATCGAATGCCCAACATGCGTACTTACACTGGTCACTGAGCAGCTTCAACAATCGAATGCCCAACATGCGCACTTACACTGGTTTCTGAGCAGCTTCAACAATCGAATGCCCAACATGCGTACTTACACTGGTTTCTGAGCAGCTTCAACAATCGAATGCCCAACATGCGCACTTACACTGGTTTCTGAGCAGCTTCAACAATCGAATGCCCAACATGCGTACTTACACTGGTCACTGAGCAGCTTCAACAATCGAATGCCCAACATGCGTACTTACACTGGTCACTGAGCAGCTTCAACAATCGAATGCCCAACATGCGTACTTACACTGGTTTCTGAGCAGCTTCAACAATCGAATGCCCAACATGCGCACTTACACTGGTTACTGAGCAGCTTCAACAATCGAATGCCCAACATGCGCACTTACACTGGTTTCTGAGCAGCTTCAACAATCGAATGCCCAACATGCGCACTTACACTGGTTTCTGAGCAGCTTCAACAATCGAATGCCCAACATGCGTACTTACACTGGTCACTGAGCAGCTTCAACAATCGAATGCCCAACATGCGCACTTACACTGGTTTCTGAGCAGCTTCAACAATCGAATGCCCAACATGCGTACTTACACTGGTTTCTGAGCAGCTTCAACAATCGAATGCCCAACATGCGCACTTACACTGGTTTCTGAGCAGCTTCAACAATCGAATGCCCAACATGCGTACTTACACTGGTCACTGAGCAGCTTCAACAATCGAATGCCCAACATGCGTACTTACACTGGTCACTGAGCAGCTTCAACAATCGAATGCCCAACATGCGTACTTACACTGGTTTCTGAGCAGCTTCAACAATCGAATGCCCAACATGCGTACTTACACTGGTTTCTGAGCAGCTTCAACAATCGAATGCCCAACATGCGTACTTACACTGGTCACTGAGCAGCTTCAACAATCGAATGCCCAACATGCGTACTTACACTGGTTTCTGAGCAGCTTCAACAATCGAATGCCCAACATGCGCACTTACACTGGTCACTGAGCAGCTTCAACAATCGAATGCCCAACATGCGTACTTACACTGGTTACTGAGCAGCTTCAACAATCGAATGCCCAACATGCTTACTTACACTGGTCACTGAGCAGCTTCAACAATCGAATGCCCAACATGCGTACTTACACTGGTTACTGAGCAGCTTCAACAATCGAATGCCCAACATGCGTACTTACACTGGTTACTGAGCAGCTTCAACAATCGAATGCCCAACATGCGTACTTACACTGGTTACTGAGCAGCTTCAACAATCGAATGCCCAACATGCGTACTTACACTGGTCACTGAGCAGCTTCAACAATCGAATGCCCAACATGCGTACTTACACTGGTCACTGAGCAGCTTCAACAATCGAATGCCCAACATGCGTACTTACACTGGTCACTGAGCAGCTTCAACAATCGAATACCCAACATACGCACTTACACTGGTTTCTGAGCAGCTTCAACAATCGAATGCCCAACATGCGTACTTACACTGGTCACTGAGCAGCTTCAACAATCGAATGCCCAACATGCGCACTTACACTGGTTTCTGAGCAGCTTCAACAATCGAATGCCCAACATGCGTACTTACACAGGTCACTGAGCAGCTTCAACAATCGAATGCCCAACATGCGTACTTACACTGGTTTCTGAGCAGCTTCAACAATCGAATGCCCAACATGCGTACTTACACTGGTCACTGAGCAGCTTCAACAATCGAATGCCCAACATGCGTACTTACACTGGTCACTGAGCAGCTTCAACAATCGAATGCCCAACATGCGTACTTACACTGGTCACTGAGCAGCTTCAACAATCGAATGCCCAACATGCGTACTTACACTGGTTTCTGAGCAGCTTCAACAATCGAATGCCCAACATGCGTACTTACACTGGTTTCTGAGCAGCTTCAACAATCGAATGTCCAACATGCGTACTTACACTGGTCACTGAGCAGCTTCAACAATCGAATGCCCAACATGCGTACTTACACTGGTTTCTGAGCAGCTTCAACAATCGAATGCCCAACATGCGCACTTACACTGGTCACTGAGCAGCTTCAACAATCGAATGCCCAACATGCGTACTTACACTGGTTACTGAGCAGCTTCAACAATCGAATGCCCAACATGCGTACGTACACTGGTTACTGAGCAGCTTCAACAATCGAATGCCCAACATGCGTACTTACACTGGTTACTGAGCAGCTTCAACAATCGAATGCCCAACATGCGTACTTACACTGGTCACTGAGCAGCTTCAACAATCGAATGCCCAACATGCGTACTTACACTGGTTTCTGAACAGCTTCAACAATCGAATGCCCAACATGCGTACTTACACTGGTTACTGAGCAGCTTCAACAATCGAATGCCCAACATGCGTACTTACACTGGTTACTGAGCAGCTTCAACAATCGAATGCCCAACATGCGTACTTACACTGGTCACTGAGCAGCTTCAACAATCGAATGCCCAACATGCGTACTTACACTGGTCACTGAGCAGCTTCAACAATCGAATACCCAACATGCGTACTGACACTGGTCACTGAGCAGCTTCAACAATCGAATACCCAACTTGCGCACTTACACTGGTCACTGAGCAGCTTCAACAATCGAATGCCCAACATGCGTACTTACACTGGTCACTGAGCAGCTTCAACAATCGAATGCCCAACATGCGTACTTACACTGGTTTCTGAGCAGCTTCAACAATCGAATGCCCAACATGCGTACTTACACTGGTTACTGAGCAGCTTCAACAATCGAATGCCCAACATGCGTACTTACACTGGTTTCTGAGCAGCTTCAACAATCGAATGCCCAACATGCGTACTTACACTGGTTTCTGAACAGCTTCAACAATCGAATGCCCAACATGCGTACTTACACTGGTTACTGAGCAGCTTCAACAATCGAATGCCCAACATGCGTACTTACACTGGTCACTGAGTAGCTTCAACAATCGAATGCCCAACATGCTTACTTACACTGGTCACTGAGCAGCTTCAACAATCGAATACCCAACATGCGTACTTACACTGGTTTCTGAGCAGCTTCAAGAATCGAATGCCCAACATGCGTACTTACACTGGTCACTGAGCAGCTTCAACAATCGAATGCCCAACATGCGTACTTATACTGGTTTCTGAGCAGCTTCAACAATCGAATGCCCAACATGCGTACTTACACTGGTCACTGAGCAGCTTCAACAATCGAATGCCCAACATGCGTACTTACACTGGTTTCTGCGCAGCTTCAACAATCGAATGCCCAACATGCGTACTTACACTGGTTTCTGAGCAGCTTCAACAATCGAATACCCAACATGCGTACTTACACTGGTTACTGAGCAGCTTCAACAATCGAATGCCCAACATGCGTACTTACACTGGTTTCTGAGCAGCTCCAACAATCGAATGCCCAACATGCGTACTTACACTGGTTTCTGAGCAGCTTCAACAATCGAATGCCCAACATGCGTACTTACACTGGTTTCTGAGCAGCTTCAACAATCGAATGCCCAACATGCGTACTTACACTGGTTTCTGCGCAGCTTCAACAATCGAATGCCCAACATGCGTACTTACACTGGTTTCTGAGCAGCTTCAACAATCGAATGCCCAACATGCGTACTTACACTGGTTTCTGAGCAGCTTCAACAATCGAATGCAACAAAATGCAATAGATTTCTAGTTTTAATACATCATTTTAACCAGCCTGGCCTCAAAAGCCAAGTAAAGCGTATATGACAACAGACAAAGAAAGATGGATCTTAGATTCCAGAGAGACGGTTGCCAAACCGTCCCTCTGTAATCTAATATCCATCTTTCTTTGTCTGTTGTCTATTGTATGTCGCCATCTTGAAAACAGCTCTGCAATGTTCATCTTACATCACTGATGTGTTAATGCATACCAGTCAGCATGCTATAGACCTACCTAGTGGATTAGGTGAAACGAAACCTTGGAACCAAGGCGATGTGTAGATAGGTATCGGAGTTAGTCGAAGCAAGATACTTTATTGGTTTATTGGTTTCGACGTGGTAAAGGCTATCACGAGTGTCTGCGTGGCGGGACCGTTGAAACAACACCATTAGTTGCTATAAAAAGCAGCTATCTTCACTACTTATTGAGGCACGGACATGCACTGGCTCAGCATTGATATAGTGGAGGAAACAACAATATTGCCCGTTACAGTGCTGGACTGAGAGGCTTTCAAATAGTACGAGATGCCTATAGAACACTGTCCGGCGTGAGAATGGTGGCTTTAAGACGTTGCTGTTTTAGATAGTAGTATGTTACAGAAGCATTCTGTTAACACATTCTCATCAACTAACACCTACACCATAATAAGAATGAATTCTGTATAAATTACACTGGTGTCGGAAAAATAGGTGCAAAGTGAACTTCAAACGGTGCATATATCTGCTGAGTAATAAGCTCGCTAGATACTACATACCTTGTCAATACAAGCGTTCCGATTGTTTACATATCATTCTGAATGAGTATAACAGATGGCCATGTGTTTGTGAGATGGTTAATGGTGATGGTTTCTCTGGAAAATGTCTCCCACCCTCACCCCATCCATTCCCCCAACCACTATCTGCCATTGACCAGAACCCCGTGGGCTGTTTACACATCCTTTACACCCTAGACACATCCAAGATACAGATATAGATGTATGTATATACACGTATATCTATGTGCTGAGACGGATATAGCAGCACTCTCATATTGATGTTCTATCAATGGATAGATGTAGGCACATCTCATGATATATACTATTGGACCTTTCCAGTTTTAGCTATGCCCCGCCCATCTCTATCTAAGCTCCACCCACACTTCGCTCGTGTTGGGATCGATCGATCTCTGAACTCCCTGACTATCAATTTACAGAAAACTATACAGGTAGGCTGTTGAATATTATGTAACTAATTTGATTGGGTGCTGTTGTTGCCTATGGCAATATAGCCTAAATAGCAAAAAAAAATACAATTCGTACAGCGTGCCGGACTGTTAAGCGTTAAAGACGGGCTCAATCGAATCATTCATGACACCATGATTATGACGTCAGCATACACGCCCGCGTAGTTCATTATGACGTCATATGATTGAGTGAGGAAATGGATTCATGAATTGCGTTAACCCTTTGAACGTGAAGGGAAAAGAAATCATTTACAATATGATAAAATATTTTTTTTTATGATGAAGTTCGACATTTTAGTTGTAGGCCCACGATTTACTTGGGATTTAGATTCTGGTGTAGTTAGGTCAATAGACCTGTAATTCAGTGGCACCACAAATTTAGGCTTAAATGCTTTAACCCTTTGAAGCCTGAATTCCTGGAATCTCAATATCCTGGTACCTATACAGGCAAGCTGTTAAATATTTTGAAACTAATTTGACAGGTCGCGGTTGCTGCTATGTACGGGCGATCACTAAGCGATAACGCAGGTATATTGGACTCCGTGTCTCAGGTATTGTATAGCATAGTTAATAGCAATAATTAGAAATAGATAGTTATCAAAAAATATAATAACCAGTTAAACGAATACGTCTTGAATGGTTATCGACCCTCAATTCGACAAACTATGTCTCCGCAAATCGTGTAACAGTGTTAGCCGATAGGTTTGAATGATTTCATGGCGTATAGAGCATGTTACTGAGCCCGTACTGGACCAATACCGGGCCAATACGGGTCGGTATTGGTGCAGTAACGGCGCGAGGAAATGAATTATCGGGGTACGCGATACCCCTTCACGTAACACTCACAAGAAATTAGAAGCATATTTTAGTATGAATTAATTATGTCTATGCTAGGGGACAATTCATGAATCCATTTCCTCACTCAATTATATGACGTCATAATCAACTACGCGAAGTATATATGCTGATGTCATAATCATGTTACCTGCATAATTTTCTGGAAATTGATATCGAGAGAGAGTTCAGAGATCGATCGATCGATCCCAACACAGCGTGGTGAGGGTGGAGCTTAGATAGAGATGGGTGGGGCATAGCTAAAACTGGAAAGGTCAATTTACACGCTAGCCCGGTTTTGGGACAAAACAGTCCCACACATCTCCACATTGTTCCCATGATAGGTTAGATACATATACTGTAGACCTAATTCTAGACCACTTTTCCATGTCTAAAGTTGTACAAAAATTTGCCTTTATCTCTGAAATTCAATTCTTTGAAAAAACGCCCGAATGGCGGTCTGTCTAATCCATCGTCGTGTTTATATTCGGCATCCAACCTCAAGTTCAACCAACTCTGTGGTTTAGGACTGCCAGCTTGGTTATACTACTCGTAATTACCGAGACGCTATTAATAAAATGAATTACGTAATACGGGCTCATGAGGTTATGCAATTCAATCCGTCATCTTGAACAAATTACGGATTATTCAAACTAAGAACCAAAGATAAGATATTCGATGTACAGTACAACTCCTAAATAACTTAAAATTTCCGAAACAAAATAAAAAGCACTGTTTAATATTTTGGACTTAATTTGATTGGAAACCATTGCTGTCTAAAACAGAAATGGCTTCCGATCAAATTAAGTCCAAAATATTCAACAGAACATTTCTTACATCATGTTAAAAGTTGTACTAACTATCATGTTTTTGTTTTTGTGTTTGAAACATGTATACCGACTTATTTATGAGCTTACTGTACGTATGATATATAAATACTCTATTTACCCAAGAAAAACCAACAGTCTACCTAGCTCGTCATCAATCATTTCCAAAGCAGATTGATAACCGAGCACTCGGCTCTGTCACCAAACTACTTAGTGCCAATAACTGCTTAAGCATCGTTAGTCAATAGATTAGATCCGATAGATATATGAAACATTAGTCCTATTGGAAGAGCAGTTAACCCCTTATTAGCCGGTAAGCGCATTTAGGTCCGCCAAACAGCTGTTCGTGTTGCTGGAGGCTCGGCGGGAGCGTGATACTACAACTGGGCTAACATAACATTTCCTGGTCGGAAATCGCCACAGGCATTGACGGATTGCACTCAGTAAAGCCAAGTAACATTGCTGGAACGTCTTAAAGACGCCGGGTAAAAAGTAAGGATTTCTGTGATATTGAAGTGAGGCGACTATACGTTGTAGGGAATACAGCGGATGCTAACAGCATTGTTAGCAATGTGGCAGTGGATATTTATATATAAGTAGATACTAGTGATCATAGAAAAAAAAAATACTTTGAGGTTAATTGGACGGGACTCCTTAAGGTACAAGCGCTCTTCAACGTCTGTTTCAAAGAGTCACCGTCCTCCAACCTCAATGGCAATAGAGTCATCCGATCTGTCGCTCAAGTATCTAACTTCATAATCAAAAAATCATTTGTTAGCTGACCTGACAAGTGAAACGGTGTAAGTATCTCACGAAATTCAAAAAGGTTCGTCACGAAAGTATATGAACAGCGCCTAATCAAATTAGTTTCAAAATAGTCAACAGAAAGGTTATTAAATAGTAAATGCATAAACAGCCATGCGCCTCGTACACTTGATGCACTTGCCAATGCTCATGTGGGAGTTAGATACGTCATTCAGTATGCATTATGATTGTGACGTCAGCCTCGCTGTCACGTAATTGATTATGATCTTATATACATGAGTGACAGATCGCATCCCTCCATTACATTTCCGATCCATGCCTTATGCGATGCAACATGGATCTGCCATCATTCACGTGACACAGATCCATCTGAGACTAGCACCCATGATATAATATTCCAAAGTTGCTTAGATAACACTAATGGTAAACATGGTACAGTGGAATTAATATGTATAAAGGCTATTTGTATTTTGTAGCACATGGTGGCAGCGAGGCAAACACCAATCTTTCTCTGGGTGGATGAATGGAATGGGTGGGTGGGTGGATTGTGAACTGAAGGCGAGGAGCAGTGTTTTTACTAAAGAAATCGGTCAGAATTGTGAATTTCTGGTGTGGAGGCAATAAATACCGCCCAATGGACCTTTCCAGTTTTAGCTATGCCCCGCCCATCTCTAACTAAGTTCCACACATACCTCGATCGTGTTAGGATCGACCGATCCCCGAACACCATGACTATATCAATTTCCAGAAAACTATACACGTTAGCTGTTAAATATTTTGAGACTAATTTGACTGGGTGCTGTTGCTGCCTATGGCAGCAACCGCGCCCAGTCAAATTAGCTTCAAAATATTCAACAGACTTTTTATTAAATGGTAAAGACATACAATTCATACAATGTGCGAGACTATTAAGCGCTAAAGATGGATTATTTCGAATCATTCATGTCGTCATGATTATGACGTCATCCTACACGCCACGTAGTTAATTATGAAGTCATATGATGGATTGATAAACCTGGAACGGTCCATTGACTACTGTAGTATTTTCCTCCCATGTATGGGCCAGAATCTGTAAAATATGTTCTTGAAAGTCATTATGTCTCAAAGAACTGCCAGATTGGAGCCCCAGTGACAACTTTGGTTACAAATGCCTTACATTCATACATGTACCGTCTGCCATTAGCAACAATCACCCAAGGTGGTTGCTATGGACAGATGTGATCGTTCTCGGGGATATTTAGATACACTCATTGACTGAGAGTCTACATGGATGATGACCAAGGTTGTATCTATGCTACAGTACTGTCAGTTGTGAGAGGAGGTGTCTCCAATGAACCTTGCCAAGTCCATCCATCCATCATATGACGGCATATGACGTCATAATCAACTACACGACATGTAGGCTGACGTCATAATCGTGACGTCATGAAGGACTCGATATAGTCCGTTTTTAACGCTTAATAGTGCAACACGCTGTATGAATTGTATGTCTTTCGCATTTAATAAACATTAAGTTGAATATTTTGAGACTAATTTGACTGGGCGCTGTTGCTGCAGGTTTCTGTGTGTAGTTTTCTGGAAATTGATAGTCAAGAAGTTCAGGGATCGATCGATCCCAGCACGAGCGAGGTGTGGGCGGAGATTAACTGGGGATGGACAGGGCATAGCTAAAACTGGAAAGGTCCATTGCATTTACCTTTTTGTCAATTTAATACTTTCATAAATTTCCACTGGAATGGCTGGCTCGATATCCTAACCAGTCATTCCAGTGGCACATTATCAAAAATACTCTTCTCTTAGCCCGCAAATGGGCATTCAATAATCAAATATTTTGATATTCTTGACCATATTTAGGCAAATTTATTAAAGAGTTGATGTTCAGATTTAATGTAGATTGTTATAAATTAGAGAAAGGTAAGGTTATACATTTCATATAGTCTATTTGCATGAACGAATACTCAGTTTCCTCGTAATAAAGATGGCGTTAGGGCGTTAGCGCGACTGTGGCGTCTTATATATACGTACAAAGGTACAAGTAATTCGCCTTTCCAGGGTATCCTGACGTCATATGACGTCATAATCTAATCCCAACACGAGCGATGTGTGGGTGGAGCTTAGCTAGAATGGAAAGCTCCATAGAGGTATACCAATATCTAGAATTTAATAAAGCACATTGCGCCTGCATAATCTGATTTTACGATAACAAATAACCATCGGCCTTTATGACATATTTATGGGCAGCTCATTATAACATCGCATTAATCGAAACGAAAGAATTAATTAATTACACGACGGATATCTCAGTAGCAGATTTATGCATGTGTTGTGGTTCTAAAATTATATAGTAAGATGATAATATAATAATAATGTATTAATTTTTAAACGTTATCTCACGAAAGACCGCTTGTTGTTTAATTTTTAGAAGAGTTTTGACGAAAGACTGCACTTCAACAGTAACTGCTTGCGTCAACATTGTAATAGAAATGAACATCAATTTTAGTAATGAATTCACCTTTCCACTGTATCCATCCATCATATGACGTCATAATCAACTACGCGACGTATAGAATGACATCATAATTAATGACGTCATTATGACATCATGAACGACGCAGGTAAGTAAGTCACGGACGTAGAGTTGAAGACGGACTGTGCGTTTTTGCACGAATTGTATGTTTTTACTATTTAATAAATATCCTGGTGAATATTTTGAGATAAATTTGACTGGGCTCTGTTGCTGCCATAGGCAGCAACAACACCGAGTCAAATTAGTCTCAAAATATTTAACAGCTAACGCGCAGAGTTTTCTGGAAATTGATAGTCAGGGCGTTCGGGGATCGATCGATCCCAACACGATCAAGGTATGGGTGGAGCTTAGTTAGCGATGGGCGGAGCATGGCTAAAACTGGAAAGGTTCATTATATTAACCATTTCACTGACAAATCACTGAAAAAGTATATCTCTGTGAAGCATGGCATGTTTTGTTGAATATTTTGAATTTAATATAATTGGAAGCCGTTGTTGCCTTACGTTGCTGTCTAAGGCAGCAACAGCTTATATTTATTTCAAAATATTCAACAGCTTCCCTGTATTCTTGAAATTGAGATGTGGGGAATTTAGTGGTTAATGATTAAACGGTGAAAAGGGTTAATGGTAACTGATTGTGCAGGTAAAATGTGGTTTATTAAATTCGAGATTTTGTTCAAAAGATAAATAATTTAAAAGCAAACAGATATTAGTACGGCGTTAAGGATCATACCTGCACAGTTGAGGAAGAGGTTTGTCGTCAAATGTTGAGAGTATCTGTACACTAGTGTTCAGATGCTGAATAAAACAATGCTCAGAAACAGGACCTTGTAACAGGAAACAGCTCTGGACACGGGCATAAACTGGGAACAAAATATCGAAAGCAAATAAATTATACAATTAGAGGGTTGGGATAGGGTGTGGGGGGGGAGGGGGGGGGGAATGTGAGAATAAAGGTCTGTCTGTCCGTCGGCCTGCGTGTTTGTCTGTCTATCTGTCCGTCCGTCCGTCAGTCCGATGGCCCACTCACCCGCCCGCCCGCCCGCCCATCTAGCAGCCCGCCCGCCAACCTGTCTACCCACCTGCCTGCCTGCCTGACAGCCAGCCTGCCCACCTGACAGCCAGCCTGCATACCTGCTAGCCAGCCTCCATGCCTGCCTGTCTCCCTAACTGCCTGCCTGCCCGCTCGCTCGCTCGCCCGCCTGCCCGCCCGTCCGCCCGCCCGCCCGCCCGCCCGCCCGCCCGCCCGCCCGCCCGTCCGTCCGTCCGTCCGTCCGTCCGTCCGTCCGTCTGTCTGTCTGTCTGTCTGACAAAGCTACCTAAGTCTCTAGCACAGCGTATCGCACGTGTTTGATGTGCAATGCGTGTAGTCAGTAAAGCTACCATCGTACAACTATAGATAATTTAAACCCAGTTCAGAGCATACATGCAAGCATATATTTCCGGAGACGTTCATGTCCTAGGTACCATAGTTTATTTGAAGAATGCTGTTAGTGCCATCAGAAAGCATCAGTGATAGCTTATTAAACAGTAAAATGCGGGTTCTAATGCTCAGGTTATGACGCGCGCGCGCCTATAGACAGATTTCACGCCGACATTTCCATGTAAATGTCTGTTTATCCATGTGGTTGCTTATTCAGAAACAAGTAAAACAAGAAAAACAGAACGACGATTAATGCCGACATGAACAGGAGTGGTCCGCCTCGTTGTTGACTATCCTTCGTGCTGTTGTGTTCAGAAAGATAAGTTACATGGCATTGACTGGCATGAGACAAACTGGTATCTGTTAATCATTTTGATATGCTAATTTAAACAGCGCCAACACCTTAGAGCAACGTGATTTCATAGAAAGGTACTGGTTATCGTTATACAGAACACTATATTAGAACCATGCTGATCAAGAGGAAAAAGGATCATGGTGTTTATAAGCTGACCATAGGTCAGTTGTGGTCAGTAATTTTGATGATAAACAGGTAATGACTGATTTACATGTGTAAATGGCTACCGACATCAACCCCCTTGATGTTGGAGATACTAATTTTAACGTAAAATGGTCATTGTCAGTCAGCTCGTATATGGTACACTAAAATTCCAAACAGGAATGTATCTTTGACGACCAAACGCGTTTGGGCGATTAAATTTATGTTAATATCATTGGTTTAGGGCTGGGTGGTGGGTGTTTTGGTGGTGCTGAAGGCGACGGTAGCGGCGGCGGTGGAGACATACGCATAACGCCGTAATTCTTTCTTGCAATAGAGAGATGGTGTTGCTGGCAAGATGTGAGGGTTACAGAGCTGTAACTAACTATTATTCTATTGAAATTAGGGCATTCAACTAATGATAAAGGTGTTATTGGTTATTCTCTTCTGGAGAACTAACTGTTGTCCAACTATGAGCTTATGTCATCCCAATAATCACCACGTAGACTTACAGTACAATCGGGCTTTCCAGGTTTTGCTAAGCCCCACCCATCGCTATCTAAGCTCCTCCAACACCTCGTTCGTGTTGTGATCGATCGATCCCTGAACTCACTGACTATCAATTTCCAGAAACCTATACAGATAAGCTGTTAAATATTTTGATAGCAATTTGACTGGGTGCTGTTTCTGCCTATGGCAGCAACAGCGCTCAGTCAAATTAGTTTCATAATTTTCAACAGAATATTTATTAAATAGTAAAGACATACAATTCGTACAACAACGTATAGTCCGTCTTTAATTATGCGTTCGTGACGTACTTATCTACGTCATTCATGACGTCATAATGACGTAATTGATTATGATGCCATTCTACACGTTGCGTAGTTAATTATGACGTCATTTGATGGATGGATAAAGTGGATAGGTGAATTCTTATAAACTCAGAGAAAATGCCGGGTATCTATACCTTCATAGAGTCTGTCATCATTGCACAGGTCGCTGAGCGGTTGCCTAGCATCTCTGAGATTGACCAGCGCTCGGGCGATCAGATGCTCCTCTTTAGGACACTGTGTTTTCAAATCTGTTATGCACTTCATTGATCGGATGTATCCACTGAAAGGAAACACGATGAGGTCAAATATGTTCCTATGCCATATCAAGCGTATAACATTGGGTTAACACTTTGAACCCGAAAGGCCAAATCACCAAATACTTGCCGATTTTATGAATATTCTGTTGAGTATTTTGAAACTAATTTCACTTGGAGCTGTTCCTGTCAAATTAATTTCAAAATACTCAACAACTTTACCTGTATAATCGTTTTAAAATTACGATACTGGGAATCCATGATTCAACGGGTTAAAGCCCTAAGATTCCTAAGATGAATCTACGTTTAGCTACGCCCCGCACAACTCTAGCTAAGCTCCGCCTACGCTTGCTCGTGTTGGGATCGATTGATATACTTTGAATCCTGAATTCCTAGAATCACAATTTCACGGTAACAATGCAGCTAAGCTGTTGAAAAATGTTGAAACTAATTTGACTAGGGGTTGTTGTTGCTGCATGCCTATGGGTCAAACGCCAAGTCAAATTAGTTTCAAGATATTCAGCAGAATATGTATTAAATAGTAAAATCATACAATTCGTACAACTATTCCAGGTTCATGACTGAGCATTTCTATCAATTATGGTTTGGATATCAGCTTACATGTGATGTAATTGATTATGACGTCATATACTTAAGTGGCAGATTGAATTAAATTTTATGCATTGAAAACTGTTTATTGTGTTTCGCTCAACAATGTCAACGTAAAGATTTTAACATGTGTAAGTAATTCATTGGTCATGTAAAATCTGTTTATATTTTATGTTGTAAAACTATCACGCGGTGTCCATGCGTAATCTGCATACTATCAAAATGGTTGATCCTATGATCTTAAATTGCTTTCCCGCAGTTTCTGCATCGGTACTTAGGTTCAAACACTACTCCAAGTCTTAGATGACATCATATTGTGCTAGTAAAACGACATTTATCAAGAATTAAAACTTGTGAAACATGTTTGGCTTGGAATTTAAAATGGGAAGAATTAAATTGCCTGTATCGTTTACGTCGTCCTACGCATTCACTTAGCTACATATTTAAATTATGTAATATCAGTATAGTGCATATATGTCGTGAAAATAAATGCATTTTGTCTGAGAGAAAACTACAATGGATGGATGAAGCCACTTTTAGCTAAGCTCCGCCCATTTATAACTACGCTCCGCCCATGTCTAGTTAAGCTCCGCCAATGCTTGCGCGTGTTGGAATCAATTTTTATACTTTGAATCCTGAATTCCCAGAATCACAATTTCATGGTATCCATGTAGCGACCCAATAACCAATTTGGCCCGTTTGTAAACGGCACAGACCCATATACCAATTTGTTATCGGCGCGGCCGTGTGTAAAAGGCGCATGGCCCATACACCAATTGATTATCGGCGCGTCCGTTTGTAAATGGTACACTTCCCATATGTCAATGTCAAACTTGTGCCAATAGGCAATACATCCATCCATTCACTGACTCTTACTGATCATTTCACCGACCCATTCAGTTGTTCAGACATGCACGTCTGCCCGTATTCGTGCGTTGCTAATTTATATGTTCGTCGTCAATCCGTCTGTTTATGCACTCGTTCCTTCACTCAGTTAGTAACTAATTTTGCATGGATAAAAAAATGTTATTTTTGAAAACTTAACAGCACTTATTTATGCACATTTTAAAACAGTACTTTCATTATAATGATATGTGAGTGTCACCTCGCCCAGCGATTGCTCACGCATGGCATACACAGATTCAGCACCTTGACGGTGTACTAAGAAACTAACCCAGTGACTGAAAATTAATCATTGTTCTATGAAGGTAACGGTAGAAATCACAATCGACCTTTCCACTTTATCAACCCATCCTATGACGTAACAATCAACTACGCGACGTGTAGAAAGACATCATAATGAATGATGTCGATTAGTACGTCACGAACGCATATTTGAAGACGGACTATGCGTTGTACGAATTGTATGTCTTTACTATGTAATAAATATTCTGTTGAATATTTTGAAACTAATTTGACTGGGCGCTGTTGCTGCCATAGGCAGCAACAGCACCAAGTCAAATTAGATGCAAAATATTCATCAGCTAACCTGTATACTTTTCAGGAAATTGATGGTTAGGGCATTCGGGGATCGATCAATCCCAACACGGCGAATTGTGGATGGAGCTTAGATAGAGATGGGCGGGGCATAGCTAAAACGGAAAGGTCCATTCCTTTACAACTGTGCGTGTTTCCTATTGGTGCAAGCTTGATATTGACACATGGGTCGTGCGCCATTTACAAACTGGTGCGCCGATAACAAATTTACATATGCGTCATGCGCCGTTTACAAACGGGCGCGCCGATAACAAATTGTCCTATGGGTCATGCGCCGTTTACAGACAGGATCGCCGATAACAACCTGTGCCGTTTATAAACGGGCCAAATTGTTTATTAGCGCATTACATCTCTACTGCTAACCTGTTGAGTATTTTAAAACTAATTTGATTGGCGGATTTTGCTGCCAATACGTGCCCAGTCAAATTAGTTTTCAATTTATTCAACATAAGCTTTATTAAGTAGTAAAGACATACAATTCGTGCAACTGAGATACTATTCCAGATTCAGAGTATTTCTGTCAATTATGATTGTGGCATCGGCCTACATGTGACGTAATTGATTATGACACCATACACGTGAGTGACAGATCGGATTTATCCTTTGTATCTGCCATTCTATAGCTAAACATTGGCATCATCTTTTAATCGCTTATTGGTAGAACGAAGGGCTCCAATCCTAGCTATGTCACGCCCATTTCTAGCCAAGATCCGTCCACTTTGAATGGATGTTTGAATCGATCAAACCAGGTGGTCGCGGAATCTCGATTTCAAGGTAACTATACAGGTCAGCTGCTGCATATTTCGAAACTAATTTGATTGGGAGCTGTTGCTGCTTATCCAAAAGAATAGTTCCTAGTTTGTAAATTTAGCAAAGACAATTTTTACACTTTCACAATAAGCCATTGCCATTTTTGTGACGAGCCTAGGTCATATTGATTATAGCCTCAGCTACTAGTGACATATCTGATCCCTCCAGTATGTCATATCTCATCGGCCATACAAACACATAATGCAGGGAATGCTGACAAATTTCTTCATTAAAGGCACGCACACTGATGACACATATATAGACAGTCATCTTACAGCTTCAGGACGTCAGATCCAGTGTCTAGCATACATGCACACGCCTGAAGCCGACATAGATTCCTAATCATTAACTGTGTCGCTTCCCTGTTATGATGCGTGCGTGCGTGCGTGCGTGCGTGCGTGCGTGCGTGCGTGCGTGCGTGCGTGCGTGCGTGCGTGCGTGCGTGCGTGCGTGCGTGCGTGCGTGCGTGCGTGCGTGCGTGCGTGCGTGCGTGCGTGCGTGCGTGCGTGCGTGCGTGCGTGCGTGCGTGCGTGCGTGCGTGCGTGCGTGCGTGCGTGCGTGCGTGCGTGCGTGCGTGTGTGCTGTACAAAGACGTACATATAACTTTATTCTGAATGGTCACACTCCATATGTGGGTCCCGGCGGCGTTCTGTTCAATACTCTCAAAATAAGCTTTTAAAAATTACTGCTTAGCTTCGTTTGTGGCTGTTATCATCTTCCTAATGGTCTGCCGTTGTCATTCTGCGATTACTAGACACCAAATGTGTTTGGCGATCATGTTTGGCTGCAAGCCATCTGGCCCAAACCAGTATCAATATCCGACAGAGAGGACAATGTTTGATATTTATGCGCATATTTGTGAAGTTGCATATCGTTTAGAGATGAATCTGTCATAGAATTTTAACGTTTTTGTGTTATCTTCCTTGATAGCTTATCGACATGCAGTTGAATCGCTTGAATATCATCCCTTTATAAAATTATTCCATGTGTTTTTTTGCCTTTTCATAAAATTGTGACGCAGAATCGCTCCAGGTTTAAAGCATTGATATGAGAAACTAAGCAACATAGGCTTCAGTGTTTCAACAACACTATGTGTTTTGCCAAACCGCATCATATCTCGAACACCATGTAGTCCTGAAACGCAATTTGTCCAAAATGACAGCCACATAATACACTAATTTTAAAATATGTATCTGACGATTGTACAACAATCCGTGCCACTGGTGACGTGATTGAAGTATAATATAAGTCTACCTGGCGTCGCCTTTCAGATGGTTGTAACTCAACTAAACAATCTAGATGACGTCATCTGTCTTCACAAGAAGTGTGTTCTCACTGCCATGGGCCATTCCTACAATGACGCTGTTAACTTCCAATGGTCGATGCTCATGCCCTGCACATACATGTGGCATGGGGATTCTTATTACTGACGATTGATACGGTATGTGTTTTGCAATCTGTGAGGAATTCATGAATCCAGTTTCTCAGTCAATCGTATGACGCCATAATCAACTACGTACGTGACGTGTAGAATGGCGTTATATTCAATTACATCATGAAAGGCGTAGCTATAAGTTCGTCACGAAAGCTTATTTGATGACGGACTAAACGTTGTTGTACGAATTGTGTGTCTTTGCTATTTAATAAACATGCTGTTGACTATTCTGAAACTAGTTTGACTGGGCGCCGTTGCAAAAATATTCAACAGCTTACCTATATAGTTTTCTGAAAATTGAGAGTCAGTGAGTTCAGTGATCGATCGATCCCAAACACGGACAATTCGTAGGTTGAGCTTAGCTAAAACTGGATTCATCCATTGATGTTTATGAACTATGAATATTTACAGCTGTCCTCTGATGTAGATTCCATTTTCAGTCCTCAGTTCCGTTAATGGATAGCTCTCTAAAACATTTAGATACAGCATAGGCTAAATCCCTTTGCATTGATTTAATTTTCAGATTTGCGTTGGCAATTGTCTGATGAAACATATTTAAATAATTAACAAAGGTCTAGGTGCCGTCAGATCGCAGCATCTGTATCATTGTCATATCGCCACTCATTAGAGCAGTTGTACACTTGCTTTCTGCTACATGCATCTTTCTTTATAAGTGCATCGACTTTGAATGCAAACACATTTATGAGAATATGCATGGCGCTCCTCATCGGGATGCTTACAGACGGATATTGACTCGGCACTGCGACAACTCGTCACTCGTGACTATTCTAATCAATAAATCTTGATTTTGAAGCAATCATAAACCGCCCAACGAGATCCCGATCAGTTGACATACATCAGTTGACATACACTCAATTGACTTTCCTACCAGTAGTTGCCCCCGCAGCTCGTTTCGTCACCATGCTAGGAAAAATCCGGATCTATGGTTACTGAACTTGTACAGACATCCTCCAGTTATTCCAAAGCCTCTTGATACATTGTTTCACTAACAGAAAGTGGCTTCAGCTGAGAAATTATAAAATACGAGAGATCTAATGCTCGTCTGACTTTATATTAAGTAGAATAGATAAGAACACAAAACAGATATCTGCTTATCGTCTATTTCATTGAATACCTTTCAGATTCCATCTCTGGCACAATCAGACTTCAAATTACTTCCAACCTAATCGGAAGAACGATGATTAGCGTTGCCAAATGTAACTTTTATCCGCTAATTAACATAATCGACATTTAATTACTTGGCAGAGAAGCCACCTGGGCCCCCAGCCAATCTGCGGCCCATTGTGCTCCTCAACAGCATACGGAAAATCCTCTCTAATGTTACTCTATGCCGCATCTGAGACAAGATCGATTACTTCACCGGATCATGTCAAAGTGGCTTCAAACGTGGACGCAGCTGCACAGATATTGCATGGGCTCAGCGCATGCTTGTGTCCGTAGTCTTGTCCACACACTGGGATTTCCACAAAATGGGCATTGACATGTCACGAGCCTTCGACACAATTAAACGCTCAAAGATCCTAGATGTACTACGCCAGGTCAGTTGCAATGAAGATGAGCTACGACTAGTGAGGCTACTGCTTGCAGACACCAAGCTGAGAGTACGAGTCAAGTCAGTGAAGTCTGTAGAGTTTGATACATCAATCGGCTCCCCACAGGGAGATGGTCTATCCCCTGTGCGCTTCACCTGTTACTGCTGCATTGAATTCCGTGCGGGAAAACTCCACAAGACCAAACACCCCAGTGTCAATACTGGGCATGCCGCTAGAGATGGAATATGCCGACGATGTGGACTTCATGGACGAGGGAAAGAAACCCCTTGACGAACTTCTCCCAAAAGCTCCAAGCAAACTAAAAATTTGGAATCTCTTTATGAATGAATCCAAAACAGAGTTCACCCACATATACCTATCGACAAAGCATGAAACTATAGAAAATGATGAACCACTTCGTGGCGGCGAACCATGGAGGAAAAGTAAAATCCTGGGCTCACCGCTTTGCAGTACTGCTGACATTTCTGCGTCATGGGGAACATAGCTTTCCAGTCCATCTGGAAGCTATGAATTCGTAGATCAAAGATGCCCTCTTGTGGCCCTTGGCCACATTATACAATGCAATCTGCGTATGCTTGATGCTGTATAACTGTAACAGCTGGGCAGCTCCAAAGGCAGCTCTAGACAAACTCGATACCTACGCACCTTCACTGGGCACCAATGGCCAGACAGCATAATTTCCAACGATGCACTATACAAGATGTGTAATACGTCGTCGCTGTCTGTAAAAGTCGCCCAGCAAAGATGGCCCATGTTTGGCCATGTGCTAAGGATGCCAGAAGAGACACGAGCACAGACAGCCTTGGAATTCGCCCTACTTGGAGCCAGCAAATACACTGGTACACTCAAGTCAAGAACGGACTTGAGGAAGCTAAGGATTTCGGCTGAGGACAAGACACGGTGGGCAAAAGCGAAGAAGGACTGATTGCAGCTGTAGGATGTTTCTACTACTACAGCCGCAGAATACAGTAATCATACAGAGAAGAGTAATTTCTGCTTTCTACAAGAATTGACCTTTCCGGTTTTAGCTATTCCCCGCCCATCTCCAGCTAAGCTCCACCCACACCTCGCTCGTGTTGGGATCGATCGACCTCTGAACACCATGACTATCAATTAAAAAAAACCTACACAGGTAAGCTGTTGAATATTTTGAAACTAATTTGACTGGGTGCTGTTGCTGCCTAAGGCAGCAACAGCGCCCAGTCAAATTGGCTTCAAAATATTCAACAACATGTTTCTTAAATAACAAAAAATTACAAAGACATACAATTTATACAACGTGTTGTAATATTTGAGATTTGATGACGGTCTATATGGAACCCTTTGTGACGTAATGATTATGGCGTCACCATACACGCGCTGAGCTGATTATGACGTCATACGAGGTCAGATGATAGATGAATAAACTGGAAAGGCGAATTGCAGTGGTATAAACAGACCTATACGCCACTGGTTAAACAAATTAATTTATCCAATAAGTAACAAAAATTCTTTGTGGAACAACTATATTATGAAATACTGGAATGATGAGATATTCCAGACTAGCAACAGGTACAAATAATAACAGAAGTGTACAATATGCTAGACAATTGCATAGACTCCAATTCGGAGATCAGTCACACCTGGACCAGGTCTTTTAGAGCAGACGGTTTATTAAAATTTTGGAACACGACTTCAGAATAGTGGTGTGGCAATGGCATCACATCGTAATATAAGTACATAGTATATGGTAATATTAATGTGTGACGTCATAACGTCTTAGCAAGAAATCCCATAGCCGATGGCTATGATTGGCTGGCAGGTCTTAGCCAGTCATCTAAATCATAGCCTCCGACACTTTAGATTTAGCAATTATCTTTTGCCATAAATGTAAACCAGCCAATCACACAATGGAGTGATCCGATCTGTTACTCAACTATCAGACGCCATACTAGATGACGTCACTTGTTAGCTGACGTCACAATCAAACTGACGTACCTCCGCCACGAAGGTGGGAAAAGTCTTTCACGAAGGTGTGTGCATTATATGGCTTTGATTAATTTTGCTCGTATTCAAATTAGTTTCAAAATATTCAACAGCTTACAACAATGAATAGTTACATTGAAATTTCTCTTCCGGGAACTCAGGGTTCAAAGTTTCACATCAATTCCAAAATATGTAGAAAGCGGGAGGAGCTTACCTACAAATGGGCGTGGCGTAGCATAATGGAATTAAATCTTTCCATTCGTTCACGGCAAGGGTGGAGTATGTTATGATATATGGCTATTACTTAGAAGATTGATTAAACTATATCGCTTTGAAATCGCAAACCCCTATTACAAGAGTGTTATATATGAAACGAGCTAATTATTTTAAAGACAACTTTGCCAAATACAGCAATGAATATGAGACAACTTGTTTTTCAACGAACAAGTGCGCGCTTCGTTCACCACAGATTTATTAACTCTTTAACTCTGAAATTTGCTCAAGAAAACTCCAATTTTCTCACGGTAAATGCCAATTTGCAGACCAGGGGAAGCCTATTATTGAAGATTTACCACTGGAATGACTGGCTCGGTTATCGAGCCAGTCATTACAGTGGTAAATTTTCAAAAAATAATCTTCTCTTGGTCTGCAAATAGACATTTCTCAAGGCAACTAACTGTAGAGGTCGTTTTGGCCAACTTGAGTATTAAAACCTTAAAGGGGTAAGCATCATAGATAGGTGGTTGAAAAAGGTTAAAAGGCGCACGCACTAAGTGCTTTCAAGTGTGTGTTCATATAATTAGTAAGTGTGGTTTGACGGTGTTTATCTCCGAGAGATAGAGAGCGTAGATTAGGAGGAATGTCATAAATACATATAAGATTTCACTTGAAACATACATGATTTAGCAAGTGATTATGTATCCTTCAACGTGATTTTAGCAGGTATGATAAATTAGGCCTAATGTGTTCATGTTTAAGCGCTACATGGTGTTCAAACTGAGAAAAGTACAAATGTCAGATGTTCACTTGCAACGCAATATAACCGTGTCTAAGGGTTTTAAACACGAGGATGTCACATCCGACATCCGCATGTTTAAAACCATGCCCGTAGCGACGTAGCTATGGTTATTATTTTGGTGAGATTAAACAGTGGGGTAGGTCTCGTGGGGTGGGGGTGGGGTGGGGGTGGGGTGGTGGTACAATACCCCTACTTGTTTGGCGTTGCTTGGTGTAGGCGAAAATCCTTGGGAATAAGTATCTCAGAAATCTGTGTTTCAGAAATTAAAATTGTATATCGGTCTATACCATATACTTGGATTATATCTGTGACCCTATCCATTTAACAGAATGGAACTTGCCAGTTCTAGATATGCCCGTCCATATCTAGCTAAGCACCACCTACACACCTCGCTCGTGTTTGGATCGATTGATCCATGAACTCCCTGACTATCAATTTCCAAAAACTATACTGGTAAGCTGTTGAATATTTTGCATGGCAGCAACAGCGCCCAGTCAAAATAGTCAAAATTTTCAAAATAGTCAATACTATGTTTATTAAATAGTAAAGACATACAATTCGTACAACAACGCATAGTCCGTCACCAATTATGCGTCCGTGACGTACTTATCTACGCCATTCGTGACGTCATTGATTATGACGTCATCATCCACGTCGCCTAGTTGATTATGACGTCATATGATGGATGGATAAATTGGAAAGGCCCATTGTACGTAACGCTTAATATTGCCCTGGAAAATGTACTGCAATGGCTTCCCCTCGCAGGACCTGCATGGTGTAGGAATGAACAGTCGTGGATCTATTGCAGTAGACATCTATATGGGTGTGTGTATGTTTGTGTGTGTTTGTGTGTCTGCGAGTCCACTGTACATAAAGTAGCGTTGTTAACCATATCAGGTGGGACGTTACGCTTGTGGTCCCAAAGGTATATTTTGATTTTGAGGTCAAAAGGCTAAAGCATTAAACTTAATTATCACGGTCATTTAGACGGCAGGAGGGACTAGGCACTTTCTACAGTACATCTAAGAATAACTTAACATGTTTCCAGAAAGAAATAGGACGTACTGTTGAATGTTTGGAACATAATCTAATTGGAAGACGTTAGGCAGCAATGTCTTCCCATCCAATTATGTCCAAAATAGTGTAAAAAAAAAATCATATTACATCGTGTTCTAAATTGTACTCACTAACGTGGACCTGTCTTTGCTTTGAAAACGTATTACCCATTAGCAATCTGATGTCAATATTCTATATTTTAATGTGTCAATATCAAAGAAACTGGTGTACATTTTTCAACTATTTTGCTGGAAGATGTTGCTGTCTACGACAGCACCATCTTCCACCATTTGTTGAAAAACGTACACCACTTCATCTTTTAATTTAATTTGAAAATTTAAAATTTTGACACCAGAGTGGTAAGGAATAAGTCATTTCTCTGCAGTAGTGTAGCTACAGACAGCAGCAACTAGGGGGGGGGGGGGGGCAATAGCTTATAGCAGAGTTGCTGGAACAAGAAATAGTGTTACGATGCAACCATGAAGCTCGACCTTAGGACTTTGTAATGAACCATGAAGCTGGAATTCAAACATAAAATGCATATAGAAGGCATATCAATATACTTATCAAATAACCCGGACCTTTGCCCTTTAGACCTCAAAATAACCATCTCATCTCCTCTCATTAGTAAGTGTCCGAGTTTGGGTGCAGTATGATTAACACAACATGAGCTATGAACTGCTTATTTGAGGTAAAGGCAAAATGTTTTTGTCTAAAACCCCTGAGTTGTGCCATTATCACACTGACCTTGACCTTTTGATGCCAATGTGATTGTGTCATGTCATGTCATTATAAAAAGGGATGTGTCCGAATGTGGGCCATGTTTGATTGACCAAACATGAGATATAAACTGCTAAGTTGAGTCAAACGCAAAATGTCACTTTTGATAATAAAAAGGTTTTAACATGGACACGGTGACCTTAACCTTTGAGATTTTGACTCCACGATGCCATGCGTCATCCCCACTCGTTATAAAGAAGTATCTGTCCAGCTGTGGCTTCAGTATGAAGACCACAATGACCGTTTGAGGACATTGTAGCATGCTCATTACAAGGAAGCATGTGTTTAAGTTTGGGTCCAGTATGATTAACCAAACATGAGATATGAACTGCTAATCTAAGCTAAACGCAAAATGATAACCGGTCATTTACCAATATCACAATACTATTGACCTTTTACCTTTTAGCCAAAAGGTCATTGTGTCGTGCACTCTCCGTATAAGGGAGTATATATATCCACGTTTGGGTTCAGGAAGATTAAGCAAACATGAGATATTAACTGTTAAGTTGGGCAAAATACAAAATGTTAACGTTGAAAACCCCCAAAGTTGTTACCAATTTCACAATAACCTTGACCGTTGCCCCTTTGACCCCAACATCAGTGTGTGATGCCCTCCCATTATACGGAAGTAGGTTTCCAAGGTTGAGTCCAGTATACCAAAGCAAAGCTGAGATATAAACAGCTAAGTTCAGCTAAATGCAAAATGTTACTATTGAAAATGCAAAGTATTTACCAATGTCACAGCGACATTGACTTTTGACATTTTGATCCAACGGTCATTATCTGATGCCCTCTCATTGTACGGAAGCATGTGCCCAAGTTTGGGCCCAGTATGATTAACCACGGCTGAGATATGAGCTGCTAAGTTGAGCTAAAAGGAAAATGTTAATGATGAAAAATCCCAGGGTTTTTTTTTTACCAAGGTCACAATGACCTTGCCCTTTGACCCCAACGTCATGGTGTGATGCCCTATAAGATAAAGGTAGCATGCGTCTAAGTTTGGGTCATGTATACTTAACAATAGATGACTTAATCAAGCATGAGATATATACAGAAAAGTTGAGCTAAACGCAAATTGGACGGCGACGACGATGACGACGACGCCGACGCCGTCGCCGCCACCGCCGCCGGACGATGGGCAGGATACCACATTGGCTCGGTTTACTTCGTAAAGTCGACCTGAAAACGAACATTTGTGGTCATGACATTGTTAAATATAAAATTGCATTCTTAATCGCTCACCAAGTTACCTAGGATCTAAATAACAAACGACAGAACTTCTCCAGAATTTTCAACCCACTTATAATCTAGTCAAGACAAGCTCACCGCGGAGGATCAGCGCTAGATAAATGGCACTGAATTACTTAATCTCCCGTAAGAATGAGTGACTAGCGATAAGTATCTCGGAGGAGGCTTGTCCTGGATTAAGTCTGACGGAGTGGACTTAAAGTGTGACTTGACACGGGGTGGGGGCTGGAGATATTTTAAGAACGGGCATCTCCTGGTACTCCTAATGCCTCGAGATGACAGCGTAATCAATCAAGATTTGAGATGATAAATGCTAAGATTAAAACCATACAGTGCTTTATAGCCCGAGTTCAATTGTAATTTATTGAAAGGTATTTATTAACTGTAGATATTTATTAGCGTAGTCACATTTCAATGGCGTCAGGTTCCACCTCAGTTTTACATGTCGCAGGCAAACCTGTTATTGCTAAGGCGTACTACTATACGGGTTGGTGCTTAATCTTAATCACGTGCTCTAACGACTCGCCGATTAAACATCCCATCAACCAACTTGCACAAACACCAGCTGAAAAATGCAAACAAGAATCCACAAACGGCTAAATAAAACCAACGGTCAAACAAAAACTGAACCTAAAGAACATGGTGAAGATACATCAACAATTATGGTGGAAAACCAAATAATAGGCCATTGAACCAACACACGCCTCTGCCAATAAGCCAGATAAGCAAACAAATAAAGACATTCTGTACATTACCTACCTACAGAACACCCGGATCGTTTCCACATCGACGCCTGTAAACAATTTTTCTGGCGCTCTTTGAATGCTGTCAAAGTTCCTACTGAAGGCCTCCAAACAACGGTTAGCAGATACTTCTACATCAGGAGGACAGCTTAACAAGCCACGGGGCAGTACTGTAATAATAATAATAATAATAATAATAATAATAATAATAACAATAATAATAATAATAATAATAATAATAATAATAATAATAATAATAATAATAATAATAATAATAATAATAATAATTTCTGATCTATATTATAACTATAGACAGCGGTCACCAAAGGGTTAACAGCTTATAGCAGCATTGTTCTAACGACGACGACGACGACGACGACGACGACGACGACGACGACGACGACGACGACGACGACGACGACGATGACGATGACGATGACGACGACGACGACGACGACGATGACGACGACGACGATGAGAGAGTGAGAGGGGAGAGAGAGAGAGAGAGAGAGAGAGGGTGGGGTGGGGTGGGGTGGGGTGGGGGAGAGTATGTGTTTTGGACGACAACAGCTGTGCATGATTCCCACTTCTTGTAGACTGGCAATGCGTGTAGGTCATGTGATCTGCACGCTATATCGCTCAGAAGATCTGACAGTGATGTAGAAGCAAACAACATCTTCATAACTGCGCTACGAGGTTTTGTTTGAAAGAATAACCACTGAGTTATGATATGTTTATGATTCAAGCTGTGTGCATGGATATTAGATAAAGATCGACATAATAGACCTGCTGGAGGACCAGATGTACGATGCCGGAATTCGATGCCTGAATTCACATACTATGGTAATAATAACATAAAATGGTAAAACACGTCCTATAACGATGCCTTAACGCTTTCATGTCGAAGCCGGCCAAAACTGGCCTTTGCAGTGGTCTTGGAGAATATGCGTTTGCAGGTTAAGACTTAAGGAGAACACTATTTTCACAGTTTACCACTAGAGTGACTAACTTGGAAACCGAGCCGGTCATTGTTCAAAGCTATTGTAGTATCTTTACCCAGATTACTGACTGACTTAATAGCTTCGAGAAATAGGCAGCAACAGCACCCAGTTATATTAGTTTCAAAATATTCAACAACTTGCCTGTATAGTTTTCTGGAAATTGATAGTCAGAGAGTTCAGCGATCCATCGATCCCAACACGAGCGAGTTGTGGGTGGAGCTTAGCTAAAGATGGGCGAGACATAGCTAAAATGGAAAGGTCTATTGTCACAATGTTTTCTTCTGTGACATAGGGACTATGAGCTTGAATATCACTATATGCATACATGACGATCGGCAACGATAAGATCAGCTACAGCAGCAAGTCTTCTCCCTAGCCTGATAACGCGCGTTACTGTGATAACCTATATCAATCACGTTTGACATGGGCCCTGGTCTCTTCCCAAATCAAAAACAATTGGCAATGTAATCCATGTTCGAATCAGTACAAAAATTGCGTATTCACTATTTTCAGGCGTGTGATATTTACAGGCGTGTTTTAAGGCTCTGAATCGTGTAGGAGCGATGAGGAGTACGCCCTTAGTGTTGGCATGAGCTTAGATAGGGCGTGCCTCATTTGCGTGAAGCTACACTCAGGAAGGAAGCCCAGTTTGATTGAAACATTTAAATTCTTGAAATTGCATTGTACGAGCGCCTACTTTTAATAACGGCCTGAGTGAAATCTGAAATCTGAAATCTACTGCCCTGATGACGCAGGTTACAGAGCCAGTACTGGGCCTATATCGAACCGTATTGGTTCGGGATCTTTCCAGTATCTTTCCGGCCCTATCACTCCTACAACCTCTCTTGAATAGATAACCTTATCTGCATATAGTACTGTCCTGAACAATTTCTGGATGCCAACTTGAGCTTTACCAATTCGGGCTCAATATATACTTATATGTAGATTCGCCGTGCGTGCCTTTGAGCGCTAGGCTATAATCACTGGGTCGTTATTCGGGAAATAACAAAGAAATGGTCTGGACAATCAATATCCATGTGTATAGTCTCTATTCACGTTAATAAGACTAACGCTTTAATTTTCATTTAGCGTTACTGTTTGCTTCTGTGTATTACCTTCTACCCATACAATCGCTTCGGGGTAGAAGGCGGACGAGAGACAACATCGATTTCGATGACGACTTCAGTTGGCCTGATCAGGACAACGATGGGTCCTGTCTAATATTCCGTGTAATTACGTTACCCGCATAAACATCAAGCTTCGTTAACTTTCTAATCGTCCACTGGTCATAGAAAATCAGGGGTGCAAGCCTCTGAGGAGCTTCTATCACTTCATTCCTATAAAGCAATAACTGGACGTTTTAGTCGCTACTCATAGCTAGCATATGTCGGTCGGTCGGTCGGTCATATGTCACTCCTTGTCGTGCATCTAACTGCTGCTGCTGCTGCTGCTGCTGCTGCTGCTGCTGCTGCTGCTGCTGCTGCTGCTGCTGCTGCTGCTGCTACTACTACTACTACTACTGATGCTGCTGCTGCTGCTGCTGCTCCTGCTGCTGCTGCTGCTCATACTCATCCTTATCCTCATCATCTTCTATCCTCCTCCCAACGGACCGCCGCCACCACCACCACATATACTATCACCACCACATATACTATCACCACCGCCGCCAGCACCACCACCACCAGCACCACCACCAGCACACCAGCACTACTACCACCACTACCATCGCCACCACCGCCGCCACCGCCACCACCACCACCACCACCACCACCACCACCACCACCACCACCACCGCCGCCGCCATCTTCACCAGCACCATTACCATTATTATTACTATGCGTTTTATTTTTAATTCCTTTATCATGAGAAACCATAGGCCTACATTCTAAAAAATATTTGCCATATTTTAAATAGTCTACTCAAACTCATGAAAATACTTAATCTACAAAGTTAGTATTAGCTTTCAGTAAGGTTATTGCCACAGTATTCACCTGAGATAGTATGTGGGCGCGTGACTGCGTGTGCGTGTGTGCGTGCGTGGATGTGTGTATAAGCGCATTACAGAGAGATTTCTTTCTGCAATTACAGTATAGCGCAGAAATAACATAGAATAGTTCCAAATTACAACAAAACATACTGGTGAATATTGCAGTCTTAATTTGATTTTCATGGCAGTACTATATACGGATAACATTATCTATTCAAGAGATTTGTATGAGTGATAGGCCTAGAAAGATACTGAAAAGATACCGGGACAATAGGGTTCGAAATAGCCCTAGCACTGGCTCTGTAACCTGCGTTATCAGGGCAGTAAGTGGTCGTACAATGGCTTCCAATCAAATCAGGTCCAAACTATTCAACATTTCTTACATCGTGTTCAAAATTTTTGAAACATTATAACATATTTATGAGCAGTACTGTAGATGTATATGCGCAATATAGTGGCGGAATACTGTGCCTTATCTCTTAAGCTGCATTTACCTGACACGTGGAATGCGGAAACAGAACACGGAATATACTTCAGATCCCTCTGTACTATTTTCCGTCATCCATTTACCTGCACGCGGTAAGCGGCACGTGGAACACGGAACGGTGGGATGCGGAAAAACCGATCGCTCGGTGTAGCGATTTTTCAGGACGGAAAAGATTCCGTTGCGGAATAGAACACGTGTAACCTAGAAACGAAAGGGTAATCCAAGTAGTTAAAGCTGATGCATCGTCTAAAATTATAAGAACTAATTTGTCGAAAAAAATCGGAAATCAGTAATATAGGCCAAGGTATCATTTTTTTTAATCTAGTCGTCAGTATCCGCCATTTTGGATCTGCATCTCTCGCCTCCGTACATAAACATGTTGTAATGCTCTCAGTGGAAAGCTAGATATCAAAGCGCAAAAAAAATGTTGTCGCTTTTCAGAGAAATTTAATAGAAATATCTCAATATCACTCTTTCCTGCAACTCTCTTTCCGTTCCGCGTTCCGCAACCCGCACAACGCGTGCCAGGTAAACGCGGCTTTACTGTCATTAATTCTATCCTGTTAGCGCGTTGACAAATCCAAAATGAGGGATCATCGAATTTACGTGACAGTATTTGAGGGGATATAGCCAACTCCATTTCCCACATCAGTCCTATAGATTCTAATATGTCAATCTTCTCTAGGGAATAGTAAAAATATATTGCTGAGATTGACTGTAGAAGTTCTTGTGCCAAGGAAAACAGGTAATCTCACTTGAGCACGCACGCCTCGTCGTAAACCAATCATCCCGTTTTTATCATTGTCATGCAGATCAATGATGGACTAGAAGGAGCCCCACTGGGATATGCATCACCTACGCTCTGCGGGAATGGATGAATTCAGTTTTAGCTATTACCCGTCCATCTCTTGCTAAGCTCCGCCCACTCTTCTTCCCGTCCCTGCACTCGCTGAATCTCAATTTCCAGACCCCTATACAGGTAATCTGTTGAATATTTTGAAACTAACTTGACCGGGTGCTCTTGTTGTCTATTATTAATTTAGTTCGAAAATATTCAAGCGACTGTTTATTAAATAGTCAAGACATACAATTCGTACAACTCGACGGACTATTAAACGTTTATGATGGACTAAATCGCGCCATTCATGACGTAATTGATTATGACGTCAGCCTCCATGTGACGTAGTTGATTATGACGTGATATGATTGACTGAGAGACAGGATTGGTCAATTGATTGTCATGTGATCATGGAATGACTTCCAGTGATATATTACAGCTGGGTGTGAACCAGTTAACAAAATTCACATTTCCAGTGTATCCATGAATCATACGACCTCGTATGACGTCATAATCAGCTCAGCTCGTGTATGATGACGTCACAATCATTATGTCACAAAGGGTTCCATATAGACCGTCATCAAATCCCAAATACTCCGACACGTTGTATGAATTGTATGCATTTGTAATTCTTTGCTATTTAAGAAACATGCTGTTGAATATTTTGAAACCAATTTGACTGGCCCAGTCAAATTAGTTTCGAAATATTCAACAGCTTACGTGTGTATTTTTTTTTTTTAATTGATAGTCATGGTGTTCAGAGATTGATCGATCCCAACATGAGCGAGGTGTGGGTGGAGCCTGGCTAGAGATGGACAGGGTATAGCTAAAACCGGAAAGGTCCATTATGTATTTAACAGTATGACATATCATGATTCCTAATCCTTCATGGGTGGCCTACACGCTTCCACGGGACAATTACAAGAACGTGTCATTTGCTTTACAATATTATTATGTATTTAGTCATATACGATTTCCGGATCACTATATTTAGCAAAGGCCAGTCCGAGGCAGGGATCAATTACATCAGAGTGATACTCCGTATACAGTTAGCATGTATTCAAGGGAACGAGATTTCAACTCTGTCGAGCAGGTACCATGCCTCTTCCAGCTGACACCCCGAGCTGGCTTGAAGCCTGGGGTCAAATAAGTATTTGTATTTAAATACACTCACCACCGCCGCCCCGCCACCCCCCCCACCCCTCACACCCTTACTTGTATTGGTATTTGCCAATTTACCAAACACTATATTTGTATTTTATTTGCTCATCGTATTTAACATCTCTGTATTCTAAAGGTATTGATTAGAATATTGGAAAATATGTAGGATTTCTGTTTTAACAAGCGATTTGAGAAAATACAGACGGTCGAAACATGTTGGAATGCCATTTATCTATCAGGAGCAGCTGCTCCGATACCGCTGTCAATATAGACCTTGGTACTTAAACAAATCCCTCATCCTTCTCCATATAATCTATATCCACCTATCCATCCATTTCACAGCTTCACAATTACTCCAAATATATTTAGGCTATGTGACAGGAATCGGACATAATAAATTATATTCAAATTTTTAAATTAAAATATGAAATAACCTGTATATCTCGTTCCATATGGCCTCTATATTTCACGTTAATTTAACGCTATATGATTAGTGTACATGAGCGAGCTTAACTAAAGCAATTAAGGAAACGGAGAATGCCTTCCAATTAAATTGATTTATAATTAATTAATCCCTTGGAACCACTCATACGGAGGCGTCAGCCATATCCATTTATGCTCCTGTCAGTGAACAGCTTGATAGGTTTGCACAGGTACATAAAATTGCCCTAATTACAGTTCGCATTTAGAGTTATTTTAGATTTCAATCATATCTTTTATGTTCAAAGGAAAGATTTCTTTCATTGATACATTTTATCTGCTCTTACTTGTTAGTGCCTTTGATATGCCTATAGACTATTTATTACAGGTCTACGTAATACAGTTAACGTCCTGTCATTAGCGACCAGTTGCACTTGGGCCAGTCGTAAGACCATCCGTCTTAAAGAACCGTTATCATGTGACAACATAATTGATTTACTTTGGTAATTGAGTTTATTAAGGGACAAGCTATTATTTTAGTAATCAGACATTGATGGTCTACAAATTCCCACAATAGACAGGGTTGACTGTAGTGTGTATGCTGTTGTGGGGGAAAGAGCATTGCTGGAGCTATTCTAATTGGCCATAGAGCAAATGCGCACAGATGATACAATCTGAATATGACAATATGATTGATACCGTCACATCCAGAGCCCAGGCAGAGTGGTACAAGTAAACACTGTTCTGCCTAAACGATGGTTCGTCAATACCAAAACATCTGGTTTCAGACCCACACCATTAAAATTCTGAAGAACCAAGTGAACATGAATAATAAAAATACCGGGAAAGATACAGGCGATTGATTGGATTTAACGAATTCTATATGTATGATTACTGTATTCTGCGGCTATAGTAGTAAACATCATGCAGCTGCAATTAGTTCTTCTTAGCATTTCGTCAATGCGTTTCTTTTCATCGTCCATTAAGTCCACATCGTCGGCATATTCCATCTCGAGTGGCATTCCCAGTATGGACACTTGGGTGGGGTGGGGTGCGGGGGTGGGGAGTTATGGGAAGCCGATTGATGTCTCAAACTCTGCAGGCCTCACTGGCTTAACCCCCGCTCTGAGCTTGGTATCTGTAAACAGTAGTATCACGAGTCGCAGCTCGTCTTCATTGCAACTGGCCTGGTGCAGTACATCTATGATCTTTGGGTGTTTAATTGTGTCGAAGGGTCGTAATGTTCATTGCCCATTTTGTGGAAATCCCAGTGCTTGGACATGATAACTGACACAAGCATATGTTTGACTCATACAATGTCTGCGCCGTTGCGGCCACGCCTAAACCCACATTCACATTATCCAGTGAAGGCATCGTTCTTGTCCCGGATGCGGCATAGCGAGATAAGGGTGCCTTGACCTACAGCATCGATTTACAGGTGGTACATAAAGGTTGGATTGATTAGGCGTGTGATCGTTTTGAGATAATGTCACTTGCGTATTTGAATAGTTCATTGCTCATGTCATAAGGTCTGGACGCATGTCCATTTTTTCAGGGCTTTCAGTGCTTTCTCAACACCTGTTGTTTTAATTGGTGTTAGTAATGGTCTGGGATCACATGAAAAAAGGTACAAGGGCTCATCATCGTGGTTGGTGACTGTTCCTTGAACTATTCTTGAATTTCATCCGCTTTGCGCTATTCAGTCCCGATGCAGTGCCCTTCAGATTTGTGTACAGTGAGCGGTGGTGTGTATTCAGTAACTCTCAGGGCTCAGGGCTCCCTGAAACATTTTGTGACAATCATATGTGGCAGTGATTTCATCTGCTAGGGAGTCTGCTTAGTCTGCTTGTTGAATAGTAAGATCTTTAATGTTCCCTGCGTAGTTTGATGCAGTCTTCACTTTGGCTACTTTGATAGATGCGGAGCCATAATGCTTTCTGCTCCGCTGATAGTTTTGCTACTACAGGGTCATCAGTATACCTAGTTCGGTTGTAGTTTTTTTAGAAATCCTATGATGCTGGTCGGTGATGATTCCATTTGAGTATTTTGGTTAGAACTTCGTTAGGATCGGAGCTTACACCGATGTTAGCTGTCTACTCCCCGAGGGCCTTTTGTATGGCATTTGGGTGACAGTGTCGCTGATGAGCAGAATGAATTCTGCATGTGAAGATTGTTGTCTGTGTTGGAAAAGCCTGCAAATGGATGTTCTGTTGTCATGCTCCACGTCCCATAGGGTACTATGCTGGTTCGTCAAATTATGAACTTTATGTAGCCTACATGTTGTGGCTTAATTGGTTGTGGCCTTCTGCAATCTGAAGAAGGTGAGCTGCTGTGATCCTTTTGGCTGGTGCTACGGGTTTGAATCATTGCTGTATTGGTCCAACAGTAGCCACATATTGCACTTTTTACCGTGATGATAGTCCTGGCATATTAATACGTTGTTGTCGTGTCTTCCTGCTCTTTGCTGTGCCTTCCTTTGCCCACGTGTCTGTCATCTCATTGTCATGAATCTTGCAGTGAGAAGATATACCAAATTAGGTGAATGTGTCTTCATCTGGAAGAATTTGGCCATTTATCTTAAGTGTGTCATGTTTCTCCTGAGTAGAGGCAGCGAAAATGGTGTAAAACTTCATTCTCGCATTATTGGTGACGAACAACTTCTTTATCTTTTGTTCAGGTGGTCCTTTATATGTTTTCTTATACTCTGTAGTTAGCAGTGGTGTGGTACTCTTATGTGCAACATAGTACCAGATAATCAGCGTAGATGGCCTCTTTGACGTTTCTGAGTACATATCGAAGGATGGTATTCAGGAAGACCAGGAGGACCATGAAGACCGCGCACGTGCGTGCATGTGCGAAAGACTGAGAGAGGGAGAGAGAGAGAGAGAGAGAGCGAGAGAGAGAGAGAGAAGTAGGGAGGTGGGGAGGTGGAGGGAGAGAGAATACCTCCTTGTGGGACGCCTTTTCCTAGTCTCTTCTTTCGGATGCATTGTTCGTTCACACGAACTCTCGCTTTCCTATTATTTAGGTACTAGAGAATCCACTGAAACAAACAACTAGATGCACCGCATTTCTGGAATTTGAGTTTCAAACCCATCTTTCTAGATGCGGTGAAAGGCCTCCTTCACATCAACGCACACTGTCAGGGTTTGTTTTTCGTCTTAGAAGTCACCATCAATCGTTTTTGTTGTGCATGTTGCTTGATTATTAAAGTAGTGATGCCTTCTGACGCCTGTCTAATCTTTAGTGATTACATCATTTTTCTCTATCTGCCATATGAGTCTGTGTTTAACAATCACTGCGCCACCATGCTGACACTGCTGGTGAGGTTGCTGGACTGGTAGCTATCAACCTTTTTACGTCTATGCCTTTCTCGAGGATGGACATTATATCGATTTCTCCCGAGATCTGCGGGAGGTGATCTATCTTCTATCTTTTGGAGATCGCAACGAGTCTTGGATTTGGATTTTGTACCCATACAGGCGTGAGAGGATTTCATTGATAATCTTGCTTGGAATCAGAGAATTTGTTTCGCCGATGGTCTTCAATGCACCCTATAGTTATTTTCTATTAAAATGCGTGTTCATGTTCTTAAAGCTATTGGTTGCTTACCTTTTGTTGTCGACTTGTTGTTTCCTGTAAGTTGGTGCTGTGGTTTTGTTGATCTACTCATAGTTATTGCTGAATTGATAGCCTTTCTTCTTGTAGGCATCTCATGGTTTTTATTTATTAGACTACAATTGGTGCTCTCAGTGCGTTCTCGTTGGTTGTGGATATTATGAGCTTCCAGAGCTTATATCGGTCCATGTCCATGTTCGAATTCTCAGTCTTGACCTTGCAGCTCAAACAGAGACTTTCCTGCAATTTGCAGTAGATTCCTTTTGTACGATGTTACTTGCAATTGTTGGATCAGAATCAACTGTTTCGCTAGTCCTTGTCACATCATCTTTGGGTTTCCGGAGTCTATCAATCCAGTAAGGCCTGATGACTTTAGGGGGTGGTGGGGTGGGAGTGGGGCGCCATGTGTGATTGTTTCAGCAATGACTTTGAGGGTGACTTGAAATCAGCTTGATGTTGAATTATTAATGCTCTTGCCTGCTGTGTTGATACCCTGGATGTATCAAGCTGGCAGTGGTAAGAAGTTATCCCATTTGGCCTATTTGTAAATCTACCCGGGAAAGGCTCTGGTAGTACTGTTTGCTTAGAGCCACCTAGATAAGAATGTCGTGGGTCTGCCGAGTCATTTTATAGACGGATCAATCTGTTGAGCTAGTGTATTTTTTCTAAGTAATCAGCATAAAAATAGTTTCTGTGAAGCTGAAACTGTCATTAAAAAAGATGTCATGAAAAGCAACACTCTTCGTCCTGTGAGGTCAGTGTTACAATATTCAGATGAGTGCGTTTGTGTGAGGCAGAGAAATGTGTTTTATATCGATGCTACCTAATGTTGAAATACTGCGCACTCTTGCTATTATGTTGACAAATCGAAATAGCTGTCATCTGGTTACGTGACAGCTCTTTGGGGGATTCCACTTAGTCCGTTTCCCACATTAGTCATTTTGATGTAACAGTTATTACCATTTGCCATCGGAGATTTCCAGAAACACATGCAACGCCTTGCAATCACAATGTTTGAATGATATTCAGTTGCAATCTACGTCTATCCCCATATACAGTACAGCCCAGATATAACACACATTATGTTAGTTAATAAGAAGGGGCCTGTTGAATATTGTGAAGTTAATTGGGTTTGAAGACATTTCTGCCTAAAGTTACTTCCGAGCTGTTCTGTAGCTTGTAATGCATTTCACGCACATAAATACAGCCGCGATGGATGGTAAAATGGACCATAGTCATTGTTCCCACATCGCGCATACGTCAATTCTTGGCGAGTCCAAAGATAGTAAAAAGTAAGCTTGTAAGATGGACTACGTCAGTTCTTGGTCCAAAGAAGAAAATTAATAGCGCTTGAGCACGCTTGGCCAGCCATAAAGCACCGCTTCTATACATTTTGTTGTAGCCCGATCAATGACGCTCTGCACGCAATTTCACCGGGCTGCGTGCTTCTGACGCTACCAGTGTATTTATTGTCATGTGATCATGTGATCGATTCCAACGACAGATTACGGCTGAGTGTGGTTCGGTTAACAAAATTATGTATTTAGCAGTATGACATTTCATGATTTTGAGTACTGGGTGGCTGGTTCCAGGGAGCGATTATAAGAACACTCTCACTTCCAGTCGATGCGCAGAACCGGCATAAACTCCACGCTTGTATTGATTTGGATATTGACAAATTGCTCGGATTTCTGTTTTATCAGACTATTTTGAGAAAACATTGACGGCAGAAACATGCAGAAAAGTCATTCAGCTATCAGGAACAGCTGTTATGATACCACCCTGGCACTTAAACAGACACTCATAATCATGCATTCTCTGATTCTCACATTAATCTGTCCCTGTCTGCTTCACACACTCTCTCCCTCCCTTCATGTCTCCGTCCCTCCCTCATCACCCCTCTATCTCTTCCTCTACCCCCACCCCTCCCTGACCCCTCCCTCCTCACAACCCATCTCTCTCTCTCTCAACATAGTCCACAATCCGATTGCTAATCCATTTTCAGCACGTCCTCACCACCACCACACCAGACACGCTGATAGTTATTCGTGCACACTACAAAGCGAAATCGTTATAAAACCGTATATAAGGCCTGCTTTTTAATGTTGCACGCAAATTGTACGCATATATGTTTTTATATATCCGTGTGCGTTAGTTCATTTTCCTAAGTGTCATGAATATATGCATCTATAGCGTTCATCGAGATTGTCCCTTGAACGCTACGGAACGTACGAATTGAAAGAATGGCATCCAGTTAATAATAAATTACTCCTTTGGGACAACCCATATGGACGTACCACCAATATCCATTTATGCTCAAGTTTCAGAATTATCCGATATATATACTGAACCAAAAAAGTTTAGCAACACTGAGAATATTACTGTATAAATGTTATTTAACAAAAACAATGAATTGATTCAAATATATTATTTAATTGATAGGTCATTTTCCAATTTGAACAACAGTCTTTTGTTATTGTAACGCTAGCATCGCGCCTTTAACACAGCATCAGTCAACGGAAGGGTCCGATTTAAATAATAACACTGAGCTGTCAATACCGGTTGTGACTTCCGCGCGCATTAACCACCCCCGTACATCGCTTTCTCATGCTTCCAATTAAGCACCTGATGTCACGAAGAGGAATCGCATCCCATTCCTGGAGCAGTGCAGCTTCCAGCTCCCGCACGTTGTGAAGATGTGAATGGTTCTCACGTACCATACGGCCAAGAATGTCCAACACGTGTTCGATAGGAGACAGGTCCGGTGATCGCGCTGGCCAGTCCAACACCGGAACGTTGTTAGCCTCAAGGAAATCACTGGTGACCCTAGCTGAATGAGGACGGGCGTTGTCTTGCTGGAACATAAAGTCTGCATGATGCTGCATAAAAGGGATGACAACAGGGGCGACAACTTCTTCACAGTAACGTTGAGCCGTTAAATTTCCGCGAATCACAATAAGATTTGTTTTGCCATTTTCATGGATTCCAGCCCACACCATGACCCTGCCGCCACCGAATCTGTCGTGCTGAATGATGTTGGCTGCATCATACCGTTCTCCTAAACGTCGCCAAACCCGGTGCCTACCATCCGCCACACCCACACAAAACCTCGACTCATCACTGAACAAAACGTGGCTCCATTGTTGAGCACGCCATCGTGTGTTGTAATATTTAAGGCGTTTATATGCTAGTTCCCAATGCTAGGGTCTAGACTCACGCCTGGCCTTTATGGTTTCTGTTGAATTCTTGTGAATTCTTGTGACGTCGGTTTGTGCATTAGCTTGTGTCTCTCTGTGTGTGTGTTGATCGTTGTCTCTCGATTTTGTCTCATGTTGCTGTTCTTGTCCATGGCTTTTCTGTTGCTCCTCATGCTTGGGCGTGGGTGATAGGGATGGCCTAACCTGGACCTAACGGGGGTGGGGAAGGGATGGGGTAGGTGCTGGGTCGGGGGGGGGGGGGAGTAGGTGCGTACGGTCTTATGACCTGATGTACCCAATGGGGGGGGGGGGCTTTCGGTCAGAGACCTCCCGGCCCCTTTGGGGGGAGTGGTGAGGTTGGGGTGTGGGGTCTTTCGGGTCCTGGGACCCATTTGCTCTTCTGGCCATCATCCGAGCAGGCACCAGCGCGCACTTGTTTGATTTTGATTGATTAGGTAGCCCGTATGGTGACTGTGTCCGTCCGAGGACGAACTCGATCAGTCATCCGGGTTGCATCCCTCCATAGTCCCATCGAAAAGTCCGAAAGATTCTAATTCTAGCAATTTTGTTTTGATTTTGTAATCCGTATGTTGCGTGGTTCCATCCGAGGACGAATCCATTCAGCATCCGGTTTACTTTGATTATGCCGAAATTTCTTGCCTATACCTAACCCTAGCTCACGTTCACACAGTGATGGGCACTGTATGACGGGACCTCAATTTAAAGTCCCATCCGAGAAGACTGAGATAAGAGCACGCCATCGCTGATGAGTTCTAGCCCATGCAAACCGATTCTCGATGTGACGCTCTGTAAGCGGAACAGCAACAAGCGGACGACGGGCATGCAGTCCAGCATCGTGGAGTCTGTTTCGCACAGCATGCACTGTAGTGCCGGTAGCGGTGTGCAAATTACGGGACAGCCGCGGCGCAGTCTCAAGCCTGTGACGTCGTGATGACGTCACTAAGTAGCGGTCTTCTCGTGGTGTTGTTGCTCTCGGTCTGCCAGATCGTGGTCGGTCATTAACATGTCCAGTTTCCTGCTCACGTTGGCGGAGACGGGAAATGGTTGAGGCGTGAACACTAAAATGTCGAGCAACAGCGTGAACGCTCTGCCCAGCAGCGAGTCTTCCCATTGCTTCATGGCGCTGATTTTCGGGTGGCCCTGGGCGGCGGCCCATGCTCGGTAGGGTAAACTTTTAAGCGTTTTCTGTTAACGTTCGTTATCTGCTTTTGCAATACGGTGAATTTTTGCCATCGCTACCCGCCAATGTGGGCCAGTGCATGAAAAATGCATTTTCACATGCAGTAAGCGTGCAGCCGAGAAATGCAAGAAATGATTTGCATTTCTTCATGATTACATTACATTACATTGACGAAACATGCCTGCAAATTTGGTTATAAATGGACGCATAGTTTTAACACAACAAACCAAACTTCACTGTTGCTAAACTTTTTTGGCTCAGTATATATATATATATATATATATATATATATATATATATATATATATATATATATATATATATATATATATATATATATATATATATATATATATGAACAAAAATGTGTATTATTAATCGTTTTATTATCTCCTCGAAACAAAGTTCGAGGCGATATAGGCCTACGAATGCGTCAGTTCGTACGTTCGTACTGATGGTTTCCGGACAATAACTTGTGCTTTGTGCACCGATTTTAAGCAGCTTTGGCATGCCGCTTAATAGTGGGAATATGAAGGCCAAGTTCGAATATTGTCTATTTACGTCAAATTTACCGGGAGTTATTTGCTATTGAAAGTATGGAATTCGAAAAATTATCCGTTTCCGGACAATAACTTGTGTTTGTCTGCACCTATTTGAAGCATCATCGGCCGCTTAGTAATACGAATACGGAAGCCAAGTTCGAATTCTGTCAATTCTGTCAAATGTACCCAGAGTTATTTGCCCTTGAAAGCATGAACTTTGTTACGTAAAATTTACCCGGAGTTATCCCACCATGAAAAAAGATAAAGGTTAATTTGACAATTTCCATGCAGGCAATAAATCGTGTTTTGCTAAACCGATTCGGACAAAACTCGGAATATAGCTTAATACTATATAGGCGGATGTCAAGTTCATGCTCCATTAGTTTTCGTCAATATTTGCCAGAGTTATTATCCTTGAAAATGCAATTTTCGTTAATTTGGCCGTTAATAATTAGCAATAGCTCATGCTAGGCTAAACGGATTTGAACCAAATTCAAAATTTAGATTAATAGTATTAAGACGGAAGACAAGTTCCTGTTTAGTTAGTTTCCATTAATAATTGCCAGAACTATATTACCCTTGAAAGGTACAAACCTTGTTAATTAGACGTCATCCCCTTACAACAAACACTGTAATGTAAGCACATATACCAGTTAGGCCTATAGGAGGCAGACAAGTGAATTGCACAAATTCCTTACATGTTATTTCAACAAAAGCGGGAATCGAGGTGATTTGTATTGCTTGTGATGCCTTGATTTTATCTAATTTTATATAAATTAATGATATAAATATATGATAAAAACAGTTCACTTAAAACGCATTTTAAATGTTAAACTTAATCGAGTTCCAAATTAAGTGGGTGTGTTAAGTAGTGATTATGTGAAATAAAAACCTGTTGACGAGTTCCTGTTTATGCCATGTCTGACCACTATCGATAAAGCAGCCTAACCTAATAATTGAAGTAAGACGTCTAAACACAAACAAACTTTACAGATTACTTTCACTACTACTACACTTAAATAGCCCACGCACGATAAACGCATCTGCCGATTCTTAACAACTCCAACTATCTCAACTTTATATTACATTGATGAGCTCTTCCCTGCCCCCACCCCACCCACCCCACCCTCAGTGGCATACAAAAGCCCTATATAATAATAAACCACTCCAAACTAAATTTAAATAAAATGAGATAATGATGTAATTAGGGAGTATATGTATAATATATGTTTATTGAAGTCAGTAACTATGTATGTGTGTATTTAAATATTAATGCCATAAATATGTGTTTGAATGTCGTGTGTTTTATGTTTGTACACATAGTGGCATATAGGGCCTATCTATGTAAACATCAAAGCAGGGACAGCCCTACCCACCCACCGCTTAATGGAAGACATATATATCAAATACATGTATATATGGCATATACATGTATATCAAAGTTTATGTCTGGACGCCACAAAACATACCAAGAAAGTCCTGGACTTCCTATTATTGGCCCTGATATCGCTCAAAACAATGATTTTAACCAAATTATATGTATTTGAACCATTTTGGACCTTCATGTTTCCAGGTTGGACTCCCAATAGCATTACCCAGGAAGTCCCAGACTTCCTGTATTTAGAAGTTAGTTGACGCCCTGGTATATGTGTATATGTATATGTGTATATGTATGGATATATGTATGTGTGTGTGTATATATATATATATGTATGTGTGTATATATGCATGAGTGCGCATGCGTGCGTGCGCGCTCGCGCGCGTGTGTGTGCGTGAGTATGTGTATATGGGCCTACTTATATGATCTATTGTACATTATAAGTCTGAGGCGAGATTCATATCCTTTCTCACCGAAAGTCTGTATGGCTAATAAAATCCCCAAATAGGTTAATTTACTGGCTAATAATTCCAGAAGGGTAGTCAGGTCCTTGTATAAGTATTCATATCAAGGTAGCTTTTTTAGCATGCTGTCACTGTGCAATTGTCTTGTGTCATATATATATATTAATGTACACATATTTTGTAATGTGTGTAAGGAGTCCATCACTCCATAGGCCATGCCTTTGATGGACTGCCTGTTTAGAGTCTATTTATACGTATAGAAAAACCATGAAATAAAGAAACTTTGAATCTTGAATCTTGCGTACTTGAAGACGCAAGTCACGTTCGCCGTTGGCAATGCCGTTATAATAACCAGAGTCGGTCGATGCGTTGGAAAGATTCCATATTCTTCCCCAAATTAATTATAACAACAGCCGAAGGCTAATCGATAAGCACTGATAATCGCTTTGAAGGACCGACATAGTTGGCATATTAAGATAACGTCAGAGATAAGTTGTCTCTGGATGTATTTAAAATAAATAGCGTTTCTGATATCGACATGATAATATGAAGTAAGTAGAATGCCCAGTATGCGCTCGATGGAGACGCTAACTTGCGCCTTTGCGCTACCAGTCTTAACGAACCCTGCAACCTAAATAGTTGATCCGTTGATCTCAAACTCAAGGTTTTCATAAACTGTTGTAATATGACGGCGTGCGCTAAATCTGGTGATTCTGCCTTCTTGCACTTTAGAGTTATGACCAAAAATGTGTACTCCGGTATGTACTTCATGACGCCGTGGCCTAGATATGAGATGTTTTGTCCTCAAACCTATAGAAGATATAAACCCCAATAATTTGAATGGATGTGCCAAATTTGGTGATTCTACCTCCATGCGTTTCCGATTTATAACTAAAGAGGTGCATTTCGGGATGCGCTTAGTGACCCGGTGACATTGATATTTGACTGTTTGACCTCAAACTCATTTTGCCTAGTCATCTACACCATGAATCAATATGTCAAATTTGGTGATTCTACCTTCTCGGACTCCGAAGATATCGCGCGGACAAACAAACATACATACAGACTTGCACACTTCTGGCAACCGACGCACGTGCGTGAGACCAGACCAAACAAGCGTATTGAGGGATACATTTCTAGCTATGCCCGCTCACTTTCTACGAGGGTTACATTTCTAGTTATACCCGCTCACTTTCTACGCCTTTTAGGGATACATTTCTAGCTATGCCCACTCACTTTCTACGTCTATTGAGGGATCGATTTCTAGCTATGCCCGCTCACTTTCTATGCCCATATATTCGGGATACATTTCTAGCTATGCCCGCTCACTTTCTATGCCCATAAATTAGGGATACATTTCTAGCTATGCCTGCTCACTTTCTATGCCTATTGAGGGATAGATTTCTAGCTATGCCCGCTCACTTTCTACGCATATTGAGGGATACATTTCTAGCCATGCCTGCTCACTTTCTATGAGGGTTACATTTCTAGCTATGCCAGCTTACTTTCTACGAGTGATACATTTCTAGCTATGCCCGCTCACTTTCTACGCCTGTTAGGGATACATTTCTAGCTATGCCCGCTCACTTTCTAGGCCTATTGAGGGATACATTTCTATCCATGCCCGCTCACTTTCTACGCCCATATATTCGGGATACATTTCTAGCCATGCCTGCTCACTTTCTACGCATATTGAGGGGTATATTTCTAGCTATATGTCCGCTCACTTTCTACTCCTATTAGAGATACATTTCTAGCTATGCCCGCTCACTTTCTATGCCTGTTAGGAATACATTTCTAGCTATGCCCGCTCACATTCCACGCCTATTGAGGGATACATTTCTAGCTATGCCCGCTCACTTTCTACGCCCATATATAAGGGATACATTTCTAGCTATGCCAGCCCACTTTCTACGCCTATTAGGGATACATTTCTAGCTACGCACGCTCACATTCTACGCCTATTGAGGGATACATTTCTAGCTATGCCCGCTCACTTTCTAGGCCAATATATTAGGGATACATTTCTAGCTATGCCCGTGCGGCGTGCACTTTCTACGTCCATATATTAGGGATACATTTCTAGCTATGCCCGCTCACGTTCTACGCTTATTAGGGATACATTTCTAGCTATGCCCTCTCACTTTCTACGCCCATATATTAGGGATACATTTCTAGCTATGCCCGCTCACGTTCTACGCTTATTATGGATACATTTCTAGCTATGCCCGCTCACTTTCTACGCCTATTAGGGATACATTTCTAGATATGCCCGCTCACTTTTTACGCCTATTAGGGATACATTTCTAGCTATGCCCGCTCACTTTCTACGCCTATTGGGGATACATTTCTAGCTATGCCCGCTCACTTTCTACGCCTATTGAGAGATACAATTCTAGCTATGCCGGCTCACTTTCTACGCCTATTAGGGATACATTTCTAGCTATGCTCGCTCACTTTCTGCGCCTATTAGGGATACATTTCTAGCTATGCCCGCACACTTTCTACGCCTATTGAGGGATATATTTCTAGCTATGCCCGCTCCCTTTCTACGCGTGCTGGAATCGATTTTTTGAAAGGAGACTTCCCATAATCTAAATTCCGAGGTAACTATATAGACACACTGTTGAATATTTGGAAAGAATGCTTTTTAAATTGTAAATTCATCAAAGACATGCAATTCGTACACATTAGCGACTGGTTTAATGATTTTCGTGGTAATTTTGATTATGGCGTCAGGTAACATGTGACGTATTTGAATATGACGTCAGATACCCGAGCGACAGATTGGATCCCTCCATTGTGTCCGGTGTCGTGGAGGCAGAACGTACTGTCGTAACAACACTATATTTCGAATTCTACGTGGCACAGATGTAACCATACGCTCCACCCCAACTCCCCATCACCACCCCATATAGACTGTGCTTCAATCATGTCTTGTGACATCCTAATTACTTTCGTCTTTAATAAAGGTCAGTCTTCTTTCGATCTTTTCTGTGTTTTGCTGCTAAATATAGTTATTGACCGTATTTAGCAACGGCTGCAGACACGCCTCCTAATGGACATAGTGTTATCTAATTCGGACTATTCAAGATACCAAAGTAATGGGGGTGTGCGTGCGTACGTGTGCGCGTGTGCCTGCGCGCGCGTACCACGCTCCCGCTTAAAGCTACATGTCCACTTATGCCTGTACGGATACTGACACGGTTACAGATACGGATACGGACACGTTCAGTCTGTGTCCATATAAGCGGCTACCCGTGCGGTTGTAGGTATCTTTCACTTTGGACATGGCACCAAACACATCACGATTATTAACATTGCTTAACTATCAGGAATGCAATGTAATTATAATTGCAGGAGCTTATTTTCTGTTGACGAAAAAAGTTAAATCAAAGAGGAAACATCGCTGGTGGGTCCACGACATCGTCAAAAAGAGGCATGAGCAAGACGCCTATCATAATCACTTCCTGGAACTGGAGATGGACCCAGACAGATTCAAGCAGTACATGAGGCTGGACAGAATTCAGTTTTTCTATGTCCTTTCTCTGGTAGAGAGGGATTTGATGAAGTACAGCTGCTTTCGGGAAGTTATTACCCCTAAGCAACGACTAGTTATGTGCTTAAGGTAAATATTTCGAAAACATCAGGGTCGAAATGTTCACCGGTCTATCTGTCATTGACAGGACGATTTTGCTGGTGACTGCGATACACATATCTATCTATCACATGTGACAGGTACTGTGCTGGGTGACTAAATATGTAAACATAAAGCATCAAATTATTTTAAAACGCATTAGGATAAAATAATATATTAAAATGTTTATCCATGGTCTTGGCTTAAGTTGTTCATGTAATCAGGTAAGGACAGGTAAACAAATTCCTATCTGTCACATGCGACAATTAGATATTTCTTAACATTTCGACGCCTGTATATCGAAATATAAGCAGTAAAATAATGGTACAATATTTAATGCTCTCTTTGTACCATGAAATAAGTCATATATTTGTATATATGTACCAAGAAATAACAAATTCAATACTTCATTTTCCCATAGCAATACTGGATCAATATATTTACCGAAATTAGTAACAGCTTCATTTGCTCTTTATCAAAAATAAAAGAATTGTAGAATACAGATTTCTTGTATTTCTGTTTACTATCAAAATAAATTGAAAATCACAAACAATATGAACATTATTATCATACATTTGAGATGTATGCATCCAAGTAATTGTTAGTTAAAACCATAGCCCCGGCAATCAAGCTCGGTTCTTCTGTGTACATGAATTGCAAATGTGTAACATGAGAGAGATTATTGTGGTTATTATTTTCAATAATTGCGTATTAATACAGAGGGTAGTTTCTTTAATTGCTTCAGTCAGAGAAGGGTTAATAGATGGCAGATGTGTCTCCATTCTGGTTCCCAGGTCATGTTAGACATTTAAACAATGAGCCATGGATGACCTTGTCAGGCAGAGTGGAGACTAAGCTGTGGTCAATGGGTCTTCTGGTGTTTTATGGTCAGCGCTTCCCTGACACCTGTTAATCAGCTTCCTCGCACATGATTGGTATGTCGTTTGATTGGCAATCCGAGTGGTTAGGAATAGGAAGCGTTAGCCAACTGTACATAAGTTAGATTCAGTTTCATCTTGACGCCTTAACGGTCACCATGTTAAATCATGCTATTCAGACTTTGCTTTATGCTTTACAAAGTTTTATATAAGTTTATATCAAATGGTGTGCCTAGCAGTGCAAGTACAATCTCGGCTTCTATTGTAAGTTGCTTTCCTGCGCCTATTGGAGTATGAATCTAGCTGTATATTTATAATGCTGTAAATATATAATGCATCATAGCTGGACGACAATAATGTGTAGGACATTGCGCAGATTATGTGTGGATTTATCGGATAACTTTATTTATGTTTAGGCCGAATGACGATAGCATCATTTTGATTACTTTGGACCATCAGAATGGTTCGTTTATGGTATTGTTTGATTCTGCAGCATTGTGTTTTGAGTGACAGCATATGGTGTGCATCGTGCAGAAAGGATCATGAACAACAATAATCTGTGTCTATAAGATTACATCACAGATGAAGAAATGTCTCAACAATCTGACGACGTACAACGAGTACAAACATGGGCTGCCACTAGGAAAATTTCAGAGGAAGCAATGGACTGCGCCATAGCGCTGGGATTTACGTCGATGGAGGCGCTAGCTGTCTCGAAACCGAAGATCTGCGCCGAACGAAAATTCCACTTGGGCAGCAGAAACCTTTGTTAAGATCAGTTTTAACAGCAATTTTTAATGGCAGTCTGGCGTGCAATGGTGAAACCACCGAGAGAGCTGACCAGGACCCAGCAGAGACAACAAAAGATGGACACACAGCTATTTCAGGAGAACCGATAACGACTGGAACTAATACTGGTGGTTTATCCGGAGAAGAGCTTTTGTTCGTCAACTGTTGACCACATTGCAGCAGATGCAAGGTATAATGGGGTTGGCGGCAAGCAGTTCGGATATCCTAGCTGTGCAAGGTATGTTCTCCTGACAGGATCCACAGGTATTTTTAAAATCGACGAGTGCTGCAAAATCACAATATTATGATATTGTTGATTTTGTGGATATCTCCTCACAACAGGCCGAAAAGGTGGTGTCCTCTAATAATGATTTTGACATAGTCTGTAGGTCAGGGTCTAAGAAGCCCAAATTAGAAAACCTCACTGTTAGTCAATGATCAATGGCTAACATAGCTATTCTACATAAATTAGTAGGAAATGGTGCTCTCCTCGCAGCTCACGTATATATATAGTCTTATGGGCTCGCATGAAATGGTGCCGATTTATTTATCGATAGAGAATACAGAAAGTTTCAGCACCAACATAGCTTTCGGTGGGGGTACCGCTGTAGGTCACCTGACCACACAACACTTAAAATTACGTCAGTCCGTTCCAGCCTCTCGAGATAAATGTTCAGTCAATATCAGGGGAGATAAACGACATGGTGGTCATTCATATGCATCTGACTCAAAAGATGGGAAAATTATTTGAAAAAAATTCAATTCAAGAATAGGATGTAAATATACACACGTGTGCAATGTTCTGGACTGCTATCAAAGTCACTCTGGCCCTTTACACCGGGCTTCAAAAAACGGTCAATAATCAGGGCGGCCAGTGGCCTTAATCTGACATGGGACAGACTCTTGGATTTGCTATATATTAAAAAAAAAGTTGTCGATCCTTGCCAGTCGCTTATATTCTTAGGTATTGAAGTTAACTCGGTAGATATGTCATTGGTACTGCCGGCGGAGAAGCTCCAAGCTCTTAGGCCAGAGTTTGTGAATTTTGCATGGCGCAAAAGGGCTTCAAAGCGGCAGTTGCAATCGTTTGTTGGGAGGCTCAGTTGGGCCGCATGTGTTGTTCATGGCGGGAGAGTATTCCTTCGCAGAATCTTTGATGCAATTTCTTTGCTCAAAGAGCCTTCCCACAAAGCATATTTATCTGAAGCTGTTCGTGCAGATATTGATTGGTGGTTTAACTTCATGTCAACCTTTAATGGTAAATCTCTTTTGCTAGCGAATTATCCTTTTTTCTTGCGTTTATACGGATGCACGCCAGGATGGAGCGGGTGGCACATGGGGGAGATAATTGGTTTTATTGCAATTGGAAATATGATTTACCTATGGCAGAATCTTTCCATATCAATGAGAAAGAACTTTTGGCGGTTGTCTTAGCCGCGCACTAGTGGGGCAACATGCGGGCCAATCAGCGTATCTATATTTTCTCAGATAATATGGTCACTGTAGCGGGTATTAATAAATGCACTTCACGTAATCCTACAATAATACACTTTTAGCGATAATTATTTTGTCTCTCCGCTACTTATAATTTTCATTTGTGTGCTCGTCACATTAAGGGCTGTGACAATGATAGGGCAGACTTCTTATCTAGGTTGCACGAGCCAAGGGCTTTCCATACCCTTGTACAGTGCCATGCTTCTCTATCCTCATTACTTCACCAAATGGGATGGTGCTGTTTGACACGTCACCATTCTTGCGGAAATGTTTTCGAATGACCACCAACGTGCTACCGTGTTAGCATGTTAGCGTCTGGATTATGATTGGTGATCCTTTTCAGGCAGAGGATATCATCCTTTTAGTGTAAATTAGCTGCTCCATGCATTTGTCCGGAGTCTAGGCGTGCGTGCGTGCGTGCGTGCGTGCGTGCGTGCGTGCGTGCGTGCGTGCGTGCGTGCGTGCGTGCGTGCGTGCGTGCGTGCGTGCGTGCGTGCGTGCGTGCGTGCGTGCGTGCGTGCGTGCGTGCGTGCGTGCGTGCGTGCGTGCGTGCGTGCGTGCGTGCGTGCGTGTGAATGTGAATCGCGTTCTCGTTGATCATCGCAGTATTATTATTTTTAGTAGTATTATTGTTATTCTGTGTTATATTTATGAATGCCGTTCGATTATCATGGATTATACGAGCGGTATAGGTACATCTCTGGTGAGGGACATTTCTGCAAAATCAATCTGTATCACGCCATCGTACGATACTGACTCCTGTAAATGTGCGTTTGTTATGGTGATGTGATTTATTGAGCAGCAGTGGAACTTACAGAGTACTCACTTGTGCGACACATTTTGTTGTCTGTCGGCATGATATACGTTTGTGCTCCTGACATTTGTTATAGAAAGGACACAGTTAAACTTAAAAGTGTTTGCATGAACATGTTCAGACACTTTAATATGTGGCCATTCGATGCCACAATAAGGTGACATTGCTTCACCAGATCATTGATTTCAGTTATTATTGATTTGTGTATACCATATTGTACTTTATTGCAGGTGTGCTACAATCCCCGGTTGAATTTACGTTCAGAGAGGCATGTCAAGGTTTTCCGCATTCGATGGGGTATCTGGAGAATGAGATATGTTCGGGGGCCACGACTATTGATTGGGGCTGAAGGTTGGAGGTGCATTGAAGGTGTTACTTGCACGTGGTAATGGTGGTAAGGGCATGGGGACCATGTCCTGGTTTTCTGCATTAAACAGTAACGTGGAAAACTGAAACATAGGGACGGCGCTGGTTTTCTGTGGCAAAAGGGTCATTCTCTTCGCACAGCTTTCCATGAAAAGCTCTGCCGGTGTTTGTGGCCGGTTTTCAAGAAATTGATAGCTAAAGCATTTGGGGATCGATCAATCCCAACACGGCGAGATGTGGGTGGAGCTTGGCTAGTGATGGGCGGGGCATAGCTAAAAATGGAAAGGTCCATTATAAATGTATTCTGCTTTGAATTTGCTGTGTCAATATAGTGAGGATGTTCTTGAACTGTACCGTTCGGTACCATATATTGGATTCTGGTGGCCATTTTCAAAATATTGCATAATCCGGAGAATAATGAATATATTTTTTGGATCCACTGAAAATATCAATATAGTTATGTTTCCGTGCACACCCTGAAAGTTTGGTGCTTTTGTATAGCATGTAACGCTATCCTTGATTCGTGTCACTAAGGCACCCCACTACAACAGCTTCAAGTCGAATTAGTTTCAAGACAATCATACAAATAAGCCGTAAAATATTTTGAAACCAATTTGTCTGGAAGCTATTGCTGCCAGTTAAAGTAGTTTCAAAATCGTCACCTGAATATGTTTGCATCACGGCACGCATACATTTAAGCGGAGACATGTGAACTATGATTACGCACTACACACAACGGAGCATACAATACGCATACGTATTGCGCACTATGCGTATACGGACATACGTGTTTTCAGCGTTATATTTGCAATTCTAGTTCCGGTGGCGAGTACCGAGAACTGAATGATACTGGATGGAATGGTTGGTTACCAAGAAGTGTCTGAATGACTGGTTATACAGAAGTGTGTGAATGACGGGTTACACAGAAGTGTCTGGATGATGGGTTACACAGAAGTGTGTGATTGACGGGTTACCAAGAAGTGTCTAATTGATGGGTTACACAGAAGTGTCTGAATGCCGGGTTACACAGAAGTGTCTGAATGACGGGTTACACAGAAGTGTCTGAATGACGGGTTACACAGAAGTGTCTGAATGACGGGTTACACAGAAGTGTCTGAATGCCGGGTTACACAGAAGTGTCTGAATGACGGGTCACACAGAAGTGTCTGAATGACAAGTTACATAGAAAGAGTTTGAATGCCGGGTTACACAGAAGTGTCTAAATGACAGGTCACACAGAAGTGTCTGAATGACAGGTTACACAGAAGTGTCTGAATGACAAGTTACATAGAAGTGTGTGAATGACTTGTTACACAGAAGTGTCTGAGTGACAGGTCACACAGAAGTGTCTGAATGCCAGGTTACACAGAAGTGGCTGAATGACTAGTTACACAGTAGTCTCTGAATGACAGGTTACACAGAAGTGTCTGAATGACTGGTTACACAGAAGTTTCTTAATGACTGGTTACACAGAAGTGTGTTAATGACTGGTTACAGAGAGGTATCTGAATGACGGGTTACACAGCAGTGTGTGAATGACTGGTTACACAGAGGTGTCTTTATGACTGGTTACACAGAAGTGTCTGAATGACTGATTACACAGAAGTGTCTGAATGACGGCTTACACAGAAGTGTGCGAATGACAGGTTACACAGAAGTGTCTGAATGACAGGTTACACAGAATTGCCTGAGTGACTGGTTACACAGAAGTGTGTGAATGACGGGTTACACAGAAGGGTGTGAATGACTGGTTACACAGAACTGTCTTAATGACTGGTTACACATAAGTGTGTGAATGACTGGTTACACAGAATTATATGAATGACAGGATACACAGAAGTGTGTGAATGACAGGTTGCATAGAAGTTTCTGAATGACTGGTTACACAGAACTGTCGTAATGACTGGTTACACAGAAGTGTGTGAATGACAGCTAACACAGAAGTGTATGAATGCCAGGTTACACAGAAGTATCTGAATAACTGGTTACACAGAAATATCTGAATGACTGGTTACACAGAAGTGTCTGAATGACTGCTTACACAGAAGTGTGTGAATGACAGGCTACACAGAAGTGTGTGAATGACAGGTTACACAGAAGTGTCTGAATGACTGGTTACCCAGAAGTGTGTGAATGATTGGTTAGACAGAACTGTCTTAATGACTGGTTACACAGAAGTGTGTGAATGACTGGTTACACAGAAGCATCTGAATGACTGGTTACACAGAAGTATATGAATGACTGGTTACACAGAAGTGTGAATGACAGGTTGCATATAAGTTTCTGAATAACTGGTTGCATAGAACTGTCTTAATGACTGGTTACACAGAAGTGTGTGAATGACTGGTTACACAGAAGTATATGAATGACAGGTTACACAGAAGTGTGAATGACAGGTTGCATAGAAGTTTCTGAATAACTGGTTGCATAGAACTGTCTTAATGACTGGTTACACAGAAGTATCTGAATGACTGGTTACACAGAAGTGTCTGAATGACTGGTTACACAGAAGTGTGTGAATGACAGGTTACACAGAAGTGTGTGAATGACAGGTTACACAGAAGTGTCTGAATGACTGGGTACACAGAAGTGTCTATACTACTCTACTGTCTGCTCTGTTTCCATGGATTACACAGACATTGCTGAGTGATAGTGGTAAATTCCCTCCCTCCCTCCCTCCCTCCCCCCTCCCTCCCTCCCTCCCTCCCTCCCTCTCTCTCTCTCTCTCTCTCTCTCTCTCTCTCTCTCTCTCTCGTATATAGGTTTAATTATATGCTGCTGTTCTGTAAGGACCCAGATAAAATAAGTTTGTGGTCAATCCGATTGTACAGATGATACAAGAACATGTTTTTAAATGTTTTTATCTCACTCTATGCATGCATATTTAGTGTGTATAATGGAGGGGTTGGTGATGATGCGATTATGCGAGTAGTACGGGGAGGGGGGCTCAAATACCACTAGTCACATCAACGCTTTCACCGACCCCGCAAACGAAAACATAACCTGGCATTATTTATATATTTATGCGCAGTTATTACGTGAAGTTTCCACAAGCTGTCAGAATCTGTTTTCGAATATCGATGTAGATTATACACAATGTTTCACCATACGCATGTCTGTCAGTTTTACTTAAGAATATTATTACCAGTTATGCTACACATCAAAACGCGTGCTGTTTGTTACACGCTGATCTTCGTATTGCGTGGGATATTATTCTGGTGTTTTAGCTCTCTGGATTCTTGCTACCTGAGCAGATGCTGTGAACCCGAGAGATTGTACAGACGTGAACACTCTATGCCAGATTCCTAGTCTCAAGACGGAAATAATTTCACTGAATATCCCAAAACACCATAAGAACAATTTATAGAAGGAATGTCGATGTCGATTTTGAAAGTCTATTATATGGCTCTTATTAAAATGAAGACCCACGCAGTTACAGCAAGAGTGGTGTAATAACCAATAAAAGTACACAAGTTGATGCAATTTCTAGCAATTGACTATCGACAGCATACTACTATCTCACCTTGATGGCTACTGATAAAACTATACAGCTTATCTGTGCGAGATACTGTCAAATTTGTCCTTTTAAACATTGCAATACAGGTCTAAAATATAATTAACATTTGTCTGTTTGGCAACAATGTTGGCAATCACGGTATGCTTGCTTCTACATACAGCTAGCTGCGTCTATCCATGAGAGTACCAAAAGCTGTATAGTTGTGCGCGCGCGCGTCTGTGTGTGCATGCGCTCGCGCGTGTGTTCGTTCTCACGCGTGCCCGCGTGTGTATGTATGAGTACTACGCAACTATGTCAGAACTGTTGTTCTCTACCTATACTTCGGATGAAATTCAGTATAAAACAAACACGAAATGGCGGGAAGAGTTCGGACGCGCAGATGTGTGATACGGTGATGCAATCTATAAACGTATCAACGAGGTTAGCTTCCAGACAAATCTATTTGTTTTTATGTACAATAGCCAGAAGGAAGAATAGAAACATGACTTAGACAAATCGATGAGTAAATGATATATGTTTGAGATAGAGGTCACTTTACCGTGTGGGAGGGGGTGGGGTGGTGGTGGTGGTGGTGGGGGGGGGGGCCTATATTGCTATCACTATCTAGGATAATTGAGGCTGGTCACTGGTGTTCATCTTGTGTGGGGTGGTGATGAAATAAGCTACTTTTAAAGCTGCCTTACAAAAGCATTATTTGGGAGGGAGGGATGGAGGGAGGGAGATAGAGGGAGAGAGGGAGGGGGGAGGGGGGGAGAGAGAGACGGGGGGGGGGGGCAAGAGAGGGTGGTGGGGAAGAGAGGGCGAATGTTGAGGGGAGTGAGACGGGGCGAGGTGGGGGAAGCAGAGACTAGAGAATTACTGAGTGAAAAGGAGGAATAGTGGGAGAGTGTGGAAGGGATGGAGAAGTGGTGTGCGTGCGTCTGTGCGTGCATGCGTGTGCCCGGGGGCGAGTAACGTGGCACCAAGGATAGTCACACGTGCGCACGCGCACAAACAAATATATAATAATATTACAATACGTGAGTGAGAGATGTCGATATTTAAATCCGTCAAAGGAATACAAATGGATGGATGGATGGATGGGTGGATGGATGGATGGATGGATGGATGGGTGGGTTGGTGGGTGGGTGGGTGGGTGAGTGGGTGGATGGATGGATGGATGGATGGATGGATGGGTGGGTGGGGGCGTGGGTGGGTGAGTTTTGGGTGGGTAGGTGAGTTTTGGATGAATCGATGAATGGATGGGTGGGTGGGCGGGAGGGTGGGTGGGTGGGTGAGTGGGTGGGTGGGTGGGTCGGTGGATGGATAGATGGATGTATGGACGGATAGCTGGGTGGATTGGTGGATTGATGAATATGTGGGTGGGTGGGTTGTTGAATGGATGGATGGATGGACGGACGGACGGGCGGGCGGGTAAACCGGTAGGCAGGTGGTTGGACGAGCGAATGAATGAATGGATTAATTTCAATATCTTAATATGTTTTTATAATACAAAGAGCATTTTGTTTTCATAAGACTGAATTTCTGACATAAACCTTAAATCGGCCTGTGCAACTACAAAGCTAGCTGATATTGACTGAATTCCTGAACAAGGCTGACTTCATCTCTATGTTTACATTTGCTTCGCTTACCCTGCCAAGCTTACTATTTGTTAACATTTGTAGTGCTGTCCCCAAAATAGCACATTTTGTCGTTATACAAGGGCTTTGTTGAATGAAGAATTGTGTTATTAAATTGTGGGACTACTTGCAGGTGGTACTGAATGGCAGCGGTTGCTGTCACGGCTTTCTGCAACGCCATTCTGAAACCCAACACCAGATACCCGCCATCATTGTGAACGTGACGAGGAAGCCAAACAGAAATTGTATGTACAACAGGGTAAGGGTCAAAATATGTTTGCAAAACTGCTAAAAGGCAGAGAATTTGATAAATAGAAAATCTCAAAGCTCTCTAACTTTAAATACCCCACATGGGACAAATGCAAAATATACATTACGCTGTTAAATAGAAAACACGTAAGATATCAGATAACATTGGCGAATGCTTGGGCGGAAATAGAGAAAACGCAGAAATTTCACAAATATTATTCTAAAATAGTTAGAGGCTGTAGCTATAGACGAGTGGATAGTTGTGATCTTATGCAGGTTCTGGACAGAAGAAATAGTATTTAAAATATGAACCACGCGTGAGACACTGGACTTTTCCAGTTTTAGCTATATCCCGCCCACCTCTATCTAAGCTCCACCCACGCTTCGGTCATGTTGGGATCGATCGATCCCTGAACTACTTGACTATCAATTTCCAGAAAACTATACAGGTAAGTTGTTGAATCTTTTGAAACTAATTTTACTGGGTGCTGTTGCCAATTGCTGCCAATTGCAGTAACAGCGCCCAGTCAAATTAGTTTCAAAATATTTAACAGAATGTTTATTAAATGGTAGACATACAATTTGTACAACGTGTCGGACTATTAAACATTAAACACGGCCTAAATCCAATCATTCGTGCCATAATTAATTAAGACGTGATCCTCGCTTAGTTGATTATGACGTCATATGGCGTCAGATGATGAATAGATAAAGTGTAAAGGGTCATTGCTTCTATAAATACAATTTTCATGGAAATAGTCCATATTTTTGTTGTAGCAGGAATATATAAGAACAGATTTGGTGTCCTATTACCGCATGCTAATTGCTATGCACAAATCTCGATCCACCCACTCAATGTGTTATTCTCCAGAGTTTTTTCTTTTCAATTTTCTGAGTTTCTCAAATTAGAAAAGTAATGAAGGATCTGTAACGAGGTCACATTTCACATCAGTAAATTATCATGCGAGTCAAAAATTATCACATGGCAGTGCGAGATTTAGCGAGTGCAATGTGATAATTTTCGACGAGGTTGATAATAGTGATTTTTTGAGAGACTACATTTTCCATGGGGTTTAACTGGGACTAGGTTTGAGATTCTATATTTATCATATATAAACTGATATTTTAACCAATTTTCTACTGAAGTCGAGTCCTGAGACTCGTTCGAACGCAATTTTGCGCTGATCGTTTTCGTCACTGTGATGCATCATTTGCTTTAGAGTGCTAATGCGGCACAAAAATTTCTAATGACAAATAATACATCGTTATTTCGGACATGAAATAATAATAATAATAATAATAATAATAATAATAATAATAATAATTTTTGTTTAAACAGACCTAGGGGTGAATCGCAAGCTCCCACTAAATTTCTCTGTGAAATGGTGATAAAATACACAATCAGATTTGCGTTTGCATTTTTAATTTGTGCTGAATATATATTGTACATCTTCTTGGATATTGACTCATTGAGTGACCGTCAGTCACCGTATATACGAATCAAAATGTTAGCATTGGCTCACGAGTTCTAAGAGTTTTAAGCACCCAGCTGCTGAATTTTTGAGAGACTACATTTTCCATGGGGTTTAACTCTGGATAGGTTTAATATTTTGAAAACAATTTGACTGAAGGTTGCTGGTGGCTAAGCAACCAAAAATCTTCAGACAAATTATTTTCAAAATATTAAACCAGTCCAGAGTTATTGCCCCTTGAAATTAGTTTCTGGTGGCTGGCAGCAGTCAGACAGTTAAGGACATGATTCATCACTCGTTCAAGTGTGTATTAATAAATACGACATGTTGGCAGGGCGAATCCAATATTTTGTCAATCATTTTTTGTAGTTTGGATATCTATCCCTTAATATATGGTTATAGTTTTATAGTGTCTGTTACCAGCAAATCAATGTCAGCGATCCCCTTAACCGATTGTTACCTAGGTTACTTAAGTACGTGAGACATGAGTCATTGACAGGCAAGCATTAACGTTCTAGAGTCAACAGAGGCGTTGTCGCGCGCAAAAACGATCATAATGTGTATGACCGGAGTTGGTTGGGGGAGGGGGTGGGGTACCTGGCGAAAAACACCGCGTGATATAATATAACATGCGCACGTGAGAGAAACCCGCATCCAAAAATGTTAACATCACGCACAAGTTCAATTATTACTGTCAACTAGAACAGGGAAGTATCAGGATAAGATATATAGCTAATGGAACTATAAATTTATTGAAATGGACCATGTTCAATTTCTTCTGTCGTGGAGGCACTTTGACAGCGGTTGCGTAGATTTCTTTGGGGTATCTGAATTACGTAATAGCCAGGACAAATTGGAGGTTGGGTGCGTTAATTCCCTACACCTAAACTGCTGCTACTACTGCTACCGCTACCGCTACCGCTACCGCTACCGCTACCGTTACCGTTACCGCTATCGCTGCCGCTGCCGCTGCCGCTACTACTACTACTACTTTTCTTTTTCTTTTTTTTTTTGAAAAACCGACGCTGACGCAGTCGGACAAACTTCACGGAGGAACTCCTTTAAAAAGGCTTGCAAACCCCCAGAAAAAAACCTGGTGAACTAGTAATCTTGATTAATATTACACCAAAACAATGATAAATAATGAGCATTAATACAATCTATAAATACATATGGCTTAAAAAGTATAGATACAAAACAATATGCTGATAAAGCTCCGATAGCAAAACAAAACTTAACAAAGGCATTACTATTCAACCCAGGTGTAGTAGTAGACCCGTGTGGCGAGTGCAACTATCCAACAAATGAAAAGTGCCTCGTCAATCTATGACAAATAAGTCAATCATTGACGCCAGTGGGCTGATTCTCTAAAGATCAGCGGGCGTAGTAGCATTTGGCTAGTATAATACATATAGTCGGCAGAAAAATTCCAGAAAAATTGATGGCCCTCTTGTTTACATTTTCAATTTATTTTATTATAAGGTTTTGTAAATTACCATTCAATCCATGTGTGGTAGTAGACCCGTGTGGCGAGTGCAACTATTCAACAAATGAAAAGTGACTCGTCAATCAATGACAAATAAGTCAATCATTGACGCCAGTGGGCTGAGTCTTAAAGATCAGCGGGCGTAGTAGCATTCAGGTAGCATAACATATATAGTCAGCAGGAAAATTACAGAAAAATAGATGGAAATAGATGGCGCTCTTGTTTCCATTTTTGATTTACTTTGTTGTAAGGTTTTGTAAATTACCCGGGAACAAATAACCCTATAAAACTCTGTGCAAATTCCTAAAATTACCTGGGACAATTTTATAATCAATGGCAAATTACTTTATCGATTGATTATTAAATTACCCCAGTCTGTTTATTTCTTAACATGAATTATTAAACATAACAATATCAAAGTGCAGACTAAAATGAATTACATGACACAGATTAATTAAAAGACACAGATAAATCAGCTGTAGTAATTAAATGATTTAAGCTAGTGCAGGCTCATTTATTTTTACAGCTCCCAACTCTATTGAAACTATGTTTGTTTTGCACCATATGTCCTTGAATACTTTTTCTTTACCATGCTGCTTTAATCTAAAATATTCGCAAGGAATATGATTCAGCAGCAATGAACGAAATATTGCCTTTATTGCTCTATTGTGATTGCCCATAGATGGATTTTTCGTCTGTGCACACCGATGTTTCCAAATGGCCCAAACACCTATGGTTAGTATTGTTATTAAAATAGTCCTTTCAGACTTTATGATATTTACACCGCTTGATCCAAATTCTCTAAATAAGACTACATGCGTGTCTAGAACAATGGGCTTCGCTCCAAATTTTGCCAAGATTTGGCTGATATAGTCCCAAAATTGTGACGATATTGGACATTCCACAAATAAATGCTCGATTGTTTCCTCGTCTGTTTGACATAAGTAACACCTATCAGAAGTCGTAATATTGCACTTGTATGTCAAGTGTCCCACCCATAGACGTCGATGTAGTAATCGCCACAATAAATCACGAGCCATATTTGGTATGGATGGAGAATGTAAGATTTTCCATACATTTTTCCAACTGGATGGTTTATAGCTTGAGTCATCCCATCTCCTAATTGCTATGGGAGGTGTTACTTGTTTTCGTCTCATAATATGGTACCATTCCTTGGATCTCATCTTGTATTTTAACATCTCATCATCAAGAACTAATGCGGGTTGTGGAGTCAAACTATTATTATTTACATTTGGCAGACGAAACCATTCAATTGGTACAGCATGTTTTATTTTATTTAGCAACCGCTGGACATCTATATGCCTCATATGTGTTTTTCTAGCTACGTCTTGCATTGAAATCCATCTACGTGTTTGAGGGTGTATCATATCCGATAAATGTTGAATGCCATATTTTGCAAAGGACGGTAGATAAAGTACTGCATTGTTATAACATATATTACTATTGCCCCACAATTGCTGTTCTAGTACTTCCTTCCAGCACGTAGGTGGAGGCATGTATCTGTCAAATATTTCTAACTCCTTAACTTGATCTTTAAACACATCTGGTATCATTTGGCTATTCGGAGGTGGCTTCTTTGAGGTAAACACATGCTCCGCCAGAAATGGTTCTACAATTCTCTCCATGAGAGCTCGTGAAACACATGCCCACGTCTCATCTGATGTAATAAGATCATCCACAAATTTTAACCGTAAAGAAACACATTTCACTTTAATATCAATTAAATCAAGTCCTCCTTCTAACTTAGCATTATTGAGAACACGATGGGAAACTAAATGATTCTTTTCTTCCCATATGAATGACAATATCAACTCATTAACCTCCTTTTCTACATGTTTTGGCATGTGTACAACCGATGCTGTATACCATAGCCCAGATAATGCCAAGTTGTTGACAACAAACACTCTACCAAAGATTGAAAGACGACGACGCTTCCAATTTGCTAATATTCTCTTAAGCTTAGATACTCGTTCATTCCAATTTTGTATTGTATTCGGTTTCCTGCCAAAATAGATGCCTAAAATCTTAATGGTATCATTAGACCAATTGATTTCAAGTGGCTGGTCATTCCGCTCTTTCCATGGCCCCAGAAATAATCCTTTGGATTTTCCTTTATTGATTTTCAAACCAGATGCATTTTGGAACTTTTCTAGTACGTGGTTTAAAATTGCAAAATCATTGTTTGAACTGGTAAACACAGTTGTGTCATCAGCATATTGTGACAGCTTAAGTGGTCTTTCTATGCCACGAATACATATGCCTTGAAAGTTATTATTTTGCCTCAATGCTATGCCAAGTGATTCCATCACAATAACAAATAATAATGGCGATAGGGAACACCCCTGTCTAACCCCACGTTCTAAGACAATTTCTCTGGATAATTGATTGTTCACTAAATAGCTACTCTTGATATCCGTATATAAAATCTTTACCCATTTAATAAAGTTTGAGCCTAACCCAAACGATTGCAAAGAATTAAAAAGAAAATCCCATTCCACACGGTCAAATGCCTTTTCATTGTCCAAGGCAATCACAGCTGAAGGGATGCTATCCTTCTCAACCAATTGTATAAGGTCTCTTATTACCATGGTATTGGTTAGAATTGTCCTCCTGGGTACAGCACATGTCTGCTCTGTTCCAATGATTTCTCCTAAAACACTACCTAGTTTCAATGTTAGTGCTCTGGATATTATTTTGTAGTCTACACATAGTAGAGAAATTGGTCTGTAGTTCTGAATTAGACGTCTGTCATTTCCTTTATATATTAGCCTTACGTATGCCCTAGCCATAGTTGGTGGTAAATGGCCTTTCTCAAAAATTTCAGTGCCTAATTCTTCCATTATTGGACCTACAAGGTGCCAAAACGTTTGGTAAAATTCAACTGGAAGGCCATCACACCCCGGTGATTTTTCTAGTTTCATACCTTTAAGGGATTTAGTTAAATCTTCTAGTGTTAAGGGTTGATCACAAAATTCACTGCCTGTGTCTGACACCTTTTTGTCTATATTTGCTAACAAATCCAATTTTGCATCTTCATCAATTCCCTCTGACTTGTACAATGACTCATAGTAATTGCATACAATAGTACTCATTTCATTGTTGGTAAAGACGGTTGAACCATCCGGCATGTTTAATGAGCACATCACCTTATCTATTGCCCGTGCTTTTTCTAATGCGCAAAAATATCGGGTTGGCTTTTCCCCTTCTGCGTGCATCTGGGCTCTTGCTCTAATTTTTGCACCCTCAAACTCATAGTGTTCTATATCTCTTATTTTACTTTTAATTTTAACCAGTAATTCATAATAATTCTCTTCACCATTATTTACTTTAGCATTAATTTTCATCAGTGATCGATGAAGTGTTTTCTTGCGTTTGCGTATTTCCTGTGCTTTTCTAATAGCATACTTTCGGGAAACATACTTTAAATCCAGTTTAACATCCTCCCACCATTGCAATGTGCTCTTATATGATGCTTTCCTATTAATCCAATGTTGCCAACAACTCTCTATATTATTCTTATAAAATTCTTCTCCCAACAGTGTTGTGTTTAATTTCCAAAACCCGACCCCTTTTGTTACCCAGTCAGCATTGGCAAAGGTTACACAAACCATGTTATGATCGGAGAATGCAACTGGCTTAATATTAACATCTCTCCAGTACCCTGTTAACAAACTATTCACATAAATTCTGTCGATCCTTGAACCAACTTTACCATCTACCGAAAAACATGTAAGATCTTTACCATGAGGTTTTGATATTCTATAGGTGTCCACTAAATTTTCATTATCACATATTTCTTTTAAGAGTCTATGTGATGTATCAGTATAAGTTGAAGTTGCATTCCTGTCATTTTCTTTGTCTAAGACACAATTAAAGTCACCACCCATTACTAAGTTTTCAGTGATGTTATCTAGTGCTGTTTTAGACATCTCCTTAAAAAAATTACGACGTAGTTGATGAGATGTAGGTGCATATATACACAGCAACGTGATACGTGTTTGTTGTATATCTAGCGTGACTCTCACCCAGCGACCATTTGCACCTGATACTGAAGAGATTATATTTACATAGGCTGAACAACGAGGGAGTATAGCAATTGCTACGCCTGCACTATTATCTTGAGATAACGAATAAAATATTCTGGATCCAGAAATCTTTTCTAAATTATTGTATAATTTTTGTTTCCTGTATCAAAGCAATGTCAATCTGCTCATTTTTCAGAGTCTCTAGTAAGTGACGTTGCTTTATGTCACTATTTAAGCCTCTACAATTGAGTGTGCAAATTAGCATAAAAGGTAATAAAATGCTGTGTAAAACCGCCATTATTAAGCTAACTAGATTTTGTTTTTTTCGACCCTCTCTTAGACCATTTACCTATTTTACTCACAAAGACTGCATTACTTAGCTCAACTTTTTCCAAATGCTTATATTTTAATATATCTGAATCATGACGCAGATGCCTATATTTAACACCATTTGCCGTCACATATGGAACTAACACCTCTCCTGCCTCTGACCTGTACATGACCATTTCATCAGGTGATTTAGAACTCTGTGTTTGAATGGATATATCAGATTCAGCGACTGACATATTATCGTCTTCTATATCACTTTCCTCTATTTCTGATTCAGAACTCTCTCCATCTTTCTGTCGCTTTGTTCCACTCAATCGATCCGATACACCAATTACTTTCTCTATATTATTTTAATCGTCTAGATTGAGTGTACTCAGTGGAAAATCAAAGTTAGTTTCAGTATCTTGCGACCTGAATTTTACTTGTCCTAAATTAAAACTCTCTTCCAGAGGGTATTGATCATCATCTTCAACTTGTGTGGAATTAGCCTCTCTGTCATCAAACTTGGATTGACTTGTTGCTGGAGCAAGACTTAGCCCCTCATCTAGAACCTATATTTCATCGCCTGCAACTACAGCGATTGGATTCTTAGTTTTTTCCCCATGCTTCTCATTAACATGGACTTCAGCTACAATCTCAGCAACTACTGGTTCGATGACATTTTCCTTAGCAGCGTGCTTCCCATTAGTATGAATTTCCGCTACAATCTCAGCAGCTACCGGTTCTATGACATTCTCTTTAGAGACAACTTGCTCTGCACTTTTATCAGCACCCTTTTTGACATATTTGTTCTGCGGGCATCGCCACTTAAAATGATCAGATGATCCACAAACTAGACATTTGTTTTTGTTCGGGCAATCTGTTGCAAGATGTTCTGTGCTTAAGCAGATTCTACACTCTTTGATTTGCCCCCTGTACCATAATGGCAAGATAAATCGACCATCTATGGTGACCTTGCTTGGGAGAGGTTGTTCTACCTTTTCAAACCAAATTCTTCTGATGCCATTTTCTAAGGTTCGATAAAATGGATAGGTCTCGTGTTCTACTTTGTCCACTTTGCCATACTTGATCAATTCAGTGATAACCCGTTCATCTGGGATCTCTAATGGAACCTTCATCTTGACTAATAGACGATCAGAATCTATTTCCTCCACATTACACACCTCACCCTTCACGACAAGGACCTCGTCGAGCAACTTTTCCTTCACACTTTCATTAACTACGGTGACATTCCATACAGATTTGGAAACATTAACGAGACCTTGAAGGACCCGTGGCCCTGCCCCAACTACATCCTTCAACCCATGATACACCTCAATTGCCGAAATACCCCAAGCCTTTGTCGTGATTTTAAGACTCAGGGTACGCTTATATGAGGTTGCCATGGTGTTTTATAAAAAGAGGAACCCCATACTACTACAATATATAATACAAATATATAACACCAAGACGTCGGGGAAAGAGCTAAACACTAAATAAATAGTGTCCCCTTTTGAAACCCTGACGTCTACCAACAAATATACGAATAGAGAGTACAGTCGTATATTTGTTAGTTTGAACCACTTTCTAAATGGTTCACTAACACCTAGCCGATTAAAGTATGCTAACAAATATATGATTAAATAGTCAAGTCATATATTTGTTAGTCTGTTCGAGTTGACCGGGGACAGCCAACTGACTATAAGGAGTAATATAGTTAAAGAACTAGGCTTGTGCTTACAAATGACAAAGGAATTAAATCCACTCACTCAAGCGATCTTGCCAAATACAATGCGCTAGCCTACGATCTATAGAAATAGCAGACCGGCGCGGGGAGAAATGTATTGCATTGACCACAGTAAGAGGAGCCCTATTAAATGGCGAAAACCGCCAGCTAAGAGGAATGCCTTTAGAAAATAGAGACACAAAATGCGCTCCAACCAAGACAAGAATTTACAAATTAAATATAAAGTTTGAAAGGAAATACTAATACGAAATATATGTATAAAATTTATCTACAAAAGCGCGCTAGAAACTAGCAAATTCGGGGAGCAATTGCAGAGCTAAATAAACGCGTGCGTTCACTTCGACTACTACTACTACTACTACTACTACTACTACTACTACTACTACTACTACTACTACTACTACTACTACTACTACTACTACTACTACTACTACTACTACTACTACTACTACTACTACTACTACCACTACCACTACCACTACAACTACCACTACCACTACCACTACCACTACTACCACTACCACTACCACTACCACTACCACTACCACTACTACTACTACTACTACTACTACTACTTTTTTTCTCTTTTTTTTGAAAATCGGACGCTGACGCAGTCGGATACACTTCCCGGAGGAACTCCTTTAAAAAGGCTTGCAAACCCCCATACAAAATCGGTTGAAATAGCAGGCTTTATTAATAGAATAACAATACAAACCTAACATGTCAAAACAGTGCAAGCTAAAATACTCTATTATCATATACCACAACCGTGGCATAACTACATAGAAAACATAATTAATAAAGAGCTGATAACATAACATAATTCAACAAAGACATTGCTATTTGCACACCGTGTAGTAGTAGGCCCAAATGGCGAGCATAGCTAACCAACAAGTGGTAAAGCCACTCATCAATAATTAGCAGTAAGCTACTGCCAATCATTGATGCCATTGAGCCGATTCATGACCGGCAGGCTAAGTAGATCATATGTAGTTTAACGTAGCACACCGTATAGTAGTAGGGCCAAATGGCGAGTGCAGCTCGCCAACAAGTGCCGAGGTGACTCGTCAATAAGTAACAAAAAGTCACTCATTGACGCCAGTTAGCCGATTATTAAATACCCAACGGACGTAGTAGCCTTTATATAATATAATGCACAGAGCAAACGTATACAAACTATGACTACTTAGATGGCGCTCTGGGTTCACATTCTAAATTTACTTAATTGTAAGTTTTTGCAAATGACCCTGGAACAAATACACCTACAGTAAATATTTACAACAGGAAGCTAATTATAAGATATCACACTCTGTTAACTTGAAAATCAGATCACCTCCAGAATATTGACATAATGCTCATTTGATATTTAAATATTCTGATCCCAAGGTTAGGATATTCGTCAAGATTAGAGTCTCCTAAGGCATTACAATTTGACAATAAAGGCAATTAAGTTAAATTAAAATAGCATTTATCAATATACAGCAAGCAGCGAGTGTGCTAGCTTATACAAGTTCCGCTTCTGATATTTTTAGATATCCGTATTCAATTGATACTAGGCCAGTTTTGCACCATACGTCTATAAATCGACTTTCTCTCCCATGTTCTACTAGCCTGTAAAATTCACAATGAATGCAGTTTATCAACAATGATCGAAATATAGCTTGTGTGGCTCTCTGATGGTTGTTGCCGGTTTTATCTCTGGCCTCTGAACACCGATGCTTCCAGATGGCCCACACTCCTATAGATAACAGGGTTATTAACAATTCTTTCTCTTTGCTATTAATGATTCGTCCGATAGTTGAGCAATCTTTGAACAAAATTGTTTCAGCCACTAAATTCACATATTTGGTTCCACATTTAGCAAGGAGCATATTGATATATACCCAAAAGCCTGTAGTTATGCGACACTGAGTAAATAGATGGTCTATCGTTTCCTCCTCAGTATTACATAATAAGCACCGGTCTGTACTTGATATTTTACACATATAAGTAAGATGACCGACCCATAGCCTTCGATGGAGTAATCGCCATGCCAGGTCCTGTGCATTTCCTGGTAGACAAGGTAGATGTATTGCTTTCCAGGCATTTTTCCAGTTCTTTGGCGTGCATCCTAAATTGTTCCAATGCCTAACCACAATAGGAGTCTGTCTCCGACTTTGCATTAGAATTCTATACCAGTCTCTAGATGCCATGTTGTATTTTATATGGTCTGACATAAATACTAATGTTGGTTGCAACATATCAATGTTGCCACGTGCTTTCGGCAATTTGAACCATACAGCAGGTATTGCATTCTTTATTCTAACAAATAAGCGCTGAGCATCAATATGTCTCATTGATGTTATTCTTGCTACATCTTGCATCGCAATCCATTTACGAGATTTCGGATTTACGATGTCACGTAAATATTGAATACCATTTTTGGCCATAGAGGGCAAATATAATACATCATCATTATCACGAATCAACTCGTTGCCCCAAAGACGTTGCTCTAAGGCATCTTTCCAACAATTGGGTTGTGGCATTGATCGTGTAAATATTTTTAAGGCTTCGAGCTGTTCTTTATATACATTTGGAATCTTTTGATGATTAGGTGGCAATTTATTGCACATAAATAAACATTCTACTGGAAATGGGTCAACGTACCTTTGGAGAAGTGCCCTTGAAACACTTGACCAAGATGAGTTTGAAGTAAGTAACTTATTCAAGAATTTTAAAGAAGCACACTTTGCTGAAACATTAACCAAATCCAGGCCTCCGGCATGCTTTTCATTGGTGAGGATTGACTGTGATACTAAATGGGCTTTATCCTCCCATAAGAAGGACAAAAGTAACGTGTTGATCTTTGACTCTACTGATTTGGGCATATGAACTACAGAAGCGGTATACCACAGTCCAGATAAAATTAAATTATTAAGGACAAATGTCCTGCCAAAGACAGTTAGGCGACGTCGTTTCCAATTTAGTAATGCACACTTTAGCTTGGATATCCTTTCTTCCCAGTTTAGTAATACATTTTGTTCTCTACTAAAGTAAATGCCCCAAATTTTTATGACATCATTTGAGCAGTTAATATCCATCACATTATCAGTTCTGCCCTTCTAATCGCCCAAAACCAATCCCTTAGATTTATCTTTATTGACTTTAAGTCCTGATGCCTTTTGAAAATCTGTTAATACTCCATTTAAAATTCTAAAATGCGTATTTTTACCCGCAAACACAGTCGTATCATCTGCATATTGAGAAACCTTTAGTGGCCTTTCTACGCCACGTATACATATTCCTTGAAAGTCATTGCGTTGCCTCAATGTGGCCCCCAACGATTCCATAGCTATGACGAATAGAAGCGGGGACAGTGAGCAACCCTGTCTGACACCTCGTTCCAACACTACAGGTTTGGATAGCTGATTGTTAACTAAATAGCAACTTGTTATATCAGTATATAAAATATTGACCCATTTAATAAATCTTGAACCAAAGCCAATATGGTCTAAAGACTTAAACAAGAAATCCCATTCTAGTCTGTCAAACGCCTTCTCGTTATCAAGTGCTATTATTGCTGCTGGGATACAATCCTTTTCAACTAATTGAATACGGTCCCGTATAAGCAAAGTGTTGTTTAATATTGATCTTCCTGGCACAGAGCAGGTTTGATCATCATGAATGACTTCGCCTAGGACTGCGCCAAGTTTTAATGTTAGTGCCCGAGTAATAATCTTATAATCTACACAGAGTAGAGAGATTGGTCTATAATTCTGTATTTTATTTCTGTCACCCCTCTTGTATATAAGCCGAACATATGCTTGGGCCATCGATGTAGGGAGATGCCCTTGCTTAAAAATGCTGGTTGCTATTTCTTCTAATACTGGCCCAAATATGTGCCAGAATGTTTGATAAAATTCAACTGGAAGTCCGTCACATCCAGGAGACCTTTCTAACTTCATACCTTTGAGGGATTTTGTCAAATCATCAATTGTTATTGATTGGTCACAGCTTTCGCGACATGAATCTGGAAGTCTTTTCGTTATATTAGCTAAAACATCTCTAGTTGCAGTTTCCTCGCTTCCCTCAGATTTATACAATGATTTGTAAAATTCGGATACTGTTTCAATCATTTCTGCATTCGAGGACACTGATACTCCATCATTAGTCTTCAGTGAGCGCATTAATTTCTCTATACCTCTTGCTTTTTCCAAGTTACAAAAGTAACGTGTAGGCTTTTCGCCCTCGGTGTGCATTTGTGCTCTTGACCTTATTTTGGCGCCATCAAACTGATATTGCCCTATTTCATTTAGTCTACCTTTTAATTTAACTAATAGTTCGTAATAATTATATTCCCCATCATTAATTTTCTTATTAATTTTACACAACGACCTCTGAAGCGCCTTTTTACGCTTTCGTATTTCACGTGCTTTCCTAATGGAATACTGCCTTGAAATATATTTCAGGTCTGATTTAGCATCTTCCCACCAGTCTGTTATACATTCATACGAACCTCTTCTTTCATCCCAATGCCTCCAACAACTTTCCACATATTTGCGGTAGCAACTATCTCGTAGCAATGCTACATTAAGTTTCCAAAATCCATCTCCTCGTTTGACCCAGTCAGCATTGTCTAATGTGATGGAAAACATATTGTGATCAGAGAAAGTTACTGGTTTTATGTTAGTTTTACACATGTAACCTTTCAATGAACGTTCTACATAGATCCTGTCTAACCTTGAAGCTAACCTTCCATCGGTTGAAAACCAAGTAAATTCCTGGCCTTCTGGATTTTCAATCCGATAAGTGTCTAACAAGCTTTTATTTTCACAAATGTGTTTCAAAATATTATGCGATGTGTCATTAAAATTAGACCTAGAGTTTCTGTCTTTAGCCGTGTCTAATATGCAATTAAAGTCACCGCCCATAATTAGGTTTTCAGGCGTTCTGTCTTGAATTATTGTGGAAACATCATTTAGAAATTCACGGCGCAATTGATGAGAGGTAGGTGCATAAAGGCACATCAAATTTAAACTTGTGTTTAGTACATCAATTGATACACAAATCCATCGTCCATTTGGATCTGATGACGACGATATAACGTCAACATAGTTGAGACAGCGGGGAAGGATAAGAATGGCCACTCCCGCACTATTATCTTGTGATAAAGAAAAAAAAAATTTCACTTTTGAAATATCTTTGAGAGATTCATACACTTCAGCTTTTTGAATTTTGGTCTCTTGTAGAAAAGCAATATCAACTCTCTCATTTGCTAATTCTTCAAGCAAGTGGCGCTGCTTGAATTCGGTATTTAATCCTCTGCAATTGATGGTGCAGATAATCATAATTTGTAAAATGATGTTTACAACCGCCATCATTAGATTAACTAGATTTGGTTTTTTAGCTCGTTTCTTAGACCATTTACCTAATTTTCCTGCGAATTCAATATTTCCTAGTTCTACCACAGACAAATATTCATATTTGGAAATATCAGAATCATGGCGCAGTAGACGATATTTCACGCCTCTCGCCGTTACATATGGCACTAACACTTCACCCCCTTCTGATCGGTACATTACCATTTCATCTTTCATCTGTGAACTCTGTGTTTGAATGGACACATCTGATTCTGCAACTGACATTGTATCATCATCCATATCATTTACTTCAATCTCAGATTCTGAGCTATTGTCTTCTTTATGACGCTTATTGCTACTTAAGTAACATTTGGCAGGAGCATCATTTACCATATCTTCAAGCTGACTTAAATCAAGTGGGCTTAGCGGAAAATCGACTGAACTTTCTGTCTTCTGAGTCCTAAACTTATCCTGTCCTAATTTTAATTCATCTTCTAAGGAATTGTAAACTGGCTCTTCTGTAAGATCATCATTTTCCTGCGTGTCTTTTACAGCAACGTTTGGCTCCACTGCATTTTGAGTATTTTCTTGACTTAAGGTTATACCCTCCTCTAATACATGAATTTCATCAACTGTAGTTACTTTCACAGGATTTGATCATTTGTTTGTGTCATTTACAGTGGCATGAACCAAAACAACAGCTTCCGTAGCGGTTGCTTCAGATGTATTTGACTCAGTTGCATCCTTTAATGGGCGATTATCTCCTGATACTGAGGGCTTGTTTTGATTTTTTGGACAGCGCCATTTAAAATGGTCAACTGAACCACAGAGCAAACATTTGTTTCGATTGGGACAATCTGTTGCCAAATGGTCAGTACTTAGGCAGATCCGGCATTCTTTAATTTGCCCTCTATACCATAAGGGCAGGACAAAGCTGCCATCAAGCGGCAATCTGCTTGGTAAAGGGCTATCCACTTTATCAAACCAAATACGTCTTACACCGTTTTCTAGCGTTCTGTCAAAGGGATACGTTTCCCGTTCAATCTTTTGCACTTTGCCATACTTCTTGAGTTCACTCATGATTCTGTCATCTGGAATTTCTAGTGGAACTTTCATCTTCACTAGCAACCTATCTGACTCGATTTTCTCTACGTTACAGACTTCACCTTTTACAATAAGAACATCTTCCAGAAGCTTTTCCTTGACCCCCTCATTTGACACTGTTACATTCCATACAGTTTTAGTAACACTGATAAGCCCCTGCAAAGTAGCAGGTCCCGCGCCAACGACGTCTTTTAACCCATGATACACGTCGATAGCCGTGACACCCCACCCCTTACTTGTTATTTTAAGGCTTAGGGTACGCTTATAGGTTGCCATGGTGGTTTATCAAAGGAGGAACCCCATACTACTACAATATATAATAAATATATACTTTTATAACACCAGGACGTCAGGGAAAGAGCTAAACACTAAATAACTAGTGTCCCCTTTTGAAACCCTGACGTCTACCAACAAATATACGAATAGAGAGTACAGTCGTATATTTGTTAGTTTGAACCATTTTCTAAGTGGTTCACTAACACCTAGCCGATTAACGTATACTAACAAATATATGAATAGATAGTACAGTCATATAATTGTTAGTCTGTTCGAGTTGACCGGGGACAGCCAACTGACTATAAGGATTTATATAGTTAAAGAACTAGGCTTGTGCTTACAAATGACAAAGGAATTAAATCCACTCACTCAAGCGATCTTGCCAAATATAATGCGCTAGACTACGAACTATAGAAATAGCAGACTGGCGCGGGGAGAAATGTATTGCATTGACCACAGTAAGAGGAGCCCTATTAAATGGCGGAAACCGCCAGCTAAGAGGAATGCCTTTAGAAAATGGAGACACAAAATGCGCTCCAACCAAGACAAGAATTTACAAATTAAACATAAAGTTTGAAAGGAAATACTAATACGAAATATATGATTAAAATTTATCTACAAAATCGCGCTAGAAACTAGCAAATTCGGGCAGCAATTGCAGAGCTAAATAAACGCGTGCGTTCACTTCGACTACTACTACTACTACTACTACTACTACTACTACTACTACTACTACTACTACTACTACTACTACTACTACTACTGCTGCTGCTACTGCTTTTGCTACTACTACTACAACTACTACTACTACTAATACTACTACTACTACTGCTGCTGCTACTGCTACTGCTGCTGCTACTGCTGCTACTGCTACTGCTGCTGCTATTGCTACTACTACTACTACTACTACTACTACTACTACTACTACTACTACTACTACTACTACTGCTACTGCTACTGCTTCTGATTTTGCTACTACTACTACTGCTACTACTACTACTACTACTACTACTACTACTACTACTACTACTACTACTACTACTACTACTACTACTACTACTACTACTACTACTACCACCTACTACTACTACTACTACTACTACTACTACTACTACTACTACTACTACTACTACTACTACTACTACTACTACTACTACTACTACTACTGCTACTGCTGCTGCTGCTTTTGCTGCTGCTACTACTACTACTACTACTACTACTACTACTACTACTACTACTACTACTACTACTACTACTACTACTACTACTAGGCTATTACTATTTATATAGATAAATATTGACTACCGCCATAAATGTTGTATTATATGTTACTCAAATGTTGTGTGAAACGGCCTGAGTGTGAATAAAGAACCTCAATCTGATAGTCGTGTTTGACAGACACTTGTGGAGATCTCTTAGGAAGGTCATGTCATTTGTCATGAAATAATAGCCAGTGCGCTGTTACACACACACACACCCGCCCGCCCGCCCGCTCGCCCGCCCGCCCGCACGCACGCCCGCCCGCCCGCACGCACGCACGCACGCACGCACGCACACATGGATCGGTTCTAGATATCTAATGTTCCCTGTACTAGGCTATACGCGTAGGAATCAATAACCAAATGATGATTCTCTCTACGCAATAAACTATTTGGGGAATGCTGGTAACTCGTGATAATAGAGGAACTTTTCTAGCTATGTCACGCCCATTTCTCCACCCACCTTTTCCGCATGTTAGAATCAATAATTGTTTACCGGTATATATTCTGAACCCTGAATTCCCATTTTCAAGGTAATTAGCCTATACAAGTAAGCGGTTGATTATCTTAGAACTAATTTGACTGGCTGCTGTTGCTGCCGCTGGCAAATTAGTTTTCTAAATATTCAACAGAATGTTTACTAAATAGTAAATCCATCAAAGACATACATTTCCTACACTTGGCGGACTTTTTCAGCTTTATGGCGGAATTTTCTGTCAATTATGATTGACATATGACGTATTTGAGTATGACTTCATATGCTTGAGTGGCCGAGCGGATTCATCCAATGGTCTAGCAGCATGTATGAAGAGCCTCTCTAACACAAAGCAAGTTTGACTGATAAACAGCAGCTAACGAAGCCAGTCGTTTACTCGTGACCAGTTGAACGCATCATTTTCGGAAAATTTAACCTGAAAATTATGTTCTAGGCTGAAAGACAGACCAATGGACACACCAAATTATACTCGTCGCTAGTCGCTCAAGATACAACGGAATTACTAGCTTTGAATTTACACATTATATATTACGATCGATGCTCGGTGGTCCACCCGAAAACAGTGTCATAGCAAAAGGTAAAGATGTTGCTGTTTATAGGTCTTAAATATTTCAATAGCATCATTCTCACTGCCTGCTTCAGTACAGTCAGCTCACGTCCCTCTTCTACACCCCTACACCAACTCCCCCCCCCCACCCACCCACACCAGCCCCACCTACCCCACCCCTCCACCACCACCCAGCCATCCATTCCACAGCTACCAACAACGGTGAAACTATTTTTTCTGCATACCCTATAAGCATACACCAGATTTCAATCATTAATCCAGATTTTAGTATACATATATAAGCTTCTAATGCATCTCAAGCCTAAATATGCTCATCGGATAGCCGCAAACAATCCCGCAATACAGATCAGAAATAATTTAACATGTTTCCAAAATAAAACAGACACACGTTAGTTAGTACAATTTTGAACACGATGTAAGAAATATTCTGTTAAATATTTTGCACATAATTGGATTGGAAAACATTGCTGCCTATGTTCAAAATATTCATACGTTATACGTTTCATTTTATTTTATTTTCATTTTATTTCAGAAACACATAAGGGCGCTGTACTGTAGGTCCATGTAAGTAGAAGCTCGTTAAACGCGCTCGAGCGGAACGTTTCATAAATCTCTGTTACCGTCTGACATATGATTGAGTATCTCTATCGAATTAAAACAACATGAATGATTAATGTCCCTATAATCCTTTTCAGAGTCTATCTATCTGCTCACAAATGTACGTAATGGCAGACTCGTGAAGCAGCTTCGTGACACCGAGGTTAACCATTTTACTGGCCAATTTCTCTGCTTTGATTCGTTGTTTTCATTAGCATGTGAACGGATGCAGATATCCGTGCCTGTTGGTGAAAGCGTCAACTTTTAGCGGTGAGATTATTGATGTTCTATTGGTAAATGGTATTGCTTTCACAATCGTAAGCAAACAAACGTTTCCTCTTCTGACACTTATACTTTTTTAACTTTTGGTTGAGATATAGCAAGGGTTAATAAGAAAATAATAACTAATCTATGCCGTAGAATATATAATGTGACATCACGAATTCCACAAAACTTATGTGTCTCCCCTGTCCTCCGGCTGACAACCCCCCACCCCCCCACCCCCACCCCCCACCCCCCCCACACCCCACCCACCCCAATAGCGCCGTACTCCCAGACAACGCCGCTCACCCATGTGGCACAGCTTCCCTGAACGGTCGCCGTAGAAGAGTCATAGAGATAGTGCATACATTATTCATGCAGCGCGTGACAATGGTTAAAAGTCCCTGTCATTGGTAAAATATTCAATTCAATTCAAATCTAATTGAATTGGTTAAAAGTCCTGGTCAGTGGTAAAATAATGTCAATGTTGGGTTTCCATGCAATGGAGGCGCCCATTTCTATGCGCGATTGAATTGATTTTAAAACTTTGAAACCTGAACTCCCAGAATCAGAATTGATGCAATGGATATATCTACTTTTAGCTATGCCTTGCACATCTCCAGCTAAGCTCCGCCCATGCTTTGTCCGTGTTGGGATCGATCGAACGCCGAATTCACAGAATCCCAATATCAATGTAACTATGCAGGTGTTGAATATTTTGAAACTAATTTAGCTGAGTGGTGTTGCTGCCTATGGCAGCAACAGTGCCTCGAAATTTTCAACAGAATGTTTATTAAATAATAATAAATAATAAATCCATAAAAATATACAATTCGCACACTTGACAGACTATTCTATATTCATGACAGAGTATTTCTGTCAATTATGATTGTGACGTCCGGCTACATGTGACGTAATTGATTATGCCGTCATATACTGGATCGAGAGATCGGATTCATCATTTGATAAGCACAAGTTAGCTTCCTTAAATGTGATTTGAGTAATACAATCCAATAATCGAATGATTGGCCCAAAGCTTGTCGTCTGAATGACTAAGGACATACTGTGTAGTTTTTCATTTGACGTTGAATAGTTTGGTTCTATATTTGGCTGAGAGCTGTTGCTGCCTATCGTCGAAGCAGCTTCCGGTCGAATTGGTTTTAAAATGTTCAGCAGCCTACGCGAACGGTTGCCTTGTAATTGATATCCTAGGGATATAGAGGCCGATTTTCCCGCCTTCGCCATGTAAGGACTAAAGTCGATAATGATGTAAGGTAAGTTTACCAATTCGTGATAATAATAATAATAATAATAATAATAATAATAATAATAATAATAATAATAATAATAATAATAATAATAATGGTGATGATGATGATGATGATGCTGATCTTACTCGAAACGATTGTGATGATGCTGATAATGAAATTAATGAGGAAACTGACGAAACAAAAGTATAAATTATTACACCGATGTGATTGGATATGATTGAACAGTCGGCTATACGACCGTGTTAAATAAAGAATAGTACACGCATTAACGGAATCATGACTGAATTCTAGTCAAATAGTTAACTGGGCCATATCACGGAACAAATAATCTAATATACTGGGGTAGGTGGGTGGTTGGAGTATTCAACAAGTTATCAGTGTAATATTGCTGTCGGTGGTATAGTATGTCATCATCGTCATTGTAATGTTGCTGTCGGTGGTATAGTATGTCATCATCGTCATTGCACTGTTGCTGTCGGTGGTATAGTATGTCGTCATCGTCATTGTAATGTTGCTGTCGGTGGTATAGTATGTCATCATCGTCATTGCACTGTTGCTGTCGGTGATATGGTATGTCATCATCGTCGGTGTAATATTGCTGTCGGTTGTATAGTATGTCATCATCGTCATTGTAATGTTGCTGTCGGTGGTATAGTATGTCATCATCGTCATTGTAGTGTTGCTGTCGGTGGTATAGTATGTCATCATCGTCATTGCACTGTTGCTGTCGGTGATATGGTATGTCATCATCGTCGGTGTAATATTGCTGTCGGTTGTATAGTATGTCATCATCGTCATTGTAATGTTGCTGTCGGTGGTATAGTATGTCATCATCGTCATTGTAATGTTGCTGTCGGTGGTATAGTATGTCATCATAGTCATTGTAATGTTGCTGTCGGTGTTATAGTATATCATCATCGTCAGTGTAATGTTCCTGTTGGTGGTATAGAATGTCATCATCGTCATTGTAATGTTGCTGTCGGTGGTATAGTATGTCATCATCGTCATTGTAATGTTGCTGTCGGTGGTATAGGATGTCATCATCGTCATTGTAATGTTGCTGTCGGTGGTATAGTATATCATCATCGTCAGTGTAATGTTCCTGTTGGTGGTATAGAATGTCATCATCGTCATTGTAATGTTGCTGTCGGTGGTATAGTATGTCATCATCGTCATTGTAATGTTGCTGTCGGTGGTATAGAATGTCATCATCGTCATTGTAATGTTGCTATCGGTGGTATAGTATATCATCATCGTCATTGTAATGTTGCTGTCGGTGGCATAGTATGTCATCATCGCCAGTGTAATGTTACTGTCGGTGGTATAGTATGTCATCATCGTCATTGTAATGTTGGTGTCTGTGGTATAGTATGTCATCATCGTCAGTGTAATGTTGCTGTCGGTGGTATAGTATGTCATCATCGTCATTATAATGTTGCTGTCGGTGGTATAGTATGTCATCATCGTCAGTGTAATGCTGCTGTCGGTAGTATAGTATGTCATCATCATCATTGTAATGTTGCTGTCGGTGGTATAGTATGTCATCATCGTCATTGTGATGTTGCTGTCGGTGGTATAGTATGTCATCATCGTCATTGTAATGTTGCTGTCGGTGGTATAGTATGTCATCATCGTCATTGTAATGTTGCTGTCGGTGGTATAGTATGTCATCATCGTCATTGTAATGTTGCTGTCGGTGGTATAGTATGTCATCATCGTCAGTGTAATATTGCTGTCGGTGGTATAGTATGTCATCATCGTCATTGCAATGTTGCTGTCGGTGATATTGTATGTTATCATCGTCATTGTACGTTTTAATAGGGTTCCAAACGTTGAAAATTGCTTCTGAGATTTTTCACATACACCAAGGAAAATATTTCCAAAGAGTTATTAAACATTTATGTATATGCCAAAATTGTTTTAAAAACCCGTGGATACTTTGGAACATAGTTGTAAAACGATAATCTGCTCCATAGTTTCTAATAAGTGTAATACGTCAAATCATGAATCCATTTCCTCACTCAATCACATGACGTCATAATCAACTACGTGATGTGTAGGCTGACGTCATAATCATGACGTCATGAATGTCTCGATATAGTCCATCTTTAACGGTTAATAGTCCGACACGTTGTACGAAATGTATGTCTTTGCTATTTAATAAACATTATGTTAAATATTTTGAAACTAATTTGACTGGGTGCTGTTGCTGCCTTAAGCAACAGCAGCACCCAGTCAAATTAGTTTTAAAATATTCATCAGGTTTCCCTGTATAGTTTTCGGTAAATTGATAGTCAATAAGTTCAGGGATCGATCGATCCCAACACGAGCGAGGTGTGTGGGGGGGGGGGGGGGTTAACTAGGGGTGAGTGGGGCATAGACAAAACTGGAAATGTCCATTATGTTTAATATTTATCGCACTTAGTGATACATTGATTTAAAAGATCCCTAATAACACAAGTTACTGGGCCAATATCGGGCCGTATTGACACTGTATTGGCCCAGTACGGGCCAAGTAACCTGCGGTATCAGGGATACAATACTTCTTGCTCGTTGATCTAGCCTATTGTCAATTCTTACTATTCAAATTACACTTCAAACCATATTCACTAAAATGCTCTTTTGACCTGGTATGAATTTGTTCCTCACATTCTGCATTGGTTCCTAAAATCTCACTCTCTCTCCACTACACTATTATTATCTTGTCGATCGTGGCTTCATCTGAACTGGTGAAATTACCATACAACGGCCGGGGTTGGGTAGGGGCGGGTTTTTAAAGCTTTAATAGTACTCTGTTCCACACAATTACTTTTTCAGCCAATTCCCGGTTACTATGATTTAAAATATTCTCATTTTATTCTTTAATCCAACGCTCAAAGCTATTTTATGGTGAAAACTACGGTAATCAGTCTGGCCACGTTTTGATAGGCCTACTTTGTCGTATGCTGATTAAGACTTTAACATATGCAAATTTAAAGTCTCGGTTTCAAGACGCTTAAACATGAATTCCGTTTTATATCTTGAAACTAATTTGATTGAACATCAGCTCCCAGTCAAATTAGTTTCAAAATAATCAACATAATATTCCTTTCATTTCTGGTCTGTACGGGTTAAAGGGTTAAGATGCGTGCTCAGTTCTATACATAGACCTAAAGACGGTGTGATCAGATACGGTTGTTGATTTAATATTTGTAATAAAACATATAGATATAAATAAGATTGGCTAGACAATCAGCGTGTTGTCCAATGGTACGAAAGTAATCCTAACATTTTGTAGGCCTATATCTTTTCTAGACATCTTTATTATACGTCCGTCATAATGAAGAAAACTATTTAAATATCGATATATTCCACGGTAAGAAACTTCATAGAACTAACAAATCGTTAGCCCTATCTGGTCATAGCCAGAAAAATGGAAGAATTAGCACAAAGCAATATGTGCGTGTTCACGTCATTGCTCTACAGTGCAGCACTTAAAACGTTCCCAAAACAAAATAAAACGTACTGTTGAATCTTTTGAACATAATTCGATTGTTAGACATTGCTGCCTAGCAATGTAGTAATGTCTCACAATCCAATTAGGGTCAAAATATTCAAAAGAACATTTCTCAAATCGTCGTCTATATTGTTCAAAATTGTACTAACTAAAATGTGGTTTTTTTTTGTTTTCGAAACAACAACTTATTTATGAGTTTACTGTATCTGCTCCTACGTCTCCTCAACCACACCCCTACACCCACACCCACTCGCCATCTGTCCAGCGAGTTTCTCTGCCGCATTCTCTTAATCCCCTTTCATTCGCCCACCCAGCTTTTCCCCCTTCTCTCAATCAATCCACAGATTCCGTCTCTCGTTCTCTCCATCCATATAGCGAGTCTCTTTCTCGTTCTCTCCATCCATCCATCCGGTTTCCGTCCCTCGTTCTCTCCATCCTTCCACCGGTTTCTCACCTTCCATCTGTACGTGTATCTCACTCCCACTCACCATCTGTTTCTCAATATCTCCCACTCTAGCTTTTACTCACTTGCTCCCCACATAGGTCAAATACATTTTATTTTATTTTCTCGGTCCTTCTCTCCCCCCTCGGCCTGCTCCCCTCTCACTCTCACTCTCCCTAGCTCATATCACCCAACAGATCTTAATCATCGAATGGCTTGCACGGTATAGTAAGTGTCATTAATGTAAGCGTCAACAACGTCAACTTAGCCCCGCCCATTTCTTATCACACACAAACACAAAGTTACGATCATAGATTGAAAGCCGTGATAGCGTTATCACACGTTCCTCGCGTCACAAAACCAATGTCATGGGGTCGATAATCGTCCAGAGACCCTAAGTTCTCCGCCTACTTCGTCAAATCTGGAGTCATCACGGCGCAAGATAAGTGAGTTGATTTGCCGAGATGCATTTCATTCGTGAAAACGGTGAAATTCAACACTGCAGCTACTACTACTACTACTACTACTACTACTACTACTACTACTACTACTACTACCACTACCACTACCACTACCACTACCACTACTACTACTACTACTACTACTACTACTACTACTACTACTACTACTACTACTACACTTGCGAGTGCCACTAGGGTACTACTTCTAATCGCCGCTTGTAGCTTCAACACGCTTTAACTCATTTTATCCATACAGTGATGTAAGAGATACGATTCTATTGACCAGTGACGACGTGTCCGAATTGTAACTGTAACGTCGATAAAATCTTAGCGCACAGCACCATATTGGATTAGCCCTTTAACACGCAAGCCGGCCAAAGCGGCGTCTGCTGATGTCTTGGAAAATGTTCATTTGCAGACCAAGAGAAGATTAGTGTTTGCAAATAAACATATTCTTAGAGAAAATTTTCTTGAGCACATTTGAGTGTCAAATGGTTAAAATAAAACATAGTTGCCTGTAATTCATGAATTCAGTTTCTCAGTCAATCATTTGACATCATAACCCACTACGTTACGTGTATGCTGACGTCATAATCTCTTATGTCACGAATGACGCGATTTCAAATAGTCTAAAACGCTTAAAGGGGAACACAAGAAGGGTCACCATTGTTTGCATAAAACACGCAGCTCTATCGTAGAGCCCATATTTAACCTACTGTGTAAAACCATCCTGCAACATTTATATAGAAATCTGATTAAAATTGTGTTAAAAACGCTATGTTACTATAAATTTCTGCGAGCTAATTAAACGTATGATGTCATAGGTTGAATCCCATCCGACAAAACCATGATAACGGCACTCTGAAGACAGGAGTGCTTGCAATCGGATGGTGATATCTCTATCGGTGATAATGCTATCGACATCAGTTATATATGTACAGATTGATGAGATTAAGACGTTTATCACACTATCGCAAATTTATGGAATATATTTGTTATTTTCATATATTAGTTGCCGAAACTTAAGATTGTCATTTTCTATGAAGCTGCCTGCCAATCATATGAATATTATAAAATTGTTTTGAGGCTATTATGAAAACATAAGCACCTAAAGATGTATTGGGATGAATGTAAGAACTACTAACCTCTCATATTAATAGATGGAACTTTAATAACATTATCTGCCGTAACGCCAGTAAGAGTGTTTATTCAAAAGTGGCAATTGTACTGATATATCTATACTATCGCGTAATTTATTTATGTCAAGGTCAAAACATGATGTCAAAATCGGCACCATCAGAAAAATCAGACAAAGGACTGTTATTATATATTCTTCAACATTTCCGCAAATATAGTTTAGATATTCCTAACATCGCTGAAGAGAAACCCCTTATTAAACGCAATTCACAATTTTATTGCGATAGCGTTGGATGACAGCAAGAAAAACGTTCAACTTATGACGTCATACGCCTCATCTGGGAATAGAAATTAAAAAAATGTATCACATATTTAAATAACGAAGATATATATTTCTAATTTGAGCACAGCGCTTACAATTATATGTTTGAAAACTTTACGGTCTGGAGATTCATTTTATACAAACTAGTAAAGAGGGTCTGGCGTTTGCCTTTAATAGTTAACCATTCTGTCGAATATTTTGAAACTAATTTGACTGGGCGCTGTTGCTGCCATCGGTTGGAACAGCACCCATTCGAATTAGTTTCAACAAATTTAAAAGCTTACCTGTATAGTTTTCTGGAAATTGAGATTCAGAGATCGATCGATCTCAACACGAGCAAACCGTGTGTGGAGCTTAGCTAGAGATCGGCGAGGCATAGCTAAAACTGGCCGCTTCGCCTGTGTTTGGATCGACCGAACTCTGAACTCCCTGAATCTAATTTTCCAGAAAAAAGGCCCTAGGTTCTTGCACATTTTGAAACTAGTTTGCCTGGCCGCTGTTGCTGCCTATAGCAGAAACAACGCCCAGTCAAATTAGTTTCAAAATATTCAACAGAATGTGTATTAAATAGTAAAGTCATAGGCCTACAATTCGTACAACTTGACGGATTAACCGTTTATGACGGGCCTAATTACACCATTTATGACGTAATTGATTATGACGTCAGTCTACATGTGATGGAGTTGATTATATGGTCACGTGATTGATCGATAGGCTGGATTAATCTTTTTGGCGCGCAGCCGTGATATGAGTTTACAAAGTTGTTGCTAGCGCTGATTGGTCAATGCTGAAGAATGGTTCGCCCATTTGTTCCAAGCGACATGGATAATGTTTTATTTGACTTCTTAGCAGGAACCGCACACGATCAGGTTTTTCATGGAAATATCTAACATATTTAATATCAGAAACACTGTTGGGTAAACTGTGTTTCTCATGGAATCTAAATTTTGGAGGGTCTCAGAAAGCCCACACCTAGAAAGCTGGCAACATAAAATCTATGAGTTCCAAACTGTTTTCTCATCCATGATGAAAATAGAAAATATCATGGGCGTATAACTATGAATTATGGTGGTCCAATGGTAGACTTTGTGGGTAGGCCTGTGCTTTCATTTGCAAAAACCTATACAATTAATTAGTATTTAACAGTAATACAAGATTGTCAGGGTCCGTATAAGAAACGGTATATAGTCAATCCGTACCCTAGCAAATCCGTACCCGTTATTCTGTACCCTATTTTTGGACATTCCGTACCTTGATATTGATTAATCCGTACATTAATTTTGGAGAATCCGTACCTAACTTATTGGATATTCCGTACCATCTATTGGCTATTCCGTACCTGGAACGGAATATCCAATGGGTGGGTACGGATTATCCAAATAGGTTAGAGGCGAATCCATTACCTATATATTACGAGATAATATTCAGTATTCACGGAGATCATTTTTACACGAAATTGGCAATTGGCAAAATTAGAAACTGATATAATTGACAACACCATGAATTAGCTATTAATTAATTTTGAGCAATCTAATAACAATTCGACAACACATTTCCAACATAATTGGATGGGAAGACATTGCTGGCAATTATGTTCAGAACACTTTGTGGTACGGATTAACCAGTACGATGGTACGGAATATCCAATTAGTTAGGTACGGAATATCCAGATTTAAGGCACGGATTACTTAAAACTAGGGTACGGATTCTCCAATAGTATTCTAAGAAACCATGTGGGTACCGATAATACTGTTTTTATGTTCCTTGCCGTAAAACATTGTTGAGAAAAGTGTTCGCAGGAAAAGTTGGTTATACGCGGAAAAACTAAGCTGAGATAACTACCTATGTTCTTGCAGGCCTCTACAGCCTACAGTCGGGTAGAATAGGACCTATATGTCCCAATGTTCAGCAGTGTCTCGATGCGTACCACCCTTGCGTCATAACCTAGAATTCGCCTCAAAGTCTGCGTCGTACACAGACCAGCATCTTATATTGACACAGGTGCTGCTAAAGTATGCTGCTGTCTAAGAATAATACCGAAATATAAAACAATCACTGACAACATAGGCTACCGGGTCGGTATTGGTCCAGTAGCGGCTCCGTAACCTGCGTTATCAGAGGTACAAACTGAGACATCTCTGGAGAAACCGCTAGAAATGTATCGGCTGAGAAAATCAGAATCATAGCGCAATAACAAGAATACTATTTCAATATAGATTTTACGAACAAACTTAATTAATATGCTGGAGACTGGGCGGAATAATAAGCTATTTTCTTGTGAGATCGATGTATTCCCGATCATGGCCAGAGCGGCCTGTCATCGATCACTCCGCCATTGTCTAAATATAGCCAGGCTTGACCGGAGAAGGATCGCTACTGATAATAACTAGCTTATACAGCACGCTATAAATTCAGATTTATAGTACATTGTAAATTATGTCTAATAAGTGGAATTGAATAGAGAAGAGACTACTGAATTGGTTCTTGCTACGAACGCCGGATTGATTCGATTATGCCAAACTACCCCGACACATTGACACTTGCGTCCCCACAATCCCAGCCATGCATGTCGACAGACAGACGGGCAGGAGAACGGGTAGGAAATGACTACTACGGTCTCCTGTTTTAAGAACCACCGTCATTTGATCAAAAACACAGGTACCAGACTGTTCAAATTCAAATTTAGATATCTGAATTATCATGTTGAACGGGTCTGGAGTATACATAGTCGACACCTATGAGATACGCCGCCACCACCGCCGCTGCCGCCGCCGCCGCCGCCGCCGCCGCCGACGACGACGACGACGACGACGACGACGACGACGACGACGACGACGAAAGTACTACGAAATAAGAAATTATCTGTCTGCAAGATATAAATAAATCTTCCCCGAAGTTGTTCCTGCTTAAAATATCTTGCAGTTATATTTGTTTCAGAATATCAAAAAGTCTATTTTTGATGATTTGGAGTTGTGTTCGATAGGTAGTGTTTGAGGAGTGAAACGGTCGATTCATGTCAACGATTTTTTGTGTGTGCTGAAATCGCAAAGGTTGTTAACAGATTATCGTATCTAGGCAAAAATAAAAGTCAGTAAAATGAAAGCGCTGAAGTCAGTGTTGCTAAATATTAGAGGTTTAAACCATTTCAGCCCATATTTGTCTAAATAATCTTTGCGTTAAATCACACATATTTTGAAAACTATTTGTCTGAAAGTCGCAACTATAAACCGTGTAAAATCATACAGAATAGTTTGAAACCAATTTGACTGAAATGCGTTGCTGCACATGGTAGCAACTGCCATTTGCGGCAATGCACTTCAGTCAAATCGCTTTCAGAATATTCCGCATGATTTAGCACGGTCGATCATATTTTTTCATATAGAGCAATGCTACTAGGAAATGGTTTTGGTTGGTTGTTCTCTGACAGCCAGAGGCAGTAAGGACAAGATAGGGGCATCGATTTTGTAGAGCACAGCTTATAGACTTATTATGGGCAAAGAAGTGAAAGAAAACGATGTGATATGTCGAACAATGTTATCCATTATATAAAGAACACAAGTCCAGCACATAGATTGATACCATATGTCACGACTCGCGTATGAACTGGTCTTTTCGGAGATTATCTTGTGTGTTTATATTGATTAATACTTATATTGTTATTGTGTTAGATATGTAAGTTAACAGGTTGTTTGTAACAGACAGTGAATGGCCTTGCGATCAACCTTAACTTTAACAATTGAAATACTAGTATCTGAATTTCGAGAGAATTATACAGGAAAGCTGTTAATTATTCAGAAACGAATTCGTCAGCAATATTCCTTACATAATATGTTTGTTAAAGAGTTATATATGAGAAATAGCAGTGACTTAGGAGGGAGGTTGAGAGAGAGAGAGAGAGAGAGAGAGAGAGAGAGAGAGAGAGAGAGAGAGAGAGAGAGGGAGGGAGGGGGAGGAGGGAGGGAGGGAGAGAGAGAGGGGGGAGGGAGGGAGGGAAGTAGGGAGGGAGGGATGAGGGGAGAGAGGGTGGGGGGGGGGAGTTTAAGGTCGTATGCCAATGCTCTATCGTGACAATGGCAACCCTTTCCCTAAATCCCAAACTTGATCATAATCTTGATCATCAACAATCATTTAAAGCTAACCATGAACAGTAACAGCTTCCAATCAAATTAACTTAAGACTATTCACAACATATTTTACATTTTGTAAGTGATATTTCGAATCGTGTCCTTCGTCTTCACAGGGTTATGTCAGACAATAGAGAAGACGACGAGCTCAAAGTAGTCATAGCTGACAACTTGTTATGTCACACACTATAGCTAATGTAAATCACGTTGATTGCAAACGGTTAACTCAGCGCAAGAAATTAACTTTATTTAATCGTGATCCATACAGATCAATACACCAGAAAATTCACAGATCCCTGGAATTTTGTATTGATCCGTACTGTCATGACTGAAGTACTACTCACACTATACAATTAAACAAATGTTTAGAATGCACGGTTTACACCATACTACATGTATTAGAATAGTAATTTCATCACTAAGAAATAAAAAAGTTTACTTACTTTAGTTAATTATTGTCCAATTGCAAGCCAAGAGAATACTATTTTTGAAAATCTTTCATTGGAATGACTGGCTCGATAAACGAGCCAGTCATTCCAGTGATACATTTTCAAAAATAGTATTCTCTTGGCCTGCAAATTTGGACATTTCCCGAGACCATTTTGGGTCCACTTGATAACTAAAGGATTAAAACACCACACATTCCACTAACTGATTGATGAAGTAAACAGTAAACCCTGTTTGAATTTTGTCAGAAAACTACTTCTGCAGATGTCTGGTGATGCGGCCGGATCAGTTACCATCCCCAGCAGTGATCCGTTACTGATCCGTATGTGAAAAAGGCCTACGGAACACGGTTAATTTCTATCTCTGTTAACTGGTAATAGTTTAGTGATTTTTGGTACATGATTTTCTTGTCGACCTGGTCTCACTCCTTGTTTCACTTTCGTGGAAACAAGGAGAAAGGACAAATGGTTGTTGATCAATTTCTCTAGGGGTCGACGATTATCTTGTTGACTTGGGACCGTGTTCGCGGAGGGGTTGTAGCCTGCGCATGGCATAGCAGCCTTGGAGTCATTATGACGTCATAAAAGATTATTATGTCATATTCTCCAAAGTGGTTGTGCCGGGTGTGGGATGCTGCCCGTTCGCGAGCACGCCCCTGGTCTTACTCCTCATTCATATCATGCAACATTTTGTTTTACAATGTGATTATTGGTAGATGATTTTCTTGTCGCTCTGGTCTCACTCCTTGTTTCACTTTCGTTTCTTTCGTGGAAACAAGGAGATGGGACGAACGGTTGTTGATCAATTTCTCCAGGGGTCGATGATTATTCTGTCGACCTGGGGCCGTATTCGCGGATGGGCCGTAGCCTGCACCTGGTATAGCTGCATTGTAGTCTTTATGGCGTCATTAAAAATTATGACGTGATATTTCCCAACGTGGTTGCGCCGGGTGTGGGCTGCGACCGGTTCGTGAGCGCGCCCCTGGTCTCACTCATCATTCCTCTCTTGCTGCCTTGGAGATTATTGGTGAATGGTTAATGAATAGAAACATAGAAGCGAGGGACTAAATTTCTCTATGAATTATTGTTATAACTATATCCTAATTTAATTGTATGTGTTATACAGTATCCGTCATACATGTATAATATGTTGTACACTCAAGGGCTGATGGCCTATTGTGAAAATAAATTATTATTATTATTATTATTATTATTATTATTATTATTATTATTATTATTATTATTATTATATATACAACACTTACCCAGCAGAGCAACAAGTGTGATCGACAAAGCCACCGGTAATCCGTTAACGATGCACTTGTGTTGGTGTCCGGTTGCAAACCAGTCACTTATCCACACCATTATTGTTATTATTCCGACAATAGTCTGTCAATGGTGTGATGCCATGATGTTTACTGAGAACAAACCATTATTACAACAGGTTTACCCGTTATTGCCCAACTAGCCACATCGCCAAATAGGCATATAATTTACAACATGTGACTTAAGAGTAAGCCTGTATCTTGTTAAACCACGTAGGATCGATTAATTTCCACTGGGTCTTCTTCAGATTTGATGCTCGACACACTTAATGCGGGTAATATTGGTCGACTAACCCTCTTAGAAGTGATTAATCCGCGCTGTATGGTAATTACAGCTCACTTAGAAGATATTAAGGACCGAGAAAATGAATGGCACTTGAGAAGCACTTTGATTAGTATTGGGCGGCTATAATTCGATGAATGAATCTGACATTAAAATCACGTTACTCATTAAGGAACAATCCTGATGCTCACATATGCCGTGTTGCTAACTTACCAGACAAGCAATTCACGCTACGTTCATGCTCACTATTACACAATTAATATTTCGTCACTTATAGAAATATCGTTATCGAGATTTCCGATTTAAAATTTTTATTCAAGTTTTATCGTCACAATTTTTCTTCTTATTCTTCATTTTACAAGTATTAATTCCGTGACGAGGAGGTGTGCCTTGACAATAAAATCTCCATGGTGTCCGGGAAAACTGGACCAGAAGTGACCACAGCTCAAGGTCACCCACCATTCATCCTATTTGTATAAACTTTTCCTTGAGGTCAGCCTCTACATAGTCCTATATCATAGATGGCAGCGCGACAGCTCCAGTCTAGTCAATTTTACCGTATGTTTATTAGCATTAAAACGATTTGGCCGAAAGTCACAACTTTCAAAGAAAGAACACATTTGATATTCAACTGTTTTGAATCAAAAGATAGGCCTAAAATTCTGTTAAAATTTCACTGATTATTTTTCCAGAAATGTGACTGAAAGTATTACCTTTAGAAGCAATGACTTTCAGTCAAATTACTGAAAAAGGAATTACTAGACTTCGCAAATATCCCCACACTAGCCTAATTTAATTCTTATGAATTCTAAATGAAGATTGTTAGCAGACGTCAAATATAACTACTGAATGAACACATAAAGCCACCATGAATATACGCTTACTACTATAAACTGACTCTATAGCACAGCTTTTGTTCAAGCGTTGTATTTTATATACACATATACCGGGGGTACAAGAAGCTACACTGCACGGGCTAACGATCACGAATAAAACCGGAATACCAAACGATTATAATGTCAGGCAGACGATCCTGAGGTACGATCGCGAGCGGAACTCATCCGAACGACTCATTCAAGCGGTTATGCAGTTCTGCCGCCTAAGATCCCTCGTTAGCCAATCAGAGGTCCGTGTCTACAGTCAATTAGCCAATCAGATGCCTGTATGCCAGTTAGCTGTCTGATTTAATCGGTTGCAATGAGTCGGAGAGATACAGCCTGGGTGAGTTGTGAGCGGAGGAGAGGTTCCCCTTGAGTTCGCGTTCCTCCAGACTGGTGCGCGCACTGGGGATCTGGCAAGAAGTAGAAATATGGGTGATGTTTGCTTGTGGCAAATACCCTCTATAGTCATCTAAGCCTAATGTTTATCCATACAGCTTATTATTTAACCAACTAGGAACTATAAACTTAGGATAGGACTAAATAAAACGCATACCCTACTGTATGACGGATGAATAGGCAATGTAGCAAAATAAAATATAGACCTACTTTGGCCAAGGGGAAATGGTAGAAACTGTTTAAAATGTGTTCTTTAATAATATCTAATCCCAAAAATACCTGAATTAGCATTGGCCTACTACTAATCGTTGGAACAGACTAAATGAATTAAGACAAGTAAACTTTGACAAAACCATCTAGCCTCTGTGTGTTAATTTTTGCGCAATAAAGAGAAACTTTCTGAGTACGGTAACGTTAACCCTTTAACAGCCATATCAGCCAAAGATAGCTTTTTGGGTGGTCTTGAGAAATGTCCATTTGCAGATCAAGAGAAGACTACTTTACAAAATTTTACCACTGGAATTACTGGCTCGATAACCGAGCCAGTTATACCACTGGTAAATTTCCAAAAATAGTCTTCTCTTGGTCGGAAATGGACATTTTTAATGAGGAAATTTAAATTTTCTTGAACAAATTTGAGGGTTAAAGGGTTAAGGTTACTGACAGCTGTTGCTGTTTTAAGTAGCGACAACTCCTACAGTAAAATTATTTGACACTATTCAGCATACTAGGATATATGTATTTACTAAATCACCGTCACGTCCTGGATGCTACGATCCAAACTTATTTGTCCGAAATTTTTTGCTGAATTAACCCTTTAACCCTTGAAGTTCCAGTGGCTCAATTTTAAGACAACTATAGAGGAAAGCTGTTGAATAAATTGAAACTAATTTGACTGGAACTGTTGCTGCCTATGGCAGTCAAAATAGTTTCAAAATATTCAACAGAAGATTCCCTACATTATAAAATTATCTGGTGTGTCTGGTCTGTAAACGCTAAAGCGACTTTCAGTCAAATTACTATGAAAATTTTCACCAGGCCTATGCTCCACGTCAATACCGCGTGTCTTGGATGTCACGCTCGGTCTAAACTAACGGTATAACATTATCTTACACATTATCTTTATACACGCCACTGATAAACCAACTAACTGACTGACTGCCTCTGACTCGATCTCTCTCCTATCTCTCTCTTCCAACTTGACTCCGATTGACATATTGCTAAGCCTGCCTATATCGATCACCCTCTTCTGGGACCAGACGACGATGGTTTTTTTATTACGGGTGGTTCTACTACCACATATCTTAAGAAACCAACATCATTTGGCCACAGTTAGTTAATATAGCTGTACCGAACGACCGTCTGTCTTTAGTCACCACTCTCCGGTGGTCCATTCCGTGTCCGTTGTAGACAGGTTTGTCTGCAGTTCGTAGCTATCAGATGAAGAGTGGAGATTACCTGGTGATCTGATGTCCATCCGTCTCCCGTTTGGACGGGTGTTAGCCTCTAGCTTGTACACGATAGACATTCCCGGCAATTTCAGCCGTTATATAGACCTATTATTGTCATTATTCATCATTTCTATCATTTCTTTGTATCAAAATACAAACATGGGCTAATGTCTGTATGAATCAACATGGACATTATCGCCTGCCCAAAGCGACCACTGGCTTCTGGCGCTACAATATGCTGGCTCTTTAAGGCGTTTTACGACAATCCTCCGTTTACAGCAACTGCCATAATGTGGCCCACAAACGCCAGTTATTAACACTTTCATAGATGAATACCACATATCTTGATTTCAAGACAATAATACAGGAAAATCGTTGAATATTATGAAATGAATATTACTGGAAGATGTTGCTGCATTATGCGGCACCAGCTTCTATTCATATTAATTTCAAAATAATCAACAGAATATGCTATACATCGGAAGGAATTTCCTTTTTTTAGGGATTTGTCGGTGAAAGGGTTCATTTCAATGGCCACCTTCGAAATATCAATATTAGAATGGCAACCTATGTATGCACGCGTTTGAACACTGGTAGTTTTTACAGTGGACATGCATGGGAGCTTCTGATTGGTCGGGTCGAGATCGTGACATATGGATTCCAAGAGCACAAAGTATGAGCGGTCACACTGTTTCAATGAAAAGTGGTAATGTCACAAGGGCGTCGCCAGTTACTAGAGATGGGTAGGGCAATGTCTCGGGATGTCTCAGAGGGGCCTTTCTCCTCCCAAAGAAAGGGGGTTAGGTGTTTCCTCACCTGAAAATTTTGAAAACTACATCCTCTGAGAAGCCATTTCATGCATTCTAGCTGATTAAAAGTATCGTCGTGTTGTTTTCAAAATATGATTATTATTTACCCATCAGTTTACAGGTTTGAATGGGAAAGCAATGCTGACTAAATCTCTAGTTAACTTTCTGTTAAAATAATCAACCGGATATTTCTTACATCATAAGAATTACACAGCCCCCGCTCTCCACACCAATCACCGAATCGTTTAACAATTTAACTCTGCAAACACACTTTCGCAAATTCAACGCAGTCATATTTATACCTGAAATCTGTTGAACCACATAAGAATAATATGCTAAATATTTAGAAAGAAATTTGACTGGAAACGCCGTCTCCCGCTTCCAGTCAAATCTGTTTCAAAACATTCGACAGATTAATTTTTATATCGTAAAAACTCACTCACTCCCTCCCTCCCTCCCTCCCTCCCTCCCTCCCTCACTCACTCACTCACTCACTCACGCACGCACGCACGCACGCACGCACGCACGCACGCACGCACGCACGCACGCACGCACGCACGCACGCACGCACGCACGCACGCACGCACGCACGCACGCACGCACGCACGCACGCACGCACGCACGCACGCACGCACGCACGCACGCACGCACGCACGCACGCACGCACGCACGCACGCACGCACGCACGCACGCACGCACGCACGCACGCACGCACGCACGCACGCACGCACGCACGCACGCACGCACGCACGCACGCACGCACGCACGCACGCACGCACGCACGCACGCACGCACGCACGCACGCACGCACGCACGCACGCACGCACGCACGCACGCACGCACGCACGCACGCACGCACGCACGCACGCACGCACGCACGCACGCACGCACGCACGCACTCACTCACTCACTCACTCACTCACTCACTCACTCACTCACTCACTCACTCACTCACTCACTCACTCACTCACTCACTCACTCACTCACTCACTCACTCACTCACTCACTCACTCACTCACTCACTCACTCACTCACTCACTCACTCACTCACTCACTCACTCACTCACTCACTCACTCACTCACTCACTCACTCACTCACTCACTCACTCACTCACTCACTCACTCACTCACTCACTCACTCACTCACTCACTCACTCACTCACTCACTCACTCACTCACTCACTCACTCACTCACTCACTCACTCACTCACTCACTCACTCACTCACTCACTCACTCACTCACTCACTCACTCACTCACTCACTCACTCACTCACTCACTCACTCACTCACTCACTCACTCACTCACTCACTCACTCACTCACTCACTCACTCACTCACTCACTCACTCACTCACTCACTCACTCACTCACTCACTCACTCACTCACTCACTCACTCACTCACTCACTCACTCACTCACTCACTCACTCACTCACTCACTCACTCACTCACTCACTCACTCACTCACTCACTCACTCACTCACTCACTCACTCACTCACTCACTCACTCACTCACTCACTCACTCACTCACTCACTCACTCACTCACTCACTCACTCACTCACTCACTCACTCACTCACTCACTCACTCACTCACTCACTCACTCACTCACTCACTCACTCACTCATTTCCTTCTTCAACCCTTGCTTGCTTGCTTGCTTGCTTGCTTGCTTGCTTGCTTGCTTGCTTGCTTGCTTGCTTGCTTGCTTCCTTACTTACTCACTGTATTTGGTATGATGGGTTAAATGGCTAACAAGTAAATAATAGTTGTATTTTCATGATTTTACGAATCATCTTTGAACAAATTATTGGTAAAGCAAGGGCCCTACCTGCCATACTGCTCACGACGCCCCTGTGTCATAGATGTTTCAAGTAAAGTTGATGACGTCATCGTTATTTCATCTTAATCTTCATTGAATACCACTCTCTGCACTGAAAATGACGGAGTCTGACTGTATGCGTGCGTGCCTGAGCGCGTACGTGCGCGTGTCGGTCTGTTGGTCGGTCGGTCGGCAGCTATAGGCCTACATATCTAAAAAAAACCGATTTGTCTCTAATTTTAACACAATAAACCGGATCGAGGTCGGATCAAATTAGGGATCTATAGATATCTCGTAAATTACTGGTAAGATGTTGCTCAAATTATAACACGAGAAGGGTGTACACATACCCCAGGATTCCACAACTGTGGGCTTGATCTAAAAGCCACACACAAATACATTCATTACCAGTGCCATGTAAGGGGAAGATGGCATAGCGATCGTGTATGCGCGTGCGTGCGTATTGTAATGGCCGAGTGGGTGTATTTTGCCCACCCATACTCAGTCACACCTATATCACGTATGTCACGTAATTCCCTCGTCCAATTAAATCGCGTATCTATTCCCGTACCTTACTACTGTTTAGCATATGAGACTGTTGCTTGAAGGGCTTTGGGGTGGGGCGAGTTGGGTGGGTGGGGTGAGTGGTATTGGTTTTTAGGTTTAAGATAACGGTTGCTTGTTTACAGGAGACTGGTACAACTGCAGCTTTCCAACTCTCATTGAAATCCATCATTAAAGGTACATATTCACACCAGAATGATTGAAAATAAAATTGTTAAAATTGCATACTTTTATAAGCTTAAATTATGTGCCTATGTGTAATGAAACGAAATATATCTTAACATATGATGATTCCATTCCATACAAATTAATATAATTTTTTAAGTTGCGAAATTGAAATAGAGGCCCGTGCCTCTATTTCAATTTCGCAACTTAAAAAAATTATATTAATTTATATGGAATGGAATCATCATATGTTAAGATTTATTTCGTTTCATTGCATATAGGCTCACAGTTTAAGCCTCTAAAAGTGTATAATTTAAACAATTTTATTTTCAGAAATTTTACTGTGAATATGTACCTTTAAAGCGTTGTCTTTGTTTTAGGTCCACGGTTGCCGGACATCTCATTGCTGAGTGGTGGCCGATCCTTTCAGTTGACTTTAATGACTTATAAGATGTATTTCAGTTGATAGACCCATCACGCACTCTTCCGCTGCAGCTGACTTCAGTTTCTCCTTGGATTTCTATTGCAACTAAATTTCAAAATGGAATAATACAGATACTTTCGCGCGCTTAAATTTCTGATCACTACATTGCTGACCTCAGAATCCAGGCATGATTGAAATGTATTTAACCATGAGAGATTAGTATAAGAGGCAGCGGAAGCGCTTAGAATGTGAGGTGCGATCTGGTGGCTGACGAGCAATCAGTGGAAACTTAGGCAATCTCCTTCACTCCTCGTTGCCTATCTCCTCCCAGAAGTATAAATGGATACCAGTGTAAAACTGGGAAAGTTACCAATAATAGACTGAAATATAAACCAGCCTAGATATGGCGTGATGGGACCTGGAATTAGGAACTCGATAAACGCCAATCAAACCAATAACTTCTTAGAATGTGGGGACGGTGGTTGAGTTGGGTGGGTTACGAAGGCGGTGTCCCGTCACTAAAGACAATGGTTGACTCGTTCAAGGGTCCTCTTAGCTGTTGATTTCTTCGTATTTGATACAATGAGAACCTCCCATCTGCGTTCTACTTAACAAACAAGCACGGCTGTAATGATAAAGAATGGCACAAAACCATTTGGTGGGGCGACTCCTCACAATCCTATAATTAAAATGGCGGGGCTTCGGCCACTTCTGCCCACCCCTTATTCGACTGTAAGTTTGCAAACGCAGCAACCTAATAATTTGCAATCAGCCCATCGATTATTTTCCTTCGTGGTAAATATGACTTGTTCATCTTGTCATATGCGACTTAATAAAAGATAAGATTAATAACGCGCGTGCACGCACGCACACCACGCCTGTGACGTCAAGTAAACATGGCAAACATTGGGAAGGTAATGCACTCAAATTATACTGATAATATCTGCCAAATGTGTCTTCCTTGCCACGATGCGGAGTCCAGCATTAGCTAGAGTGCTGGGCGGCTAAGGCAATATTATGCTCCTGAACGATTTGTATTATGAAGTTGTTTAGATGGCGGACATTGTTCAAACATGTCGTCAGAACTTACTACAGCGGGGACTGGCCGTCCAAGAAACGTATCTATATAGCCAGCTGCCAGAACTGAATCACTCATACTGTGTGTTTAGGGCCGGGGTATCCGATAGTATGGCATAGGTAGATCATCATCGTCGTCGTTGTCGTCTTCGTCGTCGTCGTCGCCATCGTCATCGGTACCGCCGCTCGCGCACCCCGCCCCCCTGCACACTTATCTATTTAAAACATGATAACTTCTAAACACAGCACTGCGCATCCACACATCTTGAGTACGTTAAATTGGTGTGGTACCTTTACTTAACGAAGTAAATTAAATCCATAGGTGTTCCCTGATGAACGGTGAACCTGATACCACCACAATGGAATCACCCCTGTCCTTAATTGTTAACAGTTCTTACGTGAAGACATGATTTAGAAGTACAGCATGTTGATCTAGTCATCATCTCGGTCTACGACCATAATTAACTCGCCATTTAGGTTGCAACAGGATTCAGTTTCTTAGAACAGTTGAAAAGGTGAAGAAAAAGTCTCTGGAAATGTATTTCTCCCATCAAGTCCATAAACTAAGCAATCGTCTTACAGAACTGCTTGCAGCATCTCGATCACTTTTGGCATTGGAGAAACACAAGTTCTGGCTATATATGCCATGATATAGTGTATAGCACCCCACCCCCTCCCCCACCCCCACAACACTCCCCACATACCCCACACCAACACACCCCCATGTGACTTCACTCAACCATACACCGTAAATGAAGGCATTCGACATTTAATGACACGATTGTTTAGTAGACCTATTTCTCAGGGAATCACACCACGAGTTACTGCAGCGGCTGCTGAACCTGATAAGCGGCTCTAATACCATAGATCAGCCTTTCTGCAAACAAAGCTCGCATTTGCATCGGACCTAGTTAGACCATTCTTTGCTTTGCCGTTTCAGGTTTCAGCTAAACTCTGCTTGTCATCGTTCGAGTTTTCTAAATAAGTCCCCTAGTATTCTGACGGGAGAGAGAGGTCGCCAGGTCAGAATATAATAGCTGCTGATCCCTACACGCAGCACTGCAGAATAGTTTACACTGGCATAGACATAGGAACTACTTCATCGAAGATTGATATGACTTACGGGATCACTTTCCTTGTATCCGCCACAAGTCAACGCAAGGAAAATATGGTCTCAATCAGTCAGTCCTGAATTATCCCAGACCCCGGATGAAGCTAATTTGTATATTAATTGTCTGCACCAATGGAGGGATCCGATCTGGAACTCGGGTATCTGACGTCTTAATCAAAACGTGCGTCACTAAAGCATACGAATAGTATGCCTTTGGTGAATTTACGATTTAATAAACATTCTGTTGAATTGCTTCAGAACAATTTGCCTATGACAGAAAACGCTACCCCATCCCAACCCACCCCACCCCTTAAATTAGTTTCAAAATATTAAACAGCTTATCTGTATGGCTACCGTAATATTAGGATTTTGGGAATTCATAGTTCGATCGATCCCAATACGCGCAAAGCGTGGGCGGAGCTTAGCTAGAAATGCATCCGTTTAATGGATTGCAGCCGTGGCTACCTCGCTTTTCTCGAAAGAATCATAGACCAAATACATTTTACACAGCACAAACGCATGTTCCAATGTGTACGGCCTAATAGCTATGCCTAGAAACATGGAAAGTCTAAACCCTGTCAACCCTAAACACATCTGTATGGTTAACACTTTAAGCACCAAACCTGTTCAGGAAAATTTCAATGTAGGAATCCACTTTAACTATTCCCCACCCATCGCTAGCTAAGCTCTAGCCACGCTTTGCCCATATTGGAATTCTTCGACCGTGCACTCTCTGGATCTCAGCCCCCCCCCCTCCATATATAAAACCATAGAAGTAAGCTGTTGAATATTTTGAAACTAATTTGACTTGGTGCTGTTGCTGCCATACAGTGGCCTGTCAAATTAGTTTCAAAATATTCAACAGAATGTTTATTAAATACGAAAGACGCAATTCATCGAACAACGCTTTGCCCGTCATCAATGGACCCTTCCAGTTTTAGCTATGCCACGCCCATCTCTGTGAGGCCCGTGCTCGGATCTATCGATCCCCGAACTCCATGACTATAAATTTCCGGAAAACTATACAGGTAAGCTGTTGAACATTCTGAAACGAATTTGACTGGATGCTGGCAACAGCGCCCAGTCAAATTAGTTTCAAAATATCCAATAGCATCTTTATTAAATAGTAGACATACAATACGTACAACAACGCTTAGTCCGTCGCCAATTAGGCATTCGTTCCGTAATTATCTACGTCGTTCATGGCGTCATTGAGTCATCCTACACGCCACGCAGTTGATTATGACGTCATATGATGGAAGAATAAATTTGAAAGGTCCATTAAGCGTTCGTGATGAGCTTTGCTACGGGGCTCATGGTGTAATTGATTATGACGTCGTCCTACACGCCACGTAATTGATTAAGACATCATATCATTGATAGATAAACCGAAATCCTCCATTTTCTTTAGAAAATGCCGATTTCTAGGCCAATAGAAGATTCTTTTTGAAAGCTTACCACCGGTTTGTCTTAAAATCGCTAATAACTTTAGTACCTATTGGGAATAGTCTGTAATAGCCTCATCAATTTGGTTGCCCTGGCATTAGTATAGAGAAATGATAAATTCTTGAAATATTTCTCAATTTAATTTGATATGGGTTAATAAATAATCGGCATGTCTCGAACCAGTACCTCTTGAGTTTCACGCGATATTCTGTTACGTTGTCTTGAAACGTGTTCAGTTGCCTACATACATTCCCACAAACACGCCATCGCTGGAGGCATGTCATGAGTATTGATCTTATAATCTTCTTAAAGTTTACAATCATTGTGCCGCTGAATTATATGTATAATATTGATAGTGGTATTATTATTCTACACTGCCAAATGTGTTTTGAAGACCGACGGTGCTGGTACGAAAACAATGCATTTCAGCAACACGGATATTAAGACAAACAACACTAAGTAGAGCCTATATATTGCGTTCTCGAAGAACAATTATTTATGTTGTTGGTTCCCCTCAGGAGCAAGCAGATATTTAATACCACATTACCACCCCGTTACTCAAAACAGACACCTCACTGTATGGTAAGCTGTCAGAGCGCGCGATGTCACCTGATACCATCTTTTGTTCGTCACTCTATTCACCCGTCACCGATTCCAGGTTTTACCCCAGTCCCGCGAATCATATAGGTAGGGCCTATAGCCTTACGGGTCACCGGCTCACCGCCACAAATTCTTAAAAAAACATGACCGATGTCTAATGGTACACATTAACCCGTTGATGGCTAAACGTGCTCACGAAAATCTAAATATTTGCTTTTCAAAGGTGCATTTGCAGGCCGAGAGAAGAGATTTTTGAAAATTCACCACTTGAAAGACTGGCTCGGTTACGGAGCCAGCCAGGGCAAGATTCTATGACATCAACCTTACCTAACGTGTCTCAACTTAGGTTAGATATTAACCTCTGACTGATAGCGGATTTGATGGTAAAAAAAATCCTATTATATTTGTAACGACAAAACACAATGCTCCGAATACAACCTTCGCTAACGTTGGCTAATTTTAACGTTTTGGCGAATACCGGAAAATCGAGTCACCAGGTCTGTCCCTATCCGCTGATCAGATAAGCGATCACTGCTGTAGTCCAATCACTCTTTTGAGTTTCTGGAATTTCATTTGATGCATTTCGAACAGGTGGTTGACTAACGATTGTCAAAAGGATTAAAGTTATTGTAAGTCGATAAGGCCACCAAATTCACCGTTCCAGTGTAACCAGCTATCGCCTGACGTCATATGACGTCATAATCAGCTAAGCGGTGTGTAGGTTGACGTTATAATCATTATGTTATAAATGATTCTATTTGGCCCGTCTTTAACTCTTAATAGTCCGACACGTTGTACGAATTGTATGTCTTTACTATTTAATAAACCATAGGCAGCAACAGCATTAGTTTCAAAATATTTAACAGTTTACCTGCATAGTTTTCTGGAAATTCATAGGCAGGGAGTTCAGAGATCGATTGATCTCAACACGGACGAGGTGTGGGTGGAGCTTAGATAGAGATGGCCGGGGCATAGCTAAAACTGGAAAGGTCCATTATGCAAAGAACACTCCCATAGACCTGATGATAACAGTCGTCCTGCAAACCTTTAGCTAGTTGTGATGTCAAAAATTCCCTTATATAGCAGACTAGCTAGCTAGGTAGTAGTTCGGCCAACTGACGATCACTGGAAACATAGGCAATCTCCTTCACTCCTCGTTGCCTCTCCACCCAGGAGTATAATGGTACCAGTGTAAAAACTGGGGAAGTTACCGATAATAGACTGAAATAAAACCAGCCTAGATATGGCGCGAATGGGACCTGGAATCAGGGACTCGATAGACGCCAATCAAACCAATAACTTCTTAGGTAGTAAATCTTAGAGGCGAAAGCTTGGCTAGCACTCAGGACTACTTAACCTGAGAAGCTGATTCGCGCCTGAGCTATGCACTATCTCGCCGTCGTTGGAAACAAGGGCAGTCTCCTTCGCTCATTGCCTCTCTCCACCCAGGAGTATCACAGTAAAAGCTGGGGGAGTTACCAATAATAGACTGAAATAAAACCAGCCTAAACATGGCATGAATGGGACCTGGAATCAGGGACTCGATAGCCAATCAAACCAATAACTTGTTCTTAGTACATTTTAGTCGAAGCGGGTTCGTCGAACATTTAGTAGGCAACGTGCTATGATAATTATTTATAGAAATTATTGCTGCCAATGATTAAAAATCGTCGTTGCAACACATTTTCAATCCACTGGTGTATATTAATTATAAGTGAAATGGTGATGTCACAACCTGATACAAGATTGCAGAGCTGTTGTTAGCGGTACAACTCTGTGAATTTATTCAGAATAATTTGACGGTCTTATCGGCTTACAATAATAGTAGAGGGAAGGCGAGCTGGGCGCCTGTGAAAAGTAGTTGCTGTGTCAGAGCAACCAACTAATTTGCATCATTATCACCTTTTTTCCTTTGATCTTTGCCGCCTTTGTGTAAATGTGTGAAAAACAGGCGTCCAGCCCGCCTCCATTCTGATTGGATGTTAGATGTAGAGGATGACCATAAGCCCAGCACCTCGTTAAGTCATGTGCTTCCTGTTAGCCAATGTGGTGAGCTTAAGGGTAATTAGCGTAATGTTGATTGACGAGGATTAATGGGTGTAATTAAGGATGATCTCATGCCAACCGCTCAAGTGTTAATGTATTACGTGATGAGGGACGACCAGGTTACATGTCTGGACATGTCTTTTCCTGGGAACTCATTCGATGATGAGGCCCCACCCCCTCATTAAATCACGGGTCTCCAGGTATCCAATGAGGCGAGCTTAAGGGTAATTAGAGTAATAACGCATGACGAGTGTTAATCAATAGGCATAAGTTGGATTGACAGGCTACATGTCTGGATACGTCTTTTTCTGACTGTGGGAACTCGTGCAATCATGGGATATTCAAAATGGTCGAGTTATAGAGTAGGGACAATTGTGGAAGACGTCTCCATTAGTCCAATGGTTTGATCATTATTAAACTTCTGAACCTCAGCTATCTTAGCCACGACAATGTACAAGGGTCGATGTATAGCATAAGAACAATTGGTTAGTGATTACCCAGACAGATTAAAATTAACTAGTCGAGCTTTAAACAACTACGACTGCGTGTAATGATCGTCAGAGGTGTACAAAGTTCAGCGAATCAATTTTCAACCGTGTTAGGGGCATAACTACCGATTACATTTTTAATGGGTCTCGAGTGGCAATGCAATATTTGGAGAAAAAAATGTCAGCCTAAGTTGACTCAGGGCTTGGACGGGGTAGTCTCTGGTTTCTTTCAGAGTTTCTTCAATTAAAACAATATGAGTCATTTCACATTTCACAACTTTTTTTTAATAAAATAAAATTTCATTAAATCTATACAAATGATAAAATATACAAACGATAAATATACAGATAATAATAATAATAATAATAATAATAATAATAATAATAATAATAATAATAATAATAATATACACATGAATAAGTGAAAAAATATAAACTAAATATATGAATACATGTAATAATAATTTAGTTAAAATATAAAATTTACAAATGTTTCAAGCGGGATCCAGGACCTGTAAAAGTTAAGCGATAGACGTAGAGAATGATTCGACTGAGGTATTACGTGAACCACATTTTATAGCTATTATTTTAAATAAATTTGAAACCGATCTAAGCGATGCTGAACCCCTAACAGGTTGGGTGTAAAGATAGGGTAGGGATTTGTACAGAGGTAGGGTTTGGAGATATTAACTTTCAAAGCATTGGAAGGAGGGTGTAGGGTACACTTTAAATAATGGTTTTAAAAAAAACGGCTCAATGTATGAATATATAAGAATTTACTCGAGGTACCCCCTCCTCCCACCCAACCCCACATAATATAACTATGTATACCCCTCCCCATCCTCACACATGCACATTTCTAACCGATTATAATAAAGTAGAAGATTGCTTGCTCCCCCTCGATGAAGGGTATGCTAGTAATCTTCTATGTTATGAGTTGGAACATTATACATAGTAAAACATATCGTCTCAACCACCACACAACCCCCAACCCCATCCCATAACTACATATCACCCCTGCACATATCTAACTGATAATAAAGCAGAAGATTACTTACCCCCAACCCCCCCCCCCCTCAATGAAGGCTATGCTAGTAATCTTCTACATTACGGGTTTGAACTTTATACATAGCACAAATGTAGCATCTCAACAACCCCCAAACCCACCCCCATTCTATAACTATGTATCGCCCACTACACATATCTAACTGATAATAATAAAGCAGAAGATTATTTACTCCCCCTCATTGAAGGGTATGCTAGTAATCTTCTGGCAGCTCAACCATTTCCCCACACACAACACCCGTTTTTCTAATTCACTCATGCTCAAACCCACATACACACTCAACTTTCTCAGCCACCACCCACCCCCACCCACTCTATCATAAAATTAGATCCTAGGGATACCCTGAACGCCATACGGTTTAGTATGATAGTCATTAAAAATTATAAGTTTTTTGTAAGTAAATCCGAAACGTTTCTCAGTATCCTTACTCAAAAGTCTATGATCTTTATTCCTAATGATAGTATTAGGATACTGAGTGAACATTTCGAGATTAAGATCGTTGACCGTGGCTAACCGAGTATCGAATCCCAACCCCTTTTTCCTGTAATTAAATGTTAAGCCCTTAATTTTGCAGACATTTTTGATATCCCCAGTCTGTCTGTCTAGATGCCTGTATGTGTAACATTTCGGGCCAGTGCTGACAAACTTTGTTATTTCATTTCGGGAAGGAACTTCGTCCATGAAATAACTGAGTCTTTTATGGTAAACGGGGATTAGACGAGATTTATCATATTTTTGAGCGTACATGATATAATCTGTATCGCGATAAATACAACTCGGGCCTACCGCTACATGGGCTTCATAGCCTACCGCTACAAGGGCTTCATAGCAAATGAACCCTGACATGACTCATGACAAATGTGGCGATCATGACATTGGTGCGATTATCCGCCAGCACAAATTGGTTCAACTCATGATAGCGCATTAAGAGAGTGCTGTCGTTGCAAACACTGAATTCTTTGACAGAAATCATTCTATACATCAGCAACTCCAACATAGCACTATACGAATCGAAGTATTCATTCTTAGGGTAGAAGTTGAGGGCGAAATAAATCTACAAAAAATTCAGCACCTGTTTTGCCAGGGTTCTAAGGCCCTCATTTTGAACAATCAAAGATTTATCTAATTTAATCCATTGATGTTCAAAATATTGCAGAACAGACATGTCTTTCTGCGCATCTGTGACTGCATCCTCAGGATATCTGATGCTTCTTGTTTAATTTTCAAAAAGTTATTGATGTATCCTTTGAAAAGTGTATCAGTACGTTCTTCGTAGTGCCATATCTCGATAATTTCTAAGATACAGTAGCCACTACATTCTGCCTCCATCAACTCCCCAGATGTCCATATTGTGTGTAGAGAGTGCTCATGATCGCTATGAGCACATTTAGCACTGCAAATCATGAGTGCATTTACTACACAACAGAATGAACAAACATCCATTACATCAATACGGGAGAACAGGAAAGAATAAATCTTTAGGAGGCAAGCAGATGCACTTTATCAGGCCGAAGTAAGACCCTAACTCCTCTACCGGTTTAAAATCCCTAACAATTACTTCCAGTTTTCCTAGAGGGTACTCCCGGGTCTTACAAATGTAAGGATATAGCAAAGTGATATCCACATATTCTATAGAGTCATCTGCAATGGCCTGGTGATGCAATTGTATGGCATTTGTACAGTCACCGCACAGGGCATCGCATGTGATAAGCGGCTTGTGATATGTTATAGCATCCAGAAAAGTGTCATTGTTAGGGTCGTTAAGCCTCTGGGCCTTAAAATCACAATCCCACATTTTGACTACCTTTAAACCCATATGTCTAAGTTCGCTAGATTTAGAAAGCATCTTCTGATACACTTCCTCTAAAGTTAGATTAGGCTAAAAAATGACTTGGTAGTCATACACTTTCTAAGCAGACATTTCAGGCAGGCATGCACGTAACAGCCATAGTACTCGAAGTATTCGTCCGTGTCCAGGCAGTAACCATCCAGTGATCGGCTAAATGCTTCTGGTTCGCCGCCAGTTAGAGCATGTTTAATAAACACGTTCGTAGAATGAGCCAGGTAATCTAGCCACTTACATGCTACTACGGAGTAACGTTTCTTGTTGCATAGGTTAATGTACCCCATAACAAACGGAGCTACTAGCTTATGCTCGTTTAAGTAGTTAACCCTAAGCACCTTATTATGTAATGATGTTAATGTCATAAATGACATGAAAGGTCATATCTCCATTTCATGGATGAACATTTCACGAAACTTACCGCAAGCCATACATAGAATATCTACGTCAGACCTGCAGTAAAGTTTCATGGCATCCCTAAAATTGAAAACACCATCTTTAACTGAGTCATACCATGAGTCGAATTCCGTATGCACTGACACAGACATATTGTTAGCGCCGTAAGCATCGATCGAGGGGTATGCGCCTACATAATCCAAGAATATGTTACTGTCTATGAGGTATGGAAAAATCCTTCCTCGCTAGGTAGATTGAATATCACCAGTAGTTTACGCAGTTGAAATGGAAGAAACACTAGACTGTCCTTAAAATGAATGTCCCTGACATTCAAATGCACCACTTTATTACCGTTCATTATTACGTTGAACAGTTTAAGTTCTGTGTTTCTAAAGAACCACTCCATCACTAGATGCAAGTCAAAACCACGGCTATTATGAGCTATAGCGATGTAGTCCCAAAAACGTAGAACATTAGTCTTATGCTTACCCTCGCACTCAGATTTTGTAGCTAATAACCATTGCATGAAATTGATTAGAGCATTTCAAAATCATAAAAGAGGAAACGTTGAGGTATGGACGATAAGTCCTTATTCCTGTTTTTAGGGTCGCGGGCCTTACACTTCACTGCTAAGCTCATGTGTTCTTCATTATAATTCTGCATATAACAAACGCGGTCACGTAAATCAACTTCAGTCATGCAACTAGGACATATCCCCTGCCCACACTGATGTTTAGAGTGAGAATCAGCATCTAGAAGGTTGCCACAGTCCTCGCAAGACTTACGCGTAGTGCACATTCCAGAGTTAACGTGATTGTTGTAGCAACCCTCGCTCTTAAACCATCTGCTACAAGCTTCGCAATAGTGATTAACGATCTGCTTGCAGGATGGAGCCGCGTGACATAAGCAACAGCGTTTTACAAAAGAGTGTTGATTGCAGTGTGCGTAAACAATGCCGCAATCATCGCAGTAATAACTACAACCTTTCAAGGCCTTAACACTGGTTACGTATGCGTAATGATCACTATACAGATAGAGGGGCAGAATTTGAACGCAATTACCTGCACCCCTCTATGCGCAGCGCTTATTCTCGGCCTTGCTATATACTCTTAGAGAAATGCCCCGTGGGGCCAAAATGTATTAGAATGCATTCCAAGCATTGGGCCCGCAAGCTACATTAGTATATATATATATACTCTGGTACAACTCTGTATGCTACGAAACCATTAAGCCCAGGTGGCGACTCAATATTGACTTCAACTTCTGTGCTAGCTCTAGTGTTTTCCATTTTACTAAACTCAAAAATGGCTAATACAGTGGCAGAGTGGCTAAGCTTTTTAAAAGTACTTATATGCTTTTAAATGCAAGCATTTGAATGATCTTTTGCTTCGAAATGCTGAGCTTATATAGGACCTGTCACAGAAAAAAGTTGATACCCTGGTTGTATGCCCTAAGTTATCATTAGGCAAACTTCAAAATTGAGTCTGTCATCTCGCATGTGTTAAGTGTCAGAATCGATATACTATTCCTTTGGAGTCGTTTTTAAAACACATGCCAACCATTGTTTGACCAAAAAATAACAATTTTTATATTTTAAGCCAGTTAATGTTGTTGCGTTGACATGATCTTTAGACCCAGACACAGCTTTCACTGCTCAGTTATTAAGTGTTAATGAGTTCACATGTTATATTTTAAACTGGTTAATGATGTTACGTTGACATAATCTTTAGCCTCGGACACAGCATTCTCTGCTCAGTTATTGAATGCTAACAAGTTCCCATGTTCATGATTATTTGAATAAATGGTAAGCTCCTTAATATTTGAGACACACAGCTGCAGGATTAGTACACTAATGAGTTTTCGGTCAAGCTTTAAATTTGAAGTAGCTAAGGGTCAAAGCACAAACAATAGGGAATAGATCGATTTCATAAGTTTCTAATAGCAATTGACACATTCTTAGGATGACTAAAATTCTGCCTAAATTGACATGTGAAGCTAATGTAAACCGAATTACTCTATATATTGAGCTAGCTATTTCAGCCTTATTGCCGTAACAAAGCTTGACAAGCTCAGCCGTATACAACCGAACATATGCTTCCAAGATTTCGATAATGTTATTATCATAAGAAGTTTGAAACATTGTACACCCTGATAACACTCTAGCGCTCATCAAGCTTTGTAAAATAACACAATTTAAACATCCGGCTAATATCTTACTTAGCGGACTGTCTCAAGCAGGAAAATCCATTCTAATTAGGTGAAATAATTAGATATAGAGCTTCAGGAGTTCAAGATTTAGAAATAGATTCCAACGCAGCTAATCTGATGATCTGATGGAGGACGTAGATAGCAGGGTTACTGCATTGTTTACAAGACGAGGGCATCACAGGAATTCAACGAAATGTATTTGATTCAGAATATTTTCTAAAAAAATAAGCACCTCAGAAATATTTCGCTGAATTGTCATTACATAATCCTATTTAAGAATCCTAGAGACACATCCAGTATAACTACATTGGCTCGTCAAATATATATTAGACGTAGCTCGACATTGCAGGATTCATATAGCGATGCCACTATGTGAGCTCACAGTTATTTACTCATAGACCTCTGTCAGATGACAGCTGAACATCTGAGATAACGCACCAATATTTTTCCGAACCAAGTTTGCATAGTGTATGTGCCTAAGCCTAATAAGAAAGCTTAAGAAAGTCAAAATAGCTAACAGATGGAGTAATGCTAATAATAATAATAATAATAATAATAATAATAATAATAATAATAATAGTAAGCGTAGATGGTCTAGGGACACAGTTAGACCCAGGTCTAAGTCTAAAAGAGGACGTAGAGCTGTAAATATCTCAGATCAATTGCCAGTCTTACAGAGTTCGGTTAATGCCAAACCCAAACAACACAAGATAATTCTACAATGTTGTAATAAGGGTTTAGACGATGCTGTGTCCAAATGCTGTTTAAACCTATTTCGTGGAAACATAAAATTAAATTGAATACAACATAAATGCTTACACAGATACCGGGATAACATTAGATTGCTCAGTAAAAGCAAAACACCATTATATGAAAGACAACGAGTTATTCAATGCTGGGGTTTCTTACACCTTCTACTGCCATCAGCATTACCGCTTATTTCTAAATTATTTGTATAATCATAGCAATAATAGCTATGGAAAGCATTCAGAAAATGGTGTTGGTACCGCATAATATGATAGATGGTATAAACACGACGTCTAAGATTAATATTCTAAATAGCAATCAAAGCCTTAGATCAGCAGTGAATTTAGATCAAGAGATGGAACAAATTCTAAATTGTAGCAACTTGATGGTTAGGGAAAAATCCAATTTGTATTCTCAGATGCTTCAAAAGTTTAGACTGCAGATAGGTCAGTCTAAGCAATTTGGTTCAGCCATTAAGTCGTCAGATGATTCTCAGTGTTCATGGAATTTCCAGACTTCAGTGCCTAGGGGTTTAAATTTGGATAATGCTAGAATTAAAGAGTTAGTTCAATCATTGAGCCCTAGCTTAAGGAATGAAAGTAAGAGATTGATCGAAATCTTAAATCATAGTGGACCAGGCTTATTATTAGACAACTCCAATCGTGTCACCATAGATGGTGTAGCCTATCCGAATAGCAATCTGGTAGATTTAGTAGCCTCAACAGTGATGCAGAATCCTTATACAAATTCTAAGAATTTTTAAGAACTTAAATTACTGACAGCCTTCAATAGACTCCTAGCTGATGCCAATATACCTAGACAAGCAGTTGGCAGTCATAAGACTTGGGCTAAGATTCATAATATAGTTGAAGGCGTTGAACAACTGCAGAGTCTTTAATGCAGTGAGTCTAGAGCAAAAAAAGAAGAAAAACGAACCCAAGGCTAAAGGCTTATGATCTACCCTCATTAATCGATGGGGCACGACAGCTCAATGCTCTGTGGCTAGAAATCTGAGATCTCAAGACGCTAAGCTGTCCAAAACTTGTTTAAACTATGGCGAAAAAAACCTCGTAAGAACCGTAAGAAATAAGCAATCTATTAGTGTAACCGACAGATTGAAGCGTGTATAATACAATAGCAAACACTATGCGGCTTTTGGTGGTTTGGAAAAACTGTATAGGGCCTTTAATGGAACAATATCTAAACCCTTAATACGAGCCTGATTAGCAGAGCAAGCTACGTACACTTTGCATAGACCTAAGCGAATAAAATTTAAGAGAGATTGATTCAAAGTAACCAGCGTTGATCAGCTATTGGAAATGGATCTGAACGACATTACTAGTTTAGCCAGACATAATAACTCTATGCATTATCTACTATTCAAAAGAGATTGTCTATAAAAAAATTTGTGGATAATTCCTTTAACGAATAAAACTGTGAAAACCTTAGTTCAAGCTTTGGAGTTTTTTCTGAATACTGTCTCTAGAAGACCCGAATCGATTCAGGGCGATAAAGGGGGAGAATTCGTGAACGCTACCATTAGACACATGTTAACGTCTAAAGGTATACATTTCTACACATCTCAGAACTCTCTCACGAAGGCTGTGATCGTTGAATGCGTTCAATGCACCATAAAGGCTACATTATGGAAATTTATGACTTACAAAAATACTGATAGATATATCGACACACTCCATAATCTGGTAAGATCTTACAAAAGATCTGTACATGGTAGTACACAAATGAAACCTGTAGATGTTGACCTCAGTACAGAGGTGTTAGCTTGGCATAATATGTATGTGAAAGTGAAGCCGAGAGCATCAGTAAAGCCAAGCGATTTGAGTGTAGGCGATGACATGAGAGTGTCAGAGTTAAAAGATCCATTTACCAAGGGTTATAGACCGAAATGGCACGAGGAGATATTTAAAATAAGTTCGAAACTACCTCTCAGGTCGGGTGTATATGAGCTCAAATGTTACATTTTATTCCGAATAGTTGCAGAAAATTGGTTTAGACGGTTCTAACAGTCAGCTGTATTGAGTAGAAAGAATTATTAAAAGGTGTACGAAAGATAATAAGCGAGACGTCTATGTCAAATGGGCCAGTTATCCTAATTCATTTAATTCGTGGATAAGTTATTCAGAACTTAAACGTTTTTAGAATTGTCATCCATAATGTATCTGAGAAGTTGGTTAACATTAGCGAAGCCTTCGATGACCCTGCTACATTCTTACGAACCCTTATTCATCCTAAGCAGAAGCAGAAGAAACCAAAAAGTGCTGCAGCGACTATTGATGAAATTTTTGATACATTTAATCAGACTAATAATTTACTAGTAGAGCCAGTGAATTCAGAGTTTTGACCAAAAGCTGCAGAATTTCCTCTCTACATCCAATTAATAGAAATACCTAAAGGCGTATATACCATTAAAATTCTAATAGAGTTTATAAATAAACAGATTAAAGCCACAAGCTTTAAAAAAAATACCATTAGATTCAACTATTTAACGGATCGAATCAATCCTGTACCATTAAACGTTAAGCGAATGTTCGCTATTGAATTTGACGCTTACATCGGCAAATTCTTAGGCTATACCGATCATATCATTAGTGGCCCTACCTCCGCTGGCGGAGTTCTATCAATGCATAAAAGTAATGAAATTACATTAACTACTGCTTACATATATTGTGATATCGTAAGCCATAATGCTACAGCTACTCTGTTAAGAGTTATGCCATTATCTATCAGTCATGGCAGCAACGACATTTGTCAATGGACATTTCCTGACATTCAATGTAGAACCGTATCTAAGAAGTACATCGACATGATAGGAGTCGCTATAAGCGATAGGACTGGAGAGAACATCCCATTTGAAGATGGCGCATCGCCAAGCATACCTTGTTTACATTTTAGACCTAAGGTCTAAGATTTTAGGCATAAGCACTCTATTAACACAACTGTAAACATTTTGACTGTAAAAAACAAAAGTTAAAGAAAAAAAAAGACTTATACTTGTAAACCGGATTCAGCTACATTGAGAGCTTATTACGGTAATCAAGCTGGCAGACATTTAACTGTATTCAGAGGTGCTAGGAGTCAAAAGGGTCACAGGCTAGGAAATATTATAGGTTCGTTGTTCAGAGCAGCCATGGCATTAGCTAAAAGTGTTGGGAAAAGTTTGGGTAAACGAGCCCTGTCAGCTGGTTTAGGTGTGGCTGAAGATGTTTTAGCTGGTAAAAAATTGAAAACATCTGTGAAAAATAGGGCATTGGATGCTGGTGGAGCGATCATACCAAAAGCCATAGCATTAGCTCGTAACAATATCTCTGGAGCTATTTCACTACCTAGATGCAAAAAATGCTAAAAGGATTCAAAGATTAGCTAACCCTCACAGAAGTCATTCAAAGCGTAACCATAGAGGGAGAAGCATCAGAAATGCTAAATGAGTGGATATATTTAGTTAACTAATAAGATGGCTGCTTGTCACTGCAATAAAAGCAAATTAGATTTGTTTGCTGCGAAACTTGTAATGACTACAATGGATCAAGCTCATTGGCAAAGTTAGCAACTCATTACGAGTCTGTCTAACTCTGGGGGAAGCCTGGAGTTTTTCGTCTCTGGAAGCGGTGATGAATACATAGATTTAGCTCAAAGTTGCATTTATGTTAAGGCTAGCATCATACAGGTTGTCGCGGGGGGGGGGGGGACTCCTTTAACGGCAAACAACCATGTTGTGCTGGTTAACCTATGGGTTGGCTGTATGTTTTCTCAAATAGATGTATTTTTAAATGGAAAATGTGTCTCTGACACTAACGACACATACGCTTTTCGCAGTTATTTTGAAGGCTTATTTAATTATTCGACAGAGCATAGGTTGGGTTAATTAACCGCTGCATTATGGTTAAGGACACAGTGGGACATATTGATAATAAGACAGCTAATAATGCAGGTTATACTTGTAGAAAACTTAACGTCGCCATAAGTAACTCTGTGGAAATGATCGGTAGAATTCATTCTGACATTTTTCTTCCGGAAAAATATTTAATTAATGGAGTTTCCATAAAGGTCTGTTTTACGTCGATTAAATCTGATTTTAACTTAATTCGTGGCAATGCTCACACTTCCGTCTGCATGAAGCTACATTAAATTTACCTATGGTCAAACCTATTCCAGAAGCAATTAATGCTCATGCGTCGACATTGCTAAAGTCCCCCGTGCGATACCCTATTAAAAGAGTTATCATCAAATCATTCACCATTCCAGCAGGGACTAGTAGCATGAATATGGACAATATTTTTCTTGGGGACCTACCGAGTAGGGGTATATTCGGTATAGTCAGCAATAGAGCTTATAATGAGGATTTCGATATAAATCTGTAAAATTTTCAACACTGTGATGCTAATCACATTTCGTGCTATATGGCTAATGAGCAAGTGGCTGGAGATGCTCTTACACCGAATTTCACGGCTGCTGGTTATAATCTTACAGAATCATTCTTGATGTTGTTTAATTGAACCGGTACATTATACGATGACAAATGTATAGGGCTTAACATCAATGAATATAAGGCAGGTTACATGCTTTTTGCCTTTGACTACACCCAGACCTCGCTACAAGCGATCATGTCTACCTTACGAAGCAAGGAAGTCTATGCCTCCAACTAAAATTTAAAACAGCATTACCTGATAATATGAACGTAATATGTTATTCAGAATTTAATAACATTATAAGCATTGACAGTGATCGTAATGTTACCATGGACTACTAGAGCCCTTGACACCCTATCGCCACTAAGTAAACATGTCAACGCACTCACCCCCACACACACGCACGCATGCACACCTGCAGACATGCCCGCATGCATGCACACACACACACACGCATGCATGCATGCACGCACGCACGCACGCATGCACGCATGCATGCATGCATGTGCGCACGCGCGCGTGCGCACACACACACACACACACACACACACAAACACGCTGGTGTATGGTTGCACTCATCAAAAATGTATACATATTATTATTATTATTATTATTATTATTATTATTATTATTATTATTATTATTATTATTATTATTATTATGTTAACTACTAGAGATCTCGAGCATATTTGCTCGGGAGACCAGAGATTATGACAGCTGCTCCTAGGTGTTTTCACTAAAGACTGTATACCTAAATGCATCAGAAGACCCATGTGTCTCATCGTTAATACAGATCCTGAGAACCTTTCAGGCACTCATTGGATCACGTTATATTTCCTGAAACATGGAAAATCTGGATATTTTGACTCATTCGGCCGGGCCCCATGGCCTGAACTAACGGTCAAAGTGGGGCCATTATATGATATGGTTTAAGCTCGCTTTTACGATATTCATGTTAAAATACATTTCACAGTTTGTTTCTAACATTCTTTTTCATTTTCCAGAATTAGAATTTTGATGTAGTTCTCCTAAAGTTACATAGATGTCTGACGTCTCAGGCTAATGCCACATATACAGGATTAAAGTCTTGAATGAACAGCTCATCAGAGATAGTGTTTGCTGATAGCTATTCATAAGCGGTGGGCTGGGGTGGGGTGTGTGGCGGGGGTGGGGGATATAATATATATTATTCGCGTAACTTAAAAACAGCTGGGAGTACATCGTTCTGCCATACAGTCTTACAGGCTTTGTATAACTCGCATACATTCCAATATAAATCCAGATCTGTAGACAATGCCCGAAAGAAAGAGCTTTTAGGTACGCATTCTAATGCATTTAAGTAATGTAATTCTGCATTGTCAATAGGTCTAATCGATACCCATACATTGGTGTTCTCGTTGAGATGGTCTGTCATGCTGGCACCCATAACAGTCCTGAATTGTTAGTCTATGGATCGCTAAATTCAACAAATTTGCGAAAATAGCTGTCGCATTGACTCTGGTAGATTGTGGAACGTTTTCGTAGTCAAAACTCAGATATTCACATTCATTTATATCTCAATGAAACGTATCTGGGGTGTCCTACGTAGTGGGTGGTATGTTTCTACAGTGGCAGGCAAGTCGGGAAATGTAAAACACTCGTCTTCTTCATAATCCCGTAAATCATTAGAATCCAACATATCAGGTAAGGGTTCGAATCCCGATGGTATTTCTTCTTCTACATGCGAAGGCACTTGTTGAATAGTATAATCTAATTCTCCGACAGTCTCTGGGGATACGTGCTCAATAAGTGTTTGAATGGCTCTGTCTATTTCAGCATCAGTATCATTTACATCGACAACATTACACGGTTGCTTATCGTTAATCCCAGCAATTGAGTCATGCAGACTCTCGAGAATATGTAATCCTTATTCTTTACTGTGTCACCCTGTAAAACTGTCTGTAGTTTAAGTTCTTCAGATGTAGTAGTCATGTATAATCCATCCGATATTAACTTTGAGTTAATGTTTACATCGCTGTTCACAGTTTTGACTATTTCAAACCAAACGTCAACCATTAACTTTAAGCTGACTCTAGAGACAGAGAGTGATGGCACATTTCCGCATATGCCTGACCATTATCTGAGCAACACGAATCAGCCATTAATCTAATGCTTAATAGCTGATCACTGTAATCTTTGGAGAGCACCGCGTCAACCATTGAGCATTTTTATCTATATATTGATGATCGGGTGTAGATTCTTCATCAATACTGCGTGGTCACACTAAGCCTGGTTTGAAATGTAATAGTAATCTTCGTTTTATTTTTTCCCCAGGAATAAAGTGCTTATACTAGCATAGCTCATAGCTCCGAGAATTTTGTACAAGTTTGCCTTCAGAATTCTCCATGAATCGTTAGGGAATGTTATGCTCCTGAACAAGGCGGTTTCTGCTCGGTTTGACCCGGTGGAGTAAAGTACCAAGTTAGCCTGATGTATGGATATTTAGTGCTGATAGTGACCTTTAATTGAGGTTCTAATTCATATATGTAATTAATCAGCTCTACTCTATCAGAACACGTAGCTCTAAGCACAGTTTCTTTGAATGCAGTCATCATAGCAGCGAACTTTCGAAATGTATTACCATACATAAACACTCCTCGCTTGGTGGGCTAAACACTACCAACACTAAACTCGCGTATGTCTACTACAAACCCATCATTATGTTTCAGAATGTGTATGTGTACATTGTTACTGAGCACTATGGGCATGTCACAATCAATAAAATAGCCTGTATTCATACTTATAATAAACGTTGAACAAACCGGTTAAACAAAAATCTAAATCGTTAACTCTTAACGTATCAGATTTTTAACATGCTACTTTTATGCTCTAATGACTATTGATTAATGCTCGTCATGCATCATTACATTAATTACCCTCAAGCTCACCTCATTGGATACCTGGATACCCGTGATTTAACGAGGGGGCGGGGTTTCATCATCAAATGAGTTCCCAGGAAAAGATGTATCCAGACACGTAACCTGGTCGTCCCTCATTACGTAATACATTAACCCTTGAGCGGTTGGCATGGCTCCAAGAGATCATCCTTAATTACACCCATTAACCCTCATTACTCAGCATTATGCTAATTACCCTTAAGCTCACCTCATTGAATGCCTGGAGGCACATGACTTAATGAGGGGGCAGGGTTTCGCGAACGAACGAGACCAGACATGTAACCTGTCAATCATCCTTAATTACCCAGTCATTAATCCATGTCAATCATTATCTTCTTCTTCTTCTTTTCGATCGCTGGTATCACACTTGGAGAGCCGTTCTCAAGATGAAATCTGTGGTTTTCTGCAGTTCTTCCACAGGCCCATACAGCTTTTCAAGAAAAGAGGTTGACAAAGGCCAGATCTCTTCTCTCAGCAGCTGATACGCACTGCAACATTGAAGTATGTGCTCTGTGGTCTGTTCTGCTTCTCCACAAGAACAAGCGGGCAATGTCGTAAGGTGGAACCGCCTGTACATGTGTTGGTTTAGTCTGTTATGTCCAGTTCTGAGACGAAAAATGGTCACTTGCTCTGGCCTCGAGAGATCATTCATTATGATAATTACCATTAAGCTCACCACATTGGATGACAGGAGGCACATGACTTAACGAGGGGCGGGGCTTATGGTCACCCTCTACATCTAACATCCAATCAGAATGGGAGAGGGCTGGCCGCCTGTTTTCACACCTTTACACAAAGGCGGCAAGGATCATAGGGAAAAAAGGTGATAATGATGCAAATTAGGTGGTTGCTCTGACACAGCAACTACTTTTCACAGACGCCCAGCTCGTCTCCCTTCTACTAATAATAGCACTAAGGCATCTGAACTCAGCACACATGTTGTATGATTATACCAGTCAAAAGGCACATAAACCAGTTAAACTACTGGTAATCATTTTTAATAACAAAATTATTGTCTGTTCCTTAGAATGGTGTGCTTTTTGGAGCCCTGCTTTACCCGCCGTAGCATCATTCCTATGCCTCCTTGCGACACAATTTCCGCAGACATCGGATATGTATGGTAAATATCGACCGTGAGTGAGTGAGTGAGTGGGTGGGTGGGTGGGAGGGAGGAGGAGAGTGAGTGAGCGAGCGGACACGCGGGCGGGCGGGCGGGCGGGCGGGCGGGCGGGCGGGCGGGCGGGCGGGCGGGCAGACAGTGGTATGGGTGGATGGATGGATGGATGAATGAATGAATGAATGAATGAATGAATGGATGAATGACCTTATATATGTCGGGCCTAATATATAGGAATGTTTGGGGATTCTCCACCCCCCCACCCCTTAGTAGTATTCAACGAAAACCATGCTGAACAAGGCCCCCTTGTAGAATTACTCCCCCTACTAGCTAATTTGTCTGCGTTTACCTGTTAAGAGTAATCGCCCTTATGTACCCTATGCATGCGTTATTGCTCTGGATCACAGGCAGTTTCATATCGATATTAAAATAAAGAAGAACGTATTATAAATGATTACGGATTATAAGCCATCCTAGTACAATTGTGATATGTTTGAGAAAATTTTAGATCGCTTGCAAATGGCTTAAAACCTTAGAAAATCTAGACATTAAATCCATTAAGATTCATGTATCCATTTCCTCACACACTCATATGACGTCATAATCCACTACGCGCCGTGTATGCTGACGTCATAATCCTGACGTCATGAATGATTCGATTAAGCTCAATATCCCGACACGTTGTACAAATTGTATGTTTTTGCTATTTAATAAACATGATGTTGAATATTTTGAAACTACTTTGACTGGGCGTTTTAAATGTTCCTGGATATTTTCCCGAAAATCCAAGAAGGCTGCAAAAAATCGACCAATCAAAATTATGAATATAATTTCTAGAACCACCATAGGATAATTCCATTCAAATTTGTTTAACATCCACCAAGAGGTTTATGAGGAGATGCGGTTTAATGCAAAAGTTTATGGATGGACGACGGAAGGTGAGACAACGGATGACCACCATGGCATAAGCTCACTTGGATTTTCTGGACATGTGAGATAATAAATATATAAGGTTTGTTCAGTGCTTGGAATAAGGCGCTGTCTCAAGAGTAATAGCTAAACTCTAAATGGATAATATAATTCTAATATTGTATGGTACCTATGGTACATGGTTGACGCAAATAAACCTGGATTCGACTTAACAAAGCCCACGTGACGTAAACTAATCTAACAAGGGAATAATAACTCCGGAATCTGGATGTTAATAGCCAGATGCTATTACATACAGAAATGCTACCCCAACCCCACCCTTCAATCTAAAAATAGAGGTGCCGCTTCGCAATGTCTTGCTAAAATTGATGATGATGATAGATTACTATATTCTACGGCTGTAGTAGTTACAGCTGTAATCAGTTCTTCGCTTGTCCTCAGTCAAAATCATAAACTTCCTCAGCTCCATTCTCGATATGAGTGGACCGAGTCCCGTTTTCTTGAGGTCACTTCACAGCACGCCTAATAGATTTATGCAATGCCGTCTTCTCCTGACTTTATATTTACTGGCTCCGAGTAGGGCGAATTCCAAGGCCCTCTGTGCGTGTGTATCTTCTGGCATCCTTAGCACATGGCCAAGCGTGGAGCATCTTTGCTGGGAGACGTTTACTGACAGACGCGATGTATTACATATCTTGTAATGCATCATTTGGAATTAGGCTTTTCCGGCGACACCGGCGTTCAGCGATGATACACATGTGGTTACGGTGGCAGGCATCAGGTTTATTGAGAGCTGCATTTGGAGCTGTTCAGCTGTTACAGTTGTACATCAAGGACACGCAGGTTGCGTTTTACAGCGTAGTCTTTTTGTCAAGGGCATCGTTGATCTGCAAATTCACAGCGTTCAGAAGGACTTGAAAGCTATATTTCCCATGACCATGCACCAATGTCAGCACAGCCTACTTAGAGCATTGAGCCCAGAATTGTGCTTTTCCTCCAGGGTTCGCTGCCACGAAGTGGATCGTCATTTTCTTTAGCTTCATGCTTTATCGATGGCTATATGTGGATAATTTTTAGTTTGTTTTGATCTGTCGAGAATAGTTGGACAAGGGGGTTCTTTTCCTCATCCTCATCGATTATGTCCACGTCGTCAACATATTCCATCCTAATATTGATACTGTGGGTGGGGTGGCGGGGTGATCTTGTTGAATTTTCCTGCACAGATTTCAAAGCTGATTATGCTGCAGCAAGGTAGCAAGTGAAAAGCAGAGCGGATAGACCATCGCCGTGTAGGGAGCTGATTGATGTCTCAAACTCTGCAGACTTCAATGTATTTACTCATACAGTCAGCTTGATGGTTGCAAGTCTCACCAGGAGCACGGGTACATCATACTGTCAGCTTGATGATTGCAAGTCTCGCTAGGAGCCCGGGTACATTATACTGTCAGCTTGATGATTGCAAGTCTCGCTAGGAACACGGGTACATCATACTGTCAGCTTGATGATTGATTGCAAGTCTCACTAGGAGCACGGGTACATCATACTGTCAGCTTGATGATTGCAAGTCTCGCTAGGAACACGGGTACATCATACTGTCAGCTTGATGATTGCAAGTCTCGCTAGGAGCCCGGGTACATTATACTATCAGCTTGATGATTGCAAGTCTCGCTAGGAACACGGGTACATCATACTGTCAGCTTGATGATTGATTGCAAGTCTCACTAGGAGCACGGGTACATCATACTGTCAGCTTGATGATTGCAAGTCTCGCTAGGAACACGGGTACATCATACTGTCAGCTTGATGATTGCAAGTCTCGCTAGGAGCCCGGGTACATTATACTATCAGCTTGATGATTGCAAGTCTCGCTAGGAGCACGGGTACATCATACTGTCAGCTTGATGGTTGCAAGTCTCACTAGGAACACGGGTACATCATACAGTCAGCTTGATGGTTGCAAGTCTCACTAGGAACACGGGTACATCATACTGTCAGCTTGATGATTGCAAGTCTCGCTAGGAGCCCGGGTACATTATACTGTCAGCTTGATGATTGCAAGTCTCGCTAGGAACACGGGTACATCATACTGTCAGCTTGATGATTGCAAGTCTCACTAGGAGCACGGGTACATCATACAGTCAGCTTGATGATTGCAAGTCTCGCTAGGAACACGGGTACATTATACTGTCAGCTTGATGATTGCAAGTCTCGCTAGGAGCCCGGGTACATTATACTGTCAGCTTGATGATTGCAAGTCTCGCTAGGAACACGGGTACATCATACTGTCAGCTTGATGATTGCAAGTCTCACTAGGAGCACGGGTACATCATACAGTCAGCTTGATGATTGCAAGTCTCGCTAGGAACACGGGTACATTATACTGTCAGCTTGATGATTGCAAGTCTCGCTAGGAGCACGGGTACATCATACTGTCAGATTGATGATTGCAAGTCTCGCTAGGAGCACAGGTACATTATACTGTCAGCTTGATGATTGCAAGTCTCACTAGGAGCACGGGTACATCATACTGTCAGCTTGATGATTGCAAGTCTCGATAGGAGCACGGGTACATCATACTGTCAGCTTGATGATTGCAAGTCTCGCTAGGAGCCCGGGTACATTATACTGTCAGCTTGATGATTGCAAGTCTCACTAGGAACACGGGTACATCATACTGTCAGCTTGATGATTGCAAGTCTCGCTAGGAGCACGGGTACATTATACTGTCAGCTTGATGATTGCAAGTCTCACCAGGAGCACGGGTACATCATACTGTCAGCTTGATGATTGCAAGTCTCGCTAGGAGCACGGGTACATCATACTGTCAGCTTGATGATTGCAAGTCTCGCTAGGAGCACGGGTACATCATACTGTCAGCTTGATGATTGCAAGTCTCGCTAGGAACACGGGTACATCATACTGTCAGCTTGATGATTGCAAGTCTCGCTAGGAGCCCGGGTACATTATACTATCAGCTTGATGATTGCAAGTCTCGCTAGGAACACGGGTACATCATACTGTCAGCTTGATGATTGCAAGTCTCGCTAGGAACACGGGTACATCATACTGTCAGCTTGATGATTGCAAGTCTCACTAGGAGCACGGGTACATTATACTATCAGCTTGATGATTGCAAGTCTCGCTAGGAGCACGGGTACATTATGCTGTCAGCTTGATGATTGCAAGTCTCGCTAGGAGCACGGGTACATCATACTGTCAGCTTGATGATTGCAAGTCTCACTAGGAGCACGGGTACATAATACTGTCAGCTTGATGATTGCAAGTCTCACCAGGAGCACGGGTACATCATACTGTCAGCTTGATGATTGCAAGTCTCGCTAGGAGCACGGGTACATCATACTGTCAGCTTGATGATTGCAAGTCTCACTAGGAGCACGGGTACATTATACTGTCAGCTTGATGGTTGCAAGTCTCACTAGGAACACGGGTACATTATACTGTCAGCTTGATGATTGCAAGTCTCGCTAGGAGTACGGGTACATCATACTGTCAGCTTGATGGTTGCAAGTCTCACTAGGAACACGGGTACATTATACTGTCAGCTTGATGATTGCAAGTCTCGCTAGGAGTACGGGTACATCATACTGTCAGCTTGATGATTGCAAGTCTCACTAGGAACACGGGTACATCATACTGTCAGCTTGATGATTGCAAGTCTCACTATGAGCACTGGTACATCATACTATCAGCTTGATGATTGCAAGTCTCACTATGAGCACGGGTACATTATACTGTCAGCTTGATGATTGCAAGTCTCGCTAGGAGTACGGGTACATCATACTGTCAGCTTGATGATTGCAAGTCTCACTAGGAGCACGGGTACATCATACTGTCAGCTTGATGATTGCAAGTCTCACTATGAGCACTGGTACATCATACTATCAGCTTGATGATTGCAAGTCTCACTATGAGCACGGGTACATCATACTGTCAGCTTGATGGTTGCAAGTCTCACCAGGAGCACGGGTACATCATACTATCAGCTTGATGGTTGCAAGTCTCACTAGGAGCACGGGTACATAATACTGTCAGCTTGATGATTGCAAGTCTCACCAGGAGCACGGGTACATCATACTGTCAGCTTGATGATTGCAAGTCTCGCTAGGAGCCCGGGTACATCATACTGTCAGCTTGATGGTTGCAAGTCTCGCTAGGAACACGGGTACATCATACTGTCAGCTTGATGGTTGCAAGTCTCGCTAGGAGCCCGGGTACATCATACAGTCAGCTTGATGGTTGCAAGTCTCACTAGGAACACGGGTACATCATACAGTCAGCTTGATGGTTGCAAGTCTCACCAGGAGCACGGGTACATCATACTGTCAGCTTGATGGTTGCAAGTCTCGCTAGGAGCCCGGGTACATCATAATGTCAGCTTGATGGTTGCAAGGCTCACCAGGAGCACGGGTACATCATACTATCAGCTTGATGATTGCAAGTCTCGCTAGGAGCACGGGTACATCATACTGTCAGCTTGATGATTGCAAGTCTCGCTAGGAGCCCGGGTACACTTTATAAGTACTATACCAGAAATCGGGATGTCACTGCCAAAGTCTGGAAATCTTCATTCACAATAAGGTCCTTAATTTTTGTTGTGTTACAACTTTCGTCAAATCGGATCAGAAATTCCTTTTAATATGCATGCACGCACTCACGCAAGACCTCAAGAACGCATGCACCCACGCACGTACACTTACGTGCGCACATGCGCAGATACAATCACAGGTTTACGCGCACACACACGCACGCACGCACGCACAAACACACGGGCGCGCACGCATACATGCTCATGTACAATATGGTGAAGCGAGGATAACTGCCATAAGTTACATTCGGTAAGGATATTACGATTTGTGCATGATTTACGAATTATGGTGATCTCACCACATAAAGTTTCGTTTCTCCATTTCATAATGGATCGGTCAGTTACTCCTCTCCCTGGAACAGTATAGTATCGTTTGTACAGGAACTATAAACAGCACAAAGGAACAAGATTTCAAATAAAAATATTATCCTAACAAACAATCTAAAACCGTTTTGACCTGTAATCTGTTTAACAGCTACCTGAACTATACACCATCGTAGGAGTTAATCATCATCGATAAGCCAATTAAAACCATAGACAAAAACCAAATGAAAAAGTGAATAATTTCCACTATTTATCAATTTTATTTTATAATTTTACAAAAATAAATACAGCCTTGACGTGGCATAAGCGAGCCCAAGAATTAGAGACCCGATAAATGCTAAGGAAAAAAAATTAACGAAATTCTAATGTTCAATCTCAGATAGCCCAGCTTCATATGATATATACAATCTCAAATTAGAATATAACTAATTGAGAAATAACGATCTGTGTTTCCAGGATTCTACCTGCTCATCAACGACAAGGACAACGACAACGACAACGACAACGACACCGACGACAACAACAACAACAACAACAACAACAACAACAACAATGACAACGGCAACTACGACAACAACGACGACGACGACGGCGACGATGACGACGACGACGACGACGACGACGACGACGACAACAACAACAACAACAACAACAACAGCAACAGTAGCAGCAGCTACAACGGCACCTACGACAACGACAACTACGATACTAGGAGCACCTCGGAGACACACCTCTCTACTACGACCAACGCAACAACCACGGCTCCAGCACCAATATGCTACAATCACCACCACCACCACCACCACCACCACTACAACAACAACAACAACAACAACAACAACAACAACAACAACAACAACAACAACAACGATGACAGCGACAATGCAACCGACAACGACAAAGATGTTGACAACGACAAGGAAAACGATGTCAAAACAAAATACTTCAAAGACCCAACGGAAGCAGCTAATCACGAAATAGTTTCGATAATAATAATAATAATAATATTAATAATAATAATAATAATAATAATAATAATAATAATAATAATAATAATAATAATAATTATAATAATAATAATAATAATAATAATAATAATAATAATAATAATAATAATAATAATAATAATAACAATAATAATAACTACCGCCATAGTATAAATATATATAATAATGTCTACCCCATATGCTGTGTAAATGGACTGGGTGAATAAAAAAAACCTGAAAACTGAAAACCTCTAACAGTCCGACTGTTCTTTTGGTAAAAGATTTATACAGTTTTGGATAATCTCAAAACGTTTTGATCAGAAGGTCTACTTAAATTGATTCAAACATTTTTTATGTCTATAACAGTACTGTTTGTGATCATTTTGTGATGTCTATAAATGTGTTGAAATAAAATTGGATGAATGTTGATTTCTTGATCAATTTGGATGAGTGTGAAATATTTGAAACAATTATGGAAGATTCTTTGTGGCTTTAGCTCTCCAAAACATAGCCGTGTTTCCATTATCAATCTGTGTGGTAGTTTTTGTGGAAATAGACTTTGATCAATAGATCAACTATTTTCTTTATTTCTTTTCGAGACTGTATATGTATCTTGACACTTAACTCAACTCTTACATTCGCAGCAGATACTGAAACATCTCCTCAACCATATGACACCCTAGATGGGGGATTCCTTTTTGTCAGGGGAATAATAGTGCCATGATTACAAACTGTGCGTAAATGGTTGGAAACAAACACTATAGCTGATATAGCTATCACCACTATACACAGTGCTGCAACTTCCCTTAACGTTTGCGACACATAACCTGGATATAATAGTGATATCACGGGGCAATGGTCCTTTCCAGTTTTAGAGCTAAGCTCCACCTAGACTTTGCTCGTGTTAGGATCGATCGATCGCTGCCCTCCCTGGCTATCCATTTCCGGAAACCTATGCAGATAAGCCGTTAAATATTTTGAAACTAATTTGACTTGGCGCTGTTGCTGCCTATGGCATCCAGTCAAATAAGTTTCAAAATATTCAACAGAATGTTTATTAAAGGTAAAGACATACAATTCGTACAACGGGTCGGCCTATTAAACTTTAAAGGCGGACTATATCGAGGCATTCATGACGTCTTGAGTGTGACGTCATCTTCCACGTCACGTAGCTGGTTATGACGTTATATGACGCCATATGACGAATGGATAAACTTGGAAAGACCCATTATCAGAGTAGTTTCTGGAACATACGTTCTTACAACCTTTAATTAGGAATAAAAGAAAGTCTAAAAGCAGCATTGGATTATGGACAATGGCGCAACAGATGTGCATGTAAAACGTGATGGACATGCATGTACACGTTCTAAATTCGAATTCCTTGTAACAAAACTTTTTCTATAAGAGACAACTTTTGAACGCATTTTTGGAAGATACGAATAATCAAGCAATTTTCACTGCTGTGTATGGTCATTTATTTTCATGTATGGATAGCCGATATTGGCCTTAACAACCCCATCACAAGCAAATCACATCAACTTCTAATTCTGATTCTAATAGGAGCCCTCCTCCCCAAAATGCACTTTGGGAATGTGCTACATACTACCGACGCTGTACTGGATACAAAATCGAACTGCTGAATATACCATTAAGAAAATAAAAGAAGAATATATCAGGATGTTTAGAGTAAAATCTGTTATTTTTCAGTGACAATCAGGCATGCTGCTTGTAATGGTAGATATTGTGAATTTCTAATAGAGTAGGACACTTAGTTAAAAAGGATTTTACTTAATTTTCCTTATCAGTTCAAAACTGGAGGTTTAAAACTGGAGGTTTAGTTCGTGTTGCGATTAAAAGCCCAGAACTGGAGTCCCCAAATACACTGCTTTAATACAGATCAATTGATTGTTGATAGTATTTTAGCAGAGATTGAAGGTATGCTTCAGTTGTTTCAGCAATTGTTTTTAGATGTATTATTTGAGAAATAAATCACACAATTAACTATGCCTACTGGAGGTAGGCCCTAAAGGTAAACGCTGTAAGTATGTCGATTTAGAGAGATTTCTAGATGAGAAACAGCGCATCAGACATATAAAAACCAATGATAATATGTCTTGTTAGAGCTATAGTTGCAGCTAAAGCAAGAATTGATGGTCATGGAAGAGTCAATCAAGAAATCTCATGGTTTTCAAGAGAACTTGGAGGTAGCTGATAGAGTTGCATGGCCTTGCATGTATACTATTGCAAAGACGCGGCATCGTAAATACTAAGCGTTTTCAAGGCATTACGCCCGATGCTTTCTAAAGAACACTTCAATGTCATCGTGTATAAAAGACCTTGCCATCGTAACCTTAGTTATATGTACAATCATGATGGAAATGTTGGTGTAGTGACACGCATGACATCGTTTTTGTCTCATAGTTAATTCTGTACCAAATGCTAGAGCAGATATGAGCAACAAGAAAATCATCTGTTTAATTGGTCGTGTCATCTCTGTCATAAGAGTCTCGACAAGGCAGAAACTGTACAGTGGATAGATTGTGATAAAGGCAATAGTCATTTTAATGGGAATGTTTGTTTTGAGGCTCTTAAAGCACAGATTAGTCATGACAACTCTGCATATATAAAGATTACTACAGCTGTAGTAAATATAAATGTTTAATGAGTAAGAGAACACATGTATGTGGAGGAAAACATTGCAATATATGACATGTACAGATTGTTTCCCTGATAGGCATAGGCCTAGACATTAAATGAAAGTAAAAGTAAGAAAAACGAAAAGACATGCATTATATGAAAAGAAAGAGGGATACGATACTAAATACATCTTTAATGAACCTTTTCACTGTATCGTCCATCCATCATATGGCGTCATTATCAACTACGCGCCGTGTAGAATGACATCACAATCAATGACGTCATTATGACGTCATGAATGTCGTATTACGAACACATAGTTGAAGACGGACTATGCGTTGTTTTTACGAATTGTATGTCGTTACTATTTAATAAACATGGCAGCAACAGCACCCAGTCAAATTAGTTGCAAAATATTCAACAACTTAGCTGTATAGTTTTCAAGAAATTGATTGTCGGGTCATTCGGGATTCAATCAATCCCAACGCGGCGAAGTGTGAGTGGAGCTTATTTAGTGATGGGAGGGTATAGCGAGGCATAGCTAAAACTGGAAAGGTCCATTTTGAATGTACACAAGATGACCTAAATCTATGTATAGTTCATAGAGTCTGTGCGCATTGCTTTACCAGTGACGTGCTCCACGCTTTGTAAACGGTTGCTTCAGGAACAAATCAAGACATTATATGTATATGCCATACTTTCCCAATGTACGATTCATATTTTATTTCACAATATTTATATGAATGGTTACCCGTCGTAAAGTAATCTTAAATGGTAAGTTTATGTCTATTAAAGTTTAACTGTGTCGAATGAAATTCATAGACAGTATAAGGGATTTGTGACATTTTCGATGTGGGATTTAGTCAAATGGTATTTTCCATATCAGTTTATAGAAAGTAAATTAAAATGTAAAACTGGACGGATTGCGTGAAATTAAATGCTACACTCCAGATGGTATGACGCTCTGAATATACGAGCATGTTTCTCACATAGTATCATGAAGGTAAGCATGAACCGTTCATCAAGCAATGGCAATGGACCTTTCCAGTTTATCCAACCATCATGTGACGTCATAATCAACTACATGGCATGTAGACTCACGTCATAATCATTACGTCATGAATGCCTCGATTTAGTCCATCTTAAACGCTTAATAGTCCGTCAGGTTCTACGAATTGTATGGCTTTACTATTTAATAAACATGCCGTTGAATATTTTGAAATATATTGCCCATGGCGGCAACAGCATCCAGTCAAATTAGCTTCAAAATATTCAACGGCATGTTTATTAAATAAAAAAGATATACAATTCGTACAACGTCTCAGGCTATTAAGAGTTAAAGCCGGGCCAAATAGAAAAATTTATGACGTAATTATTATGACGTTACCCTACATGCCGCTTAGTTGATTATGATGCCATATGCCGTCATATGATAGATAGATACACTGGAAAGGTGACTTGTTTATACAGCAAATATAGCCACTGAATGTCTCCTTCTCTATTAGAGGATTATTTAGGCAAACTTGACGATGAAAAAAACCCTATCGCAATACCTGTTTCACTTCAGTTGATATTAAGAACTATGCTTATAGATTAGCAATCCCTAATAAAAATGATAATCTTACTTTTTGTAAACTATAAACATTTGAGTGGCATAAATTTTGATACATTTGTCAGAATGATGAAAGGCCGAGCTAATGAAAATGCGTCTGCAACTCAAAAGCACACCATAATTCAAGATGGGAAAAACGGTCATATCATCAAGCTAACTGAAAATAAACATTATAAATAGTATTTTTTAAGAGAGTTATCATGGAAAACTATGATACAGTTCCTTATTTGTAGTGATTGGAGCATTGGTTGTTAGATTTTAGTTACCATATGGAGTATGTCAATAATCTATTTGCCTTTATGCACCTTTTCCCAAAAATGCCATTTAGATAAGTATGGACAGATGTTATATATCTAGTTAAGCTTCAACAGTAAATCCTACTTTGCAAAAATAATTTTAATACATCTACTTATAAAGTGAATAAGAAAATTGATCATAGATATACACTTAGACCCGATCCATTTAAAGGCTGTATGGTCAGAACACACATTTAAATGGGCCACTCTAAAGGTACCGGTGGACCACAATAGTTTCAAGGCATCAATCTAAAACGATAACGAATTTCTTTTAATACTTTATATGGCACACGAAAAGGCACTGTGGATTCACTATAATTCATTCTGGTAACTTGGACATTCAAATAAATTATTCTGAAGGACATTTCGCCAGGTTAGCCATCTGTCTTAGTTTGAATACAAATTATATGCTTGAAAAGATTGTAGAATAGACAGATTTTCTAGCTCTCTAAAGTCAATGCACATAATAAAAATGTAAACAGCTGAATCACAGCCTGGGTAGTCACAACTACACTGCTAATTGCGTCTCGAGAGATATCTCTTACCAAGGAAGTATGCGCTGATTTGACACAGGCAGTAACAGTCCCCAGTCAAATTAGTTTCTAAATATTCAACAGCTTACCTGTACAGTTACCTTGGCATTTAGTTTCTGTGAATTCAGGTTTCAAAGTGTTATAATCGATTCCAACATCCGTAAAATGTAGGAGGAACTTAGCTAGGAATGGATCACTCTATTAATGGACCTTTCCACTTTATCCATCCATCATATGACGTCATAATCAACTACGTGACGCGTAGCATGACATCATAATGGATGACGTCATTGTGACGCCATGAATGGCGTAGATAAGTACGTCACGAACGCATATTTGAAGACAGACTATGCGTTGTTGTAAGAATTGTATGGCTTTACTATTTAATAAATGGTATGTTGAGTATTTTGGAGCCAACTTGACCGGGTGCTGTTGCTGCCATAGGCCTCCCTCCAAGGGCTCCACTTGAAGCAGCATGCAGGTGTAGTTCGGATTGACCGGTCAGGTACCGGCCGTACCAGCTAAGCTGGGTACACGCTGCCTGTCCTGGATTCGTTCGCTGAACACGCCCCCCTGGGTAGAGCCATAAGCATATATGGGCCTATGAGAGAGATTGTGTTGCGAAAACGACTAGGTTCGTTAAAACGCATGATACGCATGCGCACATCGAGATGCTATTTTTGATGGAGCACGTAGTTTACGGCCAAGATAGGATGGGGCTTTTAGTGTACCGAGATGGTCCCCTGTAATATTTATTGAGTGTCTGTTCCAGTTGAGTCTGGCATTAATCAAGACCAGAATTCAACAAGCTTTTTAAATCTGTAAACCATTTCAAAATCGGTTAAGAAATGGCTGAGTTATCCACGGAAAACCCTTCTTGATTATCTTCAAAATATTGCCGTGACGTCATAACCACGTGGACGCAGAACTTCTAGAATGCTCTACAACATTCGACTGCGCTATTATTAGCTACGCGCTGATTGGCTGTTGCTCGAATGATGATTGGTTGGAGCCTGCGCCTGTGACATCACGAGGAGTATAAAAGGAGATGCGATCCAGAGATTGAGAGCATCCTCGGCCAGGGGGCCGAACAGGTTGGATCTGTACCAGCTACTATCAACGCAACAGACAATACGCATATTACTTCGCTATGTGTCGGGGTTTTCTCCCGTAGCTGGCAGTTGCCCAACCCACCGCACTAAAACAATTTTGTAACTCCCTACTTACGGGAGCAATTTGGAACTTTCTGATTACTGTTCACGGATATCAATATCTACTTCGGAACACAAATTTGCGGTGAGGCCTTTACGGCCTGAATATGTGAGTCTACAGATGTAGAGGCAGGATGTTCTTTGATGGATGACTCGCTTGATCTGTCGGCCACGCCTAAAAGTGGTATTTCAACTGTCACTGCACTACTATGGTGTAGGTTCTTCTGACTTTCGACCGCAGCAAGTAAACTCTGCCCGGTGCGTCTTCAGAGCTGGCTGACGTACCAGCACCGTGATGCTTTGTTTTGTATCTTCATTCGCATCTGACGACCACCGCTTGTGATCGGGTTGTTTACAACTTCCATCCATGCCATCGGTGTACAGGAACTTTCTTCACCACAGTAGTACTATCGTATCTTTTGCTGACTGCTCGTTAGACATCCTATTAGGCTTACAGTGCTGAGCGATGTCCTCCCGCTATGAGTGTTCTTGCAGAAATTTTGTTTGCGGGAACCAACCTGCGGGAACTTTCCAGCTTCCTGAGACAGCATCAAAGCACGTCAACTACAGAATGACGTATCAATTTCAGTAACACAGTAGCCTAACTTAAGAATGACTACCGAGTATTCAAGTAACTATACTTCACAGTTTAATTATTTCTCTATATGTACTTCTTTAATTATATTGTATCCGTAAGAATGGTCCCGATGACTAAAAGGTACCGTAACAGTCTTAGGACCGCTAGTTATAATTTCTGTATTTGTTTATAGTCATTCTCATTTTCTGTAAGGTGTTTACTAACCGCACCATAATAGGTTCGTTAACCCATACTAAATGTATAACTCTGATCATTTGACTCCGTATTAATTGTTCTGGTTAGATTATGTATATATATATGGCCAGTGGCCATCAGTTCATATGTTTTGCTTATTCATAGAAAATAAAGGACTGCAGTGCACATAGGAAACACTATATAGCAACACTTATATATGCAGCACTTTCTCCCGCCACTAGCAATTTTTCACTGACGTCGCTGTCCATGCTATAACTCTGTTTAGCCTGGCATGCTACCGGCTAAAACTTTTCTATTCAGCTCGATAGGATAGGTTCAAAATGATTAGAGACACTTTCTTCATTACCAACTCGGTGATATACTCTTCTCTTCCGGCAGTGCGATAATCTAGCCCAGCACTCTGGTAAGACTCATAACTCCAAGATTGTGTCTCTCTTCATGCTCCACTCAGCCTTGTGGCTTCTTAATTGATTAGATGTCCCCATCCTCACCATGGGCTGATCCGACTCTGGGAAACTGCGGGGCTTCCGAGCGGTGATGGCCAGGGTGTGGTGTTACAGACATTTCCCCCGTATCTTCGGATACTTGGTAGTTAGCACTTTTGGCAATGTAGGAAAGCACTGCGAAAACATATTAATTATTATTTTATTTGCTGAACAAACGTCCCGCACTGCAGTGCAAAGCAGGGCAACTTGTATATAAACCTAATGACAGGTTAAATGGTTAGTTCCATAGGACCGGTGCCGGGCGAGATGCGTATCCCCACCGAATTCCATAAGAATGTCTGGGCATGATATTTAGATCTGCCATGCCCTTACGGGAAGGAAATTTATGGTGGGTATTCGTCTCTCTTACCCCCACCATAATGATAGAACAATGGTCTAATAATGCTTTCGTGAAAAGTAACCTATGTCTTGTAACGTTTTATGTGGTTACGGAGTGGGATGTCCAGATTCTTATCCATTTCGGAGATCTTACTAAGTAACATGTATGAGCGCTGTCTTCAGTATTGATGTCTTAGGGCATCTGTTCTCAGTGACAGCCATGTCTAATAGCTAGGTAGATACCAGCCAATTGCGGCCAAAAATAGTTTTTGTTTCGAAAAACTAAAAGCTAATTAAGCAAAGCAGAAGGCCCGCATAAATAAAGCAGCAACTACTAATTCAGCATACTAGGAATCACATAAGACGGTGACGATGGAATCCATCTGGAATCGCTTGTCCCGTCTTCACGTAAAACAGCACGCATCCCTATAGTCATAATCTCACTAGGTATGGTCTTTTCTTTGTCAAGCATTTTTGGTTGAAATATTAGAGTAGGCTCATTTTTGCCTACTACTCTTCTTCCGCTTTAAGCACTGGCGACACCTTCCCAAGATGGACGCCCGCGCGAGGCACTTGCCTCTCGCAAGGATTCAGCATCGACGGTCCACGTGGGGATAATACTCCTCACCCAAACTAGCACTAGGAGTAGTGCCGACGTGAGGCGCATAACCTTTCACCCGAGATAATCTTCTTCCTTTCAGCTTAGAGGTATAATAACTTATATTAAGTTAATTAGTTAAGTCTCGTGTATGGGAGCCTCCCTTGCGGGGATACCTCTGCAGACTTACGAGTCTGTGTGGTACCTCTGGGAGCCCCATGTTTAAAAGTTCATCTACCTGTCTCTATGTCTCGTATTTTTGTATGCTCTTATTTTAGTTTTATCTAGCATATTTATAATTGTTTAGGTAAAATCATTGTAAGTCCATAGATCACGAAATTGCTATGGACAGGCATACTGGTGACATAAATTCTTGTGATGAGACTTGTATTTAATGTTCGCGACGATGGTCGCATGGCCCCGCCGGAACGATTGAGTTCCACCGGCCTTAGGAGCTGGTTTTTGTTACCCGCAGGGCAGTCTCGTACAAGGTCCGCCACCCCGAGACCGGATGCTAACCAGCGTCATCATCGTCATGCACTTGCACTCACCTCGGGGAGAACTAATCTTCATAACAATCCGCCTCCCATCCATAGACCCATGCTGGTCTATGGCTCTACAACTGGGGTTGACTCACTAAATTGGAGTACGCATGTCCCCGTTCCTTGGAATCGGCATCGACGGGAGACACCACCACCACCACCATCACCAGCACCACGACCAGCCTCAGCATATTCGTCAGATTCTCAGATACCCACACCACCCGGATTTCAGCCGCTTCATTCTTCCTGCGGTCTCGGCTGAGTCATCCTCCCTCCCGAATTTAGTGGAGAGAATGACTGGACCAATTATAAAATACAGTTCGAGATCATAAGTCTGACTAACTGCTGGAATGATCAGCAAATGGGTGAATATCTCGCCACAAAACTTCCGGAAAAGCCCTTTAAGTTCTTGCGGATCTTGGAACTGACTACACACCCACCTACACACAATTGGAACGAGCATTAACAGAGCGATTTGGTGACACAGCCCTCGGAGAAACCAGTTGTCTTCAACTTAAGAACCTCCGACGATGCGTGGGAGAAACTCTTCCCGAGTTAGCTAGCCGAATTAGGAGGCTAGTCACCCGCGCATATCCGTGCACCAATATGGAAGGCGTGATCCATCTGCATCTCGACACTTTTATCGATGCATTGAGCGGTGAACCTGCCCTGAAAGAAAAGCTATTTCTAGGCGACCACGGGAGTTTGGCCCAATTAACGGCCACCGCGGTTCATATAGAGAACTTTCTGGAGCTGGAGAAGAATAACCGACGCCAACTCCATCCTATCAACGAGATAGAGGGTGCAGCTATCGCCCCGCCCGCTAATGCTCCCCCCAGTTCATCAACACCAACCGAACATACATCACCACCACCAGGTATACAGAATTCCAATCAGAATCAAGCGCCTGGAGGAAGGGGGCGTGCCTGTAACGGAAGCTCTAATGGGGCCCCGGGGCGCGGGAACCAGTGCAACAACAACAACAACAACAACAACAACGGCAACATGAGAGGATGGATAGACGAGATTAATAAACAAATCTCAGCACTCACAAATTTAGTTATGACACTTAGCACCAACCTCGCCACCACACAGTTTAGGACAACAAACACCACCAGCACCGCACTGCCACCGAACACCTGTTTCGGATGCGGTTAGCCAGGCCATTGGAGGTAGCGGTGTCCTCACCAACCTCCTTCCACCACGCCTGTTCCCGACCACAGCACTCCGCAACCAGAGAAGCAGTCAAACTCCTAAGGGCACCGAATTACAAAGAGCCACCTCGGTGCCCATATCCGCCTCCCGGCTCAACTGCGGCCTTCATACAACAACGTTCAATGGCCAACTTTCATCCACCAGAAGCAACTTTCACACCGATACCCAAATGCGCGGCTTCACACATGTAAATACGTACATTGCCTCCCCCATCCGCAGAAATGACATCCCCTCTTTCTCTGTACACAAGAAGCCTTCTTTGCTCTGTAAAATGGCAGTGGTAGATTGTAGTACCTCCGCTGAAACAACGTTTTTGCAAGCACCACGTCCTGCCACCAAGACACTAAATTATGGATGTCCTTTGGTGATATGCAGAACACCACCCCGTCCAGCATCATCTCCCACATCCACAGACAGCAGCGAAACAGGAGAAGTGGTTCGCTCCGCCTCATGGATTCGCAAGCACTGACATGGACGGAGAAATGCACATCCCTGGCGGCATCACTGTTTCTTCTGTGCTTCACCAAAACATCCCATGAAGCATTGCAAGAAATGGCTTGCGCAGGTGGAGCTTATCCGTCATCCCGTGCGCACTGCTGTCTACACCAATACAGCATATCCTGAAACGGCAACATCCCCATCACCATTGCTACCCCCAGCTCCGTCTTCGCCGCAGCCCTCACAGCAGCGGCGACGATGAACTGGCCCTTTCCTCACTCAGCCATCCACAACATTACAAGAAGCCATACGGAAACAGTCAGAATACCTACAGAGTGATGCCGCTCCGACGCCATTGTCACAGATGGCATCACTGGAAACTCTTCCACAGGTACACCGCAAAGTAATATACAAATGTGTCTGTCTGTTTAGTGGCGTTTCCACCAGTGCCACCATCGACACCGGCGCCTCTATCACAGTATTTAACAAGCGCTTATATGAGAGCATCCGACCTCATAAAAAGCCTCCCCTTAAACCTACAAACATTTACCTACAGACGGCTATGGGACCTGATGTGCCCATAGCCGGTGTAGTCAATTTAGTTATCCAAATAGAGGAGATGCAATTCATACAGTGAGTTGTCATCACCTCTATTCATAACGATGCCCTACTTGGCTCTGATTTCCTCAGTGCCAGTGAAGCCATCAAACATTGCAGACAATAGGAACTTTGCAATACATGGCCGACGAATCCCTCCTGGACCAGCGGCGTCATTATACAACACATGCACAGTTATATTATCAAGTACCGCCACAGTTGAGCTGGGACAGGAACAAATCTTATGGGCCACCGCACCACAGTTAGGAAGCAACACACAGATCGCCATGTTGGAAGCCGATCCTGATTATATGATCGCCTCACAATGCGCAAGTCCCCACATAATAGTAGACACTACTAATAAGGAAAATATACCTTCTAGAGTGTTCAATGGTACCGCAGATCCCATCACCCTGGAACCCGGAGTACACTGCGGCCATTTAGTGGACATAATCTCATTGGAATCACCTACATCTGCTGACACACCACCACAGATGACTGATGATCTACCCGAACATTTACATGATTTGTATCTACGTGCCACAGTTGGATTACTGAAATCACAGAAACAAAAAATTCGGAAACTAGTTCATAAATATCGTGATAGTTTTTCCTCCGGCGACATGGATCTTGGAGTAACTCACTCGTATGACACTCCATCGACACAGGCAATAATCGGCCCATACGACAACCAGTATGACGTCTTCCTGTTCATAAGGAAGCGGAAGCACACCAACAAGTGAATGACATGTTGCGGACTGGTATTATTGAACCTTCAGCATCTCCATGGGCTAGTCCAATAGTGCTAGCAGGCAAAAAGGATGGAACCTTGCGGTTTTGTATAGACTACCGCCACCTTAATGATCTTAGCATTAAGGATGCTTATCCATTACCTTGGATAGATCAGGCCTTAGATTACTTGTCCAGAGCCAAGTGGTTTTGTACCCTTGACTTGGCTAGCGGTTACTGGCAAGTAGCCATGGATGAAGCTGACATGGAAAAGACCGCATTCGTTTGTAGGGATGGTCTTTTCCAATTCCGCAAGATGCCCTATGGGTTGTGCAATGCTCCCGGAACTTTCGAACGACTCATTGAGCAGGTACTAACCACCCTTCAATGGGAAATCTGTCTCTGTTACATCGATGACGTAATCGTCTTCGGACCCACGTTTGAGCAAACCATAATAAATTTGGACACCGTTCTTTCCCGCTTCCGCATGGCCAATTTCAAACTGAAGAAATGTCATCTCTTTAGACAGAGTGTTGAGTTCCTGGGACACATCATATCTGGTGATGGAGTGGCTACTCAGCCGTCAAAAACTAAGGCAGGAGCAGAGTGGCCACATCCCTCTTCAGCTATGGACACGGAGTTTTCTTGGCCTATGCCAGTACTATCGCCGTTACATCTGACATTTCAGCGAGATTGCTTCACCCCTCTACAAGATCACCGAGAAAGATCGACCATTTGAGTGGACGAGTGAGTGTGAAGGCTCCTTCAGGGCGCTGAAGGAACTCTTGATGACCGCCCCGATTCTTGCTCACCCTAATCCAAACCTCGATTTCATCTTAGACACTGACACGTCAGCTTACGCTATCGGCGCAGTTCTATCTCAGGTCACGGAAGATGGAACAGAGCAGGTATTGGGTTATGGTTTGCATACTCTGAATAAAACGGAGAGTAGATATGCAACTACCAAGTGAGAACTATTGGCGGTGGTCCATTTCGTCAAGTAATATAAACAATTTCTGTACGGGCACCCTTTTACACTCCGTACAGACCATGCCTCACTACGCTGGCTCAGGAACCTGAAAATCTCGAGAGCCAGGTAGCGAGATGACAGGAATCCCTGCAGGCCTATAACTTCAACGTTGTTCACCATCCCGGCAAATTGCATGGGAATGCTGACACCCTCAGCAGAATCGGCACGGAAGCTGAACACGAAGAGGCCGCCACCGTGACACAGTCAACACAGCCATCTCCGGAGTTCCCCGAATTGAGGTGCGCAGAGTGGAATCGCCGAGAAAATCACACACCACCAAACGACAGACGTGCAGACATGAAATATATATGCGTGGATTCAGGAGGGGGTACGTCCTCCTAACGAATCAGTAACACCTATATCCACCATGGCAAAATATTATTACCAACGGTTCATAGAATGTCAATTAATAAACAATGTCCTATATATTAATGACTCTTTGGTAGTCCCGGAAAGTTTTCATGAAATTATATTGAAACAACTACATGATAATGCCGGGCATCTGGCCATGGAAAGGACTGACTGTTGCCTGTATCAAATTGAGATTCCACTGGATTGGGATTCACGATAGTGTCAAGGCATGGGTTGCCAAATGTATCCCATGCCAAAGATGCCCTGTTGGCCAACACCATATCGCACCATCTCAAATTAAGTTTGTTGGTGCACCATGGGAGCGAGTGGCTATCGACGTGCTCGGACCCTTGAATACGACGGATGATGGAAATAAATACATCCTTGTATTACAAATTATTTTACGAAGTTGGTAGAAGCATTTGCTCTGCCGGACCAAGAGGCATCCACTGTAGTGAAGGTCTTGGCCAGCAATGTGTTCTGCCGCTTTGGTATGCCTTATGAGTTGCACTCCGATCAAGGGAGTAATTTTGAGAGCCGGCTCATATCAGAGCTCTTCAAATTGTTCCATATCGTCAAAACAAGGACAACTCCATACCACCCCCAGAGTGACGGGATGGTATAGAGATTCAATAGAACTCTCGCGGAGATGCTTACTAAGGAAACACGCATTGATTGTAGAGATTGGGAACTACGGCTCCCGTATGTACTCATGGCTTACCACACTTCAGTACATTCCAGCATGGGCTACACCCCTGCTCGGTTAATGTTAGGCCGTGAATTAGCCTTACCCCTGGATCTGGCCATGCCTCGAATACCAGGAGAGAAAAATTCACCATCTCTCTATGTCGAACTCTTGCGGCAAAGAAGAGAACAAGCCCATGGGTTAGTGAGAGAAACCTTATCCACTGCACACCGGCGGCAAAAGACATGGCATGACCGGAGAGTGCATGGAGATTTGTATGACGCAGGAAAGATGGTTTGGGTACACGAGTCACGACGGTCTGCAAACGTGCCAAGTAAACTGAGTTACCAGTGGAAAGGCCCCTATGTGGTAGTAGGTAAGATGTCGGACGTGACCTACCGTATCCGTGCTTCGGATGGCCTGACCTCAGTCATCCACTTCGATCGACTTAAACCTTGTGTCAGTGACGACCCAGCACCAGAGCTCGGACTGGGCGTTTCTCGTGACACCGGTATTTTTACGGAAATTAGTATTCCCACGGTTAGCACAGAGCACCGCGGTGCCAGTTCAGTCCCAGTTCTACCAAGCCAGAACGTGGGTGAACAAGCAGCTAACGCTGACGACGATGACGATATATGTACTCGCCCTCTCCCTCCTCAGCACGGGTCTACTCGATCTGGGAAGTCGTATCTGAAGAGTTTTGTGTTTGTTTTGTCCAAGGGACCAGATGGAAAAGTTGTTCCTCCGATCTCTTCCCATTCCCACCCACTTCATGCTATGCCCCCCCCCCCCCCCCCATCACAGTTACCACAAGCGGAAGCTGAGGCTGACCCAAGCCACGCTTCCTGTGGGTGGAACATGTGGTGAATAGCATGGAAGTGAAGAGGCTGGATGAAACCTTAGTGTCTAGAACCGCAAAACCGTACAACGAGGTGTACTCGACCAATTCCCAAAATCGCGAAACCACGCCTCCTCCAAGGGACACCCACACCCGTAGTCCCACCACCGCCATCACTCCAATTCGCGTCCCTCATCTATACACCAAGTTCGGACATCACCAGCCCAGTCCATTTCACACTCCACTCGTTGTCTGTTGACTGTCAATCTTCAGATATGAGAGAGACCGCTGCAACGGAGGAGGTGGCATCCTGCACCGCGCCGACCAACATTACCCCCCCCCCCCCCCACCCCGCGGTGGGCAGGGAAGCAGCCTGTTCAGCAGACTCTCGGCTCGAATTTTCCTGGTGTCTAAAAACTACGCCAAGACACCAATCATCGTGTAACGGGAGATGACCCCCCCCCCCCCCCCCGCTCCAAAAGGCCACCCCATCCAATTAGCCTGCACACCTGCCTTCAAGACTGGATACGTCAATTCGTCATTGCGCGTACATTACATACCTACTCGGTTATACTCAGCATAATGGAGACATTCAACATCAGCAACATCATTTAGCAGCACCTACCTGTATTAATTAATTCCGGATAGAGACATAAAAAAATTCCCGCAACAAATCCTCCCGCACAACCTGCGCGAGAAATAATAATTCCCGCAGACCCACACCTCCCGCAATAACAACAGACTTGGCATTCACCAGCGTGGAAAACTGGAATATGCCCACTTCGCTTATAACATCGGCATCATACAGCAGCCCGGACATCCCGACAACAACATTATCATCAACAGACAACAGCTGACAAATCTCCCGCACACACCTTCTTATCCAGTTACGGGAGAACTGATCATATGGATATAAGGGATGCACTACAGTCATCTACAGTACGCATTACGGGAGGAACGTTTTGTCCAACGTTCCTCCCCCTCCCTTTTTCCTGACATCGTACGGAAACAGCCAAAATCTACATACACCATCTACACGTAATAACAGTCAATATTATTAAGAGAGCAAGATGCCCACATTGTCGTCAGTCACGAGTAGGATTTTACTACCGAAAAGTTGAATTCGACAATGGATTGATCAAAGTTACGACAGCATCCGACAGGTCATCTGCGCTCTAAAGTAACTCTGTCCCGCCCACAGGCTCGGCCATTACAGAGTGAAATACCCTCAGGGTTCGATAAAGTTGACATTCACGCCGCCACTCCCTCCCCACTCCCGCACCTGACGGCCATAAACACGTCACCTACACCGCAGAGCAAGTATCATCCACAGATAACCAGTGTCAGATTCAAATCACCAACATGTCAGAAACACAGACACTCAGGTTGACTGTATTCACAATCTCCGAACGACGGCATTGTAAATTGTAATAACTGTGGCACATACTTTTCGAGTTGTACTGTAATTTAACCATTATTAGGCGGTATTAATGTGTCTGGTCTAGGCTGGGACGGAGCTAGTTCTACGCATTCAGGAGAATGCTTGGCCAGCCCTCCCGCTCGGAAAACACAGCTATCTTGACGGGATCAGGAACGTTGATCTGCCGCCTGAATAGATCTGTTTAACCGACACATCAAATTACTTACAACTTTACTGTTAAATTTTTGATTAAGAACACAACTGCTCTACCGTGCTACAAATCATTAGCGCACGGGCCGGTAAAGCAAAGCGGCATAAAAAATCGGACAGTATAATTACAGAGGGAATTAAAAAAAATCCTCTTCCTTGCGTTCCAGTCTATGATCGACACTATCTATTACAGACACATACCAAGACGCATGTTAAAGAACTCGCGCCAAATAGGGACATTATAAAGATCTTGATGTAAACAGTATATATGTTCCCGATCAAACGCGTGAGTTTTAGAGCCACGTGACATTTTACTACTATTTTCAGTAAATTGAATCGAACGCTTCAAACACAAGAGCCGCCCAAAGACGCGACTACCACAGCGTGATGGAGGGTTGGCGAGGGTGAGTCTGGGTAATTACCGCTGACGTCACCTGGCTCCCACACACCCCATCGAGTGCTCCAGCCTAAAATTAAAACAGGCAAGTTTATAAGCATCCAATCTGGAGAACCGCCTCATGCTAATTAAAAGGTGACCCCCCCCCCCCCCGCAAAGAAAAGTAGTACCATGTTTCTATGTTGATCGAAGGCTGTTAAATGCGCGAAATTAAGACAAGGTTAACGAGCCATTCTTCCTATAATTAAAAGTACTCCCTTTATACAGGAAGAATTAATCCCTAGACGTCTAGGTCGGAAAAAGAGGAAACTTTCACATAAGAATGACAGAATCACCTGTTAAAACTTTTAGGTGTGGTCATCCGCCGCCCGTTACGTCACCAAATAGTATAAAATGAGGAAGCGCGCTCTGAAACTTTGTCTTCCCGTCAAAACTCGACACCAGGGAAGAAAAGATAGCATTAGGCTTCTTTCGTGTCGCAAACCAAATTCTGCTGTTTTATTATTATTTCATTATTGTACTTGGCCTGGAAAGTTAAAAACAATGAAGAGATAGGGCATTAGGTTTTGAATAAGGTTCCCGCAGCTAACTACCATGCGGGAACGCGATGTCACTCCTTGAAGATTTAGCATTATCAGATTCATCTGAAGAAGAATCAGTACCAGTTCCAAAACGGTTTCCATGCAGCTCGTTATTAGCTAGCGGAGAGCCCTGTACAAGAACTTTTACTAGAAAATCCGACCGCACACTTCATGTTAATAAGGATCATTTCTTCCAGTCAGCCTTCTGTGTGATGTGTCAATATCTCTACACCGCTACTCGCTACGGGGTGACCCACGCAGTCCAATATCAGCACCGTGTGTTAGAAGTAACACTAGTTCCTGGGGGAAGAGAACGAGGATCGTGCCGTTTTAGCCACCCATTTCGAATCTCGGTTCCCGGTCAAAGTTCTTCCGACAGAGAAAATGGCCCGCACGAAGAACACTACTCGTAGATATCCCGTTGGTCATCGTCGTCCCGCAGCTACCGTAAGCAACGTACCGACAGTCAAACGTGAAATCCTGCCCGCAGCCACGTCAGGAAGTGTTACGCCGGTACCAGTTACTTCATCCACACCGGTCCTGAAGCGGAGTAAGAAGCAAAAGTCTCCCGCAAAATCCAGTCCGGCAGCACCCACATCAGTTATTAGCCATCCGGCTACGGTCACTACGCCCGCAACCATAGTATCTAAGACAGTCAGCCGATTTCGGTAGTGATTACGACACCTGCAGAAATAGACATTCCCAGTTACCCACCATCTCCGCCAGAACTGACCATAGACGAGGGACCAGTGCCGTCCGATAAAGTGGTACAAATATGGGACAAGAGTGAAGTTAAGCCAGTCGGTAGAAGCTCTGTTAAAGTGATAAACCAAAAGACTCACAAAATGTATTCTTTGGCGTTCATGATTGTCGCCGAGTGTGAAAAATACTGACTCCATAGCTTGGTGCACAAGCAATACAGAAAACGTGTCTGGTCACTATTAACTTTGACAAACTTTGTCCAATTACCAACCATGTGGTCAATAACCCTGGCATTCATAATATCGTTGAAAAATATGCTAATATTTTTTTAATAGCCTAGGTGGTCTTGAGGGTGAAGTACATTTACAAGTTGATTCATCAATAACTCCTGTGGTGACAGGTCACCACAAGATTCCAGGATTCTAGTTACTTTAAAGCTGAAGTTAAAAGCTGAACTAGATTGGCTGGAAAATCTATGTATTATATAGCTTGTTGACGAACCAACGGAGTGGGTTAGTAGTATTGCAAAAGAAATGTGTGGGCATACATGTCTACCTCGACCTGATGCCTCTGAATAAAGTGGTTAAACGTGAACATTATCAGATCCCCACCGTTGAATGCGTATTGCCTGATCTAGCGAAAGCAAAACTATTTTCAACCTGTGAGTTAACAGCAGGTTATTGGCATCTAACGTTAGACAGGGAGTCTAGTTTGTTGACAACATTCAACACACCATTTGAGAGATATATGTGGAATCGACTACCATTTCCCTAGTGAACTATTTCAAAAGCGACTTGTACAGGTTCTCGAAGGAATGCATGTTGTTGTATGGCTGTATGATTATATTCTAGTCTATGGTGTAGGTGAAAGTGGTACAGAAGCCGAGAGGGATCATGAAATTAAGTTTGAGCACTTCCTTCAGGGGTGTCGAGACCGAGGGATAAAGCTAAACAAGAATAGGTTGAAGCTAAATCTACCTGAAGTGTCATGGTTGTGTCATTTAATAACGTCTGAAGGCATTAAGCCAGATCCTGAGTAGGACAACTGTGTAGAAGGTATGCTTAGGCCGAATTCTGTTCAAGATATTCAAAGACTTAGCAAAATTTCAGCCTAGGTTATCAGAGGTCATAGAAACACTTCGTAAATTGATCCTCTCCACCGTTTAGTGGGTGTGATCAGATGAACAAGAATGTGCCTTCAAATTAATTAAGCGTCTGATTACTTCGGCTTCTGTTCTGGCCTACTATGACCAGAATCGGGAGCTTACTGTACAATGCAATACTAGGGCCATCCTTCTCCAGTGTGGTAAGCCAATTGCATGTTTAGTCGTGCAATGACACCCACAGAATGTAAATATGCCCAAATGGAAAAATAACTTTTGTCAATCGTGCTTGCATGTGAAGAATTTCATCAATATACCTTTGGGAGACCTGTGACAGTTCACAATGATCATAAACCACTTGGATCAATTATGAAAAAACCATATGCAGTGCCCCAAAGAGGTTGTTGCAACGAATGTGTATTCGAGTTCAGCACTATGATATTATCATAGTATACCTGCCTGTGAGCAAGATATACGTACCAGATACGTTATCGAGAGCATACATTGATTCACCAGGTCATGTTCAGACAGGATTTGAGCGTGTTATTATGGTAAAATACCATCCAATTAGTGATTAAGGACTGATCATAATACAGTCTGAAACAGAAATGTACGAGACTCTACAGATATTAAAGCAAACCATAATTCGAGGTTGGCCTATAGAGAATCACGAGGTTCCCTCATTTTTGATGCCGTCTTTCAGTATCCGAGATGAGCTCGGTGCTCATGATGGTCTTGTCTTTCGAAGCGAATGAGTAGTCATTCCACAGTCACTAAGAGATGAAATGAAAAAGCATATTCACACAACTCATATTCGCGTGGAAGGTTGCTTGAGACGTACAAACGAGTATCTTTTCTGGCCTGTGATGCCAAGTGACATATCATCATGCGAGATTTGTGGATTGTGTCAGATGGCTCAGCAAGAGGAACCATTGCTGCCAGCCTGCCACATGAGCTTTTTGAAAGACCATGTCAAAAGGTTGGAATGAATCTCTTCGCATGGGATGGGGAAGATTTCCTCATAACAATAGACTAATACAGTGGTTTTTTTGGAGATTGATAAGTTGAACTCACATTTTGCCAGGTATGGATTATTGGAACAGGCAGTAAGCGACAATGGGTCTCACTTTGTGTGAAAGAAATTTACCTTCTTTGTACGTGCATAGAATTGTGAACATGTAACAAGCAGTCCGTCTAACAGCAAAGCTAATGGCAAAGTGGAAGCAGCTGTGAAGATTGTCAAGAGATTACTGTGTAAGTCAGCTACACAAAGGGTTCCATATAGACCATCATCAAATCTAAAAGAGTCCGACACGTTGTGTAAATTGTATGTCTTTGTAATTCTTTGCTATTTAATAAACATGCTGTTGAATATTTTGAAACTAATTTGACTGGGCGCTGTTGCTACCTTAGGCAGCAACAGCGCCCAGTCAAATTTGTTTCAAAATATTCAACAGCTTACCTGTGCAGTTTTTTAGATATTAATAGTCAGGGTGTTCAGAGATCGATCGATCCCAACACGAGTACGGTGTTGGTGGAGCTTAGCTAGAGATGGGCGGGGCATAGCTAAAGCCGGAAAGGTCCATTGTCATACACATACACCACAAAATTACACATGTCCAAGCACGCACCAACACAGTCACCGCTTGCAGTCACGACAAGTGGCAAAGCTAAAACTGCGCTATACACTTCTGTTGCATGTACATATTATCCACATACACTGCATTAGGGCGCCGAGATGGCCAACTCAAACATGCCATTGACGCCAATGCACATGAACATGGTTTCGTCCGCCATTTTGACCATTTAATCAGGTCGCCTAAGAACCGAAATAAACAAACACACTGCTTATCGGCCACTCGATCAAATATCATTGCTAGGGTAGAAAACACCCACATACCTATCAGCCCGCCCGCTAGGAGGGGTGAGTGGGGCTTGGGGATTATGGGGGTGCGTGGGTGGGTGTATGTGTTAGAATCAGATATTTATTTTACTTGCTGTATTAACCCTTTTCCCTGAAAAAAGTATATTCTTTATGATATAAAACTTAACCTGTTGAATATTTTGAAATAAATTTTACTGAATGCCGTTGCTGACTAAGGCAGCGACGTCTTCCAGTCATATTAATTTCAAGATATTTAACAGATTTCCTGTATGGTAGCGTTGAAAATTGGTAATTCATCAGTGAAAGGGTTAAGCGCTCGGGCTCCCCACCCCGTTTACACCACTCACAAACAAAACATTCCCCATTACCACAAGGGGGTGGGGGGGGGGTGAATGGCTTATATAAGTAGGGAGTTGAGATTCATCCTCTTAATTCTATGCCCTCATCCACAGTACATAATTTACCAAATTTCTTAATCCATCAATGGACTTAAATGATACAAAAGAATAAATGCCCCAACAATAGGCCTACAGTGGGTAAATTGAGTTGTCAAGTTCACGCTCAAGTTCAAGTTTATCTACAGCCAGGTCACCATATTGTGACATATGGGGATCTTTCATATTACAATTATTTTGTACGTACACAGCTGTAATCATTTATACACAATTGTATTATTATTAATATTATTATTATTATTATTATTATTATTATTATTATTATTATTATTATTATTATCAACATCATGCTAGCTTATTAACATTATCACTAACAACATCAACACATTTCCATCGTCATTACAATGATCCTCATTATTATTATTTTAATTTTAAACTTATTATCATTTTTGGTATTAGCAGTATTATTATCACCGTCAATATCAGTATTATTGTCACAACTACTATCATAATTATGCCCTTCATAGTCGTTAGTATCGTCCTCATTTCCATCACCATTAACCTCATTTTTTGTTTACATCGTCATATTTATTATTATTATTATTGGTATTTATTATTATTATTATTATTATTATTATTATTATTATTATTATTATTATTATTATTATTATTATTGTTGTCTGTCATCGTCTTCGTCGCTGTGGCATATCTATAGGGTGGGTGACAGATTTCCCCACCACTAAACCCACCATCCCCTCTGAAGAAATTTTGGGGAAATAGTCATTGCCCGGATAATTTCTACATTATCTTATTACTCAGAATGCAAGTAATGGATTCTCAGGACATATAAACTTCTTTTTAAAAAGAATTCTTACTTCCCTAAAATTTTCCAATTGCCTCCTTTGTTTTAAAAATGGATGTGCCCAGTGAAGATCACAATTGTAAATATAAACCAACAGCGCTCTGAAGTCGTATCCTAGTCTAATATTTTTTTTAAATTATTTGGCCCAACTGAAAAGAAATCCTAGAATCACCACTGGTCTGTGACCCTAATGATCAGCGCAATGGACCTTTCCATTTTTAGCTATGCCCCGTCCATCACTAGCTAAGCTCCACCCACACCTCGCCGTGTTTGGATTGATAGATCCCCGCGCCCAGTCAAATTAGTTTCAAAATATTCAACAGAATATTTATTAAATAGTAAAAGCAAACAATTTGTACAACAGCCCATAGACCGTCATCAAATATGCGTTCGTGACGTACTTATCGACATCATTCATGACGTCATTCATTATGATGTCATTGTACACACCACGCAGTTCATTATGACGTCATATGATGGGTGGGTACTCTGGAAAGGTGAATTGTTTCTCTGGCATCTGATTTTTCAAATTGTCTACAGGCACAACCCCTGGATAGGCATATAAAATTAGTGATGCAATTTTTTATTCAGGCTAATACAGTATCTGGCTAGAATGACCATTTAAACTCACAGTGACTCATGCATATATTTCAATGAGCTAAATATGAAACCTGCTGTATATTTTGTAAGCAATTTCCCTGAGATATTTTGTGGACATAGTATAGCAGTAAATATTTTCAGTCAAATTGTTTTCAAAATAAATTAATTCTCCAAAAGTTAAAGCCAACACTACGCATACAGATGATTCCTGAAGCATTATAATTCAGCCAATATTGTCAATGAATGGAAATAATAGGATAGCACTTAGCGCTGGAAAATACCGGAAATGTACGCCTTCACACGAGACAGATTTAGCTCAGTCAAATAACACTATTTGTAAAATATACAATAAGTCAAGTTCACCCGTATGCTGTTGAATTATCAGTCTAACCATTGTTTTGTTGAATTATCAGCCTAACCATTGTGTTGTTGAATTATCAGCCTAACCATTGTGTTGTTGAATTATCAGCTTCAATAATCCAGTTCAAATTTGCTAGTTTCCGCAGAAAGGCGTTGCTTGACTTTCTATCTTAGAAGAAAGAGTTTCTTCCACTATGCACTGAATATACTAAATCTCAATTTCAAGCCAACTACACAGGAAATATGCTGGAATTTTAAAAGTTAATTTCAGTGGAGGCCATAACCGAAGCCAATTCTTTTCATAATTATTATAGTTAAAAAGAATTTGTTACAGTTGAGCTGAACATGTAAAATTTCTCAAAGAACATAAAAATGTGTCCACGCTGACACTTTCCTCTGGACGTGTGTGTAAATTCTCACTACATTTACCTATGTGGATACCATAGGTATTGTGGTCATCTGTGACTCTCTATGGAAATGGAATAAAACACATTATAGATTTGCTCAGTTTTTAATTGCGACTCATTTTTCTCTGTCGGTCGGTCGGTTTGTCAAATTCTTTACATTTCTAAAAAAGCTACATAAGTTGCAAATACATAGGTTGTCACACGTGATATCTTAGGGTTTGATCCACATGACTCTGCCCAGGAAGTTCAGAGTGGTTGTGATTTTTAATCAAAATATGTGGAATTTGAGTAATATTTGGAACATTTTGATTTTGTTCCTTGCTAATAACATTACAGGGTACAAGGTGAGGACAGACATCTTGATCGGAGCCCACCACTACCTAATGTAGGCTGAACCTTAACACTGGATCCAGGGACATGATTATCTTTGGACCAATTTATAGTTTCTCTAATCAGTGTCCAATTCCAAACAGACACATTTTGCAGAAAACTTTTGAAATCATTAGCTGAAATGATAAATAGTTTAGATATTATCCATATATTATTTTGACAATATTTCAATTTTCCACACCTTTTTCAAACACTTCTAGCAGAAAATGTTGAATTTACATACTTTGCAAGGCATGGTGTGGATGGAAATGGGTTTCTTATAATTCCAGAGTTTTCATACTTATGTATGAACCATGTTAAGAGATCTAGGAATTTAACAGAAAATGCTCTTTATTTTGGATATATCTATACTAGAAATCTGAGTGCCCTCTCCACCCCCTAACCTGCCCCACCCCCTGCCTGCAATAGTGAAAATCAGATGCTCCACATTTTGGATCTTAAGAACAACAGAGAACTTTATTATGGTTTCAAGAATGTATTTACCATTTCATCTCGAATAGATTGGCCACAAACAACATTTTTATTATGGATGAAATATTCTATTTTTTAAATGATTGATATCTAGTAACAGTTTGCAGTCAAATTAGTTTTAAAATGGTCAACAGTCTATTGTAATGATTCTGGTTACGTTGAAAATGAAATACTAACCTACTGAAGCTTCAGCACATGAAGTGGTTAATAATTTAACACTTTAACCATATACAGACAAGAAATGCCAAATTCCATATAATGTAATGAATATTATGTTGAATATTTTGAAACTAATTTCACTGGCGCTGTTGCTGCTATAGGTGCCAGTCATATTACTGTAAAATATTAAACTGCTTTCCTGTGTACTTGGATTAAAATTGAGATACTGGCAAGTGACAATTCATAGTTTAAAAGGCTAAGAAGACATATTAGGACACGCAATGTGAGGACATAGATATTAGGGAGGTAGTGGTGAATTTCAAGGATTTGCATAGGCATATGAAGCGGAAGGGGGAATATGAGGGCAAAGATATGAGTTGGCTATGGGCCATGACATCCATACGACATGACACTTGGAATATAATGACTGTCCAATTCTCATTAAATACATCAATGATCCCCATCCCTACCCACCTCAAGCCCTATGATCTCGACCACCGTGTATATGCATGGCAAGCTGTTTATCACCACATTTAATTGCAGACATGCATAATAAATGGTTTGCAGATACATTCATACCGCTTACAAACGATTTTTATCCTATGGGATATAATATCCATGTGGGATATTGTTACAGTTAATAAATACAGTGAGTGAGTATAGTGCGCACAGGCTGTCTTATTGCGTGAATTATTTAATAACTAAAGACATTTAACGTTCAAAACTATTCCTATGAGTGATAGGGATGATGAAAATAATATTTCCCGTTGAAATCAAGGCCTGATAGATAATATCCTCGAAGATTCAGCCTCTCGAAAATGATGTGTTTTACATAGGGTCCAATAGTAAAAATGCGGCCTAATGCTACCTGTCGTTTCCATCTGCTTAGCACGCGCACTTCGGAAGCATGTTCATGCGTATCATTCCAAACGTACCACCCAGCGACGAAACCCTACATGTATTTACACATAGCGCACGCATTACACTAGCGGAATACATGGCTAGTATAGGACTTGTCACTTAGACGATTTTGTCGAAGGAACAGATGATAGTGCCAGGACCGTAACGTTCACTGGCACCACCTCATCTCCTCTCTGGCATTGAACGTGAACGCGAATCTGAGAGTGACACAGATAGTTTTACGCCCAACGTCATGTTCTCTAGTGCTCACCGTAACAAGTTGCCAAGCATCTTCTTGCGCAGATTTCACGCCATTAAACGCATCTTCGCTGTCTCTTTATGACAACCGTTGGATAAAACTGACGTAAAGTCTTTATACTCTCACATGGGGCTTCTGACCCATAGCGTACACAGATAGAAAATAATAAGAGGAGCATACACATGGCACTGCACCAGCAGCAAACATCGATAATCTGGATGCAGGATTGTCAATGCTTAGCGAGCTTTCACTGACATATAGTCGTAATGTGTCTCCAGATCAGACAGAAAAAGTACTAGAATAAAAACACAGTGTCACGATTAGTGCTGCTCATGATACAAATGGTGAACACCTCCTCGGTCAATCGCAAACTGCATCCACTAACCGACAATCAATTGATCTGTCGACGCGGCCCACTACAATATTACAGTTTCTCCAATGATTTGGATGGTACGCCGTAAAGAAGACTATTTCCGTTTACTAGTCTGAATGTGATAAAGGCTTCGCGCGATAACATATTTCTGATTGAACTTATGGTAATGCTGATTTACATATGGAACAAACTTGTGCGTCAATGTCCATAGCATGCTTACTAATTGTACCCAAGTTTCCGGCAGATGTGTGACATGTGTTAGCCTTAATGTTGCTGTCTGCTAGTTGGAATTCAGTAACTTCAATTGTGCTGCCTTGATGATTATACGCTATAACACGAATCTCAGTATTATCTGGATTTAGTTTTAGCTTATGTGCAGCCATCCACTCATTTATATGTGAAACGCATTTCTGAACTACTTGCATGGCTGTCGTTTGATGTTCAGTTATGCTAGGATTAAAAGAGATATAACTGAGTGTCATCCACATACAAGCACATGTTTAAGCTATTAGAATTTTTATTTTTCGGAAAATATTTTAATGTATTTTTTAAACTTAAAACTGATTTTCTAAAATACATGTAACATATTCCAGAATCCCAAATGCTAATACATATTCTACCTACTTAGTTGACTGAAAGATGCCTGGCTATTTCTGTAGAAACTCTTAGAGTCCTGCACTATAACTCATGGTAACTTTTGGAATAAACAAAGGGACGTGTTACAAGTCCAGCGTTTATTCCAGTATGGGCAATGGGTTGATAGTATAATAATTTGGAAATAACTCCTACAATTTTGGCAGTTGCGGTCATGTGACATGTGCCCATGTATTGTTATTATAGGTGATCTATTTCTTTCTTATCCCGTACATTCCGGGACTACTTGGACACCGATGCTGTTGCTCTTAACCTTTGACTAACTTGACAGAAATTTGTCGCTGGCTTATGTTGGGAACTATCGCTACATGTCTTAGGTAGCTATGCAGCATATAGATTGCAGCAACCTTCAGTGCAGTTAGTCTAGGGAATATTCTGAATGTAGGAGATTGTTTCCAGATTGTTTATGTTCTGTGAGTGATTAGACATTTTCTTAGTACATCTGACCATGATCATCCAAATCTTGGGAAAAAATGAATTGGAAAAAATGAACTAATTTAACAACCATATTGTGGTCTTTAATTTACCTCTCAAAATGCAGGAGATGCTATCTGAGAGGACATAAATTCCACATACATCACCAACCTCATTTACTTTGGCTACTGCTATTCTCAGTACTTGAAACGTGCCCCTCCCTCCATAAAGCCATGATCCGCCCATGGACTGTATGCAGTTGACACAAAGTCACTCAGAAAGACACTGGGCATCCAATCGGGTGACGTCTTTCCAACAACGATTTCAGAAAGCGGATTAGTTAGACTCCAGTATCAACCACTATCTACACACGTAGTTATAAATGATTGACACTGACGGTATTTCTATATACAGATTAGTAAGCAGTAATAATATAACATGACAAAAATCTAAAAATGCATCGTTTGCTTGGAGCTGGGCTCTTTAAGCACTGGCATTGTCTACAAGAGAATGTTTACTACACCTTTAGGTACAACCCCATAGGCAATAATGTGTATATAGGAAGTCATTGACAGGTAATCGAACTCACAATCAGCGAATGCGTCAAGCATCATAGCCCACAAACGCTTCCACCAGTCTTGCGGCGTTGGTGTGGTGAACGTGTTTGTGGGCTAAGATACTTGGCGCATTCGCGGCTGTGGGTTTGATTCCCTGTCAATGCCAAAATACGGTAATTCTGTGACTACCTGTATGACTATATAATGTCAGCATCTCTGTTCTGGTAGCATATCACATTATGCAATTTCTATCAGCAAGTGTGGTTTGTCTGTCTGAGATGCACCCCACCTATCATAGCCTCACCAATTCGAACCTAATTCCCAATGTGCTACCACATGCCATTAAGAGAGCGTCCACCCAGGTTGTAATTTTGCTATGCTAAGTCACTTATGCATAGCCTAGCAGTAATAAACTCATACTAAGTCCAGCTAACACTGTTTTTCATTGATAGGAATTGTGCTGCTTTTGTAAAACGTACTGCGATTGGTTCCTGGTTTGCCCTTTCAGTCCTTCGATGAACTCTTCTTCTTTCAGTAGTACCGGATCATATTGCAGTGTCTATCCATATTAACAGTATCCTTATTTTATGAATAGATCATTCGATATCAACAGAGCTCAGATCTGTAATGGGCTTGTTATGATGACTGCTATAGACACCTATAGACGTCATCATCACAAGTATATTACAGATCTGAACTCTGTTGACATCGAATGATCTATTGGGTAAAGTGTTGCTTTGCTTTATCTATCTTTTGTTTACGCATTAACTGAACAATGCCACTTCGTACTGAATTAGCAACTAGACAATAGATTACCGGATTCAAGACGCTGTTGCTATCTAGAATGAATAGTAAAACTAACCATAATCTATCTTGATATGGCCCATGATAAAGGGGATTTCTATAAACATTCACGTACACGTTTAGTGGTATCCAAGTAAAGTAAAGCATCACAATGACAATCATCAACACACGAATATCGGTGTTTTTTCCGCCCCTGTGTAACTTCGACAGTTGTTTGTGTCCTGGCAACTCCAATACATTTCAAGCGATGTGGCAAGGTGATTGATATTGCTGGGATGAATGTGTTGACAACCAAAAATGCAATATCCCTAAATGCCGTGAGATGTCTAGTGTACTCGCACATAACTGCCATTCGGTTGTAATAATGGACCTTTCCATTTTTAGCTATGCCCCGCCCATCACTAGCTAAGCTCCACCCACACCTCGCCATGTTGGGATTGATCGATCCCCGAATTCCCTAGCTATCAATTTCCTGAAACCTATACAGGGAAGCTGTTGAATATTTTGTAACTAATTTGACTGGGTGCTGTTGCTGCCTATGGCAGCAACAGTGCCCAGTCAAATTAGTTCCAAAATATTCAACAGAATATTTATTAAATAGTAAAAGCAAACGATTTGTACAACAACGCATAGACCGTCTTCAAATATGCGTTGCATTTAATAAAGGGGAGTCGCTATCAGAATATCACTCTCATACATTTTCTTCAGGGCATTTTGGGCATGGATAAGCGTATTCCTCGGAAATTATTCACTGGATCCAAAAGAAAAATAAAAACATCCCAGGCCCTAAGGTGTACTGAAAGTGTCTCAAGTTTGGAGGCTAGAAATCGCAAATAGTACTCAATGGACAAAGAAAATATGTGGGTCTCATATGCGGGTTAACAGATGCTAGAGGTATGTTAAGTTTCTCCATGATCTGCAAGAAACTCTAGGACGAGTTGCTGCCTGAATAGCACTCCCTTACATTTCCAATTGGACTTTTTGGACAAGAAAACGTGGAAGTCTCGGGCACCATACACCAGATCCAATTTCTGTAGATGATCTATACATGCCTGGTGCGTACTAGAAATGTACCAAGTTTAGATAGTATATTTCCAAAACTGGACCATTTATCATCAAATCAATTTCCAATACATTCCCTATTGACATATTTGTCTACGATACAAAAATCTCAATATCTCATAAACCGTTCGGGATATCGGAGTTCTGTAAATGGTGTCTGAGAGGCAATTCCGCCCCGAATCAGGCGATCTAACTGTTGAAACAATCCGACCATAATCCCGTCATCTATCAGAAAATCATGGACATATTGTTTAGTGTGCAGATTTGCAATAATAGAAATGTTAATATGTCCACTAACGATTTTATTTTAGTAAGCAATAGTAGCCTCTGGTATCTAAGGATGTAAAAATGCCAACCCTCTGACAGGGACAGAAGTCAGAATTCTCATGATGTCAATAATTGTTTTCATTCAGCACTTTCTCAAAAACTGGTCACTAAAACGAAAAGATTTTTGGCCAACTTGCGGGTTAACAGATCCTAGAAATATGTTAGGTTTCAAGATGATCTGGAAAATCCTAGGAGCAGTTGCTCACCGAAAATTGCTCCCATACATTCGCTATGGGACATGTTGGGAACGGAAATGCAGCGTTCTGAAAGGTTAACATGTTCGCTAACGATTTAATCCATTTTAATCTATAGTAGTATAATGTATCTACGTATATCCCAAATATCAAGCATCTGACCAACCTAGAAATATGAATTATCTTGATTCCAAAAAATTGGGCTTATGCCAGATTTTCTAAAAAAATCGGTCGGTGTACCCAAAAATATTTTGGGTCACCATGTGGGTCATAACATGCTAGACGTTTTTCCAGTTTCAAGATGATAGAGGCAAAACTCTAGGAGCAGTCAGTATCCGAATATTTCTCTCATGCATTTCCATGGGGCATGGGGGCACGGAAATGCAGAGTTCGGAATGGTTAACATGTTCGCTAATGATTTTATTTCACTAATCAATCGTAGTATAATACATCTACGTATATGACAAATTTCTACCATCTGACCACCCTAGAAATATGAAGTACCTTGATTCCAAAAAATTTGGCTTATGCCAGATTTTCTCCAAATCTGATCACCGTGCCCAAAAATATCTTGAGTAAAAATGCAGACCAATACATGCTAGAAGCCTGTGAAGTTCCAAGATAATTGAGGAAAAACTCTAGGAGTAGTCGCTGTCCGAATATTGCTCCCATACATTCCCTATGGGACTTTTTGCCCACGGAAATGTGGATATCTCGGAAACCATACACCCAATCGAGAGGAAAAGTAATAGCAAACTAGATCCAAATGGGTACTACAAGTCGACTAAGGTTGAAGTTGATCAGATCAAAACTGTAGGAGGAGATTGTTTGCCAAAATCCTTGAGAATAATAATAATAATAATAATAATAAGAAGAAGAAGAAGAAGAAGAAGAAGAAGAAGAAGAAGAAGAAGAAGAATAAAGATCCTGAGGAAAACAATAATCTTCGATAGATCGCAGATTAATACTATAGAAATTTGAACTCAACAATGTTGCTACGATGAATAGCTGGTCATTTCACTAACGGTGTAAACTTTGTCAACAAATATGTTAATTTGTCAGTATTTAAACCCGTCACACACACACACGCGCGCGCCCACACGCACACACAGTCAGTATAAGTCTTTGATGTATACCTTTAGTGATCATAGCAAAGTGTGCACGCAGAAATAGAAACATCAGATGCACTAGCAAAGTAGACACAGTGGCATATCCTAATAATATATCAATTGAACCGGGTACCGAAAGTAGTCAAGCTATCAAAGATAGGTAGGTGTGTTAGGCCATGCATGAGGAATTGATGACAGTAGATGGTAAAAAAAAGAATATAGTGAATCGCATGATATTAAGCAGAGAAAGAAATGACAAGAATGTAAGCAATGATGCCAATGAAAAGATAAGAGAATATCAAATGCATAGAAAACACAATGAGCAATGTATATGGACGCAACAGAAATCAGAGATTGCAAACCCTCGCACTCCCGCTTTTTGTCACATTGTAAAGATGTTGTGATTGTCAGGATTTCCAGAATTTTTAGACCATGAACGGAGTTTTACGAGAACACCGTTTATTGTAAAATGTATGCCAAATCGGACCAGAAGTTTCCTATATCCCCGTAGTTCAATAATTTGGTCCGATCCCGGTCCGGATATTCTTAATCCGGATCTAATGCAAGAATCTGAAAATCCCTTTGCATGGTAAGTGGTAACACGCTTTCATGTGTTAAAATGTGAGTCCTGTTGGATGAATAGTTTGTGCATGAGATACACCTCCTGGCACACAAACAGACATACAGGCATACCTGAATGCAATGTCCTTTTTGCAAATAACACAATAAAACTTATGAAAGACAGACGGTTGGATAGACCCGCTCTCTAGCTCAATGGACCGTTCCGGTTTTAGCTATGCCCCGCCCATCTCTAGCTAAGCTCCACCCACACGTCGCTCGTGTTGGGATCGATCGATCTCTGAACACCCTGACTATCAAATTCCAAAAAACTACACAGGTAAGCTGTTGAATATTTTGAAACTAATTTAACTGGGTGCTGTTGTTGCCTATGGCAGCAACAGCGCCCAGTCAAATTAGTTTCAAAATATATTAAATAGCAAAGAATTATAAAGACATACAATTCATACAACGTGTCGGACCATTTGAGATTTGATGACGGTCTATATGGAACCCTTTGTGACGTAATGATTATGACGTCATCATACACGCGCTGAGCTGATTATGACGTCATAAGAGGTCAGATGATGGATGGATAATCTGGAAAGGTGAATTATATCACGTCATATTAAATTGCGTCACGTGTAAGCTGACGTCACAATCAAAATGCTTGGTGAATGACGTCTCTAGCTGTCATGAACATTGAATAGTACGTCAAGTGTACCAATTTTATGTCTTTACTATTTAATCACCATTCCTTTGAATATTTTGAAACTGATTTGTCCATCGCTAGAAATGTCCCCTCCATTTGGTCACATTTGAGGTTGATGTAGGAATGTGTTCCAGAGGAAACGAAGGATATCGATTGTCTCAAGGTGTGACAAGGAATGATCATGTCCCACGTTGTCACTTAGTCGTTGAACGCTCAAATTTCTTGAAGAAAATATCAATTTTCTCGATGAAAATGTCCATTTGCAGACCAAGAGAAGACTATTTGTGAAAATGTTACCACTAGAATGACTGGCTCTGTTACCGAGACAGTGATTCTAGCAGAGACATATAAATACAGAGATTGGATTATATGTCGCTGATTCCAGTTATAAATTTTAACGGGTTAAATAGACGTGTCTTGTCTTAGCGCATTAAATTACCTCTTGGCGCTCATCTATACGGCCGAAAAAATACATTTTGGTATTGCAGTCGAACCTTATCTACAGACAGACAGCTCCATAAAAGGGCACTTCAATATAAATGGCACTTTTGTTAGTCCCGAAATCAAGATAAAATGGAGGCACGTGTTTAAAGGACAGCTTTATATGGTTCCCATGGTGCCCTTTATATCTAAACTCCAAGAGAACAATGCAGGTAAGATGTTGACTATTTGGAAACTAATTTGAACGGGGCTGTTGCTGCATATAGCTGCAACAGCTTCCAGGTATATTAGTTTCAAAATACTCATGAAAGTCAACATACTCATGTAAAAAGTCGTCTGGCAGAAGTGGGCAATAGCACATGTACGAGTTAGGCCTACTATTTATTATATTATTGTAAGACTGGCTACAATTTGTGCATTAACCATCAGCAACTAACCAAAGAACTGTAAACGTAGAATTCACGTAGATTCTTTCATGAAATACTTAAACCATGTCACAGAACGTGCATTATAAGGTGGCAAAGAAAATCCATCAAGTAACTACAGACTTTGAAAAAATGTGACTATACTGGCAATCTAAGGTATGACCCGGACAAAATTGCAACAAAATCTCTGTCCGGAAATTTATGCTGATGAAGCATAATCAAAAAACTTCTACCGAAGTTTGAGATAGGGAAACACATAATGTTAATATTAAGAGCATGCATGCATTCATTAGCGTGGTGTGCACTTCTAATTTAAGTATGGGCATTGCCCTACGATCGCTGATTCGAAATTTCCATTTCCGTCGCTGATATATCTAATTTGCGAACCATTTACAGCTAACAATTCCTGTACAGTCATAGGGGTATGAGGTGGCGGTTAAATATGATCAATTGTCGTGCACACTGACCCACGTGCACACACCCCTACGCACGCGCGCACGCACGCACGCGCACACATCCTTGGCCACCACACAGCTGAACATTTTCGGGCAAAAAGATATTTTTTAATAAGATCAATTGCCGTACACCGACCGAGCGACTGCCCGACTGACAGCACCAACCGCAATGCTCACGCCGGCCTTCGGCCACGTGAGTAACAAGAACATGACCAAGCTCCGGATCTAAAAACAGTACATTTTATTTTCACAAATCTTCAGCCTGCACATGGGATCAGTGGCGAACCCTCAATGACGGCCTGGGAGAAAGTTTATCCTCCTATGGGAAGGGGTCCAGGGCTCCTCCACCAAACCCACCACCCCGGGGTAATTTTTAAAATTATATGCTCTGAGAAGCCGTTTCCTGCATTCTCAGTGATACAAGGGTAACGTAATGTTGCTTTAAATTATAGCAATCATCATGTTCAGTGCACATCATGTCATTTTGATCTAAAAACTGTACATTTTATTTTTACAAACTTTCAGCCTGCACATGGGTCAGTGGCGGGCCCTCAAGGGCGGTCTGGGAGAAACATTATCCTCCTATGGGAAGGGTTCCAGAGCTCGTCCACCCCACCCCCAACCACCCAGCAACCGGGGTAACGTTTTTAATTATATTCTTTGAGTAGTCGTTTCCTGCATTCTGAGTAATACTAGGGTAACTTAACTTTGCTTTAAATTATAGTGATCATCGTTAAGTGCACTTAATGTCATTTTGAAATGTTTAAGGAACCTAATCCCCTAACTCATACGCTGTCATGTATGGTGTAGCTTGTAGCCTGTACGGTAAGATAATGCGTCCTGAAATAGTGAAATTATGTGGGCAACTTAACCCATCTTGTGTCGACGTAATCCTTTAATGGTCAAGTTGGTCAGAAACGACCGAGAAATTTTTCAGGCTAAAAGAATATTTTTGAAAATTTTCCGCTTGAATGAATGGCTCGGTAACCGTACGGTAATTGTTTGCATATATAGCTTAAGACCAATAAAGCACGTGTTGACGCCACGCATCTAAAAACAGAATATAGATATTGTAGAAAAATTTGCCCGTGCGTCAAATTTGCAAACAAAATACTTTTAGGAGTAACTATATCAGTTACATACTTACGCCGCAGCGGCAGCTCAGTATACCTACAAGTTACGCTCGTCGCGAGTGGTGACAATTGCTGACTTGGTTTCTTAACCATTTAATGACTAAATTTGGTCAAAAAATTAAAATATTTGCTTATTGAATGCCCATTTGCAGGCCAAGAGAAGAATATTTTTGAAATTTTACTACTGGAATGACTGGCTCGGTTATCGAGCCAGTCATTCCAGTAGTAAAATTTCAAAAATAGTCTTCTCTTGGCCTGCAAATGGGCATTCCTGAAGACCACTATAGAGGCCGGTCTTGGCCAGCTTCGTCGTGAAAGGGTTAAAAGTTATGGTAACGGTTACGTTTTATATTTATGTTTCAATAGTTTAATATTTACTTTTCCTCTGGTCATGGCTCATGGAGGTTTCTAACATCTAAACCACCCCACCGCCCACAAGAACTTGACTCTACTGGAGAAGCTGCATGTCTTCAGTCAGAACGAGCTGAAGTACGCACGCTACGTATTCTTGATTATACACAGCAAAATGGCACAATCGTCAACACAATGATCCTAATCTATGAAAGTGGTACTAGGATGCAAGGTAACTTTAGTGTGAAAAAGACAATGCAAACATGGAGTAGATAAAGCAACCCCACCATCAACACCCTGGTACTCAAACTAGTAATATCGTATTAGGTCTTTTAGGCCTATTATGCCGTTATGTTGAAGGAAAATGTGTCTTTAAACGTTGATATGCCCAACCTAAGCACACACTGCCACTCAATGGACCTTTCCAGTTTTAGCTTTGTCCAGCCCATCACTAGCTAAGCTCCACCCACACTTCGCCGTGTTGAGATTGATCGATCGCCGAATGACTTGACGATCAATTTCCTAAAAACTATACAGTTAAGCTGTTGAATAGTTTGTTACTAATTTGATTATGGCAGCAACAGCGCCCAGTTAAATTTGTTTCGAAATATTCAACAGGATATTTATTGAATAGTAAAAACATACAATTCGTACAACAACGCATAGTTCGTCTTCAACTATGTGTTCGTGACGTACTTATCTACGTCATTCATGACGTCATTGATTGGGATGTCATTATACACGCCACGTAGTTGATTATGACGTCATATGCTGGATGGATACAGTGGAAGGCCTATTATCTGACGTCATAATATAAATACGTCACTTGTTAGCTGACGACACAATCAAAATGGCGTCAATTCCGTGACGGAATCTAAAACTCCGTCACGAAAGTGTGTGACCCGTACACCTGTGGTGAATTTACAATTTAATAAATATTCTGTTAAATGTTTTGAAACTAATTTGATTCCGAGTTGTTGTTGCCATAGGCAGTCTATATAGTTTTAAGAAATTCAACAGCTTACCTGTATGGTTACCTTGAAAAGTGTTAAAATAGATTCCTAAAATCCTAATTAATTGTTTCCATAGACCACAATACCTGAAATAAGGGGCTGTAACTCTATAACATGTTTACAATTTAACAGAATTTTCACCAACCTAATACATATTGCAAATATCGGCAATCTCACATAGTTTAGAATTGTCTATAATAAGATAATGTTCCACTGTCAGACGCATTAACAATAAAATTCAATACCTTTAAAACACCATAGCTTTCGATACAGCAAAGATCGGCAAGGCTCATAAACTCTACATTTTAGTAAGTATTCATATTATTTTCATCCTTCTAATTTATATTTTCACTATGGACATAGTTGCCAAATTTAGTTTAACACCATCAACACCATCAACAAATGGCGAGACGTGCCACAATAGTTGACGAACGCTTCTGGTCACTGCATGGAAATAGATAGTCGTGGTCTAATTTCGATACATATTGACGTTCCCAATGACCTACATAATACAACTATCATGGATGACACATTTAACTAAATTTTGCCTGTCAAAGTTTTTAAAGGAGTTTTCTGAATTCTGCCACTTCACTACTTGGCAAATAGTAAAGCAATCATAACGTTGAATACGAGTGAGACGTACAGTCCCTCGGCTCTATGCCTGCCCATGATATGAAGAATTTACCCATTGGCCGATAGATCCTCCCGTTATCTGGAGCTAAAATCGGACAACCTATTAACACATCTACTAGTGAAATGATAACTACCATCATCATTATTTAAGTACAATTAGTGATAGAAATTTTTTTAATGATGCTGCTTAACGCGATTGTTGGCATAGAGAGCGACAACGCAGACTCCAGTAACGCATTGTTCCGATTGAATAGCACTTGTTCTTCCGCAAACCCACATACGATAACATTATGCTGTATGGTAATATGTGGGTTCAATATGCAAATACATTGGTTGCCTAGAAACAGATATGGATCGCGTTATCGACCATTTCAATACTAACTACTAACTGAACGAACAACTGGATCTATATTGAACATAGCTGAGCACGGGCCATTGTTATGAGACACTGTAATGCGCTGATGATTAGAAATGTCATCAGTGTGGTAATTATTGCTAATCAGATAATTGTCGTCAACAGACATATTAACTAGTATTGTTTCAGTGAGGTGTAGGAGTGATTCGAGTTCAAACGAAGTTATTGGTCGAAGCTTGCTCAGAATATACGCATTAATATTTGATTATCACACACGTACATGGACACTATATAGTGAACAACAAGGCAAAACAGGTGAGTGCCGTGAGTTGAGAGAGAGAGAGAGAGAGAGAGAGAGAGAGAGAGAGAGAGAGGGGGGGGGGGGGGTAGGTGAGGATATGCAATTTTTGCTGTTAGAATTAGCATTTTTATTGTGATAATGAGCCGTCCATTGAAAATTGTGTGTTCTTTTAGGCTTATTTTATGCACTATATAACGAGAATTTTTGTGTGAATTTCTTTTTCTTATCACAAGCCAAAAGCATTATGGCTATTTCTTTTTGGCAAATTCCTTGTGTTGCCAACAAATGCATTTTTCAAACACACTATTATCATATGTATTTTACTTGCATCTACTGACATCGTCGTCATTTAAGAATTTCGCTACCTATATAGAACGTGATTGCAATCTTTCTTCAATGACCAGACAATAATTTGATGCTGCTGGATAAAAAAGAATGACTAAATTGTGTGACCAACATCATGACACAGATGATGAATATCATTACCTATTTCTCTGTAAGTTTTTTGAAAAGGACAGAATGCCACTACTACCAAAATACTTTCGGGTGAAACCAAACTACTACAAATTTTGCGAACTTTTATCAAGTAATAAAATCTCAATTTTAAGTAAGCTATGTACATTTATAAGAAGAGTGTTGAAACATTTTAAATAGCAAGACAACGACAACAGTGATGATGACAACAACGACTACAACTAGGAAGAGGACCACGGCGACGACGCCGACGAAGACGACGACGACGACATCGACGACGTTGATGATATTAGCAGCAGCAGCAGCTGCGACTACTACTGCTGCTACCTCTACTGCTATTACCGCTGCCGCTACCGCTGTAACTACCGCTGCTATTATCACTACCACAGCCTGCTTACAGCACATCATTCCTGTCGAAAATCAATGTTCCTATAATAATACCTATGTACAAAGTGTATACATCTATTACCTTTAAAATTGTACATCTTGCAAAATAGAAATATGTTCTGGGAGTGGAGATCTCCGAATTCCTCCATACGTTTTCGAATTTCGTCTGGAGGAATTGGAGCACTTCACTCCTGGTCTGTCCGGCCCGTCGTTGCACTTAGCATTCTGTCCTAAACCAACAACAACAGTAAATGACAATGACAGCAGCAGCAGCAGCAGCAGCAGCAGCAGCAGCATGCAGCAGCAGCAGCAGCAGCAGCAGCAGCAGCAGCAGCAGCAGCAGCAGCAGCAGCAACTACTACTACTACTACTACTACTACTACTACTACTACTACTACTACTACTACTGCCTCTACTGTTATCTCTACTGCTACTGCTACTGCTACTGCTACTGTTGCTGCTCCTGCCATTGCCACTGTCACTGCGACTACTGCTGCCACTATCAATACCGCAGTCTGTCCTGCAGCTCATTGCCACCGTCGTAAACCAAATTTACTGGAATTTACTATGTTTAATGTGTACAGACTAGAAATTCTAAATATGTTCTGGGAGTGGGGACCTCCAATTTCCTCCATACCTTTCGAATTTCGTCTGGAGGAATTTGAACGCTTCGCTAGTGGATTGACCGGCCCGTCGCACTCATCATATTTGCTATAAACAAACTTTTCTTTTCATAACACCTATATGCACATTATTTGTATATGCAAATCACTATTTAATTGCATTACTCAGATTGGCTAACGGTACACCTACTGAAAATGCGCTCATACGCCCCAGGGCCTTTGGCGATGAGGTTGAATAGGTGTGTATTTCTGGGGGCTTACGTTGTGTGCCCCTATGTAGTGGGGCCCGGTGGGTCCTGTCACGTGGTAGCTTTGTACCGTATGGTTGATGTATTTTGAATCGGGATTATGCGTCCCAAATTCAACTGAAATTGACAAAGGAGAGGATTATATTGATTTTTACTGAGTGGGGTTATCACGTGCTGGGATTCGTCCTCGTTCTACTTATATTTGGGTGCACAACGTGAGCCTCCGTGGGTATGCAGGTTTCTCGATTTTGTCCTCAGATGTCCTGGCGTGGAGGCGCGCCTTTAAATTTGAGGGAGTTTTGATTACCTAGGTACTTATATCATGTTGAAATAATAATAATAATAATAATAATAATAATAATAATAATAATAATATTAGTAATAATAATAATAATAATAATAATAATAATAATAATAATAATAATAATAATAATAATAATAATAATAATTACCAACATCCCATGTAACCGCCATTGACCGTGTAAATGTATGTATTAATGGACCCCATATGCCACATTGTGGCCTGGATGTAAATAAATTGAACTGAATTGAATTGACTAAAGGGTGGTCGACTGAACAGGTTAGACACATACAGCAATCTTGATGAGAAATTCTTTCTGGAAGCCCAGATTCGGGTGTGTCGCTCTTCACTTTTTGAAAGCGTTGACAAAACAGGTTCAAGCTGGTGTGGTGGATCCGTCATGGCAAAATTGTGTGCATGCAGCAGCAACATGTCTCACTCAAAATAAAAGCTGCCGGAGGATTCAATACATCGCTAACCTACTACCTGGGCTAATGACACAGATGCATGTATATTGGCAAAATAGTCTGATCATTCCAGAACCATTAACATTTTGTAAATGGCAGAGAGTGAACAATAATTTCAATGATTCAGTTATCAACACCGTAAAGCTGAAAGCTGTTGAGGTGAGGAAAATTACCTTAATGAAACATCCTTGGCAGAGATTTTTGAATCCTGATCAAATGCAAGCTGTTTTAAAAGATGTTCCAATGTCGAACAAGAGCATGCTGACGCTATACCAATATTACCTAGCCATATCAATGAACTATTGAATGTTGATGGCATTCCATGATAATTTTGTGGGAGAATTAGCGCCTATTGTAAACTACATCTACCTCGGCACTTCCAGGATCATCTCAACATCTCCCACTGTATGAAGCGAAGGGGTGTATTTGCCTGGTCCTAGATTTAGACCAAATTGAAATTGATCTCAATGTTTCATTCATGGAGCGGGATCCGAGCCAGTCATTCTAGTGGTAAATTTTCAAAAATACTCTTATTTCTGCCTGCAGATAGACACGGGCTAAGTAAAAACTTTAATTTTCTTTACCATAACCCCTTAAATGGTCGAGATGGCGACAATAAATTCAGTGGTAAATTTACAAAAATAGTATTCTAAAATCAAAATATCTTGAAATAAATTGACCATCAAAATATTTAATTAATATATCAAGTAGTATTTTAAGCACTTTGAGGCGCTGTTCACACAATAGTGGTTAATGTCACCTTATATCATGAACACTTGTATATGAATAGAGATGAAATCCCAGAAACCACAACGAGTTAAAATAATGAACCTTTCCGGTTTTAGCTATGCCCCGCCCATCTCTAGCTAAGCTCCACCCACACGTCGCTCCTGTTAGTATTGATCGATCTCTGAACACACTGACTATCATTTTCCAAAAAACTACACAGGTGAATATTTTGAAACTAATTTGACTGGGTGCTGTTGCTGCCGAAGGCTCAGTTAACGAGCCGGCCATTTCAGTAGTAGATTTTCAAAAATGCTCTTCTCTTGGCCGCCAAATGGATTTTTCTCATGACCATTGTAAAGCCATGCTGAGCGGTTTGGCCATTAAAAGGTTAACAAATCTACAGAGAACAGAGAGTTACAGAAAATTCTATTCCGAGTGATAAGGAATTGGCAAAAATTGCTCGATGGAAAGAATGTTGAAAACAAAATGTCTTAAAATTCCAGCATTATTTCTTTTTTCATATGGAAATATTATGCCAGAAGAGTTTGTAAAACAAACACTGATTGAACATGACTTTATCTCGCATCAGAGATAAAGTTGACAGATTTACATGAAGCCTGTAGAGTAAGAGTAAAAGAGGACGCAGTTGTGTCGGCATAGTGTGGGCACAACATATGCTAGCACCGGTCGCTATAGCAAACCATTGGTATGTCTATAAGATGAAAATCAACATGCCACGTGAATTTGATACCAGCAGGGGATCACACATTTTTCAATTCAGCCATCAATCTGATTTTTCTGAAGACAAGCTATTCCTAGTGGAACACATATAGTGGCAAGCACAAAGTTAAACGTTCTCGTTAAAGCAATGTTGACGTCATATAACGTCATAATCAACTAACCTGCGTGTAGGATGATGTTATAATCATTGCGTCATAAAAGATTCTATTTGGCGCGTCTTTAACTCATAATAGTCCGACACGTTGCACGAATTGTATGTCTGTACTATTTAATAAGCCTGCTGTTGAATATTTTGAAACTAATTTGACTGGATGCTGTTGCTGCCAGCAACACCATAGGCAGAAACAGCGCCCAGTCAAATTAGTTCCAAAATATTCAATATCTTACCTGTATAGTTTTGTGGAAAATGACAGTCAGAGAGTTCAGAGATTGATCGATCCCAACACGAGCGAGGTGTGTGTGGAGCTTAGCTAGAGATAGGTGGGGTATAGCTAAAACTGGAAAGGTCCATTGTGACACATCAATCAAATCACCACAAGGAGATGGTGTATCACCCATGATGTTCACCTAATACCTTGTTGTAGCTCTATCATCTGCAAGAACAGCACCAAACCATTCAACCTCAAATATCAAGTTTACACTTCTACAGCTGCAGAACACAGTCACTCATCATCGTCATCATCATCAACATCACCACCATCATCATCATCATCATCATCATCATCATCATCATCATCAATGAAGACAAAACCAAGTTCAAACGTGTATACCTGTCCGGCGCAAAGGAGGTAAATGCTGAAAGAAGGTACCTTACTATGGGGTGAGGAGAAGGGGTGGGTTGGGGATGCATCTTGAACTTACTTCTCTGCAGTTTAACTGACATTGTTAATCGATGTGAAACTGGAAGCATTCGTTTCAAGTCCTACTGGATGCTGTGGATTTCCAGCTCTAAAGTTCCTGTGTGTCTCAGTAATTCTATATAACTGTGGCAACTGGGCAGCTCCACTTGAACAAACTCCCTGACTATCAATTTTCAAAAACTTCAGAGGTAAGGCAGCAACAGCGCCCAGTCAAATTAGTTTCAAAATATTCAACAGCATGTTTATTAAATAGCAAAGAATTCCAAAGACATCCAATTCATACAACGTGTCGGACTATTTGAGATCTGATGACGGTCTATATGGAACCCTTTATGACCTAATGATTGTGACGTCATCATGCACTCGCTGAGTTGATTCTGACATCATACGAGGTCTGGCGATGGATGGATACTCCGGAAAGGTGAATTGAGAGCCATGATGAACCACTGCTAACCACACAATCTAATCTCACACTCAACGCTGTACAAACTGTGCAACATGGTTTCACTATTTGTGATGGTAGCGCAACATCATCATCGTCATCATCATCCCGTAATTAGGAGTGGAGTCAATGTCATCGATAACTGATAATAATAATTGATATTGATTTTGCTAATTCAGCCTTTTCTTAATCAATAACTGATTAGAAAACAAATTTCATACTCTTGACCACCAGATCTCTTTAGAAAGAGGTCTGGCTCATTTTCCCTATTCACTCCTTCCCATTTACAATGCGCCCACACATTCAGGAGGATACCGGTGTACCTCTGGACCCGTCCGACTGGAAACAGTCAAAACAGTGACATCAGATAATCTGACTGGTTAACCCCCATGACGGCATCATACACTGTATCTGACCCTGTTTACAGATTCTAGTTAAACTGTTCAGTAAAGGCTGTTCGTCTGTATCCGCATATTGACTAGTAGGTCTCCGCGAAATAGAGGTAGCCATGCCTAGCTGTGCCCCGCCCATTTCTATCTAAGCTCCGACCGTCTACTTTAGAAGTTTTTTATGCTTGTTGGAATCGATTTGAAAGTTTGAATCCTGGATTCGCAGAATCTAAAGTCATAGGCTGTTATACGGGCAAGCTGTTGAATGTGTTGAAACTAATTTTACTGAGGATGTAGTAGCAACAGCTCTCAGTCAAATTAGTTTCAAAATACTCGATGGAATGTTTATTAAATTGTAAACTCATCACAGACATACAATTCTTACACTAGTGACAGACATTTCAATTCACCTTTCCAGAGTATCCATCCATTTTCTGACCTCGTATGACGTCATAATCAAATAAGAGCGTGTATGATGACGTCACAATCATTACGTCACAAAGAGTTCCATATAGACCGTCATCAAATCCCAAATGGTCCGACACGTTGTATGAATTGTATGTCTTTGCAATTAGTCTGTCAGCTTGTGTACCTTATATGCATTTTTGGGTATAGTAGCTGAAACTTTCAGGAAGTATTTTCATGATATCAACATACATGAAACCACTTGATACCAATTTTTCCTATCTATCGATAAGCCGCCATCTTGGATTTCAAAATGGCCGCCATATTCAAGTTAGTTTTCTACTTATATCACCGGCTGTTTATTGGCATACATGATATCAACGTACATGCCATACTCTATAGCATGTGTTTGCATTAGGGATTCATGTAAAATGATAGAAAATAAGATAACAAACAACAGTGTCCCCTAGAACGGCCATATTGGATTTCAAAATGGCCACCGATATGGAAAAACCCCTATTAAATTACACAAAAATTATCCAACTGGTCCTTGCCTTAAAATGAGTAAGACTTTACATTAATTGGTATATGTTTAGAGAAAAAAAAGAACATATATACATATATACATTGTATACACCAGTCGTGTAGCAATAGCAGGTTCAAGGAACATGGGCCCCTGACCATTAGGGGCCCCACAAGCCTGCAATATTATTTTATGTAGAAGTTTTGAACCTTCTTTCTTTAATAATAATGCGACCAGAAATACCCCCTCCATCTCCTACATTCTGATAAAACCTTTTTATCAGAATGCAGCCTTGCAGTAGATGACTTCTCAGATCCTCTACTTTCCCAACTTTAATGGTGAGTAGCACTCAGAACCACTCCATGCTGCAATGGCGTAGACAAATGTGACTTGTGTAGGGGCTTAAGCCCTAAGGATTTTGGCAAATATTTTTCAATTCTGCACAATCAACCAAATGAGAGTCTATATATATACCTCTGAGAGCATCTACATTTAAAAAAAACCTCTGGGGAGGACATCCAGAATTGGGGCCCACACACGTTCTGACCAGGGGCCCCCAAACGACATCGCTACGCCACTGGAATACACATTACTCACTTGTAATATATCCAAAATAGATACCTTTTTACCATTTTTAACATTTAAAAAATAATCTTTTGATCATTTGGTTACGACGGCCGTTTGCCACCTCGTCCCAAACTGCAAATTTGCTACTATTTCTTTGACCAAAACTGATGATTAAACAACAATTCAAATTCGCTTATTGTAAATATAATACACTGAAGTCCTAATTTTGAGATCAGTTTGCATCATCTGGGTCAACATAACTACTTAAGTTCTGGCAATGGGCTTCCTCTCCTCCACACCGGCACAGTTCTGTACACACTAGACCTTTTAATCGACATGAACATCTACCTGAAGCGCACTTATTTGTTGAGCTTGGGTTAGTGGTACCACACGTACACCTCACTAACTCAACCACCGCTGCAGGGGCTGGTGCAACCTTGGATAACAGAGGTACAAGCCTGTGCTCTTCCTCCACCCAGCCATGCTGTAAGGGAGCTGGTGATAGTGGACTGACAACAAGGTCTTGTTCCCACACCGAAGCTTGGCAGTGAGCACGCTGGATATGCTCAACCCATGTTCCACGTGTCGGTGGTAGCATGTCGACACCTTTGTTCATGCCTTGTTGTTTGAATAGGTGCCATCTGAGCTGATGCGGCTCAGTAATGTGAACATTCTTCTTACAGAATAAACTACATAAAAAGGAAATGCACCCATTTAATGCATCATTAGAAGGCTGGGTGTCACAGCCGAGGCCGGATATTAAAGTTACAATCTTGGTATCTGATTTTAGGAAGGCTTCTAAGCACACTTTCTTAGACGTTCCTCTTATGTAGCCTGTGGTATCACAACCAGTGAGAGCATGCCATTTGCAGAGAGCATTTGCTCTCTCCGGTCCAAGAGCATCATAAATAGGTTGAAGTAGAACTAGTCGTCGTCGATCACCCGTGCCCATCACCAGGGCAGATTTCTTGCCAAGAAGAGCTGTACGTCACAGCGCAAGAATCAAAACATCTGCATCCTGACTGTAAATGTGAACAGTATATCCAGCTTTATTTGCTTCCACTGCATGCAAGATCATTAAGGTATCGGCTTCGTCTTGTGTACTGACACCAGGAGTGGCATTATTAGTGTAGTTGGACATCACTTCTTTGCGTGTGGCTGTTATCATACACATTTTAGAATGGTCTATTAATCTCTGTGCAAGATAAAGTGTCAACGAATCTTTTGTAGCTACACTTCCAAGGAATACTTTTAATTCAGGAATTTTGGTATTGTCTTCTACATTATACTCTTTTGGCTGTGCCTTTCCACCCCTGCGTCGTGCACGTGTTGATTCCTTTAATGAACCAACGACAGCGTAATTGTCAAAAATTACCCTTACAGAATTGTAATTACGTGATTTGATATCAATGATCTCAACATAAGCTTTGCCAAGGGCTTACCATTTTCAAATGACTTCACAGCCATGAGTTCTTGTACTACGGCCATACCGTCTACAATTAGACAGAGCTATGCATCTGTGGAACCGTGTGCACCATCTGAAATGAGATTGTCTTGGCAATCCTCCATCGGTGACACTGGAAGATTCTCTAAGATAGTTATCAATGAGCCTTTATTTAATGTTGGGTGCACAGAACCATCTGGTCTCATTAATGTCCAATTAACAGTTGTAAATTCATAATTACCAATCACCTCTTCCATATCTATTTCACGAGATGAGCGCGCTACAACAAGTAGTGAAGACATTAGACCAGACGTTGCCTGGAGGGTTAAAACATTAGACTTTGCCTGTACTTTAACCTCCTTGGTTGTAGAAGTCCATGTAAACGACTTACATTTTGTCATCTTGTCCCAAAGATTTGTATTTCCACATATTCTTTCATCAACAAATTTCTTCCTAGCAGATTTTCACACGAGCTCACAGGACAGGATGCTTTCCTCAACAGCTTTAGGAACTATCTCATTAGTGCCAAGCTTAACCATTGCTGTATTGCCACTCTTGAATATTCCACAAGGTGCTAGGACATCAAATAGCTTTTTGATAGCTTGTTCTTGCCTGAGTGTTGTTGACTTATTGAGTTCATGGTGATCCATTTTACTCTGTTTTTTTAAGTCAGCCATGGCCTCTGTTTCATTGGCAATTCGTGCTAATTCTGGTGCACACATACAAAACTTCAGAAGAGTAGCAGGAGCAGGAGACTGAGTGATGCCACCAATAGCACCATGATCTTTGAGATTTTTGTTTACATGTTCTTGAGCATGATCAATACCGATGCGGGTGAATGGTATCTGGTTGGAAGTGCTCACAGTGAATTCATGTGCCATAAAGTCCTGCCAGATCTCTGGATCAGTAGTTTGAAGCCGACACATTCGTGCAATATATTCTGGAATATTCTGTGCATAATCATGCCTCCCATAAGCAAAGAAATACGCACATAGTTTTTCAAGTGACGACATGTGAAGGAACCAGTCACATAGCCGGGTAGCACGCTGGAATTGCAGTACGGTCAAGACCTGTTTCATGTACATTCGTGCCCATTTGAAAATGGACTCTGTGATGTGCTCAGCATCAAAGTCGGCAAGCTGTTTCTCTATATTAAGTGACTCAAGTGTGATTAATACTCCCTTATGTGACTCACGAATGCTCTGTTTCGATGTGCATGCATCTGTTTCGATGTGCATGCATCAGACAGTATTTTAATACTCTCCTCAAGAGCTACGCGGACAGCAGGCCTTTCAGCAAAAAACTCTCCTATCCAAAGATCGAACAATACCTGCAGGGTGACTTCGTGAGCTTCCATAGCTCTGTTGTAATGATTCCCATTTATAATTTGATTAACAGTCACAGAACTGTACAAACCTGCTTCGACCCAAGCCTCGTCAATCCCGCTTCCTTCTATGGCCTTTCCCAAACATCTGAGAGCACATAATGAAGTGTGGAATGCACCTGAACACACAACAAACTGATCCTTGAACCGTGAATCCAAATATTCCAACTTCAACACTAGTTTGTATAGATCCATGTCAAATGTGACAACAAGCTTCCGCCCATTACCAGACACCAGGCTGTTCAATCTACAAAGTTAGTCTAAAGTGGTCACCAGGGTTGACCATTCGTGTGCTGGGGCATTTATGATAGGTAGAGTAAATGCCTTATCAACAATCAAAGAGGAATGATTCGTGGATTCAGGTGTGTTTGAAAGACTGTTGTATGCAGCCCACACTGGTATCATTTGCGTTGTTCTCTCGTCATCTACTACTTGTGGAGACATTTGTACAGATATTTCACCTGAACTCAATAAACACTCGTGCTCCTCTCGCACTGCTGGCATTTTTGGTATGTCAGTTACTGAAAGCATACCTTGCACATTATCTGACAAAATATTGGTAACATCAAAAGCAGGAATCGTAATTTCATCAGAGGCTGTTTTAGGTTCTACATCAGACGAATTTAAATCAACTGTTTGAGATCTGTTGAAATATCTTGCCATCACCCAACACATATCATGCTTTATGGCTCTATCAAAATGTTCATCGTAGGAACCCACTTTATACGATGCATAATGGGGACTGAATTGAGGTTTGGGACTGCCTTCTAAGTTACATTTAAGAAGCTTGATGCATGTGCTCGGAACACCTAAAAGGCCACCAGCAGAAACTTCATATAGATCAAGTGGTTCTACAAAGGTCTCTCCAGCACATATTGGCTGATATACACAAGCTGCCATTGCATGGAAACTTGACTTTCCATCAAAAGCATCAACTTTCTTGACAACATTATCAGCGGAAGTCCGAATATCTCTACCTTTCACAATACCAACTGGGACAAAAATACCATTTTTATTGATGTTTTCTTGCACAGCATTGGCTATCTGACTACAAACCCTGGTCACCCGACTATATGATATTCCACACCATAAATGGCTGAGCAGATTTATAGCGGTCTGGCTGCGTAAATTGTGATATATCCACACAGATAATCTGACTGCATATGGACTTTCACATTGGCGACGAAAAGTAGACAATTCAGACTGGGATTTTGTTGTGTATGCTACTTGCTTTGAAGTTTTAAATTCCTGCATCATCATTTGAGAAATTGTGACACATGATTTTCTCAGAGACTGATCTCGCGACTCAGTAGTAGCCTTAGAACCTTGCAAGATCCATCTGTTTAACATTAATACCGCTACTGGCAATCCAGATTCGCCAACACCATTTAGAGAGCCTGTAAATACCCCAGGTTTCTCTTTTCTGGCTTTAGTTATCTCTTTTCTGATGATTTTGGCACATTTAAATATTATATTAAGGTCGCCTTTTATGTCTTGTTCAGAAATAGCAATATCGACTGCTTCACGTCCAGCCTTTTTTGGATGGAAGACGCCAGGTAATTTATCTCTATGTTGGGATAGTTCAATGTCTGGTAAATTGTGTGTGATGTTTGTTATTAGTGTTCGTCTGGATATTGCATGACCAGTGACTCCGTGGTCACGCATCATATTATAATACAATTCTTCAGCCTGAACAGTCGTTATATAGTCTCCAGATTCTATTCTTTCATGCAACTCATCGTAAAATTCCATCTCTGCTGCTATAAAGAAAATCGTCTCCTCACTATTCTGATTAGTTTCAGTGCGTCTTTCAGGGCCTTGAACATAAATTCTCCAGTATGTGGTTTTGCAGGATTTGTGATAGACAATGTCCCTAGCCAGAACGTCCCCTTCTGATATTATGTCAGCCAATTGTACTTTCCAGGATGCATTGCCCCTTTTATCTACTATCTCTTTGACAGATATCCCGCTATTCTCACTACGACAGGCATATAAAATTTCATTATCTTTTTCCGTATTTTGACCTTGACAGAAAAAGCACTTTTCACGATCAAAACGCTCTGTGGCAGATCTCAGTAGCACGCTACTAGATTCTACAGATAACGTTGGGCGCCCCTTCCCCTTACGTTTTTCAGGATTATTGAGATACTTAATCTCGTCTCTTTTAGCTTTGTTCTTGTCTGTGGTTTCACTATAACAGCTGCGATGCCACTTAGCACCCTTTTGCAAAAGGTCCGATGCTGTTATACCTAATAATCTGTTCCCTACATTAATAAAATCATGACTGCCCCATTCAGATCCCTGAGACGTAGAATCATATGATACATTTTTAGCGAATGTCAATAAAAGATCTGAATGGGGCAGTCATGATTTTATTAATGTAGGGAACAGATTAATAGGTATAACAGCATCGGCCCTTTTGCAAAAGGCTGCTAAGTGGCGTCTTTCTTTCTTATTATATTCTTGGCATTTAATACATAAACTGTAATCAGTTTGTTTATTTTTTGCAGGCAATTCTAATTCGCTCTCCATCGTTGACTACATGTGTTCCCAAATGGCAAAGATATGCAGTTTGTCTATTTGTTAGCAGACGACAGCGCTTTTTATAAATAAAATTTGAGGATAAGCGCAAGATCGTCTTTTCAATTTACTTTTATCCAGAGATTCTAAAATTATCTCGGGCCATGTATTATTATAAAAATAAGTTTTTAACCTTTTAAACAAGAAAGTTTGGAATATAACACTCATTTACGATTTAATAATTATTATGATCAATATTTTGAGGTTCATTTGACTAGGTTATGTTGCTGTCTATGGAAGCAACATGTTCCAGTTAAATTAATTATGAAATATTCAATAACATACCCTTTATAGTAGCCTTGAAATTAAGATTCTTGGTATTCAGGGTTCAAAGGGTTAAACATATTACTATGATATTGCCTATCCACCATCATACATGATCTGACATGCATTAAAACATATACCTAGACACTAAAACCAAGACACTAGGCGATTAATGAGTCAAAATGTTGAAAAACTGTTTTTCAGATAGCGGCCATTTTGAAATCCAATATGGCCACCATAACGACAAATGAAAATTTGGTATCAGGTGATTTTGGATTCCCAGATGATTGAAGAATATTCCCTGAAAGTTACATGCATTAAAACATATACCTAGACACTAAAATCAAGACACTAGGCGATTAATGAGTCAAAATGTTGAAAAGCTGTTTTTCAGATAGCGGCCATTTTGAAATCCAATATGGCCACCATAACGACAAATGAAAATTTGGTATCAAGTGATTTTAGATTCCCAGATGATTGAAGAATATTCCCTGAAAGTTACATGCATTAAAACATATACCTAGACACTAAAATCAAGACACTAGGCGATTAATGAGTCAAAATGTTGAAAAACTGTTTTTCAGATAGCGGCCATTTTGAAATCCAATATGGCCACCATAACGACAAATGAAAATTTGGTATCAAGTGATTTTGGATTCCCAGATGATTGAAGAATATTCCCTACTATGCCCGACAATGCATAGTCTCAATTTTCCTACTCAAGGCGACAGACTAAATTCTTTGCTATTTAATAAACATGCTGTTGAATATTTTGAAACTTATTTGACTTGGCGCCGTTGCTGCCTTAAGCAGCAACAGCATCCAGTCAGATTAATTTTAAAATATTCACCAGCTTACCTGTGTAGTTTTTTGGAAATTGATAGTCAGGGTGTTCAGAGATCGATCGATCTCAACACGAGCAGTGTGAGGGTGGAGCTTAGCTAGAGATGGGCGGGGCATAGCTAAAACCGGAAAGGTCCATTGTCGTGACGGAGCTATAGTGTAATTTAATTGTGACGTCAGCTACGTGACGTAGGCCTAATTGATTATGACGTAAGATACTTGAGTGACAGATCGGATCCCTGCATTGCATTCGGGTATGCACATGCGTGCGTGGTGCACGATATCCGATATAGCTCGGAAACTACTGGTTCAATTTGGCCTTACATCTTATCACAAGATAGGGTGATACCATGCACAGGGATTTCACCATTTGGGGGGTGGGGTGGGGTGAGTGGAATTCGGAAATCGGGGAACTCTGGAAAATCCCCGTAACCCTTCAACCTTCATATCAGTCAAGTGGTGAGAAATGTCCATTTGCAGACTAAGAGAAGAGTATTTCTGAAAACAATTATCACTGGAATGACTGGCTCGATAACCGACCCAGTCATTCCAGTGGTAAAAATTTAAAAATAATCCCTTGTTCTGCAAATGGACATTTTCTATGAGAAAATTGAAATTTTCTTGAACAAATTAAAGGGTTAAAGGCGTACATATTAGGTTGTGACAAAAACGTGTAGACGAGGGTCTACAATCTCTGATTAATCGTACGCTGATATTAAATCGGGCCGGTGATTAATATTAATTTGCGTTATGGTAACAAAGTGGGTTTACTTGTCTTATCATTAATCGAGATATGCAATCTATTCATTGTTCTTTTTATTTCACAGGCTGGCGGCCATTGAGACTCTCTCGGGTAAATCACACATATGTCTACTATACTGCGCGCAAAGATATTATTGAAGCGGGCAGAACCACTCTCACGGAATACGTGGTCAATGGGTTGACAAATATAATAAATACCGGAGTTAGAGTTCACATATTTCCGAAATCTATTATTAGCTTCGGATTCGTTAAAATGCCTACAAGTCAGTTAAAATCGATTTGGACTGGCATTTGAATCAGTACGCTGTATTTTTGTAGCGTGTCTAACCTTCGTTATTGGACATTTCCTGGCAATCATGCATATGCCATTTATGATGATACTTATGATTAGTCCAACAGGATAAAATCCGTTTTGCTAACAGGGTTACGTTTGACTGATTCGTATGATGTTACGGGACGATTGAGTATGAAAATCACCTATGCGAACTATGACCCGTGTATCGTTACATTCACTGCTCTAGATGGAATAGAACTTACCTAACTGCTAATGTTAATCGGCCTCTCAAGCTTCAACTCCTCTAACCCGTTCTCAGCATGTGAATCCACACTGGTGCTAATGAATATTAAACGTGCCATCGTGTTCGTGTTCACTATATCTTTCTGCCTAACATTCTTCACTATCATTATATCTTTCTTCAACGGAAATATGGGCGCCTTCCGGTTTGCAGAACCGCCGGTACCAGTTTTTGTGGATCCATATTCTTTCGATTATGTCCTTAACGAACCTTACAAGTGTAGTGTAGCGAAATATCTTATTTATGTTCACTCATCGCCTAGTTTTTACATCCGGCGTAAGATAATTCGTGAGACATGGGGGCACAGAAAGTTTCTTGATAAATACGGTATTAAGCTTGTGTTTTTTCTCGGTGTTTCTGACGACAATGCTACAATGGATGCGATTCAGGATGAAAGTCAGGAGTATAACGATATAATTCAGGAGAACTACACGGATTCGTACAGGAACATGACACATAAAGGCGTATCTGCTTTCAAGTGGATAGTGTCGCATTGCCGAAACATAAACTACATTCTCAAACTAGATGATGACATGTTTGTTAATATCTATAATTATACGTGTTATCTGCGTTCTTTGGAAAAGAAAAACACTACAAACGGTATTTTACAGTGCCAGCTGTGGAAAGGCGCTTCTGTAAGCCGAAAGAAGAAGGATAAATGGTTCATCTCGCCTGAAGAGTATCCAAGCGACAAATTTCCTCCCTATTGCGCAGGAGCAGTAATTCTATACACACTTGACACGGTGAGAACATTGCTAAATGGAGCCATTGGTGAGAGATATTTTTGGATAGACGATGTTTTCTTAACAGGTATTCTTGTGAGTAAGTTAGGAATCAGCCACCAGATATTTAATGAAAACTATTTATTCGACGATGACAATATTTTAAAACAGTTTCGGAATGAAAAGCCGACTGCGTTCATGTTCGCGCACGTTAAAAAAGTTAACACCATGTATCTATTAATGCCTATCGCTAACTTAAACAGACAGGAAAAAAACGTTGTAACATAACATAAATGTTAGGCTATATTTCTTTATATCAGACAGAATTAAAACATGCAATTATTATTATAATTGTTTCCAATCAGGAACAAAATGATTATTATTTATAATTCTTGTATTTGGTTTTGCGATTCGACCTCAAGAAACCTAATCGAAGGCCGTGTTCTCACACGAGACTCAATCCTGAATAACGCCATACGTCAGTATGGCGTGATTCAGGATTACGTCTCTTGTGAGAACACAGCCTAAGACCACTAAAGACGGATCTAAGACGCTACGGTAAATGATCTTAGAATGCAGTGGACATTCCATAGTAGAGACGGTTGAGGAAAACTGATTGCAACTGAGAGGTTTCCATTCCTTTTAGCAACAGAATAAATACAGTCATGCATCATAATCACCATCCGACATTATTCATAAAATGGACTGCTCGTGCATCGTTATGAAATTAGATTGCGTAGCACTTGCCGTTACACGTGGACGTGAACTATTGTCAGATCGGCTTCTATCTCTGTCACAGACCACCATCCAACTACTTCTAATAGATAGATACGGACAGAGCCAATATATGCATACTTGTACCATCAGTTCATCACAATATCCGTTATGAGTGGGTAACTCTCTTATCACAGACATGGCTGGGGCCATCACTAAAAGATTATGTCTTTGTCCTTTCCCGACCATGATATTTAGAGTAGGGTAGGTAGGTATGTAGTTTTTATTATTGTCAAGCATTAGTTCTGTGAACCCTGTCATTGACGACGCACTGGCACTAGGATATAGCTCATTCATGATCTGGAATCTTTTACCTTTTTTCAATTTTCGACCCGAGCGGGGTTCGAACCAGTGAATTCTATGACACCTTTCACCTAGCGCTTGGGAGGCGAGTAGCTTACCACTAGGCCAGCATCCAGAGGACATAAATCCTCTTTCACCGGACTAGCTTTCAACTACCCATCTCACAACCACACAAATTGACTGGAATTGATGGTGTACATTTCAGATATTCTTACAGTTACGTTTTTCTGATATCCATTCTGCTATATCACCAAGCACTCGCAAGTATGTAGCTTTTATCATTGTCAAGCTCTATGAATCCTGTCATTGACGACTCACTGGCATACGGATATAGTATGTAGGTAGGCAGGTAGAGAGAAAATCTGTTTTCTGGCAGCTGCTCAAATATAGGCTTAGAGGGTCATAAAACACAACATGTAAATTCTTTTTCATTTCTGAAACATCTCAAATTAAAAGACATAAGATTTTTATATAAATCTGACTAAGGAAATAAAAAATAAAAGTAATTTTTGAATGAAAATGGCAATAAAAACTTTTCGGTAGGCAGGTTTTACCGGGTCGGTAGGAAAAGGACCAACAAACGATTTTTTGATGAGAGCCTGAAACTTAGTTTTTACAACTATTATAAGAAGCTATATATATATATAATGATTGCGAGACCACCACAAACTGTTGCATTGTGAACGTGTAACTACTTAGTGATCCTTTGCAACTCAATTAGCTGGATACTGCCATCAGCAATCCAGCAAGATGGCAACTATTCTTATGCGGCGACATCAATTTGGAACTTGAAAAACTTATGAATAACAAAGCAGATACGTATGCAGGACTCGACTTGCGTTCGTACGGTGTTGGCAAATGCAATGGTTACCCGACTCATTGGTTTATGATCCGAATTAAGGTATACACTGCTATATTACCTTCATACTGTATGCTTTTAATCCTCTCGTTTTAGGTTAGATAATATTAGTTGGCATGAATAGCATAACTTTAATGTCGATTTAAGATCCGAGTCTCTTTATCACCATATTCTAATAGAAATTATTACACCAATGGCCACTCATTTCACACGAGACTTGTATCCCGATCTCGTGTCGAAGGAGATCTCGCGAGACGCAAATGCCCACGCAACCACTCGCTATTTACATAGCTCTGATGGACACGTCGTCGTCTCCGGTCAGGAAACAGAAGCAGACGTTAGAAAAGCAATGGAGGAATCCAGTTTTAGCTATGCCACGTCAATCTTTTGCTAAGCGCCACCCACACTTCACCGGTCTTAGAATGGATCGATCTCTGAACTCCCTGACTCAATTTCCAGAAAACTATACAGATAAGTTGTTGAATATTTTGAAACTAATTTGATTAGGTGCTACTGCTGCCTATGGCAGCACTGAACAGAGCCCAGTCAAATTGGCTTCAAAATATGAAACAGCGTGTTTATTAAAGAGTAGACATACAATTCGTACAATAGCGCCTAGTCCGTCATCAATTCGGCGTTTGTGACGAACTTATCTACGTCATTCACTGTTGGGGATGATATAAATCATAGTGTAGATAGCAGCGACTGCGGCAGCGACACCAGCGCATGTACATTGTGAGAGGATGTCAATCACAGTAAAATAGAGTCATTAAATCTGTGGGGGCGGGATCTATCGCCTTGATTGTATACCGCCTTTGTAAATAAAGTTAGTTCAGATTTAGCACTTGAAGTAACTAGTATAGCGTTTCTGTACCTTCTCACGCCATATTCCAACCTGTTTCTATGTGGGATTAAACCCCTACATTTTGGTGCCGTAACCAGGATTAGTTAATTATGGCAGAGAAATCAAGGCTAGTTAAAGTAAGAGGAGTGTATCGTGGACAAATTACAAAACAGCAAAATAAAATTCCTGACATACCTGCTAAAGCTGTGCTCGATGATGAAGATCATGATACTATCGTCGCCGCACTCAGTACTTATAGTTTGGTGCCATTACTGAGGTGGACAAACAGATTATGGATTTACTCGAAACGGATGACGATGTGGAACAATTTCTCACGGAAGCGGACGATTACATCACCCAGAGTAAAGAACAACTGATCAAGTGTGAAAGACAAGTAAGTCGTAGATTTACTCCAGTTGACAATCCTAATTCAGATGGCACGTTTAACCCTTCGAATCGGAAAAGAAATATTAATTTGCCAAAATTAGCGCTCAAGAAGTTTGATGGTGACATACTAGAATGGCTTGAATTTCATGACACTTTTAGATCAGCAATTGACATGGACGATGGATTAACAAACGTACAGAAGTTTCAATATCTCCGTGCGCAGGTATTAGGTGAAGCCGCTAGAGCAATAAATGGTTTGTCTTTAACGGACAGTAATTACACACACGCCATGGATTTACTACGTATTCGTTATGGGCAGTCTCACAAAATAGTAAGCGCCTACATGAGGGCATTGTGGGAGCTGCGTAGGCCTAAAAATCCTATAAATTCTCTGCGTGATTTCAATGACCGGCTGGAATCTTTTATTCGTGGTCTTGCTACATTAGGCAAAACAGAGGACACTTATGGGGACTTGTTAGTTCCTGTCATTCTAGATAAACTTCCGCCAGCCATTCGAGGACAAATGACCAGAGAACACGGTAACTATGAATGGGACATTAAAGGGTTAAGATCCTCACTTCAGAAGGAAATAGATGCCATGCAGGCCGGTGACCTCAGCGAGGCCGTGGACTATAAAGGAGGTACACCATTCCACAGCAGCCTTCCACACACGTTCCTCTCATTCCCTTCGTAAAACGGAGATCCGTAATCAGACAGGGTCGAGTTTCACAAAGCAACTCCCTATACAGTGCGCGTTCTGCAAGGGATCGCATGCATCAGGGGATTTCCAGGTCATTTCTGATAAGCATAAACGCCATAAAATTGTAGTGCGAGACCGCTTATGTTTCAACTGCCTAGGCAAACACCGCGCAGCTGATTGCAAATCTAAGTATAGGTGTCGTATTTGCCAGCGCAAACATCACACCTCTCTGTGTAATGAATCAAAGTCTGACACCCATACACCAACGCCAGCTGCATCCAACACCATCGTAGAAAAACACACATCAACGGATGATACCAAGGTTTCCCTAGCAAGACTAAATGGACCTGTCCTATTAAAGACAGCGGTGGGAAATATTTCGAATGGACACGATTCAGCTACTGTCATTGTCTTGTTCGACGAAGGTGCGCAACGTTCCTTTATTACGCAGAAAGCTGCAGACATGTTAAGCCTAAAATGTCATGACATGGAGACTGTTCAGATTTCTGCTTTTGGCGGAAATACAGGATTACGACCATTGCCAATCACTAGCTTCATGTTACATACAGTTGATGATTCAAATGACATGGACATTAGCGCCCTAGTAGTTCCTAAAATCTCCACACCACTCAGAAACTATGTTAAATAATCTGTACTCGATTTGCCGTACTTACAAGGGTTAAAACTCGCATATTCACGCACACATGCAGATATAGACGAGATCTCAGTTCTTATCGGTGCAGACTATTATTGGTCTATAGTAGGAGATCATATTGTGAGAGGTTCCGGCCCGACAGCAGTCTCTTCTAAACTTGGTTATCTGTTGTCCGGGCCAACTTACGTGACGTCATCTAACCAGCGATCTAAACATACAGGCGTATATCATGTCAATATTGATTCCCATCGAGAAGAGGAGATCGGGTCACATAAATTCTGGGACTTAGAAACAATAGGAGTGCAAAATGATGAACTCAAATCAGTTATTGATCATGTAGACTATTCCAAAACTCATATTCGAAAGGAAGAGGGAAGCTACATAGCAAAATTACCCTGGAAATATGATCACTTGCCATTGCCAATTAATCGATCGGTGAGAGAAAATCGAACTCGTGCCATGATACAACGACTTTCTCCAGATTTACGCGAGGCTTACAATAACATTATTCAGGAGCAACTCTCACGTGGCTACATAGAACGCGTTGACAATGATGACACAGCGTGTGGACACTACTTGCCGCATAGAGCAGTGAAAAAGGATTCGGATTCAACCCCATTACGTGTAGTGTATGACTGTTCTTATTCACCAGCAAATGTACCTAGCTTGAATGACTGTTTACAAACAGGACCCCCATTATTGAACAATTTAGCAGCTATCATATTAAGATTTAGACTTCATCAGATAGCTATCACTTCTGATATTCAGAAAGCATTTCACCAAATCGGCTTGGACCGGGACGATCGCAAATACACTAAATTCTACTGGTTGTCCAATTACCATGACCCTGAAAGTGATTTTGATGTCTACCAGTTCACGGTCATCTTGTTTGGAGCAGTTTGCTCACCGTCCATCCTGAATTCCACTGTCCGTAACAACCTAGAAGCTAATCAATCAATCATTGCACATGACCTATCAAACAATATTTACGTAGATAATGTTGTTACAGGTTGCGACAGTGGGTGGGAAGCTATTCAGTACTACGATGACGCCAATGAAATAATGTCAGCAGGCGGATTTCAGTTACGAGCTTGGTCGACAAATTCTCTAGAATTGCGAGAGTACATTAAACCTGACAACTCGATGGAGACAAAATCTGAGGTTAATGTGCTAGGAATTCAATGGGATACCGCAGCTGATTGTATTTCCTATCGACATAATGTTGCGATTGCTAGTAAAGACGAAGTAATCACCAAGCGAACCGTAGTTAAAGTAGCTGCATGCATTTATGACCCTCTAGGCTATTTTTCACCAATTCAGGTACGAGCGAAACTATTCATACACACACTATGGAAATCTAAATACGATTGGGATCAACCAATTTCAGACGATCTAGTAAGCGAATGGAAGGAGATCGTCGATGATCTTTCTTGGATAGTCAGCGTTAAATACGAAACTCGAACGACAATCTTTCAAGCATAATTCAGACCCAGATTCTGCATACGAACTGCATGCGTTCGCTGATGCGAGCAAAGTGGCATACGGTTGCGTTGTGTACATACGCGATGTGCGTCATGAAGAAGCTTCTATCGTGATGGCAAAATCACGAATTACGCCCATCAAGGAATTAACCATTCCACAACTTGAATTATTAGCAGCGCTAATAACATCGAACTTATTAAATTATGTACACAAATCGATTGCACCGTAACGGAACTTATTTACGGAAATGACAATCTCGTTCGATCTGCTAAAATCAAAATGGACAAAGGTGTTACAAACCATCCGATAAATAAGCTATACCCCCTAGAAGTATCAGTTGTAGTAACGCCTGATACTAACCGTGTCGTGCCAGACATTAATCCTCACCACAATTCGATACAACAACAAGATTCAAACAAACGGCCATCTAGAGATGCGGCAGTGATTGCAAGAGAGAAAATCAAGATTATCTCTAGCTCATAAGATTGTTGATTGTGTTTTCACTGCATTATTGTTTTCCTGTTTAGTTTCATTTGAAGATTGTACGACTGGAATGACTTGCAGATATGGTTTTCATTTCACATCATTGTTCTACACTATATTGAGTTTGCAGATGTGCAGATTCCGTTTAAACCTATTAAATGTTGAAACCCGATGTTTGAACATATTAAGATGTTTAGACTGAAGTGTGCATACACGTATCATGTGTACAGGGTGCCTATCCATTATTACTCAACTCGGACCTTATTACGCTGATTACGTCTAATTGTGTACTGTGTCGTCATATGTAACATTTTATTATTTTCAAGTAATTATACGTTGCATTTATTAATAGTTCAAGCGTTCAGCTCCACCTTTCGAGGCGGGAGTATGTTGGGAATGATATAAATCATAGTGTAGATAGCAGCGACTGCGGCAGCGACACCAGCGCATGTACATTGTGAGAGGATGTCAATCACAGTAAAATAGAGTCATTAAATCTGTGGGGGCGGGATCTACCGCCTTGATTGTATACCGCCTTTGTAAATAAAGTTAGTTCAGATTTAGCACTTGAAGTAACTAGTATAGCGTTTCTGTACCTTCTCACGCCATATTCCAACCTGTTTCTATGTGGGATTAAACCCCCACATTCACGACGTTATTATGACGTCATGATACACGTCATGTGATTGATGGATAAACTGGTAACATCTATTGTGGCCTTCTCTAATACATTTCCCAGGGTTCATTGTTCATTTCCATGGATGTTGCCACTTTGTCCATCGCCTTGTGCCGATAGTCGGAAAATGAGGGTCAACTGAGAGAACAAAAATGTGGAAAACCGAAATTATGAAAAGTATGCTACTCCCCTCGTACGAAACTGATAAAATAGGCGCGGTGGGCGAGTGGTTAGGGACCTTTTCCCGTAACTGTGGTTCATGGGTTTGTTACCCTATCGGGCCGCCGCATTGTGTTCTTGAGCAAGTCGCCTAACCGCGTTGCTCCAGTCCACGGACCTGTAAATAAGTACCCGTGGTGGCATAACTCTCTGCGCGCCTGTATATGGCTGCCGCCAAATGGATTGTCAAATGAACAGGAGTAAATTCCTTAAAATTCTCGTATTCCATTAATTATATACACTTTTGCACGAGATATGAGATGCGTGTTGATTTCTGTCAGGGTTGTTTTGATTTACTCAAATCGATTAAATCACATGATTAAATCAACGATTAAATCAAGCTGAAAAAATCAACTTTTTTTTTTCGATTTTTTCCTGCGCAACTCATCTCATTTGCACTATAAAATTTCTAGATTTTTTTTTGATTTGTTAAAAGTTATTGTAGCTATTGTTTCAGATAGTTAATAGGCCTGGTTATACAATATTATGCTAATATAAGAACTAAGAAGCTTTATTTCTCTCAGTTACAGTTAGTGGAAACTTTCCTTAGTTGTTATTTGATGCGTAAACACAACACAGACAAATACTATTTATAACAGTTCTGTGGATATTATTTTTAACTGACTTGACTTTGACTGCTGCCAGCCACTAGACAATAATTTCACTAGACAATAATAACTCTAGACCAGCTGAATATTTTCAAACAGATTGGACCGACAGTTATTGCCGACTACATTCAGTTAAATTGTATTCAAAATATTTTATACTATGTCCAGAGTTATACAGCCTTATACAAATTTTTTTTACAAAATATTAAGACGGATAAAATGTAGCCCATCAAGTGTGGGCAAAACATGGTTACGGTAGCGTAGGCATGTTTATTAGAAATTTGGTCAATGATCATGACCTGTCTAGTAGAACTGCAGTTATTTCAAAATGTGACAACAAATTAAAAAAATGTCTTATGAACAACAAGATCAAATCCTGGGATGCTTATTGTTATAATACATTTTAATAGTATAAATAAGGTCAACATTGATTATAGAGTGATTAAATTCTATTTAGTTCCGAACATGAGTGCATGTAAAAAAATCAAAATAGTTCTAGTAAAAAAATCATAAAAATCATAAAAATCGAAAAAATCTGATTAAATCGAAGTTTTTCCAACCCTGATTTCTGTTCAATTTTCCCAGCATGCAATGCTATCCAGCGTACAATGCTACCCATCATGCAATGCCCTGACTCCATAATTGTTGTAACTATTGGACGCCAATGGTTTCTACGGCTGTAGTAGTAGAAACATCCTACAGCTGCAATCAGTCCTTCTTCGCTTTTGCCCACTGTGTCTTGTCCTCAGCCAAAATCCTTAGCTTCCTCAGGTCCATTCTTGACTTGAGTGTACCTAATCCTGCTTTCTCGAGGTCACCTCGCAGCACGCGTAGCAGATTTATGCAATGACGTCCTCTCCTGGCTCTGTATTTTCTGGCTCCGAGTAGGGCAAATTCCAAGGCTCTCTGTGCTGGTGTGTCTTCTGGCATCCTTAACACATGGCCAAACATGGACCATCTTTGCTGGCCGACCTTTACAGAAAGTGGCGGCGTATTACACATCTTGTATAGTGCATCGTTGGAAATTATGCTCTCTAACCATCATATACGCAGGTTGCATTGTGTAAACGTAGTTTTTTTTACCAAGGGCATCTTTGATCTACGAATCCATAGCTTCCGGAAGGACTGGAAAGCTATGTTCCCCATGACGCAGCGTGCAGCAATGTCAGCAGTACTGCAAAGCAGTGAGCCCAGGATTTTACTTTTTCTCCATGGGTCGCCACCACGGAGTGGATCGTAATTTTCTTTAGTTTCATGCTCTGTAGATAGGTATATGTGGGTGAACTCTGTTTTGGATTCATTTATAAAGAGAATCTCAATTTTTAGTTTGCTTGCAGCTATTGGGGGAAGCTCGTCAAGGGGTTTCTTTTCCTCATCTATAAAGTCCACATCGTCAGCATATTCCATCTCTAGCGGCATGCCCAGTATTGACACTGGGGTGTTTGGTCTTGTGGAGTTTTCCCGCACGGATTTCAATGCATCAGTAACGGGTGAAGCGCACAGTGGATAGACCATCTCCCTGTGGGGAGCCGATTGATGTATCAAACTCTACAGACTTCACTGACTTGACTCGTACTCTCAGCTTGGTGTCTGCAAGCAGTAATCTCACTAGTCGTAGCTCATCTTCATTGCAACTGGCCTGGTGCAGTACATTTAGGATCTTTGAGCGTTTAATTGTCTCGAAGGCTCGTGACATGTCAATGCCCATTTTGTGGAAATCCCAGTGTTTGGACATGGCTACCGACACAAGCATGCGTTGAGCCCATACAATGTCTGCACAGCTGCGTCCACGATTGAAGCCACTTTGACATGATCCGGTGAAGTCGTCGATCTTGTCTCGGATGCGGCATAGAGTAACATTGGATAGGATTTTCCGTATGCTGTTAAGGAGCACAATGGGCTGCAGATTGCCTGGGGGCCAGGTGGCTTCTTGGGCTTGGGTAGCGAGATAAGGATGCCTTGGCCTACAGCGTCGTTGGGAAGGTGGTGCATAAAAGCTGAATTTACTATGTGCGTGATCGGTTTTGAGATAATGTCACTTGCATATTTGAATAGTTTATTGCTCATGCCATCAGGTCCAGATGCACGTCCATTTTTCAGGGATTTAAGTGCCTTCTCAACCTCTGCTGTATTAATTGGTGTTAGTAATGGCCTGGGGTCTCCTGAGAATGAGTGCAAGGGCTCATCATCGTGGTCAGTGAACTGTTCCTTGAACCATTCTCGAATTACCTCAGCTTTGCCTTGGTCAGTCCTGATAGTGTCCTTCAGAGTTGTGTACATTTAGTGGTGGTATGTAGTCAGCACCTCTCAGGGCTCGGGCTGCCCGAAACATTTTGTGGCAGTCATCCATGGCAGTGATTTTATCTGCTAGGGCGTCTGCTTGTTGGATAGCAAGATCTTTTAAGCGTTCGCTAATGTGGCGCAGAATGTTATTGCGTTCCTGGCGTGGTTTGGTACGATCTTCACTTTGGCCACTTTGATAGAGGCGCAGACGTAATGCTTTCTGTTCTGCTGACAGTTTTACTACGAGAGGGTCGTCAGTATACCTAGTTCTGTTGTTTTTAGAACACTTATGGTGCTAGTAGCTGATGACTCCATTGATATCAGTATTTTGGTCAGGGCTTCGTTTGGATCAGAGCTGACGTCGATGTTAGCTATCTGCTCCCCGAGGGCCTTTTTCTACACGTGCAAATAGTCATTTGTCACTCAGCTCTGGAAGCGTAAACATGCATGTAGAATATATTGACGGCCGTATATTAGACAGCCTGCATTTCAATACTGTTTAGCGCCTATGGAAATGGTGCGAAAAAACTACAAATCTATTAAAATTGAACGAAAATATATAAGAAACCTGGCTGCTCGCGTCCTTAATGTTACTGCGCACGAGTGATAGTACTGCACCCATCAATTGTTGTCCAAATCTCTACTAATTTACATTTTCTACATTACAAAAATGTGCAGGGTCATCTGGCTGACACTATGTCAAACACGTTTGTGTATACACCGTTTAACCTATCTATTCATGTGTTGGCTCATCAGAGAGTGAGTACTAAGAATGTCTTCACTTAATACATGTTATGCTGTGTGGCGCAAGGTGGTGGTTCTTTAAGATGGCTGGTCATATGACGTCACATCTTACAGAACCACTATCCTGTGGCCCAAAACGCAAGCATAGACATTATCGACAAGTTTAACTGTGGTTTCTTTATACAGTTGGATTACTGTTTTAAAATATGAAAAATAAGTCACGGGTGATCTGACCTTTATGCCTAAGGTCATGGTTGTACCTATGGCTAAAGGTTGCACATGAGTGACCTAAACATCATCATACTTAGGGGCCTAACGGATGAATTCAGTCTTAGCTATGCCCCTCCCATCCCTGAACTCACAGAATCCCAATTTTATGGTAACTACACAGCAAATCCTTTGACTATTTTGAAACTAATTTGACTGGGGGATGCATGCTGGATAAATTATGAGGAAATACACACATTTTCTAGATCTTCTGAAAATTTACCTCTGTTTATTGCGACATGATAACTTTATTTTCCACACAATCTAGTACATTTTAAGCGATACTCTAAGTGTAGTTGTGGTTTATCATTACTGGCACAAATGTCTCAACTCCTCAAGAAAATCTTACAGAATGACAGTGGGAAGAGCACCAGGTGATAGACGGCACTACTCCAAGGGAGGAGAGACTAGCAAAGAATATGCATAACATGTATGGCTGGCTAAAGTAAGCAAAGAGAGGTACCTCGGAGTAACCATCATTCGAAGACCATATGGGCGAGAAGGTAGACAACGCAAAACAAACTGATGGGAGTTATCCGAAGGTCGCTCATATACCTGGATCTGGAGACATGCTGGCTTTGTAGAATATTGCTAAGACAGCATATGGGATACGCATACTCAGTCTGACACCCGCTATGCAGAACATGTTTCTATCAGAAGAGGTGAGAAAAATACAACCAAACTTATTACGGAACTAAAGTACCTGAGCTACGAAGAAAGATTGAGAAAACCCTAGCGCCCGTCATTATATAGGGTACCGATGAGCGCGAGTAGATATTAATGAAGTTTTCAAGATGCTAATTGGTAGGCTATGTAGGATACAGACATGAGCCCAGAATTACCATGGCGAGTTTCAGCAACACGGGGTCACCACCTAGTGGTGCTTACAAATAGGGCTAGAACAAAGCTGAGACAAAGCAGCTTCAGCATCAGAATAGTGTAGCCATGAAAAAGCTGTAAATGTGCCTACAGAATTTGTCAATTATGCGTCAGCTAGCATGCATACGACAACAGCAAGTTAAACAGCACAAATCCCCGACTCCTTCGTCAATTAATCACTGAATGAATCCACTATCCCATCAGCCTGGGGACAAGCCAATATCAAAACTCTAACGTAGTATCCATCTTAAAATGGTGACAATTCAAAACCAACTAACTACAGGTCCCTCGCACTGACCGGAGTATCCTCAAAGATGCTCAAACATAGGGGAACATGAGGCAAATCGGGGGGGGGGGATAACTTTCTAATGCCATAAAATTAACAGACTTAACAACTTTGAAACCTTATTGAAAATATGAAAAACTCATAGCTCTTTCAAAACAACAAAGCATATCCAGTTCTTTTCCAAATATAAAACGTTAAACTAAGACAAACTAAAATGTAACTTTGCCCTGTTTTGCCCCCTGCTTGGGGCAAAATAGACCACTGTCTGGGGCAAATCCGGAACTACCTAGCCATTGCAGAAAGAAACACAACGGTGTAAGGATTGAACACTAAGTAACATGATTAAGTTGTGCCATGTCGGTTACAAATGTGATCAAGCCATGAGTATTAAAATGATACCTATTTCCAACGGTTATATGCATTTTTGACTTCGCCGTCCTCAACTCCGGGGCAAAAGCAATGTACCCACTACTGACACTCTTCACTTGCAATCCATTTTATGTCGACCACGAGTAAAAATCGCCACAGAAAGCCATTATACGGCGGCATCATTGTTCTTTGCAATGCATGCTTTTTAGCTTTGGGTCTGCCAATTTTCTTCACTCGTTTCGCTGGCTTTGAGGCATCGTGACTTTCGTTAAAGCCTGTTGCTGTTGCCACTGCTGTGGCTGCTGCTGTTGCTGCTGCCGCTGCCGCTGCTGCTGCTGCTGTGATTGTTTGTAAGGCGAATCAGTTGGCGTGGGCACCTCCTTACTTCTGACCAGTCTTTGGAACAGAAGCAATCTTCTCGGCAGATATCTTGAAAGTTCGCTGAGGTGGCCAGATTCCTATTTTTTACAACGACGCACAATGGCAGGGTGCATTAAAGCTATTTCCACAAAGCCAACAAACTGATACTGTGTAAAACAGTCCAGATAAGTGCAGGGCCAAGATTATACTTCGTTGCCATAGTAAGCCCTCAGGGGCTCCATAAAACCCATGTCTAGTGGCTAAAATCGATGGCTGCAGTGGCGTGGGAAGCATAACAAAATGAGGTCAGCTTAAATGCATTCCAAGTTCTGGGTATACTACTATGGGTGTTACACTGCGACCATCTAGAGGTTAAAAGTCTCTCAAACCATTACAACAAACTTTCTTTCTGAATCCACCCACTTGAGTAACATTCAGCCCAAGGACCTGGTCGAGCTCCATCCATAAGCTCTGATCTTATGCTTCCGAGGGAATATCAGCATAGATGAACCACCTGTTCCAATGCAAATCACAGCCATGACAAGATGTCCCCGCTCATCTGACGTTGCAGGCAGTTAATATCTTCATTTGTATCTTCATTTTCACACTCAGTAAGGGGCAGAATGGGGACCTCAACATCCTTCTTCTGGGGCAAATGGGCCAATGTCCTCGTATTTCCCCAAGGTAATAAACTCCAACAATGTTTGACTAGTGACTACATGCGCGAGCCTTACAGAATTGCCTGCGCCTCTCACTCATAATTAAGCCAAGTAGACTAGCTTTCGAACAACATACATATCATTTCAATCCCAATTTTCCTAGTGAGATTGAAAACATATAGTAAACAGCCATGATTTTTAAAGAAATTTGTCAAAAATCAACTTTGTCAATCTGTTCTTGCTTGAAACGGATTTATGGCTAAAACACGCACTAGACTAGGTAGCCATGATGTCAAGGTTATTATAAAATGCGAATTACATGTGGCAACAGGAAAATACGGCAGTTATCGTAATGTTCCCTTTCGCCCAGTGACCCCGTTCTGACCAATGTTCCCCTATAGGTATCCCACAAATCAGGGATCATCTTAACAATCAGAATGGAATATTTGGAAACTAATTTGACTGGGCGCTGTTTGGATAGCACCCAGTCAAATTAGTTTCAAAATATTCAATCGCTTACCTGTATCGTTTTCTGGAAACTGAGATTCAGAGAGTGCAGGGTTCGATCACTCCCAACACAGGCAAAGCGTAGGTGGAGCTTAGCTAGACACTGGCGGGGTATGGTTAAAACTGGATTTCTCCATTATCATCTATGGGGAAAAACCACATCCGATTAGTTCAAAGAGAAAACGTGAAAGTCAATTGTTGCTAACATCTGATGGCATCACTAAACACAATGGACCTTTCCAAGTTTATCCATCCATCCATCATATGACGTCATAATCAACTACGTGATGTGTATGATGACGTCACGAATGCCTCGACATAGTCCATCTTTAACGATTAATAGTCCGACACGTTGAACGAATTGTAGGTTTTTACCATCTAATAAACATTCTGTTGAATATTTTGAAACCAATTTGATTGGGCGCTGTTGCTGCCATAGGCTTACCTGCATAGTTTTCTGGAACTGAGATTGAGAGTCAAGGAGTCCAGAGATCGATTGATCAACCAACAGGGACGAGATGTGGATGGAGCTTAGATAGAGATAGCTAAAACTGGAACGGTTGACATGGCGATTATATATCTTGTTAAAGCAGTTGACAAAATTGCATATCAAAGATTATTTTTAAAATTGGGTTACGATGGCCTTTACGGTTGCATACATAAATGGATCAGATCATTCCTTAATGGACCTTTCCAGTTTATCCATCCAGCATCTGACGTCATATGACGCCATAATCAAATGCCATGGGCAGCAACAGCACATGGTCAAAGTAGTTTCACAATATTTAACAGCTTACATGTATAGTTTTCTGGAAATAAATAATCAGGGAGTTCAGGGATCGGTCGATTGCACCATGAGTGAGGTATGGGCATAGCTTATCTAGAGATGGGCGAGGCATAACTAAAACTGCAACGGTTCGTTGCCATCAACAGTATGATGTTTTGAATGACGTAACATCAACACCATCTGATGTAATATCAGGAGTACTGCAATGGTCTGGTCCTGGAACCCACCCTCTTCTGACATATGTAAGTTCTATAGCTCCGGCCTGCGAGCCACCACCCAACTGTTTGTTTACTTGCTGACGACCGTGTATTGTATAAACCTAGGCCTATTACATCTGCCGATGACCACCACATAATACAAGATGATCTTAAGACTTTTGTATCATGGACCCACACCTGATAGATAAAATTTAATGTAGAGAAATGTGCCATCGTACAAATAAGTAAGAAGCGCATAAGGAAAGAAGCTGATTATACCAGGCCAGGTGCTTAATAATAGCGCAACACCATCCATACATGGGAGTAAAATTAACTGACGAGATAGAGTACAATCCCATCACTCATACGGGTTTTAGGATTAATCTGGGGAAGTTTGAAGAAATGTTCGATAAAGACTACATTACATTAATGTTGCAACAACTGCAATGTGACTCATTGTACCAAGGTAGAGCAAGACCCAATGCAACACTAATGTATCAAATACTGAATCGACTAGTAGCAATACGACATTTATACCACCCAATCCCGACAAGCCGAAAGGGGTGTGTGGGGGGGGGGGGGCCCACGAAATTGGGCCTAGATTACCCCCAAAACTGCAGCGCCGTGTGTGAGTAACAATTCACGCTAATTTTAATGAAATATTTTTATGTGTATGTGTTTATTTTCACTAAATGTGTGATATAAAATCCAAAATTGATACAGACATTCTGTGATATACCTTTTACAATTTTCTCAAAGTGAATGAATTATGTAGATATTTCAACAGGACCAGTAGTGCCACCTATAGGCAAGAATTTGCATTTTTCCAAAAGAGATATTTTGAGCCATATTTGATTCAGATTTTAATTAGGATCACTTGATTTTGGCAGGTAGGTTTTTCTAGCCCACAAAAACTATTTTACACCTATATTTTTATTCAACACGCCACTAGAGGCATTTCCTTTCATCCGACATAAAACACTTAAATGTTAGGATCCTGTCTCCCACAATTCCTATGGCATGCACATAAATCAGCGCACGCCAGATTTGCCTTGTAGCATTTACACCGACCAGGGCATGTTACTTTATAACCACAGTGGATTATCTCATGACATGCTTTACTGGCTTGTGGTAAAGACGACCATTTAGGAGACCATCCGTGGCTAGTTTGTTCTCACTCCCATAAGGCAGGAGAGGGAAGCTGTAGTTTTGCAGTTAATACCTGTCCCCATAGAAAGGCAGCTTGAAATTGTGCTCGTTTTATGTGCTGCGTCAATGAGCATAGTGTTGGTGGAATGTTCTCAAGTGGCCTGATCCCTGAAGCAAACGTGAGTTTCCTGGCTTCATTAATATGAGTAGCTGAAGACGTCTTTGAATAGAGTAAAACGACGTAGCGTTCAAGACAATGTACAATTTAGTCATCAATCTCTTCGGGGCTTCTAGATTGAGATAAGAAGCTTTGCACAGCCTCTGGAAATGCAGTCCATACATCCCAGGATGTTCCTTTTCCTCATCTGGTAAACGACGATGTTGTGTCACACCCTGTGAATGCATGAAAGAAGCAACGATGCTGCTTTTTCATGCCCGAGGCTTGATGAAATTGTATGTGCAGGAATACATCGATAATGTTTGCCAACTCCAAATGACACCCAGATCTCAGAAAACTGCACTGCTTGAGCTTTGGCCACTGCGAGGACCAAAATATCAGTGTCCAACAGTTCTGAGAAGCAGTTTCACGTGGCCATCATAGCAGCATGCAGTATCATTCTAGTGTCCGCCTTCTCATGGTTACAGGGGTTCATGGATGCAGTTGACTCTTTGTCACACTGATGTGCCGTGAGAACCTCATCAAGATATGTAGTAAACAATTCTTTTTCACCTACATCTATTGCAGAAAGCTTTTGTGACAGGAAGCAGAAGAGCTGCTTCTTATTTTCATCATTTCTAAAGAACGCTGGCCAGTTTTGAGGGATTGTTGTCTTAACTGAGACACGTCTTCTCGACCCTGTGCTACGAACTTCCAGCGTTTGTTCATTTTTTTATGGGATCAAAATGGTTTCAGCATTTTCATCAAATGTACGAACTGATGCTGGCTTCAACATGTTGATTATAACAGCACCATCGAGTATTTGGACTGTTTTGCGTGTTTGGTCTTCACCAAAGACCTCGCCGCACATAGCTTCTATGCATTTCCGTGGCAAGACAGTGATGGTGGTTCTTGCTGGTTCTCATGCTCGGAAAACTGTTCGAGGTCGTCATTCCGTGACTGGCATGATATGTAAAGCCTTGCGAACAGCCTGCAGTCTCGCTTCAGTGAGCTTACTTGGGGCTTTGATTTAGATTTAGATTTTGCGTTAGATTTAGCAAACAGTGGTAAGTTATTCTTGGTGATTGTATCTGAGAACGGACAGCAGTTAACACAACTGATGCGCTCATTGACAAACTGCTGGTACTGTTTTCATCCAAGGTCCTTAACTGTTGTAACTGTTGAAACTATTCTCTCATCCATGATATCATATGGTGTCTAAAGGGAGATTAGAACTGCACTCAAGAAATGGGTTCTCCAGATCTCCACACACTTGGATAAAAGCTTTGACATCTTTGGCAAATGATTCTTGAATATGAGCAACTTGTTCTTGATGTTTAATGCAGACAAGTTCTGTATCCATTGTCTGTTCAAAGTCAAATACTACACGAGACACCTCCGGACCTGCTAGCATCCACCTTCTCAAGGCCGCAGGATTTTCTGTCAGGCCGACAGCACCTCCATCTCCTTTGACATACTCATGTGGTTGTTCATGTGACTGATCGGGGGCCATCAGTGAGAAGTTAAGTGTTGACCGCCGAACAACAAAGTTCCCTTTCTGGAATTCCTCATAGTCTGATGTGAGTCTTTGAGACCTACTATGGCCCGCGCATGGATTGGCAACCATCGTGCATAGTGGGCATGGGCTAGTGCAAGACACCACAGGCTAATTTTATCCAATGTGTCCAAGTACACATCAAGATTTCCTTCACGCTGTGACTGTACCAAGTTGTTCAAAAGTTCTTGTAGTTCCATTGTTATACTACAATACATATATACTGAGCAACAGTGAATTTTGGTTTGTTGTATTAAAACTATGCGTCCATTTATAACCAAATTTGCAGGCATGTTTCGTCAATGTAATGTCTCGCTGATCATGAAGAAATGCAAATTATATCTTGCATTTCTCGGCTGCACGCTCACTGCATGTGAAAATGCATTTTTCATGCACTGGCCCACATTGGCGGGTAGCGAAGGCAAAAATTCACCATATTGCAAAAGCAGATAACGAACGCTAACAGAAATGCTTAAAAGTTTACCATACCGAACATGGGCTGCCACCCAGGACTATCCGAAAATCAGTGCCATGAAGCAATGGGAAGACTCGCTGCTGGGCAGAGCGTTCGCACTTTAATGTTCATGCCTCAACCATTTCCCGTCTCCGCCAACGTGAGCAGGAAACTGGACATGTTAATGACCGACCATGATCTGGCAGACCGATAGCAATTAGCACAAACTTGTCCTCACCAAGAATGCGTGTCCAGGCCCATTGGATCTGCTTTGCTAATGTGTACAATGGTTGATCGAGGACGAGCCAGGGAACTTGACCAGGATTAAGATGTTGAATGGCATCATTAACGATAAGCATCGAGTGTTTTATCATAGTGACAGTGTGAGAATTCTCATAAAATAGTGGCATCAGAGCTATGTTTGGTTTAGGTCATACGTCTTGCATTTGTAAGGCGGCATGGAATGTGGCCCATGCCAGAAAGTCATCCTTGGTAAGGCTATCCTTGCCCAGCAGCTCAATAACTCTCTCAAGTCACTGTCGCTCAGGGTTGTCTGCCTGATAAAAATGTTGTCCGTCAGTTTGAACGGGACCATCTCTCTGTGGCACACTTGTCATGTGATGAGATTACAGTGGGTGGAACTATAGTATAGTTTTCTGGGAGAGTCCCAACAGTCGTTTGCATGCAAGTGGAATAAACAGATCTGATCACATCCTGTCCGATGCCTGAACATGACTGAGTCAGATGGTTAGTGAGAGAAATTTCAACACCATGGAACTACTACGGCTGTGGTAAATACACGTTTCTTCAGGCTTGGTGGACAAACCATACCTTGCTCTTTGTAGCGAGCACCTACTGTACTACCTAGATTGGTGGATATTGTAAGCACACGGGCATACGAAATGGATAATCCGAGCTCATGTAATCTTTTAACTAGTTTCTTCTTCCGCGCTAATGCATGCATCATCAGGCCAGGATAGGTAACAACTGGTGTTTCTTGGTCTACATTGTGCCGTACGTTTTCTGCATTTGAACTGCCTTTCTTCACACTGTTATAGATTAGCAACTGAGATATTACACTGGCAGAACAACTACGTCAGTAGTAATGGGTGGTTATGTGCGTTATTGTTCTTTTTCGAGAGAACAATGACGCACAGCCGCCTAGAGTGTAGAACAATGACGCACAGGCGCCCAGCGAAAAGAACAATGACGCACAGCCGCGCAGCGAAAAAGAACAATGGCGAACATCCGCACACGTTTGAGAGTTTTGATAACAATGACGCACATCCGCACACGTTTTTTGGATTTGCAACACTGTGGAATGTTCTATTATTTTGAATTAGTTAACCCTTAAAAGTTTAAAAGTTGTGTATTTTACGTTTAAACGTAGTGGCGGCGCTCCCCCCTCCGTGGTTATCTACCGTTGTAAAAATAATAAGAGATGATGTATGATAATGTAAAATAATAGAGTTTAAGAGGTGGTTCGAGAATGGCGGTCGTAGGAGGAGGATGAGGAGGGGGAGTTTGAGGATGAATGCAATGCCGGCCGGCCGAGTGGTCTGATAGTAAACTGTAGAATATTTAGAGATTGCCTGTAAGCTGTTACTGTCTTAGCAACAGCTACCAGATAGATTAGTAACAAAATAGATTTTAAGAGGTGGTCTGATAACGGAGGTCGTATTAGGTTGAGGATGTATGAGGAATTACGGTATTGATGTTTGAAAATAATTTGACTGTTTCGTCGCTAACGTTATTAGTAAACTGTAGAATATTTAGAGACTGCCTGTAAGCTGTTACTGTCTTAGCAACAGGTACCAGACAGATTAGCAACAAAATATTAAAAATAATGTATTAATGGTATGTTCGGTTGGAATGGTAACCAAGACATGGTGGTGATGGATTGTATCATGGGTTAAAAAAGTTAACCCTTTCACCGATGAATATATATCTCATTTTCATCGATACCATACAGGAAAACTGTTGAATATTTTGAAAATAATTTGACTGCCTGTGTCAGTTGAGGATGAATGTTATAGTATTCCTCCTCAGTTGATATTGCTGGATGATTATGAGGGCGATGCTAGCGTACTTGTTTACAAGGTATGCATGATGTACGAATATTTTGATAATTTGTTGCTGAATATTTTGATAATTTGAGTGGTAGCTGAATATTTTGATAATTGGTTGCTGAATATTATGATAATCGGTTGCTGAATATTTTGATTGGTTGCTGAATAAATTGATTGGTTGCTGAATATTTTGAAAACGATTTGACTGTGTAAATTTTAATTTCTTATTAGGCGATATTAGGTAAGAGAGAGGTGGTCTTATAACGGAGGTCGAAGTAGGAGGGAGGAATGCTATCTAGGCCAGCAAAATGTGTTCCCCAGTCATTTAATTTTCAAAAATCAGACACGTACACAGTAATTTGTCCTATGCTATTATATAGATAGTGTTATCTATCGTATTTATGTCTCTAAAATGGCAGTCATTTAATTATTAAATTTTCAAAAATATGGACAAAATGCATACCTTGTCAATGGCAATGCATTAATCGACCACGAACATTAGCGTACAGATGCCCATTTAGAACAGTAGCGTTGGTATTGATAATAGTAAAATAATAGAGTTTAAGAGGTGGTCTGATAACGCAGGTCGTAGGAGTATGAGGTTGAGGATGTATGAGGAATTACGGTAGGATATTGATGTATATTTTGAAAATAATTTGACTGTTTCGTCGCTAACGTTATTAGTAAACTGTAGAATATTTAGAGACTGTCTGTAAGCTGTTACTGTCTTAGTAAGTAACAGCTACCAGACAGATTAGTAACAAAATATTAAAAATAATCTTGTATTAATGGTATGTTCGGTTGGAATGGTAACCAAGACTTGGTGGTGATGGATTCATTGGATTGTATCATGGGTTAAAAAAGTTAACCCTTTCACCGATGAATTCCCCATATCTCATTTTCATCGATACCATACAGGAAAATTGTTGAATATTTTGAAATTAATTTGACGTTGCTAACGTTATTAGTAAAACTATTTTTGTTGAATATTTTGATTGACTTTTAACCGTCATTACGCACAAATTGTTTTTAAATACTTTGCAATAACGTCAGACGTTTTAGATACGATGGTTAAAATGTGGTCATTATGTCTCTGAGGGTTCCGTGTGTTTATAGAATTGTATGTCGAGCGTACTTATGCTTAAAAGATTATTTGGTGCGTATGATTTATCCATACGTCTCGAATAGCCGTGAGATCAATCTTGAATCGAGATACAAACATACCATGTGTTAAGGAATACTATAAGAATGTACCTCACGTCTCGTTCTAAGCACAAGATCTTACAATGTCCTCGCAGAGAGTTTGTAAAAAATCGATAATAACGCCTGCATCCGCTCACTGGCTATTGCTGTTTACCGACGCTTAAAGATACAACAATTAAGAGCGACATTACAAGCGTAGTATCATAATCATAGATTGCAGTTTACTACAAATATAAATATATCCTTTTGGCTACAGAGCAGTGATACGTTATAACCATGTTTTTTACTATATAATTCAGTCCTGCCCTAAGCGACCACCTCGTGTTGCGCCATTACATGGACGATATTAACCCTTTTAGCCCTCGAATTTCTTCAAGAAAATGTCAATTTTCTTCATCATAGTACAAGAGAAGACTATTTTTGAAAATTTATCATCGGAATGACTGGCACTGCAGGCTATCCATTTGTCTAGTCATTGCACCGGCAAACACCCCCTCCCCCACCCCCACCAACCACCATCATCATCACCAACACCCAACACCACCACCACCACCACCACCACTACGACCTACACCCAACACCATGCATTAACCCCACCACCACCACCCATGCACCCGCCAACCCATAGTGAATTTCTTCATATTCATACTTGCATCCTTAGAGAAGGCTATTTTTGAAAATTTATCATGGGAATGACTGGCACTGTAGGCTATCCATTTGTCTAGTTATTGCGCCAGTAAACACCCCCCACCAAACACCATTATCATCGCCAACACCCACCACCACCACCACCACCACCACCACCACTACGACCTACACCCAACACCATGCATTAACCCCACCACCATCACCACCCACGTACCCGCCAATCCGTAGCAAATTTCTTCATATTCATACTTGCATCCTTAGAGTAGGCTATTTTTGAAAATTAATCATCGGAATGACTGGCACTGTAGGCTATCCATTTGTCTAGTCATTGCGCCAGTAACACCCCCCACCAACCACCACCACCACCACCACCACCACCACCACCAACAACACCAACACCAACACCAACACCACCACCACCACCACCTCCACCACTACGACCTACACCCAACACCATGCATTAACCCCACCACCACCACCACCCACGCACCCACCAACCCATAGCGAATTTCTTCATATTTATACTTGCATCCTTAGAGAAGACTATTTTTGAAAATTTATCACCGGAATGACTGACTCTGACAGCTATCCATTTATCTAGACATTGTGGTCGGAATGTGTGAGAGCTCTGTGTTTGAAAAAATGGCATATGGGTTGGAGAGGGTATGTCAATGAGGATTTAATAAAGGTCACGCTCGTATGCACACATGTTAATACGCGACTCTGCTAGTTATATGTTGTACCCTTGTGCGTTCATGCAACACTACGACCTACACCCAACACCAGGCATTAACCCCAACAACAACACCCACCCACCCGACAACCCATAGCGAATTTCTTCATATTCATACTTGCAGCCCTAGAGAAGACTATCTTTGAAAATTTATCATCGGAATGACTGGCTCTAAAATGTATACATACATGTGCGAACGCATGCGGTCTGCATGTTGTGAATTTGCGGGCATATGTTGCGGATTGCGGGCGCATGATGCGGATTTGCGGGCATATGTTGCGGATTGCGGGCGCATGATGCGGATTTGCGGGCGTATGTTGCAGATTTGCGGGCGCATGATGCGGATTTGCGGGTGAGTGTTGCGGATGGCACCAAGTGTATGTACATGCCTGAACACGCATACACGCCAAAATGCATGCATACATGTGCGGCCGCATGCGGGCCGCATTTGCGGATTTGCGGGTGTATGTTGCAGATTGCGGGCGCATGATGTGGATTGTGGGCGTATGTTGCGGATTGTGGGCGCATGATGCGGATTTGCTGGCGTATGTTGCGGATTTGCGGGCGCATGATGTGGATTTGCGGGGGTGTGTTGCGGATGGTACCAAGTGTATGTACATGTCTGAACATGCATACATGCCAAAATGCATGCATACATGTGCGGCCGCATGCGGGCCGCATTTGCGGATTTGCAGGCATATGTTGTGGATTGCGGGCGCATGATGCGGATTGCGGCCGCATATTGTGGATTTGCGGCCGCAGTACATATAATCCTATAAATGGTACAAATTCAATTCCTTTTCTCATTCCAGTTTAAACATCGTAAAGTGGTTGGACGTGTAACTGCAGAGTAGTAAGGAAGTCAGATTTCTTTGAAGAACCTTGTAACTTGAATACTTGCTAGATTTATCCTATAATCAATATGCCGAGACATAAATGTGTTGAATGTGGTTCAACTTTTAATAGGTCAAATGACCTGAAGCGGCATAAGATCTGTTTCCATAACGATGAAGATAGCGAAAATCTAGACAGTGAAGATGAAGAAATGACAGAGATGAAGAGTGAAGATGATGTGCCAGCGGAGTCGGAAAGTGAAGCCGGTAATGACTCAGCGGAGACTGAGAGTGAAGATGAAGGTGAAGATGAAAAAGAAGACATAGGCAATGAAGAACTATTTACCATATTCCAAAATATTAAGCAGGTATTAGACTCTGAACAATCACGTTTAGAAGATGAGGATGGCGAAGTGGACACAGACCCGCATGGTGTAGGCAATGTGCCTATTTCCGTATATGCTGATGCTTTAGTTACAAAGTGTGTAGACATAATGCTCCAGTCGAGAAGATTACAGAACTCTACGCTCATTAAAATAATTCGTCAGGAAATTAAAGATTTTATCGACGAGGGGTACGCATACGATGAAGCAGTCTTCTCAGCTTTTCAAAAAAGAGAGTTTCTGATCAAGAAGTACATAAGGAACCATCTAGATGCTGAGGATAATGATGATGGTTCTGTCAGTGATAGATCTGATCCATAAGGAATCAGTCATCGATAAATGGATCTCCAGAACATTGACTATTTGTTTATGCTACTGCAACTATACGTTTTATCATATGTAATATTTACTTCAATGTGAAAATATGGATACAAATAAAACAATGGTTCTTTATGCATGTTTGATGATTGTAGCTTCCCAGCCGGGTCCCCCCACATCCCTCGATATACAAATTGGAGTGCTGATGCTGTTGGTGGTGGTGGCGGTGGGGTTGGCGGTTGATGAAAATAGGTGTTGTGGTGGATGATGGTGGTGGGGTTAATGCTTTGTGGTGGGTGTTGGTGCTTAGTGGGTAGTGGTGCTGATGGTTATAGAGGGATGGTGATGGTGGTGATGGTGGTGGTGATGGTGATGATGGTCGGTATTGGTAGTAGGTGGTTGCGGCCGCAATGTCCAGACAATGGTTAGCCAACTATATTATGTTTGTTGTCGGGGGTCTCATTGACTAGGTACTCATAATGCATTCATACTGTCTGTACCCGGACATGGTAATTTTTCCTAGTTTTATTACCCTTAACTGGCTGACATGCGAGGTGTTTCAGACATTCCAGGGATCTACTTCCTAACAAAATATTATGGAAACGATTTGAGCAAAAGTTGATGCAGACAGTCAAATTATTTTCAAAATATTCACTATATATCATGGAAATGATTTGATAGAAAGTTGTCGCTAACACCTCAGTCAAATTATTTTCTAAATATTCGTACAACGTGCATTGTCGGCCTTGTAAACAAGTATGCTAGTATACCTCATCCCTCGTGCCAGGCAGCACCGCGCTAGCATACATCATCCCTCCTCCTCCTAACTCGTTCGACCTCAATTATGCGACCACCTCTACACTCATTCCAGGGATGTTATTTTCTGATTCTTCAAACCTATATCATGGTGCATTGGTAGTTTAAGCGAATAGTTTTGATACTAAGTTGACATAGGAAGCTACAATTCGCACTAGCACCTTCGTGCGCACAAACTCTTAAAAAAGTGCTGTTCAATGCGACAATTTGACATAGGAAGCGATTCCGCTTAGTTTCAAAATACATTTTTACTACAACCACGAGGGATCGCATCGACCACCTAATACGTTAAACGATACAAGGGTGCACGTCATTATTCGTCAACGATGACGACGGTGGGCATTGTTCCCACTATTTTTATAACAAATTTTAAAATTTAATAATTAAATGACTGCCGCTTTAAAGAGCACTCCTTAAATACGAGATGCATGATTATTATCTATATAATATTATGCAAACAACATCGCTTGGCTTAGCTATATATTACCCGCATAGAGATGTACTTTGCTCTCTTTTAAAAAAATTAAATGACTGGTAGGAAGCTGCTTAGTTTCATGTATGAGGGTTTTAGATGAAGGTTAATGCGTTTGCATACAAATTGAAGGATTAAAAGCGAATCATAGATGCTTTATGCACATTTCCCTGGATACTTTTTTAATGCGCACATATTTTTATGCGCATAAACCATTTAAGAAACTGATCCATCGCGTCTAGCCCGTGAACATATCCAAGATTTTCGCCTGCATGTATGTGTCATTATATGTAGGCCAGTACGCGACAGTTTTTGATAGGACGCTAGTCATCTCACGCGATATTCCTTACATTTTTTTGTCGTAGAGCGATGTAGTATAAATGTAAATGTTAATGTACATTCGGCTAAAATGTGTTGTGGATTTGCGGGCGCGTGTTGCAGATGGCAACAACTATATGCACATGCCTGAACACGCTGAAGTTTTCTATTATCTATCTTCTTACTTATTAACGCTTCGCTTCCCATGGCAGTAAGGCCTGTATGTTTGGTTGCTGCGACAACCGGTCTTACCGACGAGGAAAGTGGTCAATACGAGCTCGCCTCGTGTGTAGATGAGAATCACGATATTTATGTTCGTATCTGGGCCTGATCTGACTGGTATAGAAGTCGGTGGTTCGTGACGGTGGTCTTCCGTCGCTTCCAGAATTATGCAATAACTCAAACTCTTGCTTCGAGGATATCGAAGTGATGATTTTATTTTACTAATCTTACTATATATACTTCACTATCAATTATAGGTGGCTTATACTACCACCGATATATCTCCCTATCAACTATGAGTGGCTTATACTACCACCAAAATACTTTGAGCAAAGAAGTACTGACTTTTGTACAATACGAATACTGGTTACTCTACCCTCTAAAAGTTGCTTTTCACGATTCGCTAAATCACTTTTACCAAATACTGTTCTTGGCTACTTACAGCCATTCACCAAGAACTTGTGTGAATTTCGACAAATTCAGTTCCACAGAACAATACGATTTCGAGGCTAGGTTTACCTAAGCGCAATAATTTTCGGACTCCCAATCAAATTTGAAAGTTCCCCTTATGTACTGCTTCGCCATGTCACGGTCATGTTCGGGTTGTTACACCCCACCCTTGGAGCCCCCGCTTTGCCTCGTTTTGCTTACTACTCTTATAAAACTTTTGACCAATCCATTCCGGCCATTCGCGTACTCCGAAGATAGACCTGAACATTGGCAAAGCAGTACTTGAGTGATGGGATCTGTCGGATTTCGGTCTCAATAATGGATTTTGCTTTGGCAACCATTCCTAATCTCAAGCTTAATGGCTTACTTGACGGACGTCCTCTGTCAGTTTTTCGTCTCGTTTTCTACTCTACCTGGCGCCGGACGTTACCACGTCCGTGTCCGGCCCCTTGCTCATTAGGCTTGCGCCTGCATTTTACAAGGGTGCTGTGACGTAGCGGTGACGTAGTGACCATATGGCCCGCCTGACTCACCAGCATCTGGTGCTGTTGGTCGCTTTTACAGAAACTCGGTTACCGTTATCACGGTCCCACGGTAAGTCGGTCACTACGTCATTTCTATGAGTCATCCAGCTTATGCTACCCGTACTCTGTCCGTAGTACCCTACCGACGCTCCTGCTTGAATATTTGGAAACTATTGGTCATAACTTCTGCTGAATACTATAAAAGGTTGTGCCGCTGCTACAGCAACAACTTTCATCTTTTAATTACTGCCCGATACCATCAACTCACAACCTTAGGTCCTTCTCCATTCTATCCAATTTCACTCAATATTTCGGCTATAGTTTCGCGTCAGTTTCGCATCGACGGATGCCCCTGTTGATGCATCCAGTTATCCGTTCATTAACTTATCTGGTATTCACAAATACAATAATTTCACTGGGCCATCCCTGCAAATATAAGATGTCCCCGGGGTCATGACTCCCCGTACGACAATCCGATATCCACATACGCCCCGCAACCAAAGTTAATTGACCATCTCTCTTAAGGCCCTAAGAGAGTGTCAACTAACTCGTTGTGCCCTATCAACAACCCAAACCTATACCAGCAGCTCCGAACGGATACCACCTGAAATCGCCGAAACTACCACCAATCCCCTAGCCCACGTTACAGCTCGATATGCTATACATACATACTTGTCCGAGTAGCGGAATACTCGAAAATACGTTAGTAGCAGTCATTAGTATATAGTCAATAATTATACAAACATACATGTCCGGGTAGTGGTGCGCAATTGACCGCCCCCGGAAACACATTAATAGCATCATTAAACCGTGGACGTAACCCGTCTCACGCGTAACTTAACAATAAAGGCGAGCAATCGGTACAGTTTAAAACAAGTGAATATATATTACATAATGTATTAATATAAACTGCCGCTACTGCCAGCAGCGACAACATGGTCAGCAGCGACACACTTTTCGCGTGTCGTAATGATTCGTCGTCACACGACACAACATTATAGTTCAAAACCTTAATCCTACAGTGCAAATACCATTACAGATCATGTGAATTTTTCCTATTAATAAAACAGTACACAGTACGGTATCATGATAAAATTCGCGCCACAATTATTAATATTCACCAATTATTGTTCCAGTAGAAACATATAAAGTTAGTGCCAAAATGTCATGGTGATACCTGCAAGCGGTTTATTCTCACGTTAGGATCCACCACGTCAACGTACGTCTCCATCTCTATCCATTTGGCAGCCGTCGGGTCGATCTCAGTCCTGGCGTCAGCATTAGGTGACGACCCGGCTGCCATCCGCAGCGGCTCCGGTAGAGCTGCCGGTCTCCGGGGCTGCTGGGTCTGAATAGTTGGTGCAATGATATGCGGTTCACTACTATGGGCCGCACGTGGCTTGCATTTATGGGCCGCACATGGCTTGCATTTAAGCGCATTCCACATGCGTGATAACACGCCACATTTATATAATATAAGCACAATTACTAACACAACTACGAAGGAACCCGTTGAATATGATATGAAAGAATGTACCCCAATGCCATCGACCATCGCTGGGTCGATCATGGATAACGGTGCTAGCGGCACGTACTTAGACTTTTGTAAATGGTTCCATGGTTGTAGCTTTAAATGGTCAACTATCATGGACTGATTCAGAACGCCGGACACATCCAAGTGGGGCATTTCAATGGCTAGGCCTATTCGAGTGTACGTCCGACTATAAGACGCTACAGGCTCGAATCGCCAGCCCCTCCCACTATACCCGCATTCTCCAGACATCAATGCATACACACCATTACTCACCCTACACCGGTCCGTCAGTCATCCGTCGCAATGGATTTCCACCATCTCGCCGAACGTTTGCAACACTACTCCGATTTTCCCATTGGCAAATAATTTACTAGTGGTTACGTTCGACTTCGTTAGTTGAATATTACAGTTGCTATCAGTCGCATTTGTCAATACACTCACAATACAGGGCACGTGGGTCTTGTCGACCCGTAGTTGTCCCTGGCACACCCTAGGGTCAGCGCCACGACACTCCGATGCGGTAAAGTACCACCCAGTCTTGGTATCTAGACCAATGCTGGTACGGGCCAGCATCACTTGCATGTAGTACCCTGTCTTGGCCAGTGGTTCAGGCCATGAGTGTAGTCCATATTCGATATATTGTCCTCCGTCAATTAACGGTAGTGTCGCCACATAATGGAGCTTCAACTCGTCCCGCCACAATGGATATACCACTACATTTCTGTAATACCACTGATACGGTTTCACCAGTCTGTATTCCGCACTAACCTGTTTTGCCACGGACGTCAGATCATCGGGACCAAAAAGTTCTTCCATTAGACAACCCAACTCCAAGGATGCTGTTTGCCTATGGAACCGTTCGGCTGCCTTCTGGTAGTCATAGACCACATGTTCAGCCGAGTCTATAACATGTCCTAACCGTACTAGCGCATAGAGTTCTAACAATCGAATCCCCTGCTGCCTGAGCGCTCGGCTCATGTTGCCCGTAGCAGTGGCCAAGTTGTCGCCTAACTCGTTAATACGGTCCGTGTTCACACCAATATCTCGGAAAGCTAATTTGACGTGCGACGTCAACTGGTTGGTAAAATGCACCACTTTGTTCATCTTCGTCATCGCCCTCCTTACCACATCTCGTATGGCGTTTATATCCCCAGATGTAGCGGTACCGAACAGCGATGATGCGATGTCGCCCACAAAGTTAAATAACCCTCGCTTCTGCCTAGCGCCATTTCGACTACTCATCGTTTGCTGTGTTTGGCTTGCCATTTTTCTTACCCCCCGTATTCGATGCTGTAATCCGTATATATCGTTCCCACTCAAAAACGCTGTTTTGGTACCCATGCTAGCGGCGAGACTGGCCATTTGGGCCAACCGTCCCAGGAACCCCGTGGGTAGGTAAGGATGGTCGATGGATACTATCACGGTCCATTCGGCCCATATCACTGACACAGTCTCCGGCTTAGTTATCATGACGCCGTTCGGCAGGCGGTGTATACTCGAGTCCTTGCATATACTTGATACCATGCTAAACCACAACGCCATTATACACAATTTAAACGAATACATTTTAGTATCTGCGAACAAATTTAGTCTTAATTGTTATGATATTCTATGTACTGGCTATTTGCGATGTTACAGTATAGCGATACAATACACACTATCGGCGGTTGTGCCGCTGAATAACGGCATTTACACGACTGACGAAATCAGCGTATAGCACGTCATCGTAAAGGGTGGAGTCTATTATGCCAATTCGGAGTCGCTTGTTACCGGATTCGTTCTCCCGCCCATACCCTTGCTTTCGCTTCAAGTCTAACCTGAGTTGCTTGCTGTCAGAATCGTCATCTGGTATATGTCTGCGCTTGCGCAGCATATAAGGATGCGATGGAAGCATCTCCATTGGTTCAGAGAGCAGCTCTGGTGCCGCCTCTGGAGCGTCAATCACCATGGGCCTGGGAGTTCCGATGACGTCACTTGGTGACTCATGGTTTCGACTGCGATTCGTACTGGGTTGCACCCTTTTCCGGTCAACCCTCTTAACCCCTGTACGCTCCTCTGGCTCCATATCCGAAGCTGGCCGCTTCTTACGAGCCTGGGGTGTCGTCTCAGCATCGGTGAACATAGGTTCTGGCTCGGGCAACATCGCCCTGGGGTGATGGCTAGCTTTCGTCCCCTTGGTAGGGTTACGAATGGGGCGTGGTCGCACCCCATCCCAGCACATTTCCGAGTCGACTACGCGCAGCTTACATATATTAAGCACACGCATTCTCCCGGACCTTTGATAGCGGACATGGGCCACAGGTCCGTTAATTTTGAAGATCTCATACTCGGGGTCGCTGCGAGAGGTCAATTTCATCCTCTCTTCAGCTTTGACGACCACCGAATCCCCCACTTTAAACTCACCAGCGTTCGCACGCTTATTAATTTGTTCCCGGTGAACCTCTCTAGATCTAGCTGTCCCCTCACGAGCACACAGCAAGGTGTTGTTGAGATACGTCAGTCTCTCACCAAGGTCCTGCGACGCATCGATTGGAACGGCTTTCGGCAATCTCGCCCATCGCCCATAAGTCAAACAAAATGGTGTATACCCGGTCGTTGAATGACGAGTACTGCGGTACGCTGTCAAAGCCGCACCTAACTCGTCCTCCCACGCCCTCGAGGCATTGTTCACCCCTTTCTGGATCAACTCTTTAAGGGTGCGGTTGAATCTTTCAGTACGTCCATTGGTCTGCGGATGGTATGGGCTAGACCGTCTATGGTCGATACCGTGTTCTTTAAACCGCTCCTCCAGAGAATTGGAACAAAATTCCCTACCCTGGTCGGTTATTACAATCTCAGGGACGCCATGACGCGCGACATACTCGTTGAAGAACTTTTCTTCCACATTTTGAGATGTCTTCGCTGCAATCGGATATGCTTCTGCCCAAGCAGAGCAGTGATCGATCACCGTCATGATATACACGTTACCATTATTTGATTCTAATAATGGACCGATCAAATCCATTCCAATTATCTGACCCGGATAATTGGCCATGGGCATTTCACTATACCTGGGTCGGGTGGTGACAGGTTGGTTGACCTGGCACTTCGTACATGTCTCAATCATACGAACCACGTCTTTTCTCAAAGACGTCCACACAAAAGAATCTCTTACTATATCGATGGTCTTCTGCAGACCTTGGTGACCGGCTCGTTCACGAGCCATCCGGAGTACCTTCTCACGGAACAGGGTAGGTAAGACAATTCTGGGGTACTCAGCGTCCAACGCTGAAGGCGTAACTAAAGAATACAAAATGCCATTCTTGACCATATACTCCTCCGGTGTGTTCTTGAACAACTCCGGGTATTCTTTGGTCTGCTCGGCACACAATCCGTCATACGGTACGTCGAACGCTTCTAGAGGGACGTGAGGTAACACTCCCTCGTCGACATCGGGTATTACAAAGTCGCCCGTATCTAACGTCGCGACTTCCACCGGACGACGTAACCTGGACAACATGTCCACTCGAATATTCTTCGAGCCTTGGATGTATTCAATCTTACATCCGTACTCGGCAATCAGTACTGCCCAGCACTGCACCTTCATGTTTTTAACTTCGCCCACAAACAAACTCTTTAGGGGTTTGTGGTCGGTATACACGGTGAACTGCACGCCAAATAGATAAGGCCTAAGCTTCTTTAGCGCATATATTACCGCATAAGCTTCCTTTTCTATCACAGGCCAATTCAACTGACTGTCTTTAAGAGTAGAGCTAACATACTGAATCACCCGCTCAATACCCTTGTTATCTACTTGCACCAGTATCGCACCTATCGCATAGCTAGACGCATCAGTATACAATCTATATGGAGCATTCAAATTCGGGTATGTGAGAACCGTCTCACTACACAGCAAGTTTTGCAATTTCTTAAACGCTTGCTGTTCCTCCTTACCCCATTCAAAACGTTTATATTTCTTAGTCAATTCTATCAAAGGCTTAGCAATTTCGGCATAGCCTTGCACACAAGAGCGGTAATAACCTGTAGCTCCAAGGAAACTTCTCACCTCACCCACATCGCGGGGCAGTGACATTTCCCTTATGACCTTGACCTTCTGAACCTGAGGGGCCACTCCCTGTGCTGAAATACGATATCCTAACAAATCAACTGATGGTTGGGCAAAATCGCATTTCGACTTCTTAACTTGCAAATTATACTCTTGAATCCTACGCATAACTGTATGCAAATGCCGTGCATGTTCAGCCGGGTTTTTTGAATATACGACTACATCATCAACGAAAACATGCAAATATTTTCCCACGAATTCTCGGAAAATATCGTTCATTGCCCTCTGAAATACGGCACCTGAGTTGCAAAAACCAAATGGCATCCGAACAAAGTCGAACAAACCTTCACTACAAACGAACGCTGTTTTCTCTATGTCTCGGCTGTCCATTGGTATCTGCCAATACCCAGACTTCAAGTCCATAGTCGAAAACATCGTTGCGCCGTGCATCGAATCAAAAATATCGGCTATGTTTGGCAGTGGATAACTGTCCTTCTTGCACACAGAATTCAACTTTCTGTAGTCGACACAAAATCTAGTCCCTCCATCCTTCTTGGGCACTAATGTAATGGGCGACGCCCAAGGTGACGATGACGGTCTTATGACGCCCGCTGCCAGCATCTCAGCCACCTGATGCTTGACTATATATCGCTTGGCTAGCGGTAGACGGTAGGCTTTCTGCCTTATAGGATACGCATCTCCTGTTGGTACCGTACATCTGACTTTGGGAACCAATCCTAAAGTATTTGGACGAGCCGTATCAAAGATATCCGCAAAGTCCGTCATAACTTTGTCGATATCTTTATATCCGGTCGTTTCTGTACAACTTGCATAAACATAATTTGTCTGCTCCCTATAGGGATACCTAAAGGGATATATCTGGTCAAACCATACTACAATTTTGGCCTGATAGTCAATCTTTGCATTTCCCAGGTGCAAAGCATCCGCTCCAAGTAAACATTCATGCCTCATTCCGGCCACAATCGTACTAGGGATGGGTCGGGCGTTTTCGAATTTTACTTGTGTTTCCCCCAACAACTTGACCGGGGAACCATTTACAGCCAAGAGCGTTCTTGCTCTTTTCAATGGCCTAGCATTCAACATGCTACGCCATATATCCTTACGAATCAAGGATGTGCTAGCACCAGTATCCACTAAGGCATGCAGGTACTCACCTTGATCCGTTGGACCGTTTTCATTCATTTTCAGACGGATTAAGAACCGCTCAGTCGGTGCTTTCACCAACGGCTCTCTCCGTCGTCGTTTCCCGGGCTCCTTCGGCCACTAACAACTTCGACGTAGCTATTTTCCTGGGAGGATGCGTCCTGTGCGGCACCGTATGAATAACGGCCCTGCGCATCCGTCCCTTCTCCGGTCAATACGAATCCATCACGGTCTTCATATTCGTCCCGATTACGAAACCGATTGTTCATGTCCTTTTGGAGGTTACGCGAACAGTCCTGGGGTGTTATCCTTTTCTCCTGCTGCCTTCGATCGACGACGCCGATATCCATGTCCTCGGAGTGCGGTCGCTTGATGGCCCTTCATACGGGCGGACTCTGTAGCCGGCCCCATGCGGGACCATCCTGCGGCAGGCCTCTTGATGGGCAGTCCCTCACGTAGTGGCCATCTTTGCCACACCCGAAACACTTCACCACTGGGGCAGGAGCTGTCTGCCGACTCAGGTATGCCCCGAAGCAATTCTGGGCCATGTGTCCTTCTCTCCCGCAACTAAAGCATGTCACGGGCGGTGCTCGTGGCGGCTGTCTGGGACGCGGGGCGGGCTTCTGGGCGACCTCCTCTCGCGGCTGCATCGCCTGGCGGCAGTCGCCTTTATAGTGGCCTACCCGGCCACAGTTATAGCAGGTGATGTTTCGTAAGTCTTTTCCCGCCCTAACTGGTCAGGGCGATGGTGGTGTACATGGTTTTGCTAGCGGTGGGGTTCTCTTCTCGGGCTTGGCGGCCCTAGTCGCCATCTGCCGTTCTAGCTGTAAGTCGCTTACCAGCCCACACAATTGCTCAACCATTCTATTCTGTTGAGCAATCTGTTTCTTTAGCGTGCTAACCACGCTCCAGATCTCCTTTTCCTCCCCAGGACCCACTACGTTTACCTCCATGCCCTGTTCCTGTCGTTTGTTGATTTTCATGGCCTGGAGCAGGTCGTCACAGGTGGCCTCCTCCTCTGCAATCTCAATAGCACGGGCCAGGGTGGTGGCCTTCTTGCGGACAATCCTCTTGCTGAGACGATGATCAGATAGTCCCTTGAGGTAAATCCCCAAGATGGTCCTCCTGTTGTCGATGTTCTCGACAGGGTAAGCCCGGGCACTCAGTTCCCTATAACGTCTGTTAAACGTTACGATGGTTTCGTTCCACCTTTGTCGTACACCCTCCAGATCATACTTGATCCATTCTCCTTTGTTTGCTGAGATGAAGTTCAGTGTTATATACTCGTGGAATTCTTCGAAAGTGATATTCTCCCTAACTGTTCCCACGAGAAACCCATCTATGGCTCTGGACAATTGCCCTCGTGCCGCTTGCGTGATGATGTAGGCTGGTACGCCCTCTAGCCATCCTTCATTAGCGACCCATGCTCGCCTGGTTTCGTCGAGGAAGGTTCTCACCTCCTCCGGCACTACTCCGTCGCAGGGTTGTATGCGGTAGATCGTGTCCCGGATCTCCTTCCGGTACACCCGCTCATTTTCTCGGCGGTCGCTGCTTTCGACGATCGCTCCGGCCATCGCCGTCCCCATGGCCTGCATGGCCGCCATGGTCTCAGGACGTAGCTCGACACGTCGATCGATGCCAGGCAGGGTCACGCTAGGGGGTAATTGCGGGTTTGCCATTTCGCTAGCGATATTCTAATGTAATAGTAACCTTTGCTAGTCTTGGTTGCTCAGGACAGTCTATTTCAGTCGTTATTTTAATTATGGTGCTGTCGCTATACTCTCTATGTTGGATGACCCTCGTTGTCTCTGTTGACTGGGCCCTCTCTATAAAAACCTTCACCCGGTCCGTGAGGTCTCTTAATACTACGTTGGCCGGTCGCTCTCTCAGTGCTTGGGCCATACAACTTTTTACTCACGGTTTTCACAGTTTGTCCAATCCTGGAAACATAAATCCTGGCAGACGGAGCCACTGAAGTTTTCTATTATCTATCTTCTTACTTATTAACGCTTCGCTTCCCATGGCAGTAAGGCCTGTATGTTTGGTTGCTGCGACAACCGGTGTGTAGATGAGAATCACGATATTTATGTTCGTATCTGGGCCTGATCTGACTGGTATAGAAGTCGGTGGTTCGTGACGGTGGTCTTCCGTCGCTTCCAGAATTATGCAATAACTCAAACTCTTGCTTCGAGGATATCGAAGTGATGATTTTATTTTACTAATCTTACTATATATACTTCACTATCAATTATAGGTGGCTTATACTACCACCGATATATCTCCCTATCAACTATGAGTGGCTTATACTACCACCAAAATACTTTGAGCAAAGAAGTACTGACTTTTGTACAATACGAATACTGGTTACTCTACCCTCTAAAAGTTGCTTTTCACGATTCGCTAAATCACTTTTACCAAATACTGTTCTTGGCTACTTACAGCCATTCACCAAGAACTTGTGTGAATTTCGACAAATTCAGTTCCACAGAACCATACGATTTCGAGGCTAGGTTTACCTAAGCGCAATAATTTTCGGACTCCCGATCAAATTTGAAAGTTCCCCTTATGTACTGCTTCGCCATGTCACGGTCATGTTCGGGTTGTTACACCCCACCCTTGGAGCCCCCGCTTTGCCTCGTTTTGCTTACTACGCTTATAAAACTTTTGACCAGTCCATTCCGGCCATTCGCGTACTCCGAAGATAGAGCTGAACATTGGCAAAGCAGTACTTGAGTGATGGGATCTGTCGGATTTCGGTCTCAATAATGGATTTTGCTTTGGCAACCATTCCTAATCTCAAGCTTAATGGCTTACTTGACGGACGTCCTCTGTCAGTTTTTCGTCTCGTTTTCTACTCTACCTGGCGCCGGACGTTACCACGTCCGTGTCCGGCCCCTTGCTCATTAGGCTTGCGCCTGCATTTTACAAGGGTGCTGTGACGTAGCGGTGACGTAGTGACCATATGGCCCGCCTGACTCACCAGCATCTGGTGCTGTTGGTCGCTTTTACAGAAACTCGGTTACCGTTATCACGGTCCCACGGTAAGTCGGTCACTACGTCATTTCTATGAGTCATCCAGCTTATGCTACCCGTACTCTGTCCGTAGTACCCTACCGACGCTCCTGCTTGAATATTTGGAAACTATTGGTCATAACTTCTGCTGAATACTATAAAAGGTTGTGCCGCTGCTACAGCAACAACTTTCATCTTTTAATTACCGCCAGATACCATCAACTCACAACCTTAGGTCCTTCTCCATTCTATCCAATTTCACTCAATATTTCGGCTATAGTTTCGCGTCAGTTTCGCATCGACGGATGCCCCTGTTGATGCATCCAGTTATCCGTTCATTAACTCATCTGGTATTCACAAATACAATAATTTCACTGGGCCATCCCTGCAAATATAAGATGTCCCCGGGTCATGACTCCCCGTACGACAATCCGATATCCACAACGCGTACACGCCAAAATGCATGCATACATGTGCGGTCGCATGCGGGCGTGTGTTGCGGATTTGCCGGGTCGTGTTGCGGATTTGCGGCCGCAGTACATATATTCCTATAAACGGTACAAATTCAATCCATTTTCTCATTTTATTTTTGATATTTTGTTACTAATCTGTCTGGTAGCTGTTGCTTACTAAGACAGTAACAGCTTACAGACAGTCTCTAAATATTCTACAGTTTACTAATAACGTTAGCGACGAAACAGTCAAATTATTTTCAAAATATACATCAATATCCTACCGTAATTCCTCATACATCCTCAACCTCATACTCCTACGACCTGCGTTATCAGACCACCTCTTAAACTCTTTTATTTTACTATTATCAATACCAACGCTACTGTTCTAAATGGGCATCTGTACGCTATTGTTCGTGGTCGATTAATGCATTGCCATTGATAAGGAATGCATTTTGTCCATATTTTTGAAAATTTAATAATTAAATGACTGCCAATTTAGAGACATAAATACGATAGATAACACTATCTATATAATAGCATAGGACAAATTACTGTGTACGTGTCTGATTTTTGAAAATTAAATGACTGGGGAACACATTTTGCTGGCCTAGATAGCATTCCTCCCTCCTACTTCGACCTCCGTTATAAGACCACCTCTCTCTTACCTAATATCGCCTAATAAGAAATTAAAATTTACACAGTCAAATCGTTTTCAAAATATTCAGCAACCAATCAATTTATTCAGCAACCAATCAAAATATTCAGCAACCGATTATCATAATATTCAGCAACCAATTATCAAAATATTCAGCTACCACTCAAATTATCAAAATATTCAGCAACAAATTATCAAAATATTCGTACATCATGCATACCTTGTAAACAAGTACGCTAGCATCGCCCTCATAATCACCCAGCAATATCAACTGAGGAGGAATACTATAGCATTCCGCCTCAACTGACGCAGGCAGTCAAATTATTTTCAAAATATTCAACAGTTTTCCTGTATGGTATCGATGAAAATGAGATATATATTCATCGGTGAAAGGGTTAACTTTTTTAACCCATGATACAATCCATCACCACCAAGTCTTGGTTACCATTCCAACCGAACATACCATTAATACATTATTTTTAATATTTTGTTGCTAATCTGTCTGGTACCTGTTGCTTACTAACAGCTTACAGACAGTCTCTAAATATTCTACAGTTTACTAATAACGTTAGCGACGAAACAGTCAAATTATTTTCAAACATCAATACCGTAATTCCTCATACATCCTCAACCTAATACGACCTCCGTTATCAGACCACCTCTTAAAATCTATTTTGTTACTAATCTATCTGGTAGCTGTTGCTAAGACAGTAACAGCTTACAGGCAATCTCTAAATATTCTACAGTTTACTATCAGACCACTCGGCTGGCCGGCATTGCATTCATCCTCAAACTCCCCCTCCTCATCATCCTCCTACGACCGCCATTCTCGAACCACCTCTTAAACTCTATTATTTTACATTATCATACATCATCTCTTATTATTTTTACAACGGTAGATAACCACGGAGGGGGGAGCGCCGCCACTACGTTTAAACGTAAAATACACAACTTTTATACTTTTAAGGGTTAACTAAGTGTTGCAAATCCAAAAAAAACGTGTGCGGCTGTGCGTCATTGTTATCAAAACTCTCAAACGTGTGCGCTGTGCGTCATTGTTATCAAAACTCTCAAACGTGTGCGGCTGTTCGCCATTGTACTTTTTTGCTGGGCGGCTGTGCGTCATTGTTCTTTTCGCTGGGTGGCTGTGCGTCATTGTTCTACACTCTAGGCGCATGTGCATCATTGTTCTCGAGAACAATAACGCACATAACCACCCATTACTTCTTACGTCCTCTTCCATAAGTGTCAGTTTACTGCATAATACTTGGTCCTTCAAGAATCATCCTTACCAAGACCAGAAGAGAATTGGAGACAGCTTTGGTTTGGCAGTCTTTGGAAAGCGAACCGTCAAACTCCTTCTGTTTTAAGAATATGTATTTCCGAACTATCTAGGCTCCTGCTACCAAAACTATTGCATCTGAATCTGAAGCATACTGACAAGCAAACCGTAATGCATTTGCTTTTCACAATCATTTCTTGTCGACGCAACTCCTTCTACAGTCTAGTTGCGATTCCTGTGAAAGTTGACAAATGTTACCAGTACCACCTGAAGATGTGCATGTGCCTTTTTTCAAAATCCATCCATATTTGTCTGAGTTATCTCCCCTGAGACACGTAAAATTAATCAAAATTGTCTTGTTCGTGACAGATCTCGAAGAATCCTGAACCTATGTTCTCAATTCCTTTGTCACTGGATATATTACTTGAAGAAGCAGTGCTATGATTCGGTTTAGAAGAATTTCATCCTTATTTGCCTGAGTTACCGCTCTTTGAAAACTTTAAATTCATCAAAACTTTCTTGTCCGTGCATAATCCTTGAACGGAATTGAACCTGCACTTTGTAAATCTTTCTCAGTAGATATATTAAGGCGAGTGCAGGGTCAGGATTTCATTTTTCATTGATTAGTTGTTCTAAAATGTTGTCCTTTACAAATAATGTTATGTCAACTCTTGATATATGTTTATCTGAAATATTTGGATCCGGGGTGGGGGGATAGCGGTCAAGCCCCCCCCCCCCCCACCATATATGGCCAAGTGTTCGTAGCCTAATATGCAAATAAGATGACGTCATCAAGCTCTCAGCCAATCAAACCAGTTGTTTATCGTGCCCCCCCCCCAGCTGTCTTTGGATCCATTGATGGGTGCTGATGATTAACGAGGTACCCAATATTAGTACAGATACAGACAGATACAGCGACGTGAAGCGGATGGGGCGGGTCCAAAATGCGGTCACATGACCACTCGCAGCCAATAATAACAGCTGTTATATCTCAGAGCGTTACTGAATAAAGTTACGAGGTGTGGGGGTGGGGGTGATTGAGGACAGGGTGGGGGAGAATTCTACAGAGTTATAACGGATTCGGCCATGCTAGGCCAAACGAGGTCGTGTGACCTCTCACAGCCAATCAGAACAGCCGCCGCTTATACCTCGGATCATCACTGAATAAAACTACGAGGTGCGGAGGAGTCGGGAGGATGGGGTGGGGGAAATTCTACAGAGTTACCAGTTCACCAGAACGTTTTATTAATATAGTAAAAGACATCCAATTCATGACAATCCACAGGTCTATTTTTCGCACGTATGGGCGTTTTCCAAAGGCGGTATGGTCGCACCAGCGGCCCCCTATCCAAGTCGAATTAGTTTCAAAATACTCCAGCCCATTCCTCTGGGGAGATAGGATTATTCAAACATTTGCTAGGATCGTGTGTAAGGGAACTGCTCAATGATTAAATAATGGAACCGCAATCCTAATGGCAAAACGTCAAAATGTAAAAACGTGTTTATAGAAGAAATAATTGTATTTTATATTCTACCTAGTACTATGTATATATTAGCAAACCTATATATACTTCATATTGATAACCTACTGGTAAAGTGGCACATGTTTAATGACAGACTAAGACATACCATGACGGATTTCTACCCCTCTGGAGAAACAAAAATACTAGGTATCATGTCATATTATCTCTGGGTTAAACCTATTATCTAACCAGACAAAATGTCCCGGATCATACTGTAGAATGAACCGCTGAACAAAGCCCTGAGCAAGAAATCCTGCAAACTAGCTATTAACAGCCTATAACGTCAATCATCCTCTCCTCCAGCACGCTCTCAACACTCTGCGGCTGTCAATCCACGCTCAGCCTTGACTCTACAGCCTGACTTGTTGGGAATCATGTCACCCTTCCATAGAAAAAATTTATTACAGCCTGCTATGCATTCGTATCTCGCGAAATCTCCTTCGATACGAGATCGAGAAAAGTATCTCGTATGTATTGAGTAGCCATTGGCGTAGTGATTTCCACCAGAATATGGTGGTAGAGAGAATTAAAACTTAAAAGTACAGGAGAGCAACTATTTCACGTAAAACGTGATGATATAAAGCCTATAGTAGTCTGTATGACAAGTCATTAACAGAAAACCCAGGAATTCGTTGTAGAATTCAAATCTGTCAAATCTGTCGCACACAAAATGAGGTCAAGAATTTGCTGACGTTACATAGATGTTGATATCACACGAACCCCTAGATGGACCGAGTCGATTTAATGTGTGTAACAAGTTAGTGAAACAGAGGTAAAGATAGTACCAAAATCAACGCGACCCGCAGCGTTGCTTTTACAGTCCGCTATGGAGATAGACTGGGTCACAATCTGTCCGGTCTCCGAAATGGAGTCTGTGTAAAAGTCTAGCTATTGTGATGACGTAATAAGATGGCTGGTCAATACATTAGAGGTGTATCCTCGAAGAAGCCACGACTCTATTTTTAGATTGTCTGCTATGTTGACGATTAGCAACGAAAGAGAATGACCAGACCTGGCCAATGCACTATTTTCACATCCCTACGCCAAGACCAAAGAATCCCTTTCTTCCTTCCCCCACATAACAACCAATTCAATTAATTATACCCATATCAACTAACCAATGATCGGACGTTAAATTGGACGATCACCATCCCCACCTCCCCCAATGTACTAAAACCTCATTACGTAATGTAAACATCTCACTGCATGCAATATTACTCTGCCCGAGACAATGACATCTCCCGCTTCCCGCATGAAATATACACATGAAATAAACCGGGGTCAAGTCACAAGTGGTACATTTGGCATCCATTATCAACCCAAACATGGAAACATGAAATAAATAGTTTATTTATATCACTCTTACATTCGTCCCTACTTGATTATTGATGTCTCGGCAATAAAGTCTTTATGTAAACTGTACATATATTTTTACATCCATAGGAAAAAATTACGTTCATTCAGCCACTGGTCAAAATACATAGCGAGAACCGGAAATCCCACTATCAATTCGTTACAAATAAAATTAACCTCCTCTCCTATGGATTCATAGACTTCTCAATATTCAAACCAGCAATATGCACACTCCATAATTGTGTAAGCGACAGCTTCACCTATGGTACACATGTTGGTTTTGAGTATTGAGACCATGAATACCACTCATCGTCCCTACATTATATCACTTTACACATAAATACTATAAATAAAAAAATAATAAGAGGATTTCATCTGAAATTGACCCCATTATTTACACCTTGCGATCACTAAATTGGGTTACGGTTTGGGGTCCATACATTCCACAATATCCAAGCCAAACACATGTACACTCTATAATTGTGTAAGCGATAGTTTCACCTATGGTACATATGCCAACCATGGATATTAGGACCATGAGCACCACATCTGGTCACTACATCTATTATCTCAATCCTTCCTCATTTCATTGGCTCTTTTATTCCAATATTTCATAATATAGTTTCCAGCTCCATCATCTTCGTAAGATATGTCTAGGGAAATTCTTACACAAAGCAGCATACTCATGACAGAGCGCTTACGGTCGGTGAAGCTTCATTTACTACACGTAGTACTGGTAAATTCAATTTCTCACTTGGTTGATCCATTTTTTAAAATAGAGATGATTGCATATTCCCTTCACCAGTATAACCTGCAACACCTGTGTGATCAGTACCCCAGTGTATACTAGTACAAGTCACATTCAAGACTGGTGTCTGTCTTGTTATCACGGATCTTGGCAGATTATAGGGATTGCTATGGTGTCCAGCATTCTGCCTTGTAGACCGCCTTAATTCAGTTTCCTTATTGTTAATTGTTTCCTCCAAATTCAAATCTGACTCGACAACATCTGAAGATGATTGGGGGAATTTTGTCCCCAGCCATCCTAGCAAATCTGGAAAACAGGTCAATTCCCTAGCCATCTTAGCAAGATCCAATTCTTCATTGCTCGATCTTATGTCTGACTTAACGTTGCTCACTGGTGATTTCAAAGGTGACTGGACCTCAAGAGTTAATTCTTTAGGGGAACCATTGCTTATGGACATGTAGGACTACACATAACCTGGACTAATTCCAAAAGTAGTTTTCTTTCCTGCTGTTTAGTTCCAAGGCAGCATACTGGTGGACAATATGTATTAGAGATGGTTGTATTTCTATTTGTATAATGTTCTTTCTTGTGTTTTCTTGGGCAGTTTGCAACCAAGTGTTTGGGACTCTCACACTGATAATATTTGTGTCTATAGCCAGTTTGGAAGGATATCTGATTATTAAGACTTCTAACACTCCTGGGATTACGATAACAATATGGGCAATATAACCCCCTTTCCCGCAATAGTAACAAAAGAATTTCCCTGTTTTCACCTTAGGAGCATTAACAGCTTACAAAATTGCACTTAATTTTTCCGTCGTTGATTTCCTAAGGTCATCTTGTATTTTAAGTTTATATTCTATGTACTGTAACCTGTCCAACAGAATATTCGTGCTTTCATTGTCGCACACCTCAGTCATGACATCCCCATGTAGAAACAATTTCGCTCACTGAATTAAATTGACCACAGCCATCTGACAATGGACCTCTTCATTCCCATTCTATTGCCCAATCTCTAATGTAAATAAAATATTCATCTAACTCTGATAACTTACGCTGTAGCTCGCGCTTGAGAGCTACATCTGCTACCACTTCAGCAAATTAAGTTTTCAAAAATGCATTGCGATCGTCTTGGTTTTGATCTAATTGCCAATGGCTCTAACCAATTTTATTAGATTATGAGAAAAGTCCAATAATGTGTCATGAGGTCCTTGTTTTCGCTCATAGAAAGCCTTCCTACGTTGATGGATAGAGCTAACCTCATAAGATACTTTTCTTAATACTCTAAAAATATCTTTATGGTTCTCTAGCTCTCGTTCCTCCACTACGGTTCTCGCTATTCCCACTCATAGTATGTGTTATCAGATGGGCTAGTACACCTGAAATCCATTGCTCTAGTGGTAACTGTCTTTTATCCCCACTAAACATTGGTTGATCGGATGCAGTTTCCTTCAAATTGTCAATAGCTAACTTTATTCGCTCCAGTTCTTTCATGGTATCTGATAATTCTGACATGTTTAAAGTAGGAACCACCAAAAATAAGCAATCTAATTAAATGTCAAAGATCCTATCAGAATTCTCAAGGGTTCTTTCATGAAATTAGCATTTGGTCTCATTTGTAGCACATCAGATCTGAACCTTAATAAACGGGCGCAAAGCTCTTGGCCGGAAATATCAGATGGAACAGATTCTATTCCAAAATCATGGAAATTCCTATCTAATACCTCATTAATACCTACACATACTTTAGCATTCAAATACTGATTACATGAGGTATTTTGGCGCAAAAACTTCAAAGTTTTAGCTCTCAAAGTATAAGAAGTTGCACCATGTCTTAGAATATATTTAGTGTAAAAATTCTGGTTGCGGATAGAGATCAAAATTGTGACTTCACGAATCTGAACAAAGAATACATTGTGACATTGAACTCTGATAACAAATTATTCCATCATTTGAGAACTCTGATGGCTTAAATGTCTCACCAGTTTCTTTAAGGATGTTAGCTCTTTCACAGTTAAACACTCTTTCTACCTCATTACAGTGATGCCTATATCCAGCCCAGGATTAATTAAACAAAATAAATAAACAATCTTTACAGAATATATCTAGAAATAGTGATTTCTATAACCACTTTAAATGCGAACTTATATATATATATATATATATATATATATATATATATATATATATATATATATATATATATATATATATATATATATATATATATATATATATATATATATATTTATATATATGGCATACCTTAATGCTTATCTGACCCATGGGCTGCACCTCCGACTCATGACTCAACTTACAGGGGTCTTCATCATTCGTGTCTTCATCATCCATGTCTTCATCATGCGTGTATCAACACCATGCTGATCAATGGTTGTGTTCTGATCAACTGAACTGTTCGGCTGGATCAGCGGATCACCATTAGTACCTGTGATGTCTTGTCAGGGTTTCCCTTAATGGCTAACTGTTGGTACCTATATATATATATATATATATATATATATATATATATACAAAATTGGCGCTGTGTATAGAATTAAGCACTTGAACAAGGTCGAATTATATTGAAATAGGTTTGTGGCCCATTGTCAAAAGCAACGAGTCTAACCCTCTGGAGAAGTGATATATATATATATATATATCACTTCTCCAGAGGGTTAGACTCGTTGCTTTTGACAATGGGCCACAAACCTATTTCAATATAATTCGACCTTGTTCAAGTGCTTAATTCTATACACAGCGCCAATTTTGTATGGGAGTAACTGATCAATGATTAATAATGGACCCGCAATCATAATGCAAAAAGGTCAAAATTCTAAATAAGGTATTTTAAAGCGGAAATTGAAATGAATTCCTAAAGGTAAGGTTTTAGCAATGACATGATGGTCTTAGATTTCAAGTGAATGGCTGGACTACTAGCTGGAAAGTAGAACTGGAGTAATCCAACGGACAGCCCCCAAGAGGTAATTTGCGTTATCCCTACCCGCCTAGATTCAATGGATTGTTGAGAATTTGCGCTAATGAGATGTTTATTTAAGACAAGGTTGAAGAATAATAGCAAAGTTTATTTATATACATTACTGCAAACGACTACAGGCATAATCATGATTCATGTAAAAACGGGTTTATAGAAGAAATAATTGTATCTTAAATTCTACCTAGTACTATGTATATATTAGCAAACCTATATATATATATATGATTAAATAATGGAACCGCAATCCTAATGGCAAAACGTCAAAATGTAAAAACGTGTTTATAGAAGAAATAATTGTATCTTATATTCTACCTAGTACTATGTATATATTAGCAAACCTATATATACTTCATATTGATAACCTACTGGTAAAGTGGCACATGTTTAATGACAGACTAAGACCGACCATAGCGGATTTCTAACCCTCTGGAGAAACAAAAATACTAGGTATCATGTCATATTATCTATGGGCTATACCTATCATCTAATCAGACAAAATGCCATGGATCATACTGTAGAACAAACCGCTGAACAAAGCACTGAGAAAAAACCCCTGCAAACTAGCTTTTACTATCCCATAATCCCAAACATCCTCTCCTCCAGCATGGCTCTCAACACGCTGCAGCTGTCAATCCACTCTCAGAGTTAACTTTACAGCCTGCCTTGTTGGGAATCACGTCAGCCTTCCATAGAAAAGCCTTATTACAACCTGCTATGTTGACGATTAGCAATGAAAGAGATTGACCAGACCTGGCCAATGCACTATTTTCACGTCCCTACGCCAAGACCAAATAGTTCCTTTCTTCCTTCACCACATAACAACCAATTCAATTAATTAAACCCATATCAACTAACCAATGATCAGACGTTAAATTGGATGATTACCATCCCCACCACCCCAATGTATTAAAACCTCATTACGCAATGTAAACATCTCACTACATGCAATATTACTCCGCCTGAGACAATAACATCTCCTGCTTCGTGCGTGAAATATACACATGAAATATACATCTAGGGGAAAACCAATATTGTCAAACCCCAGGGAACGTAAAATTATATTTTATACTACCACTATCTAAAGTATACATGGAAACAACCCTTGAATAGGGGAGACCAGGGTTAAGTGGTATACTTTGGCATCCAATATCAAATCAGACATGGAAACATGCAATACATGATTTATTTATTTCACTCTCTTACACATGATATATGGCATAATCGCTCAAAGTCCTACTTACACTAATATGAGCGCGACATGACTGCTATAACATCTTGAGTCGATCCGGAACTCACGCATATGCTGTCATAACCAATTACTACCCGTCTATGTTGACGTCCCAATCATAATGCCATATTATAAAGCCTTCAGGAACTTTGAGTATACCATCATCAGTTGTGCGAATTGTATGGCTTTACTATTTAATAAACATTCTGTCAAATATTTTGAAACTAATCGGACCTGCCGATGCAACCATCATAACGATATAGACTCAAATCATAACAATCGAATAACTCACCTCGTAAGAGGATTTCCAGCGTGCATGATTGTGGGCACCTGGGCATACAGGTATTCTAAATCTTTTTCTGGTACCCTGGATCGTAAATTGCTTTTTGACCATTTTGGAGGCGCTGATGCATATATCAAGGGGGTGGGGTGACTCATCGATCCATTATATTGCACTAATATAACCTGAAATTTGTAATAATCCTTTTATATTCCTCGTTAACAGAAGAATCTCTTCATAATAACCCAGGTTATTCGATTATACAGATGTCAGTTTCAACTAAATGTATGCCTAAAATTAGAAATGGAAATGTGAACCAAACATATCATCAAATTCAAACTAGCGAGGAGATACGGCCCGAGATTAGGAAAAAACACAATTAAAAAAATGCATAAAGAATTTACACGACTAAGAAACCAAGTGAAACACCTAATCCGAAAGACAAAAAGAGAAAAGGAACAGGAGGTAGCCAGGAAAGCCAAATCCGATCCCAAGCAGTTTTGGAAATAGCGAAAATGCCAAAAGGAAGACAAAGACATGGATAGTAGAACTACAAGTCAAACTGATGACGGAACTAAAGTGTCCGTTGAGGAAATTGAGAAGGCAAATGTTCTTGCAGACTTCTTCACCAGTGTCTTCACCCGGGGGTCCAAAGGAGAATTGCCAGAAATAGAGGAAAGAATCATGGATCGCAGGTTCCAGGACAAAACGTCCTCAGAAGTCGAGGTGTGGAAGCTTTTCAAGATGCTGGATAAGACAAAGTCCCCTGGTCCTGATGGATTACACCCAAGGGTCCTGGCTGAGTTAAAGAATACACTTGCTAAACCCCTAAACATTATCTTCAATAAATCAAGGCAACTGGAGATAGTACCATATCAATGGAAATTAGCTCATATTAAAGCAATAAAGGGAAAGAAATCTGAACCAGGTAGATAATAGAGCATATGTTAACAAACAATTTTTTTAGCAAGAGGCGATTTGGTTTCGTGAATGGGTGTAGGGTGATTGGGCGGATACATTAGACAATGAGGGAAGTATTGATGCAATCTATATGGACTTCATGAAGGCGTTTGACATGGTACCTCATCGGCACCTGATTCTAAAACTTAGGCGATATGGCATAAGCAATCAGATGGTCATGTGGGTGGAAAACTTCCTCTCAAACAGGAGTCAGTGTGTCGTTGTTGACAGCCCTCAGAAAGTCATCCAGTAACTAGCAGGATACACTGCATATAGCATCCTGTGACCGATATGCTTTGTTATATATATATATATATATATATATATATATATATATATATATATATATATATATATATATATATATATATATATATATATATATATATATATATATATATATATATATATATATTAATGACCTACCAGACTGTGTCGAGTGATAAACATACTTATTTGCAGATAGCACCATGATATATAAGCACATAAAAGGAGATAATTTAGATGATGTAAAGGATCTACAAGCTGACCTAGACTCCATACAGGGCTGGTTGGATATGTGGTCATTAAGGATACATGCAGACAAATGTACGGTGCTAAAAGTAGAAGGCAAATGTGGAAAACAAGAATGGGCAGGCAGCAGATTTTATCACATACATGGTGAAAATGGGTCCGAAACAATCCTTGTAAATATAGAGCAAGAGAAAGACATTGGGGGTAATAGTAAATAATAGACTAAACTTCGGAAGCTGCATAAGATCTCAAGGCAACAAAGCAAATAGTATCATGGCCCTGATCAGGAGATCCTTTACACATCTAGATGAGGATATCTTTAAACAACTGTTCCGGGCATTAGCGAGGCCACGCCTAAAATATGCAGTGAGTGTTAGGAAGGTTAGCGAGGCTATCGAAAATGTATTACGATGTTCATCCAAGCAAGTACCCTCACTTAGCAACCTTAGTTACGAAGAGAGACTCATGCACCTGAAGCTACCATCTATAGGCTACAGAGGGCTTAGACGGGATGTGATCGAAGTGTACAAAATACTGCATGGCATCAATGACCCAAATTTAACTGGTGACCTAGTGGCGGTAGCAAGTAACAGACGCACCAGAGGCCATGACCTATGTTTGGTCAAGCACCATAGTAGGATTAATGTGCGGAAACATTAGTTTACGAATCGTGTAAGCGGCATATGGTATACTCTCCCTGACGATCATGTGCATGCCAGAACTGTCTTTGCTTTTGTAGTAGCATTAGATAGATTTTGGGAAAACCTAGAATGCAAATACAATCCCTCTGCGCCCTACCATATATACCAGGAAGTCAGATACACAGAATGGCTGTGAAGGAAGATGAGGTGGACATATAGGGTGGTACCAGCCTGAGTTCACAGAAACAGCCTACGACATCCTAAGACATAATGCTGTTGCCGTGTTTACTTGGGCTCATATGTGGTTTTAGAAGGCTAGGTCCATGTCTACTGTGATCCCGATGTCCTTTTCCTGTTGTATATTCTCAGGATTCACTTAGTTACTTAGTTACCTAGTCCTCTTCTGCTGGATAGGCTAAATAGCATATAGCAGGTCTCCACAATCTTCTTCTGCTTGCATGTCTTGCACCAGCTGGACTGTTTGATGGGTGCGGATGGGTATGATCGGGAAGTCTATCTCATAAGCTCTGTCTTTGTAGTGGAAATCTAGTATTCCTTTAAAGGTATTGATTGTGGGAGCGTATACTACAGATTCAGGCAGGCTATTCCAATAATTTGTTACTATAATCGTGAAGAAACTTTCTTGTATCTGTGGTAAAACGTTATTTGTAGAGCTTGTATCTGTGGCCTCTTGTGCGTTCTCCAGTGTCAGAGGGCAATAGATTTTCTTGGTCGATGTTGTATATACCATGCATGTATTTTTACACTTCGATAAGATCACCTGGTAATCGGCAGTACACTAGGCTTGGTAATTGCAATAGGTTCAGACGCTTTTCATATGGTGTATCTTTTAGCGCTGGTACAAGTTTTGTTGCTCTATGTTGTACGTTGAAGAAGCTGAATGTCCATTAATGTACAGTGGCGACCAGATTACATTCCCATATTCCAGGTGTCGCCTAACCAGACTTTCATACAATAGTATCAACGTATGTTTGTCCAAGAAATCAAAAGTTCTCCGTATCATCCAGATGAGTTTATTGGCCTTGCTAACTGCGGTTTCGGCATGCTGGGTGAATTTCAATGCATTGTCGACATACACGCCAAGGTCTTTTCCACTGGTAGTTTCCTCCAGGGTGAGTATTTCTTTATTGTCTTGCATGTTGCATTGTGAGTTACTGTTTGAACTACCCAAGTGCATAACTTTGTATTAAGATGCATTGAAGTGCAGCTGCTATATCTCTGACCAGTTCTTTAGGTTGGTAAAATCTTTCTGCAGTCTCTCTTGGTCTTCTTTGGAGAATATTTCCACAAAAAGTTTTGTCATCTGTGAACATTTTGATCATGCTGTTAACTACGTCTGGCATGTCATTGATAAAACAGATGAACAGAACTGGTCCCAGTACACTGCCTTGTATGATACCACTGATGACTGTATCCCAGCTTGAGAAGGAGCCATTAACTGTCACCCTTGGCGTCCCTTCCTTCAGTCTCTAGGAAGGGCTCGCTCTCACAGGGACATGTTAAACTGTAATGCCAGAGGGTGGCCATAAATTGGCTGATCTCTTTCAACATACGTGGATGTAGCCCATCTGGGCCTTGTGATTTCGATACTGAGAGCTGTTCCAGTCTTTTGCTGACTTCTTCCTCGCCAATGACAAATTCCCAAGTCTGTTACTAGTTACAGTGTTTGTAAGCTGAGGTATGGTCGTAGTATCCTCGTGTGTAAATACGCTGGTAAAATATGTATTTAGTACCTCAGCTTTTTCAGAGTCTGATTTGGTTGTTGAGCCATCCGTCCGTTTGAGCTCAGCGATGCCGGATGTTGTCTTCAGTTTTGACTTAACATAACTATAGAACGCCTTGGTATTACTCTTTGATTTCACTGCAACTTCTCTTTCGAACATTGTCTTTGCCTTTCTAACTTCACATTTTAGCTGGTTACGGCATCTGGAATATTCTTTATAATGTAATTCATTGCATGACTCTAAAAATCTGTCAAAGCTGTGTCATTTTTTCTCAATTTGTTACAGATACCATCGTTCATCCATGCACTTCTTTTCCGCATGCAGTGTGATTCTTTGCTTGTGGGCTTTCAGGGTATGCATTGATTGATGGCATCAATAAGTCTAGTTTTGATAACTGTCCAGGTCTCTTCCGTATTTTTGTGTTCTAATTCACTTTCCCAGTTTGTTTCCATCATTATATTTCTTAGTTTGTCATAATCACCTTTGTCATAGAGTAATTTCTGGGTCTTTGTCAGGTTTTGTGGTTTCCGACACTTAATTTTGAAAATTAGAACATCGTGATGGCTCTTTCCAAGTGGAGGCAAGTGTGTACTCTTATCTATCATGTCTTCTTCATTTGTTATGATCAGATCTAGTATGTTCGCTTGTTGTGTCCCTCTGTGATGAGTTGGGTGAAGTATGTGCTGGTGGAGAAAAGAGTCTCTTCCTGTATCAACGAATTTGGTTGTAGGGTGGTTGACATTTGCTGGTTACGTGCAGTTATTCCAATTGATTTCTGCTGATTGAAATCACCCATGATGAGGATATGACTGTGTTTTGAATAAGAGGCAATTTTAAGAGTTCTCGTAACTTAGTATCATTGGTACTGTTGCTGTTTAGGGACCGGTGTATAGTACATCCAATTAAAATGCTGTTATTATTGTCGATCTTAGATTCTATCCAGGTGAACCCGTAAGCTGATTCTAGGTCAAGTTTAGCTTCTGTATGGTTTAAAGACCTTTTTTCATAGATGCAGGCACCTCGGCTGGAATTTGAGTCGATGTTGCTAAAGGTATCATAACCGTCAAAAAGATTTTGGTGTAGAAACGGTGTCCCTGGTGCTCTTGTGAAGTAGTTCCGTAATTGCGATGATATCTGGATTCTGTTCTTGGATAACCGCATGGAGCTCATTATGTTTGTTTAAAAAGGAGTCTGCATCAGAGTAGAGACACACGAGACCCGAGTTACTTACATGGCTAAACGTATAAATTTACATGTGAGTTTTTAACTTATTTACATAGTTGTTGTTGGTGTCTACTTTCTTGCCTGAGGCTTGCGTGGACGGATTAGTTGCCCATCGCTGGCGATAATCCAGTTGCTGTCCTCTTGTTTGCAGTCTGATTACTTTAGTCTCTTCTCCCTTTCCTGCCTCAAGTCCATTAGCTATAGTTGTTCCAGTGGTGTTATATCTATCTTGATGTAGGTCTGCCTTGCGTTTCACATACATATACATATGCATACATATTTTCGTCTGCTGTGTAGGCTAAATAGGCTGTAGCAGGTCTTCACTATCTTCTTAAACTTGGCTATCTTGCACCTGCTTAACTGACATGTGGGTGCAGATCCCTTCAGGAATGCTACACTCCACAAGACAGGAAAAATGGGCAGATTACGCCAATTTTTCAGAATGACAGTAAGGCATCAGCATCCAATTATAGGCCGGTGAGCTTAATGTCAGTCGTGTGCAAGATCATGGAGTGGTTTGTCAGCTAGGAGTTAGTTAAACATATGTCCAGCATTATATCAAGTTCGCAACACAGATTCCTGAGCAGGCGGTCATGCATCACTCAACTCCTTGACACCTTAGATTAATGTACTAGTGTTGTTGATAGTGGAGTATCAGCAGATGTAATATACCTCGATTTTGCTAAACATTCGACACAGTCCCTCATCAATGGCTGATCAACAAATTAAAGGGATATGGGGTCGGAGGGGATATACTAGGATAGGTAGAAGCATTCCTGAGCGACAGCTCACGATTCTCCATAAAGTAATCAATTAAGCTAGATACATGCAGTCTCCCTATGGGCGAAAATGTCATATTAAGAGGATAAGTTTGACAGAACGATTTTAACAACTTATCCTGTTTATTTTCCTGTCTGCTTCTATGCAGTGAGGCATTAAAATGATGATTGCAACTACTATTGTTCTCTCTGACCCACCAGGTAAAATTTCCACTGCTCGATCAATTGATTTATGCCATAGCACGCCAATGCCTGCTTGTCCCCGTCGTTTACATGACAATGCCATTTGCTTGTCTTGGTTATAGGTTTTGAAAGACAACCTTATCCCTTCTTCATGCAACTCTGCTTTCACAGCTTCAGTCTCAAACTGGTGACGTCAATGTTCTTGAATGATTAAGTCTTATCAGCCACATCAGTGCCTCCTTGTTACTAGTGTACCCTTTAATATTGTAGGTGGTGATTCTCAAATTTGGGCTAGAGATGCATTCACATAAGTTGTGTTCGCCTGGACTGGGAGGGCGTCTGTCATCACCTTTTCTATCACGTTACCTCCGCACTTCATCCTTGTTTTGATCCTTTGACCCTTGCCTAAAAATGTTGGTCACTACTTTAAGCACTTCCCATCCAAGTCAAGTGGCTGCTGAATGGCTACTGTTAATAGACCTCCTCCAGTAATCGAGCCAAGTTATGAATATGCCTTCCTTCTCATTCCATAACTCTGTCTGTGTCCCACCAACCTCTATAATTGTCTCTGTACCGCCTTTCTCCTCTGCTTCCAATTCTTCTTTTTCTCTTCAACAGGCTGCATGTCGATCCATGCTTTCAGCAATGACTGCATCTGCTCCCCTCTCTTCTTCAGTCAGCAGCAGGTCTTCTGTACTGGCCGATTCGCTTACTTGCGGTATATTGTCCACACTCCTTTCCTCTCTTAATACATGTAACAAGTCTCCTGATCGCCTCTTCTCCCCATTATCATCCACATCTGCATAGTATTGGTTTGAGGGACTTACCGTGTCATGATAGTAAACAGAATGCACACCATCTTTGCTCCCTTCTGTGGACCCCTCCGGCTTCTCCGCTGTGCTCGTCTCATCCTTCAGCCCCTCTTCAGGGTACCATCTCATTGGATCTAGCCTACAATGCCCGTATTCATATATTATTTCTCTTCCTACCACACTATATACACTCTCTCGTTGCTGACTGCCCACTCTTTATTCCTCTTTCCTCGCACCATTATGTACGCTCACTCATTCTAGGCTGCGCCGTCTCAAGTCCTCTTCTCTCACCCCTACTGGTCTTCTCTGGTGCATCACTTCACCCCTAGGTATGCGTACACTCTCGCGTACTAGACTGTACCTTGCCTCATACTCATGTCTTGTCTGGTATTCGTCCCATGATCTATTTCTATTACTGATCTGATTTGGATTAGCCTATCTTTTCGCAGAATCTCTTTGCCAATGACTTGATAGTGGCTCTTGGCCCACCCTAATTATCTCAGCTGATCTCCCTCTCTATTATCAATTCTGTCTTTCTCCTTTCTCCTGGCCTCTCACTCCTCCATCTAGGGTATCTCGGTATGGTTTTGACCTCTTGCATTTATATTTTCTCTCTGGTCTACCTGTTTGGCTTCAAGACTCTGTGTTCTTATGCTTTCACTTTCAAATATTTTATTCTCTTCAATAGGTCTTGACCCTCTTCTGTCCTCTCTTTCCTCTATTCGCTTGTTCTCAATATGCTGATGCAGGTCAACCCCAACCCGCCTAACTTTCTCCAACAACAGCTCACTCTCTCATTCCCATTCAAGCCTTCTACCCTCAGCTAACATTCCCCCTTCTTTCAGTCTTCTTATTCGTTGACCCATAGTCCATCTCTCATGTTCTTGCTCAAACATGGCCTTCATATTGTCTTTTTCAATTCTGTGCATCTCCTTCATTACCAACAGTACAGAAGAAGACTCCTCAATTCGTGTTACAACTAGGTCATTTGTGCGCTGGACCCCTTATTCCCTGTGGTTATCCCTGAAGCGTTGTCCTTGACCATACATCAGTTTTAGGCTATTTCTCATCTCGTTAATGTCTGATTCAAGTTTGTTTATGTAAGCTGTTATCTGGCCCTCTCTTATGAGGAATCCAGCAATACGCTTCAACTTTTCCTCCAGTTGCTTATCTATGACTGGTTTTCTAGATGTTACTCTTGGCGGATCTATACTAGTGGCTGTAGCACCAGCCAGGATAGAATCCCCTTATACTTTCTTGTTGCAGGCGCCCGCAGTCATCTCATTCTGTCTAAGCACGTGCTTGTACAAGCTAGTCGGCAGTTTGGCATTTGTAAATCCAGCTGTCACTTTTGTTATTACTATGTCCGCTTCTGCTGACTTTGAAGCCTGTAGTGAATTTACCAGTAAGCTCGTTTTGGTATGGAATAGGTTGATGGTATATAGACGCTTCTCTGAATTCTTATCCACCAGCTTATATCGGCTTGAAAGAATATTTAGGTCCGCATCCCTGTCTTCCTCCCTAATGATGGTATAGGTTTTACTTTCAAGTGATTCAAAATATTCTATTGTAGCGAGTTTCAAGAGCTCATAGTACCCAGTCTGTACGAAAATTCGGAGTCCACGCGGATCTGCTGAAAACGTATCATATCCACCCTCTGGCAGGCAGCTAGCTTCATCTTCAGTGACTTGGTCTTGATATGTGTGAAGCAATGGCCCCTTGTGTTTCATATTTCTACAGATGGTGTACTTTATTTCATAAATTAATAAGATGTCAGAATGCTGAAGACTAGACGGGAAATAAAATGTGTGCACAGAAGTTGACGCTGTATGCGATATTTTTCCGCTGTGCAGGATGACGTGAAGTGTATTAAAACAAAGTGAAGTGCTAGAGTCCAGTGAGCTGTAGATTAGAGTTAGCTAAAACAGCTAAATGATCCTAATAACAATAAATTGACATACCATGATGATTGGTGAGTTCAATAATAAAGCGAGTAAAACTAAGTTTCTAAAACCAGATAAAACCGGCTAATGTAAGCCCCCAGTCAAAGTACTGACACTGCATAACATTTCACGAGATATAATATTGCACTTTGCTTGTTTATTGATGAAATATATTGCACGTTTATTGTTTATTGGCTGAAGTCGAAGGCTCCAATTTCATTTGACGAAAATTTAATACACATTAATTGTCTGTTGACGAAGTCGCGGGCTACAGTCTTAATGTTAAAATCAGGATAAAATCAGGATAAAAGTGATGATGTATAAAATTGCACTTGGAATTGGTTATGACACGGTCATATGCTCCAAACTTCTTGTTAAAGTTGGGGTAAAAGTAGCGAATTCAAAATAGCCGCCGTATGTGGAGGAATGAAAACCAGTAATTGTACTTAAATACGTACAATCTTTTTTAAGTTTGTAACATTCGATAAAACACTTATAAGCAGTCGTTCATACCGTAGCCGATTCAGCACTTTAAAAATATTAACAAATGTCTTTAAAAACTAATATATAGATGAGAGAAATCAAACGTGTGCTGTTCCATTTTCTTCTAATTTCAAGCTTTTCTGGAGTTCCATTACTATTTTATGTCATGTTCCTTACGTGTGGGAGGGTCCTCAGACTCGCTCTCTCTTATCTTGAATAAGATGAGGTTTTTGTTTCCTTCTCTCCCTTTCCTCCAGCTCCCTGATGCTGTCTCTCAACAAGGTGCTTCTGTCTTCTGCCATTTGTTCTGTTCGGTATACGGATATCCCTCCACTTGGTTGGAGCACCCACACAACAGTGTGGTCACAATTGCTTAATGGTTTGTTGGGTTTTTTTTAACTATACACCAAACACGCAGGTGACTATTCACACAGCTGGTTGATGAAGAAACATAGCATTCTTCAGCGAAAATGTTGAATTAACACGTATATTAATCAGAATACGTGGAGATGTACATATACGAGTGTAGAGCATGCATGTGTGGAACATCAAGCCGAAAAGATTTTATCTACACTACCGATCTGTCTTTCGTGCTAGTCTCTGTTTACTGTTTACAGTATTAAGCATGTAAACTCGCCCGCAGTGGATGCTGTAACACAATTTTCTCGCAATTGATTCTATTTCGTTGCACATTTCTGGGTCATTTGCAATAATGTTTGAGTCAATTAGCACAGAACAGTCTATGATGAGCTGGGTTAATGTGTTAATGTCTCTAGTGATGGTAATCCAGTTCTGATAGTTAAGCTTAGATCTAATTAATGTTTTGAGTTTTAAGAGATGACTCCGTCTTTACGAGAGTAGGGAATTGCATTTTAACAGCATATGGGTATAGTTATCTGGTTCGAGCTGACAAAGTGGACAAGATTTGTCTGAACTAAGTACGTTCCAATAAGAAATCTGGTTTTTATGCTACATCTACACTCGTCCTTTACTTCATTCCGAACAGTGAGCACAGACTGGTGCATTTTGCCAATAAGCAGTGCATGAGTGTGGCAGAGTGAAGCATCTTCTGTGTACTGCATTCCTGAGTCAAGTGCCGTAGCCAGTATGAATCTACTGTTGTCTTGGCTAGTTTTCTTCCAGTGATGCTTGGTAGTAGTCAGAATCATTAGGTTCTTTAGAGCAGGAAGACCATACTGATGCAGAATAGTTTGGACATATATAAACCAGCTGTGAGAGTTACCAGAACCAGAATGAAGAGAGATTTGTCTCACCATTATATTCCTTAGTACATGGTTTTGACTTCTGATTATAGTTCCTAATAGCGAAAGCTGTCGAATATGTAGTTCCGCGACAATAAGCCTCACTCAAACTAGTAGTAACACAATGCACTTGGCGGTACACATTGGTAGAGAGTGTATTGTTCTCAGCATGCTAATGTGGAACGACTCAAGGCTGTCCATCTGTTTTTTTGGGGAGAGAGAAATCTCCATTCCATCTAAAAGGCGAGGCAGGACATACATTATATAAATATTATAGCACGGTTTTAGTGATAATCCATTTGTACCATGTAGGCCAGAGTTTGTCATGGCATAGAAACATCTTCGTGCGGTAGAGATCTTTTCCTCTGTATTGATAGAACTTTCATTCTTCACTGTACATGCGAGGCCAAGATATATTGTCTTCTCCGTAGAGGGTAGTCGAGCATTACCCATATTCCAGCTATGTGAAGTTGAGTTATGCAACTTTGTATTAAGCTTACAGAGAATGGTCGATTTTTCTGGATGGATGTTGTATCTTTCTCTACATGCATAAGAATATGTCTAATCAAGCATAAGTTGCAGTTCTTGTGCAGAGTTGCTACATAAGGTAATATCATCAGCGACTGTAGGGCACCCTAAGTAAGTTGTTTCGATATAGGAGGCTAGTTGTTGCGCCTGTAGCTGATTCAGTAGGCCATTGATATAGGTTTTTTACAACCTGTAGATAGGATGCCCCATTTGTCGGACGCCCTGTTGAACTGGGAATCCTGTTCTAACAATGCTTCTCCATTTTACTATTGCTGTTAGGCCTGCATATAGGCTATCAACAATTTGCCACAGATGAGGGTCTATGTTCTGATCAAAGAGGTGACACTTCAGAGAGTCATGATCTATGACGTCGAAGGCTTTTTGACTGTCCAGAAATGCTAGGTATAATGGCTGTTTCATATTGCTAGCTTCGGACATAATTTCTGAGACTATCAGCGCCGCCATAGTTGGAGGAAGAGAGCTGTAAATCCAAATTGTAGAGATGATTGTTTCTCAGGGAGTTGTTTTAAGATTATGTTTAAGATGATGTGGTCAAATATCTTGCCAAGCAGTGCAGAAACAGTAATTCCTCTATAGTTGCTGAAGCATAATGGGTCCTTCACTCACTTATGCATTGGGGTTATGATACCACAGTTGAATGCAGATGGTATATGCTTTGGCTTCAGAATGATGTTGAAAATATAAGTCAGTACAGGCAGTGTTGTGTTTCTGGCATTTATTATGTGTTCTGTGCTGATCATGAATTCGTCGGCTGCATTACCGTTTTTTAATTTTTTTTATGGCACTGGAGACTTCCTCTGAGGGTACTGGTTGAAATAGAAGATCCTGCTGTACCATAGACTTGTAATTGGAGTCAAAGTGGGGTTCGTCTTTAGGACCTGCCAAGTCTTCATAGTGTGAAGCAAATCCCTGGCATTGATCTAATGATTCTGTAAGAGCTATACGACCATTCATGAGAGTACTTGCAGTAGTGGCCTTGCCAGGATTCCGTCTTATATGTCTATAGAAGTTTGTTGGGGAATAGTTCTCCATGATTTCTTTGTAGAAGCCTTTGCATTCAATGGCTTGTTCTGTCCTCTGTGGGATCTTAGTTGTCTTTTAGCATCTTCATTTCAAGAGAAATTGGGTGTTCGGGACCTGGCTTGCTATATTGCTGCCATCTTTGATTAACCTCTTTTGATTGTAATACTAGATTTTTAACTGCTGGTGATGCCTTCCATTTCTGGCCGTTAACTCTGATTGGTGTTTGTTTGATAGCGATACGAGCTGCAGAGTTAAGACACTCATGTACACGCTCAATGAGTTTTTCAGTATATGTGGAATAGGAGGTAATATTGACCATATACCAGCATATCTAATGTTGATATAATTCCTTGTCGGACTGGTATCACACAAGTCTATTGATTTTTGGTTTCTGAGACTTAGGTATAAGCCTCTTGAGTTCAAGTGGGAGCTCATAAAAGACAGGGGCATGTGTGGAAGTATTCGCTGCGCCTATTTTGTAGATTAATGACCTTGTAGTTGGCTCTCAGTTATAAACCAAGAAGTAATCCATCTGGGAAATATTCTAGCCATACATGTATGTTGAATCATTATATGATGGTATTAACAGCTTAAGACTTGCCTGCTTTATGAAGGATTTAAACTGTTTATCGTTGTTGTTTTCTCTGTCCAGCATTGATTCTATTTCGATGGCAATGACACGTTCATTCCTATCCGCTAATGGTTTAACGTATTGATCAACTTCTCTGTTCCATATTACACAGTACCACTGTACCCACGTTTCAGCTCAAATTTACAGGATGGGTTCTCTGGAGTCGATACATCTGATGGTGTAGTTGAAATTATCTATAAATAGCTCAACTGCCGATTTCTCAAAATCCCACAGCCAATGCTCTTGTAAGCAAATGATGTCAGCTTGCTTTAAAAAGTTTTGCAAGTATGGTGCGTTGCCGTGGATTCCCTCGACACTTGTTTTACGTAGCTCTTAACGGCAACCTCTGTGACTGACCCTGCCTGTGGTGTCTGTTCTCCATCGTGTTTGTAGTCAAAGACTGGACACACAGATTTAAAACTGAGCAAATTTGCAGCTCCTTCGTGCACAATCAACCGGAAGTTCGTGGTACCTTCTTCTTCTTCTTCTTCTTCTTCTTCTTGTGTTGGAAATCTCCTCTTGAGAGGCACCGACAGTACGCTCGTTGTCAGCAGTAGAACATGCACGAAAACAGAATAAATCACAGTCCTACTTAATAAAGCGAAGATATGGGCGAAAACTCCATTTAGATGGTCTTTATTATGCACACCGGTCCTACTGTATGTACCGTGAGCAATGTAGTAAATTCAACGCACCGAGCACTGATGAATATCGCAGATATTTAGACGCAAGTCCTGAGTTCTTTAGATTAGTAAATGTCATGATGTAACCTTAAATAATTCTTAAAGAAATAAGAGTTGGAAGATCTATCATACAAAGCGTCTGTGCTAGTGTGTTAAAGAGTTCTATTTAAGGTATTGGGCTATAGGCTAAATGAGACGAAGACTACAATCACTAAGACGAATCTCGAGTGCACCATCGATGAACATGTGAGCAGTACACCCAGTCACGTGAGATAGCCTCTATGTTTTGACAAACTTCGGGATCATTTCTGATTGCATCAGGTATGCAAATCTAAGCAGCAACCTGTACAAACCACCTACACGTGATTAACAATAAAATCTGATGGAGATTGCCCTATCAGATTAGGTCTTTTCAACCGTTCCCTCTGCTAGTGAAAAGAGAATGAAGCGCCATGGCAGCAAATCCGGCTCGAAAATGAAGAGTCCAAGTAAGGACCGCAATGCTACTACAGATGACTGCCCAGACTGCAATATAATGGTCACTGAACAAGATAAGGCTGTTCAATGTGATATTTCTAACCTGTCGTTCCACAAGGCATGTCATAATATCTCGGACTGGTATCACTGTATTAAATAGTGACGAGAATGATCATATAAATTGGTTCTGCTCATCGTACCGAAAATCTTATGTTCTTCAATATTCCAGAAAACCCCAACATGTCGGCAGAAGCGACTAAAAAGACAGATGCAGATGCAGTGAAGACTCTATGTGCAGATGATTTCCACACCATCATCACAGGTATAGATGTGCGCCGAATTGGGGCTATCACAGATGATAGGTCTAAAGTAAGACCATTGCATGTACAGATCCATAATAAAAGTGAAAGAAGTAGAGTCCTAAAAAACGGGAAATGTCTGTGATCCACAGAACACCTGAGCCAAATCCACATTTCCTTAGACCAAACACCCCAACAGAGAGAGGAGCAGAAAAGATTCAGAACAACAACAGACGAACGAAATACACTACTGCACCAACAGGGAACAACAGACCAAATCTGGATCATCCGACACGAGCAACTAATAAAGATATTGAAAACAACAGAACCAGCAACACAGTCAGTAGAGATCCGGCGCAGATAGCAGATCCTGACATCCAGCTGAACATATCTAACAACACTACAAAAAATATTTTAATCGCTTTTTAAACAAGTGAGAAGAGCTTATAATACGCATCAATGACACATCTCCAGATATCATTGACATCACTGAGCTAAAACCTAAGAATGCTGCGACCAAACTGCGGACAGATTGAACTAAAACTTAGTGGATATGATTGTTGGCATAGCATTTATATCACGGGTCGTGGTGTCGCTATTTACACTAAGGAGTCATTAAAAGCATCTGAACATCATTTTCTAAACGAGCTCAATTATGAAGATTCAGTGTGGTGTAGCATAAATCTACTAAATGGGGATCATCTCCTCCTAGGCTGTATATATCGCTCACCCAATAGTGCCGATGTCAATAATGCTAATCTACATAGCCCACTTAAAGAGGTCTCAAATGCAAATGATTCACATATAGTTTTAATGGGTGACTTTAATCGCACTGAAATAATTTGGTCAAATATCCACAGCACTGCTAGTGAAACGCACAAAGCAAGCATATTCCTCGACGCAATACAGGACACCTTTCTGTACCAACACATAACCTTCCCAATACACTTCAGAGGTCAGGATATACCCAATACTTTGGACCTGATTTTCTCAAATGAAAAGGATATGGTCGAAAACATTCTGACTGAAGACCCAGTGGGAAATAGCCACCACATCGAGATCTGTTTTACAATTAGATGTAAATATGCATAGCCGGTTCCAAATAAGGGAGTATACAAGTGGGATAAAGGGGATTATGCAGACTTTAACCAGTATCTATCGGAAATTGCTTGGGACCCTATATTTGCAGATAAAAATGTTGATGGCAGCTACGATTCCTTCAACAACTTGATCCTCGAAGGCATAGCCAGATATATCCCACGACGCTGCATGAACCATTGTAGAAAGCCCAAATATCCATGGAAAAACAAGAAGGTGCATGACAAAATTCAGGAGAAAAAACGAACCTGGAGAAAATGTCAAAATACTAGAAAACAAGACGACTACGAACACTATTGCAAATTGCGCAACCAAGCAAGGAGAGCCACTAGACAAACCATGAAAGAATTTGAAAGAAAGCTTCACCATGAAACCAAAAACAACCCCAAAGCTTTTCATAGTTATGTAAAAAGTAAGTTAAAGACCCAAAGCACTATGTCAGATCTTGAGGATAATGGAACTACCGCTACCTCTGACCAAGCTATGGCAGAACTCCTTAACAAATACTTCGTCAGCGTGTTTACCCAAGAGGATATATCCAACATCCCAAATTGCGTCACCCGCGAAACCTCCACAATTAAATGTAAACAAGTCAGCTGGCCAGACAGGATTCACCCGAGATTGTTAAGAGCTTAGTAAAACAATAGCACGAGTACTCTATACCAAATATTCTTAAAAAGTCTGTAGACGAGGGTAACATCCCAACCTCATGGTGACTCAGTAATGTGAGACCAGATTTTAAAAGAAGGGCAACAAACGACTGACCTCAAAACTATAGACCAATAAGCCTTACATCTATATGTTGCAAAATTATGGAAAGCATTGGCAGAGACCATATCGTTGAGCACATGAAGGACAACAACCTCTTCTCAGCAGAGCGGCTTTATGGAAGGTCGTTCCTGTACTAACTAACTTCTAACTGCAATAGAAGCGTGGACTGACCTCATTGACCAACAGAAGCCTGTCGATTGTATATATTTTGAATTCCAGAAGGCGTTTGACACAGTACCCAATAAGCACTTACTCACTAAGTTTAACAGCTATGGCATATGTGGCAATGTAGCATCATGGATTCAAGCCTTCCTTACCAAGTGTACATAAAGAGTTAATGTCAATGGAACTTACTCACCGTGGGCCGAAGTCATCAGCGGAGTCCCCCAAGGTAGTGTCTTTGGTCCAATTTTATTTCTCGTCTACATCAACGACTTACCAGACGTAGTATCTAGTTACATCAAATTATTCGCTGATGACACTAAGCTTTATCAAGCTATATCATCGATCACTGATTGTATCAAGATCTAGGCTGACATTAATGAGATGGAGCAGTGGTCCAGAGACTGGTTACTGAAATTCCACCCACAAAAGTGTAAAATGTTAAGACTTGGCAAGGGACATCCAGAGTGCACAATTTACAATGACATCTTCAGATGGAGCTGTAGTAGAGCTCGAGGAATCACCACTTGAGAAAGATTTAGGTGTTCACATAGACACAGAGCTTAAATTTCATGAACAAGTATTAAAGCCAGTCAACAAGGCAAATCAGATGGTAGGATTAATTCGACGAACTTTCCATTACTTTGATAATGAAATATTCTGTCTATTGTATAAATCTAGGGTACGACCCCTGCTAGAGTATGCAAATTCTGTTTGGTGTTCTCATTACGCCAATCACTGCAATCAAATTGAAAAGGTCCAACGGCGAGCCACTAAGATGCTACCTAACATGAGCAATTTATCCTACACAGAAAGGCTGCACATTCACAAGCTACCTTCATTAGCATATCGGAGACGCCATGGTGATATGATCGAAATCTATAAATATCTACATGGTAAATATAAAACCCCTCCTCCAGGCCTTGAATTATATACCTCTCAAGCAACACGTGGGCACAGTCTCAAATTAATAAAGTGCTGCTTTAACTCATCCTTTCATCTTCACTGCATCAGTAACAGAGTGGTAAATTATTGGAATGCACTTACGGAAGACGTTGTTCAAGCACCACCGTCCTTGAACTGCTTCAAAAATCATCTTGACAAGCTCTGGTCATGTCATTTGTGCAGTACTGTTTTTGTGGACTACCACCATACATAAGATACTTCGGCAGTCGGCAGGGATTCACACTGATCACGAGAAATATGGTGGTGATGGCCCCATCTGATTCATTACCGTCTTCCAGAGGCATACTAGCACATGAAACTAAATCCTATTGTATTTATACATTCAGCTGATCACGAGAAACCTGGTGGGGATGGCCCCATCAGATTCATTACCATCTCTCAGAGGCATATCTGATCTATTGTAACTGGCAGGGAATACCTCGCCAGCCCATTATCACATCGCAACACCAACTCTTCACGCATACTGAAAATTTACCCTGACACAACTAAATTCATTGTCCTAAGCAAGTATGCCACACCAATTTGTAGCCAACACGGTTTTATCCTTCGAGTTCACCATTATTAACCTGAGTTCGCCATCTTGATAAACACTTGTAGATGAGCATATCTGAAGTCTCCGAAATTGTATGTTAGCGGCTAGGAAAATCTGATGGATAAAGCTCCTTTGGATCCAGTATGTAGTCTCTCAGGAGTGCAGTCATGTTCACGAAACTGGCAGGGAATGCCCTGGCAGGGAATGCCCTGCCAGATAGCTACTTTGTATGATCATGTTCTGCTTGTCCATAATCCAAATTGGCAAGGAATCCCCTGTTGTTTTGTACTATTGTGTAAGATCATGCTATCGCTGTCTTTGCATCCTGCTGGCCACTATGCAAATCTAGCGGGGATGGCTCCACTGGATCTATTATACTCAGCGTAATAACCCTCACCAGTATCAGAAAGTCTATCAGTACTCAGTAGCATGTATAGTTTATTTTGTATTAGTTATTAAGCACAAGTGAGCATGTAGCTCCCAGGCACTGTGAAAATGTCTACTAAAAGTGTAAATGTGTATATAGAATTTACCATTTGTTCAAGAAACCCGTATCCACCGTCTTGACCAAATATACAAGTTCAATTGTAGCTGGTCCGATTTAGCCCTGTATAAGTAAATGGATCTTGTCATTAAGTTCATGTAGGATTCAGATAGGATTTCTGGAATAAAGCTGATCTCGCACAAAGCCGCAGTAATTCACTGTCATATATCGGAGTTCACCGCCTGGTTAATTATTGTGGCTGAGCATACTTGATGCCAGTGTAATCACATCTAGGCAAATCTGTTGCAAAATTGTCCTTCATATCCAGTTTTTAAATCCAGATGTGTACAGCCGTTTATACGATAATGTCAATGGAAATTACCCCCATCCATAAAAAGGGGAAAGATGCAACAAATCCAAATAATGATCAGGGAATCACAGTAACATCCATCATTGGTAAAATCTTTGAGCACATCCTCCTCAATAGAATTGAACATATCTTGCCAAAAGACCAGTCTTCCTGCCAGTATGGAGTCACCGGTGGTCTTTCCCCACTGATGGCGGTGCTAATTATCTCAGAGACCTGTTTGGAGCATACAGAGAGAAAATCCCCAAATTACATGGCTTTTCTCGATAGGCAGAATGCATTCGAAGTAGTTGACCATGACTCACTATAGTGGCAACTATTTGACCAAGGGCTTAACATGCATTATTTACATGCCATCGACCTACTCTACACTGACCTGACATCAAAAGTTAAATGGAAAGGCCTCCTTAGCGACGCATTTTCCATTAAGCAAGGAGTGAGACAAGGAGGCATCTTGTCAACAGGTCTATACAAGATGTATATTAATAACCTATTAATACAACTGGAAGCTGTGCAAGCTGGATCCTACATTGGAGCACAATATACAGGTAGTCCAACTGTGGCAGATGGCCTCACTGTAATCAGTAAGTCAGACTTAGAGATGCAGCTTATGTTAGATCTAACATATCGCTATTCTACTCGGGAGAGATACATTATACATTCAGAAAAGTCTTCTATTGTATATAACACCCTACCAAAAAGACACTCTGTAATGCTGTCAGATTGGAAGTTTGGATATCGTGAGCTCTCTGTATCATCTCAGGCTACCCACTTGGGCCTCATTCGTGCAACACATGGAGCGATTAAGCTAAATATAGAAGAGCGAATATCATGTGCAAGGTGAACGTTTTACAGCCTTACTGGAATCGGCCTGCACGGGTCTAATGGCTTATCAGCAAAAATCTGCTGTAGAATTCTAACAACATATGTTATATCATGCCTAATATAGGGACTGGAGATATTTACTCTTCAAAAACAGCACATAAGTCAGATGGAAACCTTTCATCTCTGTATGCTTCGGAAGATTCAGTCATTGCCCACTAGAACGGCTAAGTGTATTATCTACTTATTGGTTGGTGTTAGAGCAATCCTGGCTAAACTACATAGTAGACAGCTGTCACTACTGGGCAGCATATTGAGAAGTAACAACAAAGCGCTAACCTACATTATGATAAGACAGCTGATAATGAAGGAAGATTATTCCAACAGCTGGTTCATTAAAATCAAACATCTACTTCAAAAATATGATCCCCCAAACATCGATAAACTGATAGCTGCTGTGCAAACAAAGGAGAATTGGAAGTCTATTGTCAAATCAACAATCAATACATTCTGGACTCAAACACTATTGAGCGACTGCGAGTACAAAAGCACTCTGGCCTATTGTAATACAGGTGATCTCTCAATTGGCTGTCAACATTTATCTGTTAGTAGCACTGACGACAATGTCAAGGATGTAAAAAGTGGAGTCATTAAAGCTCGCTTCTTAACTGAAACATATATTGTACAGTCAAAACTAAGCAGATTTAATCAAAACAAAGTCGATCCAACCTGTACCTTATGTCAGATTGCAAGCGAAAACTATACCCACATCCTTATCCAATGTGGTGCTCTGCATAACTATAGGAAACACAGTTTACAAGATATAAAAGCTGCAGTGACAGAATGCTGTGGTTCTCATCGTACTTACTCAACTTATTATAGACTGAACACAATTTGAAACTTTCTAACTATCGTTCACGAATATCAATATCTACTTCGGAACATGAACTTGCGGTGAGGCCTTTATGGCCTGAATATGTGATTCTACAGATGTAGAGGCATGATGTTCTTTGATGGATGACTCGCCGGATCTGCCGGCCATGCCTAAAAGTGGCATTTCAACTGTCACCGCACTAATGTCGTGTAGGTTCTTCTAACTTTCGACTGCAGCAAGTAAACTCTGCCCGGTGTGTCTTCAGAGCTGGCTGACGTACCCAGCACCGTTACGCTTTGTTTTGTATCTTCATTTGCATCTTACAACGCCCGCTTGTGATCAGGTTTTTGTCAACTTCCATCCGTGCCATCGATGTATGGGAACTTTCTTCACAGCAGTAATGCTATTGTATCTCTTGCTGACTACTCGTTAGATATTCCATTGGGCTTACAATGCTGAGCGATGTACTCCCGCCATGAGTGTTCTTGCGGGAATCCTGTTTGCGGAACCAACTTGCGGGAACTGACCTGTGGGAACTTTCCAGCTTCCAGAGAATGCATCAACTCGCGTCAACTAAGGAATGACGTATCAATTTCAGTAACACGATAGCCTAACTTAAGAATGGCTACCGAGTATTCAAGTAACTATACTTCACATTTTAATTATTCCACTAAATGTACTTTTCTAATTATATTGTTTCCATATGAATGGTCCCGATGACTAAAAGGTACCGTACAGGTCTTAGGACCGCTAGTTATAATTTCTGTATGTGTTTATAGTTATTCTCATTTTCTGTAGGGTGTTTTCACTAACCGCACCGTAGTAGGTTCGTTAACCTGTATTAAGATATATAATTCTGATTATTTAATACTGTATTAATTGTTCTGGTTAGTTTATATATGGCCAGTAGCCATCAGTTCATATGTTTTGTTTATTTGTAAAAAATGTTGGACTGCAGTGCACGTAGGAAACACTATACAGCAACACTTATATATGCAGCACTTTCTCCCGGCCCCCAACAATTTTTCACTGAGGTCGCTGTCCATGCTATAACTTTGTTTATCCCGGCATGCTACCGAGTAAACCGTTTCTATTCAGCTCGATAGGATAGGTTTAATATCATTAGAGACACTTTCTTCATTAAGAAATCTGTAGTATACTCTTCTCTTCCGGCAGTGCGATAATCTATCCCCGCACTCCGGTAAGACTCACAACTCTAAGATTTTGCCTCTCTTCATGCTCCACTCAGCCTTGTGGCTTCTTAATTGTTTGGATGTCCCTATCCGCACCATGGGCTGATCCGACCCTGGGAAACTGTTGGGGTTTCCGAGCGGTGATGGCCAGGGTGTGGTATCAAACACATTCCCTCCGTATCTTCGGATACTTAGTAGTTAGCACTTTTGCCAATGTAGGAAAGCACTGCGAAAACATATATTAATTATTATTTTATTTGCTGAACAATCCTCCCACACCGCAGTGCAAAATTTGGCAACTTGTACATAAACATAATGAGAGGTTAAACGGTTAATTCCATAGGACCCAATGACGGGCGAGATGCGTATCCCCACCGAATTCCATAAGAATGTCTGGGCATGATATTTAGATCTGCCACACCCTCACAGGAAGGACATTTATGGTGGGTATTCGTCTCTCTTACCCCCACCATAACGATAGGACAATTGCCTAATAATGCTTTCGTGAAAAGTAACCTGTGTCCTGTAACGTTTTATGTGGTTACGGAGCGAGATGTTCGGATTATTATCCAGTTCGGAGATCTTACTAAGTAACATGTATGGGCGCTGTCTTCAGTGTTGATGTCTTAGGGCATCTGTTCTCAATGACAGCCATGTCTAATAGCTAGGTAGATACCAGCCATTTGCAGCCTAAAATAGTTCTTGTTTCTCAAAACTAAAAGCAAATTAAGCAAAGCAGAAGGCCCGCATAAATAAAGCGGCAACTACTAATTCAGAATACTAAGAATCGCATAAGATGGTGACGTGGGATTCCTTTGGGAATCGTTCATCCCGTCGTCACGTAAAACCACATGCAACCCTATAGTCATAATCTCACTGGTATGGTCTTTTTCTTTTTCAAGCATTTTTTTGGTTGAAATATTAGAGTGGGCCCATTTTTGCCTACTACTCTTCTCCAGCTTTAAGTAGTGGCAACACCTTCCCGAGAAGGGGGCCGGCATGAGGCACTCTCACAAGGATTCAGCGACGACGGTTCACACGAGGATAATACTCCTCACCCAAATTAGCACTAGGAGTAGTGCCCACGTGAGGCACACGACTTTTCGTCCGAGATAATCTTCTTCCTTTCAGCTTAGAGGTACAATAACTTATATTAAGTTAATTAGTTACGTCTCGTGTACGGGAGCCTCCCTTGCGGGGATACCTCTGCAGACCTACGAGTCTGTGTGGTACCTCCGGGAGCCCAATGTTTAAAAGTTCATCTGGCTGTCTCTATGTCTCGTATTTTCGTATGCTCTTATTTAGTTTTATCTAGCATACTCATAGTTGTTTAGGTAAAATCATTGTATAGACTTAAATTTTTAGGTCACCAAATCAAATCTTGTAAGTCCATAGATCACGAAATTGCTATGGAGAGTAGAGCTGCAGTATTGATATTTATATGACGGTATCGGTACCATGAAAAAATACTGCGGTACCATGGTATACCGTCATCTTTTTCACTTCCATCTCCAATCAACGGTAAATATAGGTAAAATAAATAAATCGGCTACCTGATTTAGAGTAGAAAATTATGGCTATTGCGACTGTTTAGTTTCACGATTTTATTAGGTCACTATTTTTATTGACGTAATATCATTCACGGGAATATCGGTCAAAGGGTGTGGTTGACTCGCTAACTATAACCCGATGTTTGAGACATTGGGGTGCACTATTTTCAATCTGGATTGTTCTTGCTATTAATGCATGTGACCAGCCAATGGTAAATTTTATTTTGGCAGTCGAGTGCTTTGATAGACAGAGTCCAGACAAAATCTGTGAGTATTTAAACGGGGCGAGTGTTGTACCCTTTTATTTCTGTCGGAGTCGTATATTCTGTTACTCGCGAAAACAGGCCTATGCACATACATATAACACGACATTGAATACAGCCGATTCCAAAGCTTGTGATAATTACCGAGTACCCAATGTGCAGACTCGTTACTCGCCATGCTTCACGTGAACAATGCGTGTAAAAGCTATTTCCGCGAACTTCCGATGTGTAGCCAGTTGAAAAATTAATTACAAAAACTAAAACACTATAATTTTTAGGTGTCGTTACTTAAACTGAATTTAATCCGTAAAGAAATTTCTTAAAACAAGCCAGAAAATTAAAAAATAATGACTTCAACGCTGTTCGTTGTTAATAAATTAGCACGTGATCAAAACGGCGCAAGCAAATACTACGTTTTAGTAAATTTTCATTGATAAATTCAGCATAGTAATGTATTTTCCCACGGTCTAGTTCATGAACAACCAATCAGATATGTCTTTGCGAGATTGCTGTTGTGTTTGAATAGCATGCAGTTTGTAAGTTATTTTGTTATTCTAGCGTGTTTGTTCGGTGACAAAATGCTTGGAGTAACAAATTACAAATAATAGAAACAGGAATGGGGAATATATTATAGTGTAATTACTACCGGCGGACGGCCAGAGAATGAGTTTAGATGTTTAAAATAAAGCAATTGTACCGCGAGACTTTCAAGACGTACGTTTGACTTACAATTTTGCCTGTCATTATTTTGTAATTGACGTCTTGATGTGTGTGTTTACAATGACCCTTTCACCTCAACTCGGCTAATAGTTAGGGATGCCTGTATTTTTGGCACTATTAGCACTAATTTACCCTTGATCAAGTCAGATTTTATGAACATATTTCTCAAATATTGCTCAAACATTATGGACGGTATTCACGGTATTTGGAAATGTCAACGGTCACAGTATCATTTCACGGTATACCGCGGTCCTCATGGTACCACCGTCAGACTGCCCAGCTCTAATGGACAGGCATACCGGTGACACAAATTCTTGGGATGAGACAGTTGTATTTAATGTTCGCGACAATGGTCGCATGGCCCCACCGGAGCGATTGAGTTCCACCGGCCTTAGGAGCCGGTGTTTGTTACCCGCAGGGCAGTCTCGTACAGGATCCGTCACCACCCCGCGAGCTACAGTGCCGCCTACACCTTTGGTAATTTCATACAATCATGACAATTGTCTATATATGTACATTAAGTCTCTCAGGCGTCCTCTTCAGTCACATCAGTCTATGTGCCATCTGTTCTGGTCAGTCTTTGTGTACAGTCATAGACTGCCTCTTGACATTGCCATAGCTTGTCTAGTCGTTTTTCAAATGATATGACTGTTGGTGCTGAAATGACAGATTCTGGCAGGCTATTCCATAGGTTACAAACTCTCAAGGAAAAGAAATTCTTCCTAAGGTTCGCTCTCACCCCCCCCCCTCTTTTGATAGACCTTCAGGTGATGACCACGGGTTACTGAATCATGTTGCATCTGAAATAGGGAGGTAGCGTCTGGGTCATAAATTCCAGTTAACATTTTGTATGTCTCTATCATATCTCCCCTTGCTCGCCTATATACCATGGTCGGTAGCCCCAATGTTTTCAATCGTTCAGTGTATGTGAGGTCTTTGAGGGATGGTACTAGCTTGGTCACTCTCCGCTGAACACCTTCTATGGCATTAATGTGGTTTTTTAAGATATGGGAGCCATACTGCATTAGCGTACTCAAGGTGTGGCTGAACCAGTGCCTTATATAGTAGCTTGAAATTTTCCTGTACCAGGTAAACAAATGTCCTACGGATGATACCCATGAGTTTATTAGCTTTGATAACCTTTTCAAAAATATGGCTGTCAAATGTCAATTTCGAATCTATAATGACACCTATATCTTTTTCCTCTGTGACATGTTCAAGGGATGTCTTGGCTCCATTTTCAGATTTCATCCAGTAGTCATATGAATCTGATTCTGTCCTGGATAATGTCATTACCTTGCATTTCATTGAGTGAAATTTCAGTAACCATACTTCTGACCATGTCTGTAGGTTTGTTAAATCTGTTTGCAGTTTATCACAGTCCTCCTGGTCCTTGATTTGGCGTGATAACTTGGTGTCGTCTGCAAACATGTACACATCTGAATCGGCAACATTTGGCAGATCATTTATATAGATAGCAAATAGTAAGGGACCTAGCACACTACCTTGTGGAATACCACTTGTAACATCTGACTGCATTGATGTTGCAATGTTGACCCGGACATGCTGTTTACGGTTTCTCAGGAAATCTTCTGTCCATCCTAGGACCTGGCCACTTATGCCGTGAGCTTCTACTTTCCCAATTAGTCTTCTGTATGGGGAATTTGTCGAAGGCCTTTTGAAAGTCCATATATATTGTGTCTACCACACCTCCATTGTCCATAATCTCTGTCCAGGTGTCCAAGACTTGCAACAACTGAAGGTTAGTTGAGCGGCCACTAATGAATCTGTATTGCTTGGGGATGAAGAGTATGTTTAATTTCAAGTGTCTGTATATCTCGTCTCTTACAATGGATTCCATTACTTTGCATACAATACTTGTGAGGCTGACGGGACGATAATTTGAGGGGCTCTTTCTACTTCCTTTTTTAAATATTGTAGAGATGGTTGTGTCTTTCCAGATTTCTGGCAGGGTGCAAGAGTCTAAGTAGGTCTTAAATACGATGGATAGTGGATAGTATATAATCCATAACTATGACCAGAATCTAAATAAATTCGTAACAAAAACAAGCCATAGGCTTATGTTCTGTGAATTTGATGATAATGATGATGATGATGATGATGATGATGATGATGAAATCCGACAAATCCTGTGAATTCGCCTTTCACTATACCCTTATCTTTTTCGTTCCTATGGTTACATTTTCAACTACTTGCGATTAATATCGCTGTACATTGCTTATTTTCATGGTATTTTATCATTTATATGGATTCTTATTGATATATTAGAACAATTATGTATAATGTCGCATCTTTCTAAACGTTAAATTATTCCAGAATCAGCAATAATAACATTTGTCTTCTGTTTCCGTGATTACAAAAATAGTTTCGATCATCATCATCATCATTAGTTGCAGTACTGTATCTCCATGATCTCAGTCCATAATGACCGCGAGCTAAAATGACCGCAGTAGGGACGAAAATTACCGCTATAGTATTCCAATGGTATTCCTAATAAGCCTAACAATAACTACTATCCGCTACGAATATTCTATTAGCTATATGTATTAACAATTATGCGTATATAAGTTACAATATATATTATATATATTATATGTTTCCTACTAGGAGTTCCTATCTAATTTGACTTATATAATTTTTGTGGTTTTTTTTTCAGGTACCGTTGGGTAGACTGTGGCTAAAAGAAGGGAACGAAAATTCCGGAAGTAGCAATTTAAAAAGTGAACACTGTACGTCTGCTAGATAATGCTAGAGTGTGCAAAGATTTTTAATGCTACAAGTTTAGTGCCACAAAGAGCTGTATTGAAACGGTTTTGTGAATATCTAACTTATGCAGAACGGCTTAACATTAAAACGCATATTTCAAATTTAAATGTGCATATTGACACGCGAAATGGCTGAAAATAAAATTAAGTAAGATATCTTGGCAAGTGAGATTTCATTATGTATAAATTAATAATACTTTTAGTTGTGAATTTGATTTCCTTCTTTTCATCATATTTAGCTACGCAATTGATGCCTCTAAAGGTATAAGATTTTAACAATTTGTATTTGCGTATGATACGCTGAATTTTGAAATTATCACTTAGCAAATAAATAGAATTGAAAAATTTCTCAAGTTTGATTATTTTCACTACAAATGAGTTTCTCAAGAGGTACGGAAATCTTTGAAACAAGAATGTCTAATACGCAAAGGTATTTGTGGAAATTTTTGAGTCTAAGGGTCAAAAGTGTATTACCGACTGATCAGCTACCTGAATCTGATACACGCAAAGAAATTTGTGAAAAATTTGAGATAATTTTGAGTCTAGCAAGTTTGCGTCTGTAACGGTCAAAAGTTTATTACAGACTGATCTGCTACTTGAATCTGATAGACAACATGCAAATACATGTTCATTCTGATTCGTTGCAATCGTTACTGATAGTTCATTGGACAGAGGAATCATCATTGTGTTTTATTATATGTCTAGTCTTAGATGTGTATTCAGGCGGACATAGGCTACCATTGTAATGGTTTCCTGCAATTACGGTACGTGTTATGCAAGCAGGGGGACTGGGTGGGCGAGATAACAATGCGTACCCTCCTACAAATCCCGCCACGATTTTAACGCCAAAATTGCTAAAGTTGTACAATTTCTTCATACAAATAAATCCCTTAACCAATTAACGTTGACAGCATCTACTTTCAGCGTGAGATTGGAGCTAACTTTTATGCATAATTATCGAGTACTTTCCGCGAAGGATTGAAATACACAATGCTGAATATTTTGAAACGTATTTCACTGGAACATATTAATGTCAGTCTGCCAGTCCTAGTCAAATTTTGTTCAAAATATTCGCCACAAAGTTACCTGTTAAATAAATCCTAAATTTTGACACGTGAATACACGTTACACCTACACCATATATTTCTTATGCATGAGTTTATTGAAATGATAATGCCCATATATATAAAGACAGATACAAATTTGAAACCTATTTCGCTGGAACCTACTGCTGTCCCAGCTGCCGATGACAGTCATATTAGTTTTAAAATAATCAACAATATTTAATACATCAATATGAATCATAAATAAGATTACATTTCTGATCATCGAAAACATGTTACACGGCTCGTTGCGGCGTCATACAGCAAGAACACTATATAGCAAGACAGATATAGACCTACTGGAAAACCATTGAACATTTTGAATCCTATTTCGCTGACCCCGATAGCTGTTGGAACCAGCCCGCCGCCCATACGCAGCACATGTTGGGATCGATTTATATCATTTTAATCCAGAATTCCAATTCTCCTTCGATCAATACTCACCATTCTGTTACTTCTGATATACAGCTGGCCCTGACAGCGGCTCTAGGATTATAGACTTAGAAAGCTTTACCGACACCTGGGAACCGGGTACTCGGCTCCCAACTGCCGAGTACCCGTTTACCATAGAGCTCATTCTTGTTTGCATAGCAACAAGAGCAATACATGCTTTCTGCATTAGGGATTTTAGTGTTTTAAATAATCTAAGTCTTTAATCGGTGATAGTTTGTGTGTTCTGAAAGGATTAACTAAGGACTATGGAGAATACCGCCCAAGACAACCAGGTTGTATTGTTCTTTATTATCCATAGTTAAAAGACTTAGGTCTCTAAATTTCGTTGTGTCGCATGTTCCAATTTCTGACCCCATAGAATCTGGGACGTGTGCTAACAACGATATATGCCAGACGATCGCCTTCTTTAACCCCCAACAGGCGATCGGCAGATATGAAAATAGGTGTTTGCTACGGTATTTCTAACACGAATATCGGCTGACGTCGTTCTCCGTAGAATCCGAGCGGGTGACGTCACACCCGGTCGCTCGGATGTTTATGTGAAGAAAAATTTTTTCATTAATTCGCGCATCTTATTCTGGGTGCTGCGTACTAAAAATGGTACCGGAAACTTTAGAATGATCAAGTTTACGTGCGATCACGATCGGTTTGCAATGATCGGTGGTTTCAAAATTCTTGAGTAGATGCGTGGTCTGCGGTTTTACCGTGTGAGACAGCAGTTTGTTATACATTTTGTTGTTTTCTTCACATATCGTGCTGCTTTCGTTAGGAGTATAATTTATATTGATTAGTAAATATACCCTGAATGCTATGCGATATGATTCCTGGAGCCGTTACACATCCTGGAGGATCTATTATGGGTGTGTTTGTGCCCGCCGCGTGCTTGTCGTCATAATCAATGCGATCGTTGTTGTAACGTGGCGGGGTGGGGTGCGGGGAGGTTACGGTTAATTTATGAGTCAAAATTATTTGAAAATTAATTGTCTGCCTTCCATCCGGGTCTCGTTCCGCTTGTTTATTGTAGGTTTGTGCTTATTTTATAGGCCAAGCCAGCCCCGCCATCATGTGACGACTGCCATAAGTTTGTCCGTGTAATGTTCAAGGACCATGTCTGTTTTAGGTGTTCCCTGTGTAATATAGATCATAGGTGTAATGTTTGTGCAGTGTGGTCCGTCGAAATGATGGTTAAGTTCCTTGCCCAGAAGGACTTGGCTGGGTCTGACGCGGGGTCAGGCGGTCAGAGAGGAAATCGTGGAGCGCCCGGTTCGGCCGGTGGGGGTGCTCCACGTCCCCAGCTGGAGGTGGCAGAGATGGCACCGTCAGCGTGGTTTGGTCCGGCTATGCAGGGTTTTCTGCATAGCGTTCTGCCCACGCTGGTGTCGTCCCTGCTACCAAAGGTTGGGGGGCAGTTTCTCCCCATGCCTAGTACGGATCCTGTCCTCGGACAGGATTCTGGACTGGTTACCGAGGGGGCCGTCTCGTACGGCCCCCTGGCAGTCCCGTCTGGCTTCGGTCAGACGGGTTCTGTCTCTCTGCGGCCACCTCCGGGTGGTCCAGTAGCGGTGGCCGGTCCGTCAGGTGTCTAGTGACGGCTCTTCGGAGTCTGAAGACGAGGAGGCTGAGGAGGAGAGGTTGCTGCGGCCCGTGAAGCCGCAGGTGGAGAATATGGAGGTTGATTCCGTCCTGGACGGAACCGGCCTCCATTTGTCTGGTTTGGCGCAAGCCAGGTCAGCGGCTCTGCCTGCGGCTGAGGCCAATCCGTTACCTTGCACCGGTTCCGCGTGGCTTGGTTTGTCACCAGCCGTCATGGGAACGGGTGTGCCGGGCCAGGCGTGGTACTCACCTATCTCGCCTGGTCCGGCAGCCGGACGTGGGGTGCCGTTGGCGCCCGTGTCCGGCTATGGTTCCGCGACTGTTACGGGTCCGTACGGTTTTCCGTGCGGACCTACCCCATGGACCGGAGTGTTTCATGGGGTGGCGGCGGAACCGTGTGGTAGCGGAGTGCCTGGCGTGTCAGCCGTGGCTCCTTGCCGGGAGGCCGTGGCTGGCAGACCTGTGAGCACGTCAACGGGTGATGTGTTTGCGGGGGTGTCTTCATCAGAGGTAGATTGGTCAGATGCTCTGGCGTGGCTAGCCAGGGTTGACTCGTCTGTGGTTTCGGCCACGGCCGATGAAGATGCGCCCCGTCCGTCGGTTGCGTCGATTAGGACGGGGATTTTGCCCGCGGCCCGGATCCAGTCAGTGGGACTGGATCCACGGTTCATAGATTTGTTGGATGCTATTTATAGCAAACAACTAATGACCAAGGGTCAGCTCCCTGCGGCCTCCAGGGAGGTGCGGGCAAGATGTCGTATTCCGCGGGGTGAATACGACAGGTATGGTGTAGTCCCGTCAGTCACGGAGGATGACCGATGGGTACTGGGAGTCCAGAGTGCCGGGTCGGGTGGCCCCGGTCCGGCACTAGTGGATAAGTCCCAGGTACACCAGGAAGAAGTCCTGTCCCTATGCGATGAGGGTGTGAGGGCAGCGATGAGCGCTGTCAATCACTCTTATCGTCTCCTTCAGTCGGTGTGGGCTGAAGCGGGGGCAGGCCACCCTGTGCCACCTGTGGCGCTTTCATGTGTTAATGACGGCTTGGTGCTGTCAATGGACGCATTGGCCAGGGTGCAAGCGCGAGTGACGAAGTCCAGGAGGCAAATGGTCATTGACCATATGCGTCCGGCTACGGCAGTCAGGGAGCGTCTTCTTGGGACGCCCCTGACAGGGCCTAGCATCTTTGGTGGCCAAGCGCGGGCCATCTTAGAGGACACCGCCAGTATTGCGCAGAATCGGTTAGCGGTAAATCTACAGCTAGAGCTAGTGCGGCAAGCGCACGCACTAGGGGCTGTGGGAAAACCGCTAACGGGACAGCCTTCAAAGAAGCAGAAGAAGCATAAGAGCAAGGCGAAAGCCAGGCCTGTTGCGACTTTTGCTTCAGCTGGGTTCTCGGAGCCGCTGCCGGCGAAGAAGCCCAGGAAGGTTGTAGAGGCGCCTACCCTCCCCAATGTTGCTCCTGACTGCCCTAGAGGCGGGAAGGGGAAGGGTAAGGGTAAGGCCTCAAAGGGCGGACAGAAGGGGCCGAAGCGTACCTGAGGGTACGCAAGCTCCCTTCATATCCGCCTGGACCGCGCCTGTGCGACAGGAACAGCGGTGCCAGTTATACCCGTCGTGCCTAGAACGAAATGGTTCTCACTCTCTCTCGTTAAGAAAGAGGGGTGGGGGGGGGGCGGACTGCGAGCCGGACAACCCCGTTAGACGTCGAGGCGTCTATGGTGGGTGGAAGGCTCATGCGTTTCGTCGAGGCCTGGCGAGGTGTGACGTCAGACAGTCTGGTCCTGGGATGGTTATCCCAGGGTTACATGCCGGAGTGGTGGGACTTTCCACCACAAAATCTGTCTTTGGCACCTGTCTGGACACCCGTACCAAGGGAGCCAGACAAGTTAGAAGCCGTTCAAAAGGAAGTGTCGGGTTTGCTTCTGAAGGGAGCAATAAAACCAGCAAACCGGAACACTCCAGGCTTCTATTCAAACATGTTCCTTGTCCCCAAGAGCACAGGGGGATGGAGACCCATACTCAATCTCAGGCCATTAAATTGGTTTATCCATACGCCTCGGTTCCAGATGGAAACGCCGAGGTCGGTAATGGCGGGATTGAGGAAAGGAATGTGGTGTGTATCGATCGATCTGAAAGATGCATATTTCCACATTCCGATGAATCGGAGTTGGCACAGGTTTCTGAGATTTCCGTTTCAGAATCAAGTATGGGAGTTTACAGTTCTCCCGTTTGGCCTGTCGACAGCTCCGAGGGTTTTCACAAGAGTGGTCCTTGTGGTGACAGCGTTTCTCAGAAAAGAGAATGTGGCGCTACACACCTACATAGACGACTGGCTGCTCAAGGCAGACTCGGCAGCCAGGTTGAACGTGGATACTGCTCTGACTCTGAAGTTACTTTCAGATCTAGGCTGGATAGTCAACGAGGAGAAATCCGAGTTGATGCCCACTCAACATTTCGTTTATTTGGGGATGCGATTCGACCTCGAGGAGGGCAGGGTTTACCCGTCAGAGCCCAGAGTGGTGTCTCTGTTAGCCATCCTCAGGAGTTTTCGAGTGGGAAACCACATTCAGGCGAGGCGGTTCCTTCAGATGCTGGGCATGATGGTCTCCATGGAGCAGGTTATCCCGTACACTGCTCTAATGCGAAGACCTATCCAGTTGTATCTGATGTATCTGTGGAAACAGAGAACAGAACCCCTGTCAAAACTGGTGCCAGTTTTGGAGCCGATAATATCGCATCTTCTATGGTGGAAACAGCGTCAGAATCTCCTAATAGGGGTTTCGCTGCACCTACCCCACCCCCAGCTGTCCGTCTACACGGATGCATCGCTGGAGGGGTGGGGTGCCTGCCTCGGAGAACACCAGGTCTCGGGCACATGGACTCTCCCGGAGAGTCAGCTGCATATCAATCTGTTGGAAATGATGGCAGTCGAACTGGCGTTGGAAGAGTTCCTTCCGATGATCAGGGGCAAGGTGATATTGATACGGTCGGACAATTCGACAGTAGTATCATATATAAATCGCCAAGGTGGGACCAGGTCGCCCACTCTGTGTATCAGGGTGTGGCACTTGATTCAATGGTGCAGGAATTGCTCGGTTGTTTTGAAAGCAGCTCGTATTCCTGGCCGATTGAACATTCTGGCGGATGCTTTGTCTCGCAGACAGAGAATCCTGCCAACAGAATGGTCCCTCAACCCTCCAGTTCTGCGACGGATCTTCGAGCATTGGGGCAAACCCAACGTGGACTTGTTCGCCACAAAGGAAAATGCTCAAATCATGACATATGTCTCGCCGATTACAGATCCAAATGCCGTCGATACAGACGCTCTGGCGACAAGCTGGAGTGGGATGCACGCTTACGCGTACCCACCCACCATTCTTCTACGAAGGTATTGGTGAAGGTCAGGGAGGAACCGTGTCTGGTCCTGCTAATAGCGCCGTATTGGCTGAGCAGGGCGTGGTTCACGGATCTTCTAGATCTGCTGGTGGAAAATCCTGTGCAGTTGCCCGAGATTCCGAACATAATCTCCCAGGCCAAGGGACGCTTCCTACACGAGCGTCCCGAAATGTTTTGACTGCGTGGATGTTATCAAACAACGTTCCACATCGGAAGGCTTTTCTCGACAGGCTGCTGATTTCATCGCGGCTGCGAGAAGGAGGTCAACCTTCAAGTCATATAACAACAAGGTTAACAGATTTGCAGACTGGTGTGAAGAAAAGGGTATTGATACCCTTCAATCCACTATCAGCAAATAGCAGACTTTCTCTGTGAGCTGTTCTTTTGAGGACTAGCTCCCGTCACAGTTGCTGGATACAAGTCAGCTTTGGCATCAGTTATCCCTTGTCTAGCCAACAGGGATAGTCCAGAGGTGGCCCAGTTAAATGTGATGTTGAAGGGAATGAGCATTCTCCTTCGATCAATACTCACCATTCTGTTACTTCTGATATACAGCTGGTCCTGACAGCGGCTCTAGGATTATAGACTTAGAAAGCTTTACCGACTCCTGGGAACCGGGTACCCGGCTCCCCACTGCCGAGTACCCGTTTACCATAGAGCTCATTCTTGTTTGCATAGCAACAAGTGCAATACATGCTTTTCGCATTAAGGCTTTTAGTGTTTTTAAAAGAATCTAAGTCTTTAATCAGTGATAGTTTGTGTGTTCTGAAAGGATAACTAAGGACTATGGAGAATACCGCCCAAGACAACCAGGTTGTATTGTTCTTTATTATCCATAGTTAAAAGACTTAGGTCTCTAAATTTCGTTGTGTCGCATGTTCCGATTTCTGACCCCATAGAATCTGGGACGTGTGCTAACAACGATATATGCCAGACGATCGCCTTCCTTAAACCCCAACAGGCGATCGGCAGATATGAAAATAGGTGTTTGCTACGGTATTTCTAACACGAATATCGGCTGACGTCGTTCTCCGTAGAATCCGAGCGGGTGACGTCACACCCGGTCGCTCGGATGTTTATGTGAAGAAAAATTTTTTCATTAATTCGCGCATCTTGTTCTGGGTGCTGCGTACTAAAAAATGGTACCGGAAACTTTAGAATGATCAAGTTTACGTGCGATCACGATCGGTTTGCAATGATCGGTGGTTTCAAAATTCTTGAGTAGATGTGTGGTCTGCGGTTTTACCGTGTGAGACAGCAGTTGTTATACATTTTGTTGTTTTCTTCACATATCGTGCTGCGTTCGTTAGGAGTATAATTTATATTTATTAGTAAATATACCCTGAATGCCATGCGATATGATTCCTGGAGCCGTTACACATCCTGTAGGATCTATTATGGGTGTGTTGTGCCCGCCGCGTACTTGTCGTCATAATCAATGCGATCGTTGTTGTAACGTGGCGGGGTGGGGTGCGGGAGGTTACGGTTAATTTATGAGTCAAAATATTTGAAAATTAATTGTCTGCCTTCCATCCGGGTCTCGTTCCGCTTGTTTATTGTAGGTTTGTGCTTATTTTATAGGCCAAGCCAGCCCCGCCATCATGTGACGACTGCCATAAGTTTGTCCGTGTAATGTTCAAGGACCATGTCTGTTTTAGGTGTGCCCTGTGTAATATAGATCATAGGTGTAATGTTTGTGCAGTGTGGTCCGTCGAAACGATGGTTAAGTTCCTTGCCCAGAAGGACTTGGCTGGGTCTGACGCGGGGTCAGGCGGTCAGAGAGGAAATCGTGGAGCGCCCGGTTCAGCCGGTGGGGGTGCTCCACGTCCCCAGCTGGAGGTGGCGGAGATGGCACCGCCGGCGTGGTTTGGTCTGGCTATGCAGGGTTTTCTGCATAGCGTTCTGCCCACGCTGGTGTCGTCCCTGCTACCAAAGGTTGGGGGGCAGTTTCTCCCCATGCCTGGTACGGATCCTGTCCTCGGACAGGATTCTGGACTGGTTACCGAGGGGGCCGTCTCGTACGGCCCCCTGGCGGTCCCGTCTGGCTTCGGTCAGACGGGTTCTGTCTCTCTGCGGCCACCTCCGGGTGGTCCAGTAGCGGTGGCCGGTCCGTCAGGTGTCTAGTGACGGCTCTTCGGAGTCTGAAGACGAGGAGGCTGAGGAGGAGAGGTTGCTGCGGCCCGTGAAGCCGCAGGTGGAGAATATGGAGGTTGATTCCGTCCTGGACGGAACCGGCCTCCATTTGTCTGGTTTGGCGCAAGCCAGGTCAGCGGCTCTGCCTGCGGCTGAGGCCAATCCGTTACCTTGCACCGGTTCCGCGTGGCTTGGTTTGTCACCAGCCGTCATGGGAACGGGTGTGCCGGGCCAGGCGTGGTACTCACCTATCTCGCCTGGTCCGGCAGCCGGACGTGGGGTGCCGTTGGCGCCCGTGTCCGGCTATGGTTCCGCGACTGTTACGGGTCCGTACGGTTTTCCGTGCGGACCTACCCCATGGACCGGAGTGTTTCATGGGGTGGCGGCGGAACCGTGTGGTAGCGGAGTGCCTGGCGTGTCAGCCGTGGCTCCTTGCCGGGAGGCCGTGGCTGGCAGACCTGTGAGCACGTCAACGGGTGATGTGTTTGCGGGGGTGTCTTCATCAGAGGTAGATTGGTCAGATGCTCTGGCGTGGCTAGCCAGGGTTGACTCGTCTGTGGTTTCGGCCACGGCCGATGAAGATGCGCCCCGTCCGTCGGTTGCGTCGATTAGGACGGGGATTTTGCCCGCGGCCCGGATCCAGTCAGTGGGACTGGATCCACGGTTCATAGATTTGTTGGATGCTATTTATAGCAAACAACTAATGACCAAGGGTCAGCTCCCTGCGGCCTCCAGGGAGGTGCGGGCAAGATGTCGTATTCCGCGGGGTGAATACGACAGGTATGGTGTAGTCCCGTCAGTCACGGAGGATGACCGATGGGTACTGGGAGTCCAGAGTGCCGGGTCGGGTGGCCCCGGTCCGGCACTAGTGGATAAGTCCCAGGTACACCAGGAAGAAGTCCTGTCCCTATGCGATGAGGGTGTGAGGGCAGCGATGAGCGCTGTCAATCACTCTTATCGTCTCCTTCAGTCGGTGTGGGCTGAAGCGGGGGCAGGCCACCCTGTGCCACCTGTGGCGCTTTCATGTGTTAATGACGGCTTGGTGCTGTCAATGGACGCATTGGCCAGGGTGCAAGCGCGAGTGACGAAGTCCAGGAGGCAAATGGTCATTGACCATATGCGTCCGGCTACGGCAGTCAGGGAGCGTCTTCTTGGGACGCCCCTGACAGGGCCTAGCATCTTTGGTGGCCAAGCGCGGGCCATCTTAGAGGACACCGCCAGTATTGCGCAGAATCGGTTAGCGGTAAATCTACAGCTAGAGCTAGTGCGGCAAGCGCACGCACTAGGGGCTGTGGGAAAACCGCTAACGGGACAGCCTTCAAAGAAGCAGAAGAAGCATAAGAGCAAGGCGAAAGCCAGGCCTGTTGCGACTTTTGCTTCAGCTGGGTTCTCGGAGCCGCTGCCGGCGAAGAAGCCCAGGAAGGTTGTAGAGGCGCCTACCCTCCCCAATGTTGCTCCTGACTGCCCTAGAGGCGGGAAGGGGAAGGGTAAGGGTAAGGCCTCAAAGGGCGGACAGAAGGGGCCGAAGCGTACCTGAGGGTACGCAAGCTCCCTTCATATCCGCCTGGACCGCGCCTGTGCGACAGGAACAGCGGTGCCAGTTATACCCGTCGTGCCTAGAACGAAATGGTTCTCACTCTCTCTCGTTAAGAAAGAGGGGTGGGGGGGGGCGGACTGCGAGCCGGACAACCCCGTTAGACGTCGAGGCGTCTATGGTGGGTGGAAGGCTCATGCGTTTCGTCGAGGCCTGGCGAGGTGTGACGTCAGACAGTCTGGTCCTGGGATGGTTATCCCAGGGTTACATGCCGGAGTGGTGGGACTTTCCACCACAAAATCTGTCTTTGGCACCTGTCTGGACACCCGTACCAAGGGAGCCAGACAAGTTAGAAGCCGTTCAAAAGGAAGTGTCGGGTTTGCTTCTGAAGGGAGCAATAAAACCAGCAAACCGGAACACTCCAGGCTTCTATTCAAACATGTTCCTTGTCCCCAAGAGCACAGGGGGATGGAGACCCATACTCAATCTCAGGCCATTAAATTGGTTTATCCATACGCCTCGGTTCCAGATGGAAACGCCGAGGTCGGTAATGGCGGGATTGAGGAAAGGAATGTGGTGTGTATCGATCGATCTGAAAGATGCATATTTCCACATTCCGATGAATCGGAGTTGGCACAGGTTTCTGAGATTTCCGTTTCAGAATCAAGTATGGGAGTTTACAGTTCTCCCGTTTGGCCTGTCGACAGCTCCGAGGGTTTTCACAAGAGTGGTCCTTGTGGTGACAGCGTTTCTCAGAAAAGAGAATGTGGCGCTACACACCTACATAGACGACTGGCTGCTCAAGGCAGACTCGGCAGCCAGGTTGAACGTGGATACTGCTCTGACTCTGAAGTTACTTTCAGATCTAGGCTGGATAGTCAACGAGGAGAAATCCGAGTTGATGCCCACTCAACATTTCGTTTATTTGGGGATGCGATTCGACCTCGAGGAGGGCAGGGTTTACCCGTCAGAGCCCAGAGTGGTGTCTCTGTTAGCCATCCTCAGGAGTTTTCGAGTGGGAATCCACATTCAGGCGAGGCGGTTCCTTCAGATGCTGGGCATGATGGTCTCCATGGAGCAGGTTATCCCGTACACTGCTCTAATGCGAAGACCTATCCAGTTGTATCTGATGTATCTGTGGAAACAGAGAACAGAACCCCTGTCAAAACTGGTGCCAGTTTTGGAGCCGATAATATCGCATCTTCTATGGTGGAAACAGCGTCAGAATCTCCTAATAGGGGTTTCGCTGCACCTACCCCACCCCCAGCTGTCCGTCTACACGGATGCATCGCTGGAGGGGTGGGGTGCCTGCCTCGGAGAACACCAGGTCTCGGGCACATGGACTCTCCCGGAGAGTCAGCTGCATATCAATCTGTTGGAAATGATGGCAGTCGAACTGGCGTTGGAAGAGTTCCTTCCGATGATCAGGGGCAAGGTGATATTGATACGGTCGGACAATTCGACAGTAGTATCATATATAAATCGCCAAGGTGGGACCAGGTCGCCCACTCTGTGTATCAGGGTGTGGCACTTGATTCAATGGTGCAGGAATTGCTCGGTTGTTTTGAAAGCAGCTCGTATTCCTGGCCGATTGAACATTCTGGCGGATGCTTTGTCTCGCAGACAGAGAATCCTGCCAACAGAATGGTCCCTCAACCCTCCAGTTCTGCGACGGATCTTCGAGCATTGGGGCAAACCCAACGTGGACTTGTTCGCCACAAAGGAAAATGCTCAAATCATGACATATGTCTCGCCGATTACAGATCCAAATGCCGTCGATACAGACGCTCTGGCGACAAGCTGGAGTGGGATGCACGCTTACGCGTACCCACCCACCATTCTTCTACGAAGGTATTGGTGAAGGTCAGGGAGGAACCGTGTCTGGTCCTGCTAATAGCGCCGTATTGGCTGAGCAGGGCGTGGTTCACGGATCTTCTAGATCTGCTGGTGGAAAATCCTGTGCAGTTGCCCGAGATTCCGAACATAATCTCCCAGGCCAAGGGACGCTTCCTACACGAGCGTCCCGAAATGTTTTGACTGCGTGGATGTTATCAAACAACGTTCCACATCGGAAGGCTTTTCTCGACAGGCTGCTGATTTCATCGCGGCTGCGAGAAGGAGGTCAACCTTCAAGTCATATAACAACAAGGTTAACAGATTTGCAGACTGGTGTGAAGAAAAGGGTATTGATACCCTTCAATCCACTATCAGCAAATAGCAGACTTTCTCTGTGAGCTGTTCTTTTGAGGACTAGCTCCCGTCACAGTTGCTGGATACAAGTCAGCTTTGGCATCAGTTATCCCTTGTCTAGCCAACAGGGATAGTCCAGAGGTGGCCCAGTTAAATGTGATGTTGAAGGGAATGAGCATTCTCCTTCGATCAATACTCACCATTCTGTTACTTCTGATATACAGCTGGTCCTGACAGCGGCTCTAGGATTATAGACTTAGAAAGCTTTACCGACTCCTGGGAACCGGGTACCCGGCTCCCCACTGCCGAGTACCCGTTTACCATAGAGCTCATTCTTGTTTGCATAGCAACAAGTGCAATACATGCTTTTTGCATTAAGGCTTTTAGTGTTTTTAAAAGAATCTAAGTCTTTAATCAGTGATAGTTTGTGTGTTCTGAAAGGATAACTAAGGACTATGGAGAATACCGCCCAAGACAACCAGGTTGTATTGTTCTTTATTATCCATAGTTAAAAGACTTAGGTCTCTAAATTTCGTTGTGTCGCATGTTCCGATTTCTGACCCCATAGAATCTGGGACGTGTGCTAACAACGATATATGCCAGACGATCGCCTTCCTTAAACCCCAACAGGCGATCGGCAGATATGAAAATAGGTGTTTGCTACGGTATTTCTAACACGAATATCGGCTGACGTCGTTCTCCGTAGAATCCGAGCGGGTGACGTCACACCCGGTCGCTCGGATGTTTATGTGAAGAAAAATTTTTTCATTAATTCGCGCATCTTGTTCTGGGTGCTGCGTACTAAAAAATGGTACCGGAAACTTTAGAATGATCAAGTTTACGTGCGATCACGATCGGTTTGCAATGATCGGTGGTTTCAAAATTCTTGAGTAGATGTGTGGTCTGCGGTTTTACCGTGTGAGACAGCAGTTGTTATACATTTTGTTGTTTTCTTCACATATCGTGCTGCGTTCGTTAGGAGTATAATTTATATTTATTAGTAAATATACCCTGAATGCCATGCGATATGATTCCTGGAGCCGTTACACATCCTGTAGGATCTATTATGGGTGTGTTGTGCCCGCCGCGTACTTGTCGTCATAATCAATGCGATCGTTGTTGTAACGTGGCGGGGTGGGGTGCGGGAGGTTACGGTTAATTTATGAGTCAAAATATTTGAAAATTAATTGTCTGCCTTCCTTCCATCCGTGTCTCGTTCCGCTTGTTTATTGTAGGTTTGTGCTTATTTTATAGGCCAAGCCAGCCCCGCCATCATGTGACGACTGCCATAAGTTTGTCCGTGTAATGTTCAAGGACCATGTCTGTTTTAGGTGTGCCCTGTGTAATATAGATCATAGGTGTAATGTTTGTGCAGTGTGGTCCGTCGAAACGATGGTTAAGTTCCTTGCCCAGAAGGACTTGGCTGGGTCTGACGCGGGGTCAGGCGGTCCGAGAGGAAATCGTGGAGCGCCCGGTTCGGCCAGTAGGGGTGCTCCACGTACCCAGCTGGAGGTGGCGGAGATGGCACCGCCGGCGTGGTTTGGTCTGGCTATGCAGGGTTTTCTGCATAGCGTTCTGCCCACGCTGGTGTCGTCCCTGCTACCAAAGGTTGGGGGGCAGTTTCTCCCCATGCCTGGTACGGATCCTGTCCTCGGACAGGATTCTGGACTGGTTACCGAGGGGGCCGTCTCGTACGGCCCCCTGGCGGTCCCGTCTGGCTTCGGCCAGACGGGTTCTGTCTCTCTGCGGCCACCTCCGGGTGGTCCAGTAGCGGTGGCCGGTCCGTCAGGTGTGGGAGCCGTCCGCCAGGACGGCTCCACGGTTTATTCGTCTAGTGACGGCTCTTCGGAGTCTGAAGCCGATGAGGAGGAGAGGTTGCTGCGGCCCGTGAAGCCGCAGGTGGAGAATATGGAGGTTGATTCCGTCCTGGACGGAACCGGCCTCCATTTGTCTGGTTTGGCGCAAGCCAGGTCAGCGGCTCTGCCTGCGGCTGAGGCCAATCCGTTACCTTGCACCGGTTCCGCGTGGCTTGGTTTGTCACCAGCCGTCATGGGAACGGGTGTGCCGGGCCAGGCGTGGTACTCACCTATCTCGCCTGGTCCGGCAGCCGGACGTGGGGTGCCGTTGGCGCCCGTGTCCGGCTATGGTTCCGCGACTGTTACGGGTCCGTACGGTTTTCCGTGCGGACCTACCCCATGGACCGGAGTGTTTCATGGGGTGGCGGCGGAACCGTGTGGTAGCGGAGTGCCTGGCGTGTCAGCCGTGGCTCCTTGCCGGGAGGCCGTGGCTGGCAGACCTGTGAGCACGTCAACGGGTGATGTGTTTGCGGGGGTGTCTTCATCAGAGGTAGATTGGTCAGATGCTCTGGCGTGGCTAGCCAGGGTTGACTCGTCTGTGGTTTCGGCCACGGCCGATGAAGATGCGCCCCGTCCGTCGGTTGCGTCGATTAGGACGGGGATTTTGCCCGCGGCCCGGATCCAGTCAGTGGGACTGGATCCACGGTTCATAGATTTGTTGGATGCTATTTATAGCAAACAACTAATGACCAAGGGTCAGCTCCCTGCGGCCTCCAGGGAGGTGCGGGCAAGATGTCGTATTCCGCGGGGTGAATACGACAGGTATGGTGTAGTCCCGTCAGTCACGGAGGATGACCGATGGGTACTGGGAGTCCAGAGTGCCGGGTCGGGTGGCCCCGGTCCGGCACTAGTGGATAAGTCCCAGGTACACCAGGAAGAAGTCCTGTCCCTATGCGATGAGGGTGTGAGGGCAGCGATGAGCGCTGTCAATCACTCTTATCGTCTCCTTCAGTCGGTGTGGGCTGAAGCGGGGGCAGGCCACCCTGTGCCACCTGTGGCGCTTTCATGTGTTAATGACGGCTTGGTGCTGTCAATGGACGCATTGGCCAGGGTGCAAGCGCGAGTGACGAAGTCCAGGAGGCAAATGGTCATTGACCATATGCGTCCGGCTACGGCAGTCAGGGAGCGTCTTCTTGGGACGCCCCTGACAGGGCCTAGCATCTTTGGTGGCCAAGCGCGGGCCATCTTAGAGGACACCGCCAGTATTGCGCAGAATCGGTTAGCGGTAAATCTACAGCTAGAGCTAGTGCGGCAAGCGCACGCACTAGGGGCTGTGGGAAAACCGCTAACGGGACAGCCTTCAAAGAAGCAGAAGAAGCATAAGAGCAAGGCGAAAGCCAGGCCTGTTGCGACTTTTGCTTCAGCTGGGTTCTCGGAGCCGCTGCCGGCGAAGAAGCCCAGGAAGGTTGTAGAGGCGCCTACCCTCCCCAATGTTGCTCCTGACTGCCCTAGAGGCGGGAAGGGGAAGGGTAAGGGTAAGGCCTCAAAGGGCGGACAGAAGGGGCCGAAGCGTACCTGAGGGTACGCAAGCTCCCTTCATATCCGCCTGGACCGCGCCTGTGCGACAGGAACAGCGGTGCCAGTTATACCCGTCGTGCCTAGAACGAAATGGTTCTCACTCTCTCTCGTTAAGAAAGAGGGGTGGGGGGGGCGGACTGCGAGCCGGACAACCCCGTTAGACGTCGAGGCGTCTATGGTGGGTGGAAGGCTCATGCGTTTCGTCGAGGCCTGGCGAGGTGTGACGTCAGACAGTCTGGTCCTGGGATGGTTATCCCAGGGTTACATGCCGGAGTGGTGGGACTTTCCACCACAAAATCTGTCTTTGGCACCTGTCTGGACACCCGTACCAAGGGAGCCAGACAAGTTAGAAGCCGTTCAAAAGGAAGTGTCGGGTTTGCTTCTGAAGGGAGCAATAAAACCAGCAAACCGGAACACTCCAGGCTTCTATTCAAACATGTTCCTTGTCCCCAAGAGCACAGGGGGATGGAGACCCATACTCAATCTCAGGCCATTAAATTGGTTTATCCATACGCCTCGGTTCCAGATGGAAACGCCGAGGTCGGTAATGGCGGGATTGAGGAAAGGAATGTGGTGTGTATCGATCGATCTGAAAGATGCATATTTCCACATTCCGATGAATCGGAGTTGGCACAGGTTTCTGAGATTTCCGTTTCAGAATCAAGTATGGGAGTTTACAGTTCTCCCGTTTGGCCTGTCGACAGCTCCGAGGGTTTTCACAAGAGTGGTCCTTGTGGTGACAGCGTTTCTCAGAAAAGAGAATGTGGCGCTACACACCTACATAGACGACTGGCTGCTCAAGGCAGACTCGGCAGCCAGGTTGAACGTGGATACTGCTCTGACTCTGAAGTTACTTTCAGATCTAGGCTGGATAGTCAACGAGGAGAAATCCGAGTTGATGCCCACTCAACATTTCGTTTATTTGGGGATGCGATTCGACCTCGAGGAGGGCAGGGTTTACCCGTCAGAGCCCAGAGTGGTGTCTCTGTTAGCCATCCTCAGGAGTTTTCGAGTGGGAATCCACATTCAGGCGAGGCGGTTCCTTCAGATGCTGGGCATGATGGTCTCCATGGAGCAGGTTATCCCGTACACTGCTCTAATGCGAAGACCTATCCAGTTGTATCTGATGTATCTGTGGAAACAGAGAACAGAACCCCTGTCAAAACTGGTGCCAGTTTTGGAGCCGATAATATCGCATCTTCTATGGTGGAAACAGCGTCAGAATCTCCTAATAGGGGTTTCGCTGCACCTACCCCACCCCCAGCTGTCCGTCTACACGGATGCATCGCTGGAGGGGTGGGGTGCCTGCCTCGGAGAACACCAGGTCTCGGGCACATGGACTCTCCCGGAGAGTCAGCTGCATATCAATCTGTTGGAAATGATGGCAGTCGAACTGGCGTTGGAAGAGTTCCTTCCGATGATCAGGGGCAAGGTGATATTGATACGGTCGGACAATTCGACAGTAGTATCATATATAAATCGCCAAGGTGGGACCAGGTCGCCCACTCTGTGTATCAGGGTGTGGCACTTGATTCAATGGTGCAGGAATTGCTCGGTTGTTTTGAAAGCAGCTCGTATTCCTGGCCGATTGAACATTCTGGCGGATGCTTTGTCTCGCAGACAGAGAATCCTGCCAACAGAATGGTCCCTCAACCCTCCAGTTCTGCGACGGATCTTCGAGCATTGGGGCAAACCCAACGTGGACTTGTTCGCCACAAAGGAAAATGCTCAAATCATGACATATGTCTCGCCGATTACAGATCCAAATGCCGTCGATACAGACGCTCTGGCGACAAGCTGGAGTGGGATGCACGCTTACGCGTACCCACCCACCATTCTTCTACGAAGGTATTGGTGAAGGTCAGGGAGGAACCGTGTCTGGTCCTGCTAATAGCGCCGTATTGGCTGAGCAGGGCGTGGTTCACGGATCTTCTAGATCTGCTGGTGGAAAATCCTGTGCAGTTGCCCGAGATTCCGAACATAATCTCCCAGGCCAAGGGACGCTTCCTACACGAGCGTCCCGAAATGTTTTGACTGCGTGGATGTTATCAAACAACGTTCCACATCGGAAGGCTTTTCTCGACAGGCTGCTGATTTCATCGCGGCTGCGAGAAGGAGGTCAACCTTCAAGTCATATAACAACAAGGTTAACAGATTTGCAGACTGGTGTGAAGAAAAGGGTATTGATACCCTTCAATCCACTATCAGCAAATAGCAGACTTTCTCTGTGAGCTGTTCTTTTGAGGACTAGCTCCCGTCACAGTTGCTGGATACAAGTCAGCTTTGGCATCAGTTATCCCTTGTCTAGCCAACAGGGATAGTCCAGAGGTGGCCCAGTTAAATGTGATGTTGAAGGGAATGAGCATTCTCCTTCGATCAATACTCACCATTCTGTTACTTCTGATATACAGCTGGTCCTGACAGCGGCTCTAGGATTATAGACTTAGAAAGCTTTACCGACTCCTGGGAACCGGGTACCCGGCTCCCCACTGCCGAGTACCCGTTTACCATAGAGCTCATTCTTGTTTGCATAGCAACAAGTGCAATACATGCTTTTCGCATTAAGGCTTTTAGTGTTTTTAAAAGAATCTAAGTCTTTAATCAGTGATAGTTTGTGTGTTCTGAAAGGATAACTAAGGACTATGGAGAATACCGCCCAAGACAACCAGGTTGTATTGTTCTTTATTATCCATAGTTAAAAGACTTAGGTCTCTAAATTTCGTTGTGTCGCATGTTCCGATTTCTGACCCCATAGAATCTGGGACGTGTGCTAACAACGATATATGCCAGACGATCGCCTTCCTTAAACCCCAACAGGCGATCGGCAGATATGAAAATAGGTGTTTGCTACGGTATTTCTAACACGAATATCGGCTGACGTCGTTCTCCGTAGAATCCGAGCGGGTGACGTCACACCCGGTCGCTCGGATGTTTATGTGAAGAAAAATTTTTTCATTAATTCGCGCATCTTGTTCTGGGTGCTGCGTACTAAAAAATGGTACCGGAAACTTTAGAATGATCAAGTTTACGTGCGATCACGATCGGTTTGCAATGATCGGTGGTTTCAAAATTCTTGAGTAGATGTGTGGTCTGCGGTTTTACCGTGTGAGACAGCAGTTGTTATACATTTTGTTGTTTTCTTCACATATCGTGCTGCGTTCGTTAGGAGTATAATTTATATTTATTAGTAAATATACCCTGAATGCCATGCGATATGATTCCTGGAGCCGTTACACATCCTGTAGGATCTATTATGGGTGTGTTGTGCCCGCCGCGTACTTGTCGTCATAATCAATGCGATCGTTGTTGTAACGTGGCGGGGTGGGGTGCGGGAGGTTACGGTTAATTTATGAGTCAAAATATTTGAAAATTAATTGTCTGCCTTCCTTCCATCCGTGTCTCGTTCCGCTTGTTTATTGTAGGTTTGTGCTTATTTTATAGGCCAAGCCAGCCCCGCCATCATGTGACGACTGCCATAAGTTTGTCCGTGTAATGTTCAAGGACCATGTCTGTTTTAGGTGTGCCCTGTGTAATATAGATCATAGGTGTAATGTTTGTGCAGTGTGGTCCGTCGAAACGATGGTTAAGTTCCTTGCCCAGAAGGACTTGGCTGGGTCTGACGCGGGGTCAGGCGGTCCGAGAGGAAATCGTGGAGCGCCCGGTTCGGCCAGTAGGGGTGCTCCACGTACCCAGCTGGAGGTGGCGGAGATGGCACCGCCGGCGTGGTTTGGTCTGGCTATGCAGGGTTTTCTGCATAGCGTTCTGCCCACGCTGGTGTCGTCCCTGCTACCAAAGGTTGGGGGGCAGTTTCTCCCCATGCCTGGTACGGATCCTGTCCTCGGACAGGATTCTGGACTGGTTACCGAGGGGGCCGTCTCGTACGGCCCCCTGGCGGTCCCGTCTGGCTTCGGCCAGACGGGTTCTGTCTCTCTGCGGCCACCTCCGGGTGGTCCAGTAGCGGTGGCCGGTCCGTCAGGTGTGGGAGCCGTCCGCCAGGACGGCTCCACGGTTTATTCGTCTAGTGACGGCTCTTCGGAGTCTGAAGCCGATGAGGAGGAGAGGTTGCTGCGGCCCGTGAAGCCGCAGGTGGAGAATATGGAGGTTGATTCCGTCCTGGACGGAACCGGCCTCCATTTGTCTGGTTTGGCGCAAGCCAGGTCAGCGGCTCCACCTGCGGCTGAGGCCAATCCGTTACCGTGCCCCGGTTCCACGTGGCTTGGTTTGTCACCAGCCGTCACGGGAACGGGTGTGCCGGGCCGGGCGTGGTACTCACCTATCTCGCCTGGTCCGGCAGTCGGACGTGGGGTGCCGTGGGTGCCCGTGTCCGGCTATGGTTCCGCGACTGCTACCTGTCCGTACGGTTTTCCGTGCAGACCTACCCCATGGACCGGAGTGTTTCATGGGGTGGCGGCGGAACCGTGTGGTACCGGAGTGCCTGGCGTGTCAGCCGTGGCTCCTTGCTGGGAGGCCGTGGCTGGCAGACCCGTGAGCACGTCAACGGGTGACGTGTTTGCGGGGGTGTCTTCATCGGAGGTAGATTGGTCAGATGCTCTGGCGTGGCTAGCCAGGGTTGACCCGTCTGTGGTTTCGGCCACGGCCGATGAAGATGCGCCCCGTCCGTCGGTTGCGTCGATCAGGACGGGGATTTTGCCCGCGGCCCGGATCCAGTCAGTGGGACTGGATCCACGGTTCATAGAATGGTTGGATGCTATTTATAGCAAACAACTGATGACCAAGGGTCAGCTCCCTGCGGCCTCCAGGGAGGTGCGGGCAAGATGTCGTATTCCGCGGGGGGAATACGACAGGTATGGTGTAGTCCCGTCGGTCACAGAGGATGACCGATGGGTACTGGGCGTCCAGAGTGCCGTGCCGGGTCACCCCGGTCCAGCACTTGTGGACAAGTCTCAGGTACACCAGGAAGAAGTCCTGTCCCTATGCGATGAGGGTGTGAGGGCAGCGATGAGCGCTGTCAACCACTCTTATCGTCTCCTTCAGTCGGTGTGGGCTGAAGCGGGGCAGGCCACCCTGTGCCACCTGTGGCGCTTTCATGTGTCAATGACGGCCTGGTGCTGTCGATGGACGCATTGGCAAGGGTGCAAGCGCGTGTGACGAAATCCAGGAGGCAAATGGTCATTGACCATATGCGTCCGGCTACGGCAGTCAGGGAGCGTCTCCTTGGGACACCCCTGACAGGGCCTAGCATCTTCGGTGGCCAAGCGTGGGCCATCTTAGAGGATACCGCCAGTATCGCGCAGAATCGGTTAGCGGTAAACCTATGGCTAGAGCTAGTGCGGCAAGCGCATGCACTAGGGCCTGTGGGGAAACCGCTAATGGGACAACCTTCAAAGGAGCAGAAGAAGCATAAGGGCAAGGCGAAAGCTAGGCCTGTTGCGACTTCTGCTTCAGCTGGGGTTTCAGAGCCGCCGCCGGCGAAGAAGCCCAGGAAGGTTGTAGAGGCGCCTACCCTCCCCAATGTTGCTCCTGACCGCCCTAGAGGCGGGAAGGGCAAGGGGAAGGGTAAGGGTAAGGCCTCAAAGGGCGGACAGAAGGGGCCGAAGCGTACCTGAGGGTACGAAAGCTCCCTTCATATCCGCCTGGACCGCGCCTGTGCGACAGGAACAGCGGTGCCAGTTATACCCGTCGTGCCTAGAATGAAATGGTTCTCTCTCTCTCTCGTTAAGAAAGAGTGGGGGGGGGCGGACTGCGAGCCGGACAACCCCGTTAGACGTCGAGGCGTCTATGGTGGGTGGAAGGCTCATGCGTTTCGTCGAGGCCTGGCAAGGTGTGACGTCAGACAGTCTGGTCCTGGGATGGTTATCCCAGGGTTACATGCCGGAGTTGTGGGACTTTCCACCACAAAATCTGTCTTTGGCACCTGTCTGGACACCCGTACCAAGGGAACCAGACAAGTTAGAAGCCGTTCAAAAGGAAGTGTCGGGTTTGCTTCTGAAGGGAGCAATAAAACCAGCAAATCGAAACACTCCAGGCTTCTATTCAAACATGTTCCTTGTCCCCAAGAGCACAGGGGGATGGAGACCCATACTCAATCTCAGGCCATTAAATTGGTTTATCCATACGCCTCGGTTCCAGATGGAAACGCCGAGGTCGGTAATGCGGGATTGAGGAAAGGAATGTGGTGTGTATCGATCGATCTGAAAAATGCATATTTCCACATTCCTATGAATCGGAGTTGGCACAGGTTTCTGAGATTTGCGTTTCAGAATCAAGTATGGGAGGTTACAGTCTCCCGTTTGGCCTGTCGACAGCTCCGAGGGTTTTCACAAGAGTGGTCCTTGCGGTGACAGCGTTTCTCAGAAAAGAGAACGTGGCGCTACACACCTACATAGACGACTGGCTGCTCAAGGCAGACTCGGCAGCCAGGTTGAACGTGGATACTGCTCTGACTCTGAAGTTACTTTCAGATCTACGCTGCATAGTCAACGAGGAGAAATCCGAGTTGATGCCCACTCAACGTTTCGTTTATTTGGGGATGCGATTCGACCTCGAGGAGGGCAGGGTTTACCCGTCAGAGCCCAGAGTGGTGTCTCTGTTAGCCATCCTCAAGAGTTTTCGAGTGGGAAACCACATTCAGGCGAGGCGGTTCCTTCAGATGCTGGGCATGATGGTCTCCATGGAGCAGGTTATCCCGTACGCTGCTCTAATGCGAAGGCCTATCCAGTTGTATCTGATGTCTCTGTGGAAACAGAGAACAGAACCCCTGTCAAAACTGGTGCCAGTTTTGGAGCCGATAATATCGCATCTTCTGTAGTGGAAACAGCGTCAGAATCTCCTATTAGGGGTTTCGCTGCACCTACCCCGCCCCCAGCTGTCCATCTACACTGATGCATCGCTGGAAGGGTGGGGTGCCTGCCTGGGAGAACACCAGGTCTCGGGCACATGGACTCTCCCGGAGAGTCAGCTGCATATCAATCTGTTGGAAATGATGGCAGTGGAACTGGCGTTGGAAGAGTTCCTTCCGATGATCAGGGGCAAGGTGATATTGATACGGTCGGACAATTCGACAGTAGTATCATATATAAATCGCCAAGGTGGGACCAGGTCGCCCACTCTGTGTATCAGGGTGTGGCACTTGATTCAATGGTGCTGGAATTACTCGGTTGTTTTGAAAGCAGCTCGTATTCCTGGCCGATTGAACATTCTGGCGGATGCTTTGTCTCGCAGACAGAGAATCCTGCCAACAGAATGGTCCCTCAACCCTCCAGTTCTGCGACGGATCTTCGAGCATTGGGGCAAACCCAACGTGGACTTGTTCGCCACAAAGGAAAATGCTCAAATCATGACATATGTCTCGCCGATTACAGATCCAAATGCCGTCGATACAGACGCTCTGGCGACAAGCTGGAGTGGGATGCACGCTTACGCGTACCCACCCACCATTCTTCTACGAAGGTATTGGTGAAGGTCAGGGAGGAACCGTGTCTGGTCCTGCTAATAGCGCCGTATTGGCCGAGCAGGGCGTGGTTCACGGATCTTCTAGATCTGCTGGTGGAAAATCCTGTGCAGTTGCCCGAGATTCCGAACATAATCTCCCAGGCCAAGGGACGCTTCCTACACGAGCGTCCCGAAATGTTTTGACTGCGTGGATGTTATCAAACAACGTTCCACGTCGGAAGGCTTTTCTTGACAGGCTGCTGATTTCATCGCGGCTGCGAGAAGGAGGTCAACCTTCAAGTCATATAACAACAAGGTTAACAGATTTGCAGACTGGTATGAAGAAAAGGGTATTGATACCCTTCAATCCACTATCAGCAAATAGCAGACTTTCTCTGTGAGCTGTTCTTTTGAGGACTAGCTCCCGTCACAGTTGCTGGATACAAGTCAGCTTTGGCATCAGTTATCCCTTGTCTAGCCAACAGGGATAGTCCAGAGGTGGCCCAGTTAAATGTGATGTTGAAGGGAATGAGCAATCTCCGACCGAGACAACCGGTAGTCATTCCAGCCTGGAGTCTATCTTTAGTGCTTAATGTACTGGCCAAGCACCCTTTCGAACCGTTGCGTTCGGCTAGTCTAAAGCATTTGACTCTAAAGGCGGTCTTTCTATTGGCAGCTTCCTCAGCTAGAAGGCGCAGTGAGATCCCTGCGCTTTCGGCAGAGAGGAACCGATTTATTGTTTCTGGAGAAGGTCTGCGTCTTCTGCCAAGAGCAGAGGTTATGTCAAAGAACCAATCTTTGAGATATCCCAGCAAACCGATCATTATACCGAAGTTAACTAGGCGTGATCGTGATGCCAGTGTCTGGTGCCCGGTCCGTGCTTTGACTAAGTACAAGAAACGGACTGACTCGTTACGGTCGAACGATAGACATCTGTGGATCTGCCATAAAAAGTCTTATGGCGCCGCATCCATGGATACTATCTCTCGTTTGGTGGTCGAATGCATTCAGACTACTCACGAGATGGTGACTGGGCCCCAGGTGCAAGGTGTAAGGGCACACAATGTCAGAGGAATAGCCGCCTCGACCGCCCTTTACAATGGTGTTCCGTTATAGGACATCATGGCCGTTGCACAATGGCACTGTGAGTCCTCATTCACGGATTACTATATGAGGGATGTGTCAGACTCAGCCAATCCACTCGCTTTAGCTGTTTTCAAACGATAGTTAGTGACCACACTGCTTTTCACCCTTTTCTCACTTTGGTAAGAAAAGAACCTAAAGCAGGCATGGTCAGGCGAGAGGATGTCAACCAGATTGTGTCACCGATGGCCGAACCGGTGAATGGTTGGAGGCGGTACGTCTGAAGTCCTGTTATCATAAGGTAATTCAATAAGTGAGAGTTTTTTGTATTATGTATATGTATCATGTTCATTCATCTTATATATTCATGCTCATTCCCAGGCTAATACAAGCAATATGCAGGGAGTAGTTAACCCTCTTGGCATATTGGTGTTTTCAGGCGAGATACATGTTCGTTAGTTCTCTCCCTTTTCTTAGGAGGAAAAAGGGGGGGGCTGTGACGCGAATGTGATTCGGTTCCGTGAACTTGACGGTCCTTTTAGGTCTCCGTTAGTCAAGTTTGAAGTCTATAATCTTTCTCCAAGGGGCAAAATTAGCATGTATGGCTTGCCCCTTCCCACCAGGTTACTGATCAAATCTGGTGTATATCAGAAGTAACAGAATGGTGAGTATTGATCGAAGGAGAATGCAGGAAATGTCAATTTCCCTTTCTCCGAGATCTAACAATACTCACCATTCTGTTACGGACCCAGCCTCCCAGCCCCACGGAGGCAAGCCATAGTTTTCTCTTGTTTGGTGGCTATGCAAACAATATGAGCTCTATGGTAAACGGGTACTCGGCAGTTGGGAGCCGGGTACCCGGTTCCCAGGAGTCGGTAAAGCTTTCTAAGTCTATAATCCTAGAGCCGCTGTCAAGGCCAGCTGTATATCAGAAGTAACAGAATGGTGAGTATTGTTAGATCTCGGAGAAAGGGAAATTGACATTTCCTGCATTCTCCTTCGATCAATACTCACCATTCTATTACTTCTGATATACAGCTGGCCCTGACAGCTGGCTCTAGGACTATAGACTTAGTAAGCTTTACTGACTCCTGGAACCGGGTACTCGGCTCCCATCTGCCGAGTACCCGTCTGCCATGAAGCTCATTCTTGTTGGCATAGCAACAAGAGATACAGGCTTTTTGCAGTTGGGAAGTCTTAAGATTGTTTAAACTTAAGTCTTTTTTCTGTGATTAAATTGTGATAGCTTGTGCGTTCTCTAAAGGATATTTGGATTTACATGGATGCCGCTGATGATAACCAGGTTGTATAATTCCATGTTATTACATAATTAAGAAGACTTAGGTCTTTGAAATTTCGTTTCTGTCGCATGTTCCAATTTCTAACCCCAAAGAATCTGGGACGTGTGTTAACAACGAAATATGCCGCATGATCACCTTCTTTAAACCCCAACAGGTGATCGGCAGATATTAAAATAGGTGTTGGCCTACAGTGTTTTAACACGAATATCGGTTGACGTCGTTCTCCGTAAGATCCGAGCGGGTGACGTCACACCCGTGTGTCTCGGATGTTTATGTGAAGAAAATGTTTCATTAATTCGCGCATCTGATTCTATGTGCTCCGTACTAAAATTGGTACCAGAAAACTTTGGAATTTCAAGTTTGCGTGTTATCACGATCTGTTTGCAATGATCAGTGGTTTCAAAATTCTTGATTTAGATGTGTGGTCTGCGATTTTACTGTGTGCTACAGCAGTTTGTTTACATTTTGTTGTTTCTTCACATATCGTTTTGGCCTTCGTTAGGAGTATAATTTATATTTATTAGTAAATATACCCCAAATACTATGCGATATGATTCCTGGTTCCATGATACATCCTTGAGGATCAGTGTATGGGTGTATTATTGCCCGCTTCATTCTTGTCATCATAATTAATGCGATCTTTGCTGTAACGTTGCGGGGTGGGGTGCGGGAGGGTTACAGTTAATTTATGGTCAAAATATTTTAACATTAATTGTCTGCCTTCCGTCTCTGTTTCGTTCTGCTTGCTTATTGTAGGTTTGTGCTTATTTATAGGCCAAGCCAGCCCCGCCATCATTTGACGAGTGCCACAAATTCGTTCGGGTTCTGTTCAAGGACCATGTCTGTTTTCGATGTACGAAATGTAACCTTGACAATAGGTGTAATGTATGTGCAGTGTGGTCGGTTGACATGATGTTGAAGTTCCTTGCCCAGAAGGACTTGGCAGGGTCTGACGCGGGGTTAGGCGGTCAGAAAGCAAATTGTGGAGCGTCCGTTTCGGCCCTTGGGGGCGCTCCACATCTGCAACCAGAGGTGGCGGAGATGGCACCGCCGGCGTGGTTTTGTCCGGCTATGCAGGGCTTCCTGCATAGCGTTCTGCCCACGCTGGTGTCATCCCTGCTGCCGAAAGTTGTAATGCAGTCTCTCCCCATGTTTGATTTGGACCCTGTCCTTGGACAGGGTTCTGGACTGGCCACCAAGGGAGTCGTCTCGTATGGCCCCCTGGCAGTCCCGTCGGGCTTCGGCCTGATGGATTCTGTCTCTCTGCGGCCACCTCCGGGTGGTCCAGTAGCGGTGGCCGTTCCATCAGGCATGGGACGTCATGGGGCATAGTGATGTCTCTTCGGGGTCTGAAGATGAGGAGGCAGAGGAGGAGCCGTTGCTGCGGCCTGTGATGCCATGGGTGGAGAATATGCAGGTCGATTCCATCCTGGACGGAACCGCCCTCCATCTGTCTGGCTTGGCGCAAGCCAGGGAAGCGGCTCTGCCCGTGGTTGAGGCCAATCTGGTACCGGTCCCATGATGGTTGGTTTGCCGCCAACCGACAGTGACGGGTATGCCGGGCCAGGCGTGGTACTCACCTATCTCGCCTGGTCCGGTGGCCAGACATGGAGTGCCGTTGGCGCCCGTGTTTGGCTACGGTTCCGCGACCGCTACGGGTCCGCACGGTTTTCCGTGCGGGCCTACTCCATGAACTGGTGTGTTCCATGGGGTGGCAGTGGAACCGTACGGTACCGGAGTTCCTGGCATATCAGCAACGGCTCCTAACTGGGAGGCTGTTGCTGGTAGGGCCATGAACATGTCAACGGGTGACGTATTCACGGGAGTGTCCTCCTCAGAGACGGTCTGGTCTGAGGCTCTGGCTTGGCTAGCCAGGGTAGACCCGTCTGTGGTTCCGACCTCGGCCGAGGAGGATGCGCCCCATCCATCGGTGGCATCGATCAGGACGGGGATCTTGCCCGCAGCCCGGATCCAGTCTATTGGACCGGATCCACGGTTCATTTAGTTTTCGTTCGCTGATCATACCGCCAGTCCTGTAAGTGACTATCGAACCTGCAGCTAGAGCTAGTGCGTCAGGGACACGCACTAGGGGCTGTAGCTAAGCCGCTGACAATGCAACCTTCTAAGACGCAGAAAAAGCACAAAGGCAAAGCGAAAGCTAAGCCTGGTGCTGCTTCTGCTTCTTCTGGGTTTTCTCAGAAGGTTGTGGAGGCTCCTACTCTCCCCAATGTTGCTCCTGATCGCCCGAGAGGCGGGAAGGGGAAGGGTAAGTCCTCAATGGGTGGAAAGAAGGGAGAGGATCATACCTGAGGGCACGAGAGCTCCCTTCGTATCTGCCAGGACCGCACCTGTGCGACAGGAACAGCGGTGCCAGTTAGACCGGCCATGCCAAGACCAAAATGGTTCTCACTCTCTGTCATCAAGAGAGGGGGGGAGCAGATCGCGAGCCATACACCCGCATTAGGCGTCGATGCGTCTATAGTGGGTGGAAGGCTCATGCGTTTCGTCGAGGCTTGGCGATGTGTGACGTCAGACAGTCTGGTCCTGAGATGGTTATCCCAGGGGTACATGCCGGAGTCTTTGGCACCTGTCTGGACACCTGTACCAAGGGAACCTGACAAGTTAGAAGCCATTCAAAACGAAGTATCAGGTGTGCTTCTGAAGGGAGCAATAAAACCAGCAAACCAGAACACTCCAGGCTTCTATTCAAACATGTTCCTTTTCCCCAAGAGCACAGGGGGATGGAGACCAGTACTAAATCTCAGGCCATTAAATTGGTTTATCCATACGCCTCGGTTCCAGATGGAAAATCCAAGGTCGGTAATGGCAGGATTGAGGAAGGGAATGTGGTGTGTATCGATCGATCTAAAAGATGCATATTTCCACATTCCAATGAACAGGAGTTGTCACAGGTTTCTGAGATTTGCATTTCAGAACAAGTGTGGGAGTTTATAGTCCTCCAATTTGGCCTGTCGATAGCTGCACAGATTTCCACCAGAGTGGTCCTTGCGGTGACAGCGTTTCTCAGAAAAGAGAACGTGGCGCTTCACACCTACATAGACGATTGGCTGATCAAAGCAGACACGTCAGCCCGGTTACAGGTGAATACTGCTCTGACTCTGAAGTTACTTTCAGATCTAGGCTGGATTGTCAACAAGGAGAAATCCGAGTTGACACCCACTCAACAGTTCGTTTATTTAGGGATGCGATTCGATCTTGAGGAGGGCAGGGTTTACCCATCAGAGCCCAGAGTGGTGTCTCTGTTAGCCATCCTCAAGAGTTTTCGATTGGGAAACCACATTCAGGCGAGGCAGTTTCTTCAGATGCTGGGCATGATGGTCTCCATGGAGTAGGTAATCCTGTACTCTACTCTGATGCGAAGACCTATCCAGTTGTATCTGATGTCTCTGTGGAAACAGAGAACAGAACCCCTGTCAAAGCTGGTGCCAGTTTTGGAGCCAAAAATGTCGCATCTTGTATGGTGGAAAAAGCGTCAGAATCTCCTAGTAGGGGTTTCGCTGCACCTACCCCACCCCAGCTGTCCGTTTACACGGATGCATCGCTGGAGGGATGGGGGTCCTGCCTGGGAGAACACCAGGTCTCGGGCACATAGACTCTCCAAGAGAGCCAGCTGCATATCAATCTGCTGAAAATGATGGCAGTGGAACTGGCATTGGAAAAGTTTCTTCCAAAAGTCAGGGGCAAGGCGATATTGATACTGTCGGACAACTCGACAGTAGTATCATACATAAATCGCCAGGGTGGGACCAAGTCACCCACACTATGTATGAAAGTGTGGCACTTGATTCAATGGTGCAGGAATTACTCGGTTGTTTTGAAAGCAGCTCAAATTTCCTGGGCGATTGAACATTCTGGCAGATACTTTGTCTCGGAGACAGAGAATTCTGCCAACAGAATGGTCTCTCAACCCTCCAGTTCTTCACAGCATCTTCGAGCATTGTTCGCCACAAAAAAGGAAAATGCTCAAATCATGACTTATGTCTCGCCGATTCCGGATCCAAATGCCGTCGATATAGACGCTCTGGCAATAAGCTGAAGAGGGATGCATGCTTACGCGTACCCATCCACCATTCTTCTGCCGAAGATATTGGTGAAGATCAGGGAGGAACTGTGCCTGGTCCTGCTAATAGTGCCATTTTGGCCCAGCAGCGCGTGGTTCACGGATCTTCTAGATCTGCTGATGGACAATCCAGTGCAGTTACCCGAGATTCCGAACATAATCTCCCAGGCCAAGGGACAATTCCTACACGAGCGTCCCAAAATGTTCAAATTGACTGCGTGGATGTTATCAAACAACGTTCCACATCAGAAGGCTTTTCTCGACAAGCTTCGAATTTCATCGCAGCTGCGAGAAGGAGGTCAACCTTTAAGTCATATAACAACAAGGTTAACAGATTTGCAGACTGGTGTGAAGGAAAGGGTATTGATACCTTTCAATCCACTATTCAGCAAATAGCAGACTTTCTCTGTGAGCTGTTCTTTTCAGGACTAGCTCCTGTCACAATTGCTGGATACAAGTCAGCTTTGGCATCAGTTATCCCTTGTCTAGCCAACAGGGATAGTCCAGAGTTGGCCCAGTTGAATGTGATGGTGAAGGGAATGAGCAACTATTGGCAGCTTCCTCAGCTAGAAGGGGCAGTGAGATCCATGCACTTTCAGCAGAGAGGGGCCGATTTTATTGTCTCCTGAGAGGGTCTGCGTCTACTGCCAAGAGAAGAGTTTATGTCCGGCAAACCGATCATAATACCGAAAATAACTAGGTTTGATCGTGATGCCAGTGTCTGGTGCCCAGTCCGTGCTTTGACTAAGTACAAAAGACGGACAGACTCGTTACGGTCGAATGATGGACATCTGTGGATTTGCAATAAGAAGCCATATGGTGCCGCATCCATGGATTCTATCTCTCGTTGGGTAGTTGAATGCATTCAGACTACCCATGAGATTGTGACTGGGCACCAGGTGCAATGCTCAAGGGCACATGATGTTAGAGGAATAGCCGGCTCGACCACCCTTTACAATGGTGTTCCGTTAGAGGACATCATGGCTGTTGCACAATGGCACTGTGAGTCCTCTTTCACGGATTACTATATGAGGGATGTGTCAGACTCTGCCAATCCACTCGGTTTAGCTGTTTTGAAATGATAGTTATACGACCATACTGCTCTTCTCCCTTTTTTGGCATTTGTAAGAAAGAATTAAGAAGCAGACATGGTCGAGCGAGAGGATGTCAACCAGATTGTGTTACTGATGGCCGGACAAGTGAATGGTTGGAGGCTCCACGTCTGGAATCCATTTATCATGAGGTAATTCAAGATTGAGAGTTTTTTGTATTATGTCTATATATCATGTTCATTCATCTTATATATTCATGCTCATTCCCAGGCTAATATATGCAAAGGGCAGTTAACCTTCTTGGCATATTTGTGTTTCAGGTGAGATGCATGTTCGTGAGTTCTCTCCCTTTTCTTAGTAGAAAAAAGGGGGGGGGGCAGTGATGTGAATGTGATTCGGTTCCGTTAACTTGATGGTCCTTTTAGGTCTCCATTAATCAAGTTTAAGTCTAGCTCTTTCTCCAAGGGGCAAAAGTAGCAATTGATGGCTTACCCCTTCCCACCAGGTTACTGTCTAAATCTGGTGTATATCAGAAGTAATAGAATGGTGAGTATTGATTGAAGTAGAATGAAGGAAATTTCAATTTCCCTTTCTCCGAGATCTTACAATACTAACCATTCTATTATGGACCCAGCCTCCCAGCCCCATGGAGGCAAGCCATGGGTATTTCTTGTTTGGTGGCTATGCAAACAATATGAGCTTCATGGCAAATGGATACTCAGCAGTTGGGAGCCGAGTACCCGGTTCCAGGAGTCGGTAAAGCTTACTAAGTCTATAGTCCTAGGGCCAGCTATCCAGGATAGCTTGTATCAGAAGTAATAGAATGGTGAGTATTGTAAGATCTCGGAGAAAGAGAAATTGAAATTTCCTTCAATCAGTGCTTCCGTATTTATCACAGTTAGCACAATTCAACTAATAGATGTACTCACCTATGCAACGCTAGACTGTCTCTCCACATGCAAGGCAGTTTATAGCACAGATTGGAACTACTGACGGAACTAACAGCCACAACGTAACCAGGCACAGGTGTGAGTGTACAGACACGACCATGTGTCGTATTACTATGCACCAACCATGAATGTTCAGCATTTGTTGACATCCCCTGTACATAAGAAACCTTTGGGAAAAAACAGGTCATGTTATGTGATGGGGCATGGTGTCTTCTCTGTCCGTCTGTTAGCAAATCTGTGTCCGGCCCATATCTCAAAAACCTCTTAATGCTACATTTGAAATTTGTTCTCCAGTTCACATATTAGGCGGCGCTGATGTGTCATGATTTCATTTCATCAAGGTCTGTCAATATTTGCTAAAGTTATCAACCCCACCCCTCCCACCCCCCACCCCCACCCCTCCGAAATAGTAAAATGGGTAAAAAAAATTTGATTCCATATCTAAAAAAAACCACTCTTAGCCTACGTTTGAAATTCTTGCTCCAGTGCACATTTTAAGTGGATACGATGTAGTCTTGTGCAATTATTGCATTGAGTGATCGCTATCGATTATTAAAAAATAATCATGATTACTCGATTAATCAGCTTACTTAGATTCAAATTACCAAGACATAGCAACAAAAGAATGTCAATGACGAAAATTGTAACAGTGTTTAGAAAAGTCCATTTGCAGGGCAAGAGAACACGGGTTTTAAAAATGTATCACTGGCATGCCTGGCTCGACTCTCGAGCCAGGCATTCCAGTAATATTTTTTCAAAAATAGTCTTCTCTTGCCCTGCAAATGGACATACATTCACTAAACAAAATGTAATTTTTCATGACCGATCGCATTAAAAAGTAATTGAAAGTCAGGTTTTGAAATATTTTATGCAATAGAAAATTTTCACGATTATTCGATTTTGAAATTTTTAATCATATAACTTCACAATTTAAAACATAATCACAGTTTTCGATTTAATCACGTAATCGCGCATACCGTAATACAATGTGTCATGATTTTGTTTCAGTGAGATCCATCCATATTTGTGAGAGTTATCCCCCATGAAAAGAGTGAAATTCATCAAAAAAATATTTTCCCGGCCAGATCTCAGGGAGTTTTAAACCTACATCTGAAGGTCGATTTCCGGCGAACATAATATACGTAGAGAAGAAGTGTCATGATTTTGATTCGGTGAGATCTGTCCATATTTGCCAGAGTTAACTTATACTCCCTCAAAAAACTAAAATTCATTAAAGACAGCCGTATTAAACGCAGCGAGGCAGCACTCTTGTTAGTGCTATTGACTAGTGTTAGGGCTTGACTGTGTCTCCCGGTGTCCTATATGCTGATCATACCCTGCTTGACGGCAGGTGCTGGGGGCCACTGGGGGGATCCCGGAGGTGGGGTCACTGGGGACTAGTGTTGTATATGGCAACATCTGCTCGTAATGGGCACAGTACCGGACTCGACCCAGTTTCATACCTGGTCTGCCTCTCTCTTGGGGCATTCCACCTTCCTTAGTGTCATGGCATAATGGTTATTATTGTATAATACTGCTTGCAGTGTTCCCACTGGCACCTGGATTTTGGGGGTCCCCAGGGAACCCTTACATTGAAATTTGGGGTTCCCAAGCTGTAATCTAAGGGCCCTACATTAAAAATCTGGTGGTCCCATCTTGTGACTCTAGATAAACATGACAAGATTTCATCGTGAAAGGGTTAAGCGACCGCCTATATTATCTTAGTGATCGACAAGAAATGTAAACAATTTTGACGTTTGTTTATTTTATTCCCGGAAGTTATAATTGTCGGGGAGACCAGAAACAAACAGATTTATCAATTTACTGCTGCGTGTACGAAATCTGGCTATATATCCGAATGCATGGTGTGTGTGTGCGTGTGTGCGTGCGTGCATGTGCGTGTCGGTGGGGGGGGGGGGGGGGGTAGAAAGACAAGCAAACTTATTTTATTTGGCCTCATAAGACAAGGATTGAATAAAAAATGTATAAAAAAACATCTCATCTTCTGCTGATATTGCATAATCATGGCCTTTTGAGCCTTGAGGGTTATATAAAATTTACAAGTTAATATTTTGCATGAAATGCTTTTTCTCCTTCGATCAATACTCACCATTCTATTACTTCTGATGCAAGCTATCCTGGATAGCTGGCCCTAGGACAATAGACTTAGTCTGCCGAGTACCCGTTTGCCATGAAGCTAATTCTTGTTTGCATAGCAACAAGAGCTACATGCTTTTTTGTGCAGTCTTTTTCTGTGTATTGTGATAGTTTTGTGCGCTCTCTAAGGATTATTAGCTCACCTGGCCTGAAAGTGGTGACCGTCCGTCGTGTGTCCGTCCGTCGTCCGTCCGTCTGTCAACTTTTTCTTTAAAATGACTACTTCTCAAGAACCACTGTGCCGATTTCAATTATATTTGGCAGGAAGCATCCCTAGGGCATAGAGATTCAAGTTTGTCCAAATGAAGCCGATCGGCCAAAATCCAAGATGGCCGCCAGCCAAAATAGCTGACTTTTAGAAACCCTTTAAAAAGTGTTTTTCTCCTAAACCCCTGGAGAAATTAATTCAAAACTCATAACACATCATCTATTGCAATGGGAGACCCAAGTTTGTTCAAGGCACTCTGATTGGCCTATTTGCCTGGCAGCCATCTGGGATGACCTAGTTTTCGCGAAAATGACTTCTTCTCCCGAACCGCTGAAGGGATAGGTCTGAAATTTGGTAAATATGCTTAAGGACCAAGGTCCATTCAAGTTTCTTCAAGGAAGTTCGTACATGAAAAAATACATGGCCGCCATCAACCAATCAAAATTTAGCATTTGTTAGTCATATTGGCTTTTTTGTATTTGATGTATTTTCATGGCGAAAATTGCTTTATATATGCTTATCAGTGTGGCGAGTTCAAATATGCCACCTTCGAGACCATCGGATAAACGGTTTGGCTGCCATCTTGGTTTGTTTTCCCGCCACAGGCTCCCATAGTAAAGCAATGGGCCCATAGTAAAGCAATGGGGAATTCTTTAAACGACTTCTTCTCAAGAACCACTGCCCAATTTCAATTATATTTTGGAGGAAGCATTCAGAGGGCATAGAGATCTAAGTTTGTTCAAACGAAGCGGATCGGTCAAAATCCAAGATGGCCGTCGGCCAAAATGGCTGATTTTTAGAAACACTTTAAAAAATCTTCTCAGAAACCGCTTGAGGAATTGATTCAAACCTCATAACACATCATCTGTGGCAGCGGTAGACCCAAGTTTGTTCAAGGCAACCTGATTGGCCGATTTGCTTGGTGTCCATCTTGGATGGCCTAGTTTTCTCGAAAACGACTTCTCCAGAACCGCTGAAGGGATTGAGCTCAAATTTTGTAAATATGCTTAGGGACCAAGCGCCTTTCAAGTTTGTTCAAGGGAAGTTTGTTCGTTAAAAAACATGGTCACCTTCAACCAATCAAAATTCAGCCTTTCTAGGTCATATTGGCTTTTTTGTATTTGATGTATTTTGATGGCGAAAATTGCTTTATATATGCTTATCAGTGTGGCGAGTTCAAATATTCCACTTTCGAGACTGTCGGATAAACGCTTTGGCTGCCATCTTGGTTTGTTTTCCCATAGTAAAGCAATGGGCCCATAGTAAAGCAATGGGGAATTCTTTAAACAACTTCTTCTCAAGAACCACTGGGCTGATTTCAATTATATTTGGGAGGAAGCATTCATAGGGCATAGAGATCTAAGTTTGTTCAAATGAACACGATCGGCCAATTTGTCCTGCGGCCATCTTGGATTTAGGCCGATTTTAGGAAACGTCTTTAAAAATCTTCTCCGAAACGGCTTGGGGGATTGATGCAAACCTCATGAAATATGATTTATGGCAAGGGAACTTGATTGGTCAAATGGTTCGGCGGCCATCTTGGTTGACCTAGTTGTAGTGAAAATGACATTCCCGAGAAGCACTGAAGGGATCGGGTCAAAATTGGGCAGATATGATTAGGGCCTAAGGGCCATTAAAGTTTGTTCAAGAGAAGTTGATCCATCAAAAAACATGGCCGCCATGGGCCAATCAAAATATAGCATGTTTGGTGGCCATATTGTATTTTTTTATTTGGTGGACTTTGAGGCCGAAATTGTTTTTATATGTGTTTTTGGGTATTCTAATCTCAAATTTGTAATTTTCGAAACTGTCGGATAAATGGTTTGCTGGCCATCTTGTTGATAAAGAGCATTCTAGTGTTACATATGCAATGGCGACCGTCTGTCATCTGGTGTCCGTCAACTTTTCCTTTAAACAACTTCTTCTCAAGAACCATTGGGCCGATTTTAATTATATTTGGCAGGAAGCATCCTTAGGGTATAGGGATTCAAGTTTGTGCAAACGTGGCCGGTCGGCCAAAATCCGAGATGGCCGTCTGCCAAATCGGCCGATTTCGAGAAATGTCTTTGAAACTCTTCTCCGAAACCGCTCAGGGGATCGATTCAAAATTCATGGAATATCATGTAGGCGTGTAGCTGAACCAAGTTTGTTCAAGGGAACTTGATACTCCATATGGTCCGGCGGCCATCTTGGATGACCTACTTTTCGCGAAAACGACTTCTCAGGACCCACTGAATGGATCGGGCCCAAATTTGGGAAATATTATTAGCTCACCTGGCCTGAAAGACCACGTGAGCTTGTGCTGTGGCGACCGTCCGTTGTGTGTCCGTCGTCCGTCCATCTGTCCATCAACTTTTCCTTTAAACGACTTCTTCTCAAGAACCGCTGGGCCAATTTCAATTATATTTGCCAGGACGTATCCTTAGGGCATAGGGATTCAAGTTTGTTCAAACGAAGCCAATCGGCCAATCAGGCCGGTAGCCATCTTGGATTTTGGCCGATTTTTAGAGACGTCTTTAAAAATCTTCTCCGAAACCGCTTGAGAGATAGAAGGAAACCTGATGAAATATGATCTAGGGCAAGAGCTCAACCAAATTTGTTCAAGGGAACTTAATTGGTCAAATAATTTGGTGGCCATCTTGGTTGACCTAGTTTTAGCGAAAATAACTTCTCCAGAACCGCTGAAGGGATCAGGCCGAAATTTGGCAGATATGATTAGGGACTAAGGGCCAGTAAAGCTTGGTCAAGAGAAGTTGATCCATCAAAAATTATGGCCGCCGTGGGCCATTCAAAATATAGCATGTTTGGCGGCCATATTGGATTTTTTTATTTGATGGATTTTGAGGCCGAAATTGGGTTTATTTAGGTTTTTGGGTATTCTGATCTCAAATTTGCAATTTTCGAAACTGTCGGATAAACAGTTTGGTGGCCATCTTGGATCATTTTCCCGCCAAAAGCTCCCATACTAAAGCAATGGGAAATTTAAAATAACTTCTCGAGAACTGCTGGGCCGATTTCAATTATATTTGGCATGAAGCATCCTTAAGGCATAGCAATTCAAGTTTGTTCAAACGAACCCGATCGGCCAATTTGACCAACAACCATCTTGGATTTTGGGCAATTTTTCGAAATGTCTTTAAAAATCTTCTCCCAAACCATTTGAGGGATCGATTCATAACTCACGAAATATGATCTAGGGTAAGTGCTGAATCAAGTTTTCTCCTTCGATCAATACTCACCATTCTGTTACTTCTGATATACAGCTGGCCTTGACAGCGGCTCTAGGATTATAGACTTAGAAAGCTTTACCGACTCCTGGGAACCGGGTACCCGGCTCCCCACTGCCGAGTACCCGTTTACCATAGAGCTCATTCTTGTTTGCAAAGCAACAAGTGCAATACATGCTTTTCGCATTAAGGATTTTAGTGTTTTTAAAAGAGTCTAAGTCTTTAATCAGTGATAGTTTGTGTGTTCTGAAAGGATAACTAAGGACTATGGAGAATACCGCCCAAGACAACCAGGTTGTATTGTTCTTTATTATCCATAGTTAAAAGACTTAGGTCTCTAAATTTCGTTGTGTCGCATGTTCCGATTTCTGACCCCATAGAATCTGGGACGTGTGCTAACAACGATATATGCCAGACGATCGCCTTCTTTAAACCCCAACAGGCGATCGGCAGATATGAAAATAGGTGTTTGCTACGGTATTTCTAACACGAATATCGGCTGACGTCGTTCTCCGTAGAATCCGAGCGGGTGACGTCACACCCGGTCGCTCGGATGTTTATGTGAAGAAAAATTTTTTCATTAATTCGCGCATCTTGTTCTGGGTGCTGCGTACTAAAAAATGGTACCGGAAACTTTAGAATGATCAAGTTTACGTGCGATCACGATCGGTTTGCAATGATCGGTGGTTTCAAAATTCTTGAGTAGATGTGTGGTCTGCGGTTTTACCGTGTGAGACAGCAGTTGTTATACATTTTGTTGTTTTCTTCACATATCGTGCTGCGTTCGTTAGGAGTATAATTTATATTGATTAGTAAATATACCCTGAATGCTATGCGATATGATTCCTGGAGCCGTTACACATCCTGTAGGATCTATTATGGGTGTGTTGTGCCCGCCGCGTACTTGTCGTCATAATCAATGCGATCGTTGTTGTAACGTGGCGGGGTGGGGTGCGGGAGGTTACGGTTAATTTATGAGTCAAAATATTTGAAAATTAATTGTCAGCCTTCCATCCGTGTCTCGTTCCGCTTGTTTATTGTAGGTTTGTGCTTATTTTATAGGCCAAGCCAGCCCCGCCATCATGTGACGACTGCCATAAGTTTGTCCGTGTAATGTTCAAGGACCATGTCTGTTTTAGGTGTGCCCTGTGTAATATAGATCATAGGTGTAATGTTTGTGCAGTGTGGTCCGTCGAAACGATGGTTAAGTTCCTTGCCCAGAAGGACTTGGCTGGGTCTGACGCGGGGTCAGGCGGTCCGAGAGGAAATCGTGGAGCGCCCGGTTCGGCCGGTGGGGGTGCTCCACGTCCCCAGCTGGAGGTGGCGGAGATGGCACCGCCGGCATGGTTTGGTCCGGCTATGCAGGGTTTTCTGCATAGCGTTCTGCCCACGCTGGTGTCGTCCCTGCTACCAAAGGTTGGGGGGCAGTTTCTCCCCATGCCTGGTACGGATCCTGTCCTCGGACAGGATTCTGGACTGGTTACCGAGGGGGCCGTCTCGTACGGCCCCCTGGCGGTCCCGTCTGGCTTCGGCCAGACGGGTTCTGTCTCTCTGCGGCCACCTCCGGGTGGTCCAGTAGCGGTGGCCGGTCCGTCAGGTGTGGGAGCCGTCCGCCAGGACGGCTCCACGGTTTATTCGTCTAGTGACGGCTCTTCGGAGTCTGAAGACGATGAGGCCGAGGAGGAGATGTTGCTGCGGCCCATGAAGCCGCAGGTGGAGAATATGGAGGTTGATTCCGTCCTGGACGGAACCGGCCTCCATTTGTCTGGTTTGGCGCAAGCCAGGTCAGCGGCTCCACCTGCGGCTGAGGCCAATCCGTTACCGTGCACCGGTTCCGCGCGGCTTGGTTTGTCACCAGCCGTCAGGGGAACGGGTGTGCCGGGCCAGGCGTGGTACTCACCTATCTCGCGTGGTCCGGCAGCCGGACATGGGGTGCCGTTGGCGCCCGTGGCCGGCTATGGTTCCGCGACGGTTACGGGTCCGTACGGTTTTCCGTGCGGACCTACCCCATGGACCGGAGTGTTTCATGGGGTGGCGGCGGAACCATGTGGTAGCGGAGTGCCTGGCGTGTCAGCCGTGGCTCCTTGCCGGGAGGCCATGGCTGGCAGACCCGTAAACACGTCAACGGGTGACGTGTTTGCGGGGGTATCTTCTTCGGAGATAGATTGGTCTGATGCTCTGGCGTGGCTAGCCAGAGTAGACCCGTCTGTGGTTTCGGCCACGGCCGATGAAGATGCGCCCCGTCCGTCGGTTGCGTCGATTAGGACGGGGATTTTGCCCGCGGCCCGGATCCAGTCAGTGGGACTGGATCCACGGTTCATTGATTTGTTGGATGCTATTTATAGTAAACAACTAATGACCAAGGGTCAGCTCCCTGCGGCCTCCAGGGAGGTGCGGGCAAGATGTCGTATTCCGCGGGGTGAATACGACAGGTATGGTGTAGTCCCGTGGGTCACGGAGGATGACCGATGGGTACTGGGCGTCCAGAGTGCCGGGTCGGGTGGTCCCGGTCCGGCACTAGTGGATAAGGCCCAGGTACACCAGGAAGAAGTCCTGGCCCTATGCTATGAGGGTGTGAGGGCAGCGATGAGCGCTGTCAATCACTCCTATCATCTACTTCAGTCGGTGTGGGCTGAAGCGGGGGCAGGCCACCCTGTGCCACCTGTGGCGCTATCGTGCGTTAATGACGGCTTGGTGCTGTCAATGGACGCATTGGCAAGGGTGCAAGCGCGTGTGACGAAGTCCAGGAGGCAAATGGTCATTGACCATATGCGTCCGGCTACGGCAGTCAAGGAACGTCTTCTTGGGACGCCCCTGACAGGGCCTAGCCTCTTTGGTGGCCAAGCGCGGGCCATCTTAGAGGACACCGCCAGTATTGCGCAGAATCGGTTAGCGGTAAATCTACAGCTAGAGCTAGTGCGGCAAGCGCACGCACTAGGGGCTGTGGGCAAGCCGCTAACAGGACAGCCTTCAAAGAAACAGAAAAAGCATAAGGGCAAGGCGAAAGCCAGGCCTATTGCGACGTCTGTTTCGGCTGGGTTCTCGGAGCCGCCGCCGGCGAAGAAACCCAGGAAGGCTGTAGAGGCGCCTACCCTCCCCAATGTTGCTCCGGACCGCCCTAGAGGTGGTAAGGGCAAGGGGAAGGGTAAGGGTAAGGCCTCAAAGGGCGGACAGAAGGGGCCGAAGCGTACCTGAGGGTACGCAAGCTCCCTTCATATCCGCCTGGACCGCACCTGTGCGACAGGAACAGCGGTGCCAGTTATACCCGTCGTGCCTAGAACGAAATGGTTCTCACTCTCTCGCGTTAAGAAAGGGGGGGGGGGGCGGACTGCGAGCCGGACAACCCCGTTAGACGTCGAGGCGTCTATGGTGGGTGGAAGGCTCATGCGTTTCGTCGAGGCTTGGCGAGGTGTGACGTCAGACAGTCTGGTCCTGGGATGGTTATCCAAGGGTTACATGCCGGAGTGGTGGGACTTTCCGCCACAAAATCTGTCTTTGGCACCTGTCTGGACACCCGTACCAAGGGAGCCAGACAAGTGAGAAGCCGTTCAAAAGGAAGTGTCGGGTTTGCTTCTGAAGGGAGTAATAAAACCAGCAAACCGGAACACTCCAGGCTTCTATTCAAACATGTTCCTTGTCCCCAAGAGCACGGGGGGATGGAGACCCATACTCAATCTCAGGCCATTAAATTGGTTTATCCATACGCCTCGGTTCCAGATGGAAACACCGAGGTCGGTAATGGCGGGATTGAGGAAAGGAATGTGGTGTGTATCGATCGATCTGAAAGATGCATATTTCCACATTCCGATGAATCGGAGTTGGCACAGGTTTCTGAGATATGGGAGTTTACAGTTCTCCCGTTTGGCCTGTCGACAGCTCCGAGGGTTTTCACAAGAGTGGTCCTTGCGGTGACAGCGTTTCTCAGAAAAGAGAACGTGGCGCTACACACCTACATAGACGACTGGCTGCTCAAGGCAGACTCGGCAGCCAGGTTGAACGTGGATACTGCTCTGACTCTGAGGTTACTTTCAGATGTAGGCTGGATAGTCAACGAGGAGAAATCCGAGTTGACGCCCACTCAACATTTCGTTTATTTGGGGATGCGATTCGACCTCGAGGAGGGCAGGGTTTACCCGTCAGAGCCCAGAGTGGTGTCTCTGTTAGCCATCCTCGGGAGTTTTCGAGTGGGAAACCACATTCAGGCGAGGCGGTTCCTTCAGATGCTGGGCATGATGGTCTCCATGGAGCAGGTTATCCCGTACGCTGCTCTAATGCGAAGACCTATCCAGTTGTATCTGATGTCTCTGTGGAAACAGAGAACAGAACCCCTGTCAAAACTGGTGCCAGTTTTGGAGCCGATAATATCGCATCTTCTATGGTGGAAACAGCGTCAGATTCTCCTAATAGGGGTTTCGCTGCACCTACCCCACCCCCAGCTGTCCGTTTACACAGATGCATCGCTGGAAGGGTGGTGTGCCTGCCTGGGAGAACACCAGGTCTCGGGCATATGGACTCTCCCGGAGAGTCAGCTGCATATCAATCTGTTGGAAATGATGGCAGTGGAACTGGCGTTGGAAGAGTTCCTTCCGATGATCAGGGGCAAGGTGATATTGATACGGTCGGACAATTCGACAGTAGTATCATATATAAATCGCCAAGGAGGGACCAGGTCGCCCACCCTGTGCATCAGGGTGTGGCACTTGATTCAATGGTGCAGGAATTACTCGGTTGTTTTGAAAGCAGCTCATATTCCTGGCCGATTGAACATTCTGGCGGATGCTTTGTCTCGCAGACAGAGAATCCTGCCAACAGAATGGTCCCTCAACCCTCCAGTTCTGCGACGGATCTTCGAGCATTGGGGCAAACTCAACGTGGACTTGTTCGCCACAAAGGAAAATGCTCAAATCATGACATATGTCTCGCCGATTCCAGATCCAAATGCCGTCGATACAGACGCTCTGGCGATAAGCTGGAGAGGGATGCACGCTTACGCGTATCCACCCACCATTCTTCTACCGAAGGTATTGGTGAAGGTCAGGGAGGAGCCGTGTCTGGTCCTGCTAATAGCGCCGTATTGGCCGAGCAGGGCGTGGTTCACGGATCTTCTGGATCTGCTGGTGGAAAATCCTGTGCAGTTGCCAGAGATTCCGAACATAATCTCCCAGGCCAAGGGACGCTTCCTACACGAGCGTTCCGAAATGTTCAAATTGACTGCGTGGATGTTGTCAAACAACGTTCCACGTCGGAAGGCTTTTCTCGACAGGCTGCTGATTTCATCGCGGCTGCGAGAAGGAGGTCAACCTTCAAGTCATATAACAACAAGGTTAACAGATTTGCAGACTGGTGTGAAGAAAAGGGTATTGATACCTTTCAATCCACTATTCAGCAAATAGCAGACTTTCTCTGTGAGCTGTTCTTTACAGGACTAGCTCCCGTCACAATTGCTGGATACAAGTCAGCTTTGGCATCAGTTATCCCTTGTCTAGCCAACAGGGATAGTCCAGAGGTGGCCCAGTTAAACGTGATGTTGAAGGGAATGAGTAATCTCCGCCCGAGACAACCGGTAGTCATTCCAGCCTGGAGTCTATCTTTGGTGCTTAATGTACTGGCCAAGCACCCATTCGAACCGTTGCGTTCGGCTAGTCTAAAGCATTTGACTCTAAAGGCGGTCTTTCTATTGGCAGCTTCCTCAGCTAGAAGGCGCAGTGAGATCCATGCGCTTTCGGCAGAGAGGAACCGATTTATTGTTTCTGGAGAAGGTCTGCGTCTTCTGCCAAGAGCAGAATTTATGTCAAAGGACCAATCGTTGAGATATCCCGGCAAACCGATCATTATACCGAAGTTAACCAGGTTTGATCGTGATGCCAGTGTCTGGTGCCCGGTCCGTGCTTTGACTAAGTACAAGAAACGGACTGACTCGTTACGGTCGAACGATAGACATCTGTGGATCTGCCATAAAAAGCCTTATGCATTCATGGATACTATCTATCGTTGGGTGGTCGAATGCATTCAGACTACTCATGAGATGGCGACTGGGCACCAGGTGCAGGGCGTAAGGGCACACGATGTTAGAGGAATAGCCGCCTCGACCGCCCTTTACAATGGTGTTCCATTAGAGGACATCATGGCCGTTGCACAATGGCACTGTGAGTCCTCATTTACGGATTACTATATGAGGGATGTGTCAGACTCAGCCAATCCACTCGCTTTAGCTGTTTTGAAACGATAGTGACCACACTGCTTTTCCCCTTTTTTCACTTTGGTAAGAAAAGAACCTAAAGCAGGCATGGTCAAGCGAGAGGATGTCAACCAGATTGTGTCACTGATGGCCGAACCGGTGAATGGTTGTAGGCGGTACGTCTGAAGTCCTGTTATCATAAGGTAATTCAACAAGTGAGAGTTTTTTGTATTATGTATATGTATCATGTTCATTCATCTTATATATTCATGCTCATTCCCAGGCTAATACAAGCGATATGCAGGGAGTAGTTAACCCTCTTGGCATATTGGTGTTTCAGGCGAGATACATGTTCGTTAGTTCTCTCCCTTTTCTTAGGAGGAAAAAGGGGGGGGCTGTGACGCGAATGTGATTCGGTTCCATGAACTTGACAGTCCTTTTAGGTCTCCGTTAGTCAAGTTTGAAGTCTAAAATCTTTCTCCAAGGGGCAAAATTAGCATGTATGGCTTGCCCCTTCCCACCAGGTTACTGATCAAATCTGGTGTATATCAGAAGTAACAGAATGGTGAGTATTGATCGAAGGAGAATGCAGGAAATGTCAATTTCCCTTTCTCCGAGATCTAACAATACTCACCATTCTGTTACGGACCCAGCCTCCCAGCCCCACGGAGGCAAGCCATAGTTTTCTCTTGTTTGGTGGCTATGCAAACAATATGAGCTCTATGGTAAACGGGTACTCGGCAGTGGGGAGCCGGGTACCCGGTTCCCAGGAGTCGGTAAAGCTTTCTAAGTCTATAATCCTAGAGCCGCTGTCAAGGCCAGCTGTATATCAGAAGTAACAGAATGGTGAGTATTGTTAGATCTCGGAGAAAGGGAAATTGACATTTCCTGCATGTTCAAGGGAACTTGATTGACCAAATGATTCAGCGGCCATCTTGGACGACCTAGTTTTCACAAAAACGACTTCTTCCCCCCACCCCTTGCTGAAGAGATCAGGCCGAAATTTGTGATATATAATTAGCGACTAAGGCCGATTAAGGTTTGTTCAAGAGAAGTTGATTCATCGAAAAACATGGCCGCGGTGGACCAATCAAAATATGGTGTGTATGGCAGCTATTTTGGATTTTTTTATTTGATGGATTTTGAGGCCGAAATTCGTTTTATATAGGTTTTTGGGTATTCTGATCTCAAATTTGCAATTTTCGAAACTGTCAGATAAACCGTTTGGCAGCCATTTTTGATCATTTTCCCGCCAAAGGCTCACATACTAAAGCAATGGGAAATTTAAAATGTCTTCTCGAGAACTACTGGGCGGATTTGAATTATATTTGGCAGGAAGCATCCTTATGGCATATAAATTTCATTTTGTTCAAACGAAGCCGATCGGCCAGTTTGGCCGGTGGCCATCTTTGATTTTGGCTGATTTTTAGAAATGTCTTTAAAAATCGTGGTCTCCAAAACGGCTTGGGGAATCCATTCAAAACTTATGAAACCTCATCTAGGCAAAGAGGTAAGCCAAGTTTGTTCAAGACAACTTGATTGACCAAATGGTTCAGCAGCGATCTTGGATGACCTAGTTTTCCGGAAAACGACTTCTCCAAAACCTCTCAATGGATCAGGACAAAATTTGGGAGATATGATTAGGGACAAAGGGCCATTAAAGTTTGTTCAAGGGAAGCTGCTCCGTCAAAAAACATGTCCGCCGTGGGCCAATCAAAATGTAGCGTGTTTGGCAGACATATTGGATTTTTTTATTTGATGGATTTTGAGGCCATCTATATATGTTTTTGGGTATTCTGAGCTCAAATTTGCAATTTTCGAAACTGTCGGATAAACAGTTTGGCAGCCATCTTGCATAGTTCTCTCGTCAAAAGCTCCCATGCTTAAGCAATGGGAAATTTAAAATGTCTTCTCGAGAACTATCAGGCCAATTTCAATTATATGTGGCAGGAAGCATCCTTAGGCCATAAGGATCCAAGTTTGTTCAAATGAGCCCGATCGGCCAATTTGTCCAGCGGCCATTTTGGATTTCGGCCAATTTCAGGAAATGTCTTTATGAATCTTCTCCGAAACCACTTGCAGAATCTTCATCTAGGCCACGAGGTAATCCAAGTTTGTTCAAGGACTTGATTTACCAGATGGTTCGACGACCATCTTGGACGACCTGGTTTTCACGAAAATGACTCCCTCAGAACCGCAGAAGGGGTCACGCCAAAATTTGGGCCATTAAAATTTGTGCAAGGGAAGTTGATCTATCAAAAAAACATGGACGCCGTGGGCCAATCAAAATGTAGTCTGGTTGGCGGCATATTGCACTTGCAAAAATGTCCACCAACTCATTTAAAAGACTGCTAAACCACCCACCAACAATTTAGACAAAAATTGATGGTGCTCCATGTGAGCGACGCAGGCCCCTTGGGCCTCTTGTATTGGATTACCATGAAAGGAGCCGATGATATCCAGGTTGTATAATTCCATGTTATTCCATAGTTAAAAGACTTATGTCTTCAAAATTTCGCCTGTGTCGCATGTTCCAATTTCTGACCCTGAATCTGGGACGTGTGTTAACAACGAAATATGCCAAATTGATCGGCTTCCTTATTAACCCCAACAGGTGATCGGCCGATATGAAATAAGGTGTTGGCTTTACGGTGTTTTAACACGAAAATCGGCTGACGTCGTTCTCCGTAAGATCCGAGCGGGTGACATCACGCCCGTGTTGTCTCAGATTTTTATGTGAAGAAAATGTTTCATTAATTCGCGCATCTGATTCTGGGTGCTGCATACTTTATTGGTACCAGAAAAACCTTGGAATTTTCAAGTTTTGTGTGTTATCACGATCTGTTTGCAATGATCGGTGGTTTCAAAATTCTTGATTTAGATATGTGGTCTGCGGTTTTACCGTGTGCTACAGCAGTTTGTTTACATTTTTTTGTTTCTTCACATATCGTTTTGGCATTCGTTAGGAGTATAATTTATATTGATTAGTAAATATACCCCGAATGCTATGCGATATGATTCCTGGGTCCGTTATACATCCTTGAGGATCAGTTTATGGGTGTATTATTGCCCGCTTCATTCTTGTCATCATAATCAATGTGATCTTTGCTGTAACATTGCGGGGTGGGGTGCGGGAGGGTTAACATTTAATTTATGATCAAATTATTTGAAAATTAATTGTCTGCCTTCCATTCCTGTTTCGTTACGCTTGCTTATTGTAGGTTTGTGCTTATTTATAGGCCAAGCCAGCCCCGCCATCATGTGACGAGTGCCATAAATTTGTGATGGTTCTATTCAAGGACCATGTCTGTTTCCGTTGTACCAAATGTAATCTTGACAGTACGTGTAACATTTGTGCAGTGTGGTCGTCCGACATGATGGTCAAGTTCCTTGCCCAGAAGGACTTGGCAGGGTCTGACGCGGGGTCAGGCGGTCAGAAAGCAAATCGTGGAGCGTCCATTTTGGCCCTTGGGGGCATTCCACGTCTGCAACCAGAAGTTGTGGAGGTGGCACCGCGGGCATGGTTTTGTCCTGCTATGCAAGGCTTCTTGCCTAGCGTTCTGCCTACGCTGGTGTCATCCCTGCTTCCAAAAGTTGTAGGGCAGTCTCTTCCCGTGCTTGGTTCGGACCCTGTCCTTGGACAGGGTTCTGGACTGGCTACCGAGGGAGCCATCTCGTACGGACAGCTCCGCGGTTTCCTCGTCTAGTGATGACTCTTCGGGGTCTGAAGATGAGGAGGCCGAGGAGGAGAGATTGCTGCGGCTTGAGATGCCGCGGGTGGAGAGCATGGAGGTCGATTCCATCCTGGACGGAACCGTCCTCCATCTGTCTGGCTTGGTGCAAGCCAGGGCAGTGGCTCCACCCGTGGTTGAGGCCACTCCGGTACCGGGCACCTGGGAGACTTGGCATCCCCTCGTTCAGGACCCTGGCTAGTAAATCTGATTCGCTGAGGGTATGCACATTCTTGGATCCTTCATCCTACTCCTCTGTCTCTTATTCCCAAGTGGACACAAGTTCCTTCCAATCTGGAGAAGTTGGTGGCCTTAGAGGAGGAATTGGAGTCCATGATTGTCAAGGAGGCCATAGAAGAGGTTCCCCTTCAGAGTGTAGACCCGGGCTACTACTCAACCACTTTCTTAGTTCCCAAGAAAACAGGAGGTTGGCGTCCTATCATCACCTGAAAAAGTTGAACCTCCTTATTTTAACCCCAAAGTTCAAAATGGAGACCATCTCCCAGATCATCGCTAGTCTAAATCCAGGCATGTGGACTTCCTCCATAGATCTCAAGGACGCCTACTTCCATGTGCTTATTCACCCGTCGTTCAGAAAGTTTATGAGGTTTGCCTCCAAGGATTGGGTCTGGCAGTTTCGAGCCATGCCCTTCGGCCTGACCATGACCCCCTTACTCTTCACTCATCTAGTTTCAGCCATGGCAGGAATCTTGCACCGTCATTCTATCCATCTTCATGTTTATATAGACGATTGGTTAATAAAAGCAAAATCTTCCTCAATTCTTTCAGAAGTCATTCCAGAGGTCTGCAGTCTGGCATGCAGCCTAGGTTGGATCTTAAATCTCAAGAAATCAAGTCTAGTTCCCTCTCAAGTCTTCACGAACCTAGGTGTTTCTTTCGATCTGGCTCAGGGCTTAGTCTTTCCATCAGATCCAAGAGTAGAGGCTATTTTATTAGCAATGGAAATTCTGTCAACTGTTCCATCAGTCAGAGAAAGATTCTTCATGAGAGTGATATGCTTGATGGTCAGCGTCGAGAATGTCATTCTTTGGGCGGCGCTGATGAGACGACCTTTTCAGATGTACTTGAAGTCAATCCACTCCATTTATCTTCAGATTCCCATAAGAGATCACTTAATTCCTCATCAAGAATTTTGGAAAGATCGTTCTCTGCTTCTGAGGGGTGTCCCTCTGGTCAAGTCCTCCCCTCAGGTGATTATATTTACAGATGCTTCCCAGGAGGGATGGGGAGCGGTCTGGGATTCCCTGTCGGTCTCTGGAGGAGTCGACAACTCACATCAACATCTTGGAATTGTGGGCTGTCAAGAAGAATCTCTTAGCATGGTCAGATCAATTAAAGGGCTTCAAAATCTTGATCCGATTGGACTATTCGACGGTAGTTTCTTCCATCAACAGATATGGGGAACGACATCCTCTCTCCTTTGGAACCTCCTCTTGTGTCCTCTCATGTCCCAGGCAGTCTGAATTTTCTTGCGAACCAGCTGTCTCGTCACAGCAAATTCGCAAACACAGAGTGGAAGTTAAAGAGGTCGGTTGCCAGAGCGATTTTCAAGCTCATGGATCATCCCCACGTAGATCTATTTGTGACCTATCTGAATGCCTCTTTCATGTCTCCTTTTCCGGACAGTCAGGCGCTCACGGTGGATGCCCTGTCTCAGTCCTGGACAGGAATGTTCGCTTATGCATTCCCTCCAATGATCCTGATTCCTTTGGTTTTGAAGAAGGTCAGGGACCAGTTCTGCGAAACTTTTCTTATAGCTCCCTTTTGGCCAAAGCGGATCTGATTTGTAGATCTTCTCGATCTCCTGGTAGATTTCCCTCATCTTCTTCCAGTCTCCCCAGATCTTCTTTCTCCTTCGATCAATACTCACCATTCTGTTACTTTCTGATACACAGCTGGCCCTGACAGCTGGCTCTAGGACTATAGACTTAGAAAGCTTTACCGACTCCTTGGAACCGGGTACTCGGCTCCCAACTGCCGAGTACCCGTCTACCATAGAGCTCATTCTTGTTTGCATAGCGACAAGAGCTGTCCACAATTTTTTTTTGCAGGAGAAAGATTAAAGTTTTTTGAAAAGAAATCTAAGTCTTTTATACTGTGATTTGATAGTTTGTGCGTTCTTGAAAGGATCTAACTGGATAAAATGGAGAATACTGCCAATGATGACCAGGTTGTATTATTCCTTATTATCCATAGTTAAAAGACTTAGGTCTCTAAATTTCATTGTGTCGCATGTCCCAATTTCTGACCCCAAAGAATCTGGAACGTGTGCTAACAACGTGATATGCCAGACGATCGCCTTCTTTAAATCCCAACAGGCGATTGGCAGATATGAAAATAGGTGTTTGCTACAGTATTTCTAACACGAATATCGGCTGACGTCGTTCTCCGTAGGGTCCAAGTGGGTGACGTCACACCCGTGATGCTCGGATGTTTATGTGAAGAAAATTTTTTCATTAATTTGCGCATCTTGTTCTGGGTGCTGCGTACTAAAAATGGTACCAGAAAACTTTGGAATGGTCAAGTTTACGTGTGATCACGATCGGTTTGCAATGATCGGTTTTACCGTGTGCTACAGCAGTTTGTTTACATTTTGTTGTTTCTTCACATATCGTGTCAGCTTTCGTTAGGAGTATAATTTATATTGATTGGTAAATATACCCCGAATGCTATGCGATATGATTCCTGGTTCTGTTATACATCCTGGAGGATCAATTTATGGGTGTATTTATGCCCGCTTCGTTCTTGTCGTCATAATCAATGCGATCTTTGCTGTAATGTTGCGGGGTAGGGTGCAGGAGGGTTTGCAGTTAATTTATGGTCAAATTATTTGAAAATTAATTGTCTGCCTTCCACTTTTGTTTCGTTCCGCTGGCTTATTGTAGGTTTGGTTTATAGGCCAGGCCATCCCCGCCATCATGTGCCGATTGCCACATATCGTATGGGTTCTATACAAGGACCATGTCTGTTTCCACTGTACTAAGTGTAGTCTTGACAGTAGGTGTAACGTTTGTGCAGTGTGGTCGGTCGATATGATGCTTAAGTTCCATGCCAGAAGGACTTGGCAGGGTCTGCCGCGGGGTCAGGCGGTCCGAAAGTAAATCGTGGAGCGTCCGTTTCGGCCCGTGGGGGCGTTCCACGTCTGCAACCGGAGGTGGCGGAGATGGCACCGCCGGCGTGGTTTGGTCCGGCTAGGCAAGGTGTCTTGCATAGCGTTCTGCCCATGCTGGTGTCGTCCCTGCTGCCAAAAGTTGTAGGGCAGTCTCTCACCATGTTTGATTCGGACCCTGTCCTTGGACAGGGTTCTGGACTGGACACCGAGGGAGCCGTTTCGTACGGCCCCCTGGCAGTCCCATTGGGCTCCGGCCTGATGGGTTCTGTCTCTCTGCGGCCACCTCCGGGTGGTCCAGTAGCGGTGGCCGGTCCGTCAGGCATGGGAGCCGTCCGCCAGGACGGCTCCACGGTTTTCCTTGTCTAGTGATGACTCTTAGGGGTCTGAAGATGAGTAGGCCGAGAAGGAGAGTGTGCTGCGGCCTGTGAGGCCACGGGTGGAGAGCATGGAGGTCGATTCCGTCCCGATGGAACCCGACCTCCATCTGTCTGGCCTGGCCTCCGCCCGTTGTTGAGGCCACTCCGGTACCGGGCACCGGTCCCGTGATGGTTGGTTTGCTGCCAACCGCCACAGTGACAGGTGTGGCCGGCCAGGCATGGTACTCACCTATCTCGCCTCGTCTGGCGGTCAGACATGGGGTGCCGTTGGCGCCCGTGTTTGGCCATGGTTCCTTAACCGCTACGGGTCTGCACGGTTTCCATGCAGGCCTACGTGTTCACGGGAGTGTCCTCCTCAGAGACGGATTGGTCCGAGGCACTGGCTTGGCTAGCCAGGGTGGACCGTCTGTGGTTTCGACCACGGCCGAGGAGGATGTACCCCCTCCATCGGTGCATCGATAGGACGGGGATCTTGCCCGCAGCCCTGATCCAGTCTGTTGGACTGGATCCATGGTTTATGGTGTTGCTTGATACTATGTATAGCAAACAATGCATGAACAAGGGCCAGCTTCTTGCGGCCTCCATGGAGGTGCGGGTGAGGGGTCGTATTCCACGGGGGGAATACGACAGGTATGGTGTTGTCCCATCGGTCACCGAGAATGACCGCTGGGTACTGGGTGTTCAGAGTGCTGGAGCGGGTGGCCCCGGTCCGGCAATTGTGGACAAGTCCCAGGCACACCAGGATGAAGTCCGGTCCCTATGCGATGAGGGTGTGAGGGCAGCTATGAATGCTGTCAACCAATCGTATCGCCTTCTTCAGTCGGTGTGGGCTGAAGCGGGGGCAGGCCACCCTATGCCACCTGTGGCGCTTTCGTGCGTCAATGACGGCTTGGTGCTGTCTATGGACGCACTGGCAAGGGTGCAGGTGCGTGTGACAAAGTCCAGGAGGCAAATAGTTCTTGACCATATGCATCCGGCTACGGCAGTCAGGGAGCGTCTTCTTGGGACACCCCTGACAGGGCCTAGCATCTTCGGTGGCCAGGCGCGGGCCATCCTAGAGGACACTGCCAGCATTGCGCAGAATCGGTTGGTGGTAGGCCTACAGCTGGAGCGAGTGCGGCAAGCGCACACACTAGGGGCTGTAGGGAAACCGTTAGCTGTCCAACTTTCGAAGACACAGGAGAAGCAGAAAGGCAAGGCGAAAGCTAAGCCTACTGCGACTTCTGCTTCATCTGGATTTCTCAGCCGCCGCCGGCTAAGAAAGCAAGGAAGGTTGTGGAGGCCCCTACCCTCCCCACTGTTGCTCATGATCGCCCTAGAGGCGGGAAGGGCATGGGGAGGGGTAAGGGTAAGTCCTCCAAGGGTGGAAAGAAGGGAGCGGATCGTACCTGAGGGTACGAGGGCTCCCTTCATATCCGCCTGGACCGCACCTGTGTGACAGGAACAGCGGTGCCGGTTATACCTGCCGAGCCCAAACGGAAATGGTTCTCTCTCTCTCTCTCTCTTGTTAAGAAAGGGAGGGGGGAGCGGACCGCGAGCCGGACAACCCCGTTAGACGTCGAGGCGTCTATGGTGGGTGGAAGGCTCATGCGTTTCATTGAGGCCTGGCGAGGTGTGACGTCAGACAGTCTGGTCCCGAGATGGTTATCCCAGGGGTACATGCCAGAGTGGTGGGACTTTCCATCGCAGAATCTGTCTTTGGCACCTGTCTGGACACCCGTACCACGGGACCCAGACAAGTTAGAAGCCGTTCAAAATGAAGTGTCGGGTTTGCTTCTGAAGGGAGCAATAAACCCAGCGAACCAGAACACTCCGGGCTTCTATTCAATTATGTTCCTTGTCCCCAAGAGCACGGGGGGATGGAGACCCATACTCAATCTCAGGCCATTGAATTGGTTTATCCATACGCCTCGGTTCCAGATGGAAAAACCGAGGTCGGTAATGGCAGGATTGAGGAAGGGAATGTGGTGTGTGTCGATCGATCTGAAAGATGCATATTTCCACATTCCTATGAACCGGAGTTGGCACAGGTTTCTGAGATTTGCGTTTCAGAATCAAGTATGGGAGGTTACTGTTCTCCCGTTTGGCCTGTCGACAGCTCCGTGGGTTTTCACAAGAGTGGTCCTTGCGGTGACAGCGTTTCTCAGAGAATAGAACGTGGCGCTACACACCTACATAGACGACTGGCTGCTCAAAGCAGACTCTGCAGCCAGGTTGAACGTGGATACTGCTCTGACTCTGAAGTTACTTTCAGATCTAGGCTGGATAGTCAACAAGGAGAAATCCGAGTTGACACCCACTCAACATTTCGTTTATTTGGGGATGCGATTCGATCTCGAGGAGGGCAGGGTTTACCCTTCAGAGCCCAGAGTGGTGTCTCTGTTAGCCATCCTCAAGAGTTTTCGAGTGGGAAACCACATTCAGGTGAGGCAGTTTCTTCAGATGCTGGGCATGATGGTCTCCATGGAGCAAGTGATCCCGTACGCTGCTCTAATGCGAAGACCTATCCAGGTGTATCTGATGTCTCTGAGGAAACAGAGAACAGAACCCCTGTCAAAACTGGTGCCAGTTTTGGAGCAGATAATATCGCATCTTGTAGGGTGGAAACAGCGTCAGAATCTCCTAGTAGGGGTTTCGCTGCACCTACCCCACCCCCAGCTGTCCGTGTACACGGATGCATAGCTGGAGGGGTGGGGGCCTGCCTGGGAGAACACCAGGTCTCGGGCACATGGACTCTCCTGGAGAGTCAGCTGCATATCAATCTGTTGGAAATGATGGCAGTGGAACTGGCGTTGGAAGAGTTTTCTTCCGATGATCAGGGGCAAGGTGATATTGATACGGTCGGACAATTCGACGGTAGTAACATACATAAATCGCCAAGAGGGACCAGGTCACCCACACTGTGTATCAAAGTGTGGCACTTGATTCAATGGTGCAGGAATTACTTGGTTGTTTTGAAAGCAGCTCACATTCCTGGCCGATTGAACATTCTGGTGGATGCTTTGTCTCGCAGACAGAGAATTCTGCCAACAGAATGGTCCCTCAACCCTCCAGTTCTACGAAGGATCTTCGTGCATTGGGGAAAACCCAACGTGGACTTGTTCGCCACAAGGGGAAATGCTCAAGTCATGACTTATGTCTCGCCGATTCTAGATCCAAATGCCGTCGATACAGACGCTCTGGCGATAAGCTGGAGAGGGATGCACGCTTAGGCGTACCTACCCACCATCCTTCTGCCGAAGGTATTGGTGAAGATCAGGGAGGAACCGTGTCTGGTCCTGCTAATAGCGCCGTATTGGCCAAGCAGGGCATGGTTCACGGATCTGCTAGATCTGCTGGTGGTAAATCCAGTGCAGTTGCTCGAGATTCCGAACATAATCTCCCAGGCCAAGGGACACTTCCTACACGAGTGTCCCGAAATGTTATTGACTGCATGGTTGTTGTCAAACAACGTTCCATGTCGGGAGGCTTTTCTCGACAGGCTGCTGATTTCATCGCGGCTGTGAGAAGGAGGCCAACCTTCAAGTCATATAACGACAAGGTTAACATATTTTCAGACTGGTGTGAGGAAAGGGGATTGTACCTTTCATTCCACTATTCAGCAAATAGCAGACTTTCTCTGTGAGCTGTTCTTTTCAGGACTAGCTCCTATCACAATTGCTGGATACAAGTCATCTTTGGCATCATTTATCCCTTGTCTAGCCAACAGGGATAGTCCAGAGGTGGCCCAGTTGAGTGTGATCGTGAAGGGAATGAGCAATCTCCGACCGAGACAACCGGTAGTCATTCCAGCCTGGAGTCTATCTTTAGTGCTTAATGTACTCGCCAAGCACCCTTTCGAACCGTTGCGTTCGGCTAGTCTAAAGCATTTGACTCTAAAGGCGGTCTTTCTATTGGCATCTTCCTCAGCTAGAAGGCGCAGTGTGATCCATGCACTTTCAGCAGAGAGGGACCGATTATTGTCTCCGGAGAGGGTCTGCGTCTACTGCCAAGAGCAGAGTTTATGTCAAACATCTCGGTCTTTGAGATATCCTGGCAAACCGATCGTCATACCGAAACTGAGTAGGTTAGATCGTGATGCCAGTGTCTGGTGCCCAGTCCGTGCTTTGACTAAGTACAAAACGGACAGACTCATTACGGTCGAATGGTAGACATCTGTGGATCTGCCATATGGAGCCATATGGCGCCGCATCCATGGATTCTATCTCTCGTTGGGTATTCGAATGCATTCAGATTACCCATGAGATTACAACTGGGCACCAAGTGCAAGGCGCAAGGGCACGTTGTTAGAGGAATAGCCGCCTCTTCCGCCCTTGACAATGGTGTTCCGTTTACGGACATCAGGGCTGTCGCACAAGGGCACTGTGAGTCCTCTTTCACGGATTACTATATGAGGGATGTGTCAGACTTCGCCATTCCACTCGCTTTAGCTGTTTTGAGACGATAGCTATATGACCGCACTGCTCTTCTTCCTTTTTTGGCATTTGTAAGAGAGAATTTAGAAGCAGGCTTGGTCGAGCGAGAGGATATCAACCAGTTGTGTCACTGAGGCCGGACAAGTGAATGGTTGGAGGCTCCAGGTCTGAATTCCAAATATCATGAGGTAATTCACGATTGAGAGTGTTTTGTATTATGTCTATATATCATGATCATTCATCTTATATATTCATGCTCATTCCCAGGCTAATATATGCAAAGAGCAGTTAACCCTCTTGGCATATTTGTGTTTCAGGCGAGATACATGTTCGTGAGTTCTCTCCCTTTTCTTAGGAGAAAAAGGGGGGGGGGGCAGTGATGCGAATGTGATTCGGTTCCGATAACTTGACGGTCCTATTAGGTCTCCGTTAGTCAAGTTGTTAAGTCTAAATCTTTCTCCAAGGGGCAAAAGTAGCATTTATGGCTTGCCCCTTCCCACCAGGTTACTGAACAAATCTGGTGTATATCAGAAAGTAACAGAATGGTGAGTATTGATCGAAGGAGAATGCAGGAAATTCCAATTTCCCTTTCTCCGAGATCTAACAATACTCACCATTCTGTTACGGACCCAGCCTCCCAGCCCCACTTAGGCAAGCCATGGATTTCTCTTGTTTGGTGGCTATGCAAACAATATGAGCTCTATGGTAGACGGGTACTCGGCAGTTGGGAGCCGATTACCCGGTTCCAAGGAGTCGGTAAAGCTTTCTAAGTCTATAGTCCTAGAGCCAGCTGTCATGGCCAGCTGTGTATCAGAAAGTAACAGAATGGTGAGTATTGTTAGATCTCGGAGAAAGGGAAATTGAAATTTGTCTTCATCCAAACCCAGAAATCTTCAGCCTGTGCGTTTGGAGGATTTCAAGCATCAAGTCCCTGAAGTCAAAGTTTCTTCAAGATCTCAGGAGATTATTGATTCTGCCGGGAGGGAGTCGGCCCGTCGAGTTAAAAGGGTCGACTTAAAATTTTTGGAGAATGGTGTTCAGAACATGATCTCATGCCTGATTCTGTTTCTATTCCCCAGGTGTTAGATTCTTTGTCCTATCTCTGATTCTTTACAGTTATCTGCTAACACAGACAGGGGTCATAGATTTTCTTTGGCATCTTCTCTTCCTTGTCTTTTGAATCCTAACGTCAAGGATACGAAGATTCTTAATGGTTTTATCAGAGGATTGGGTAATATTCATCCTCCAGTAGCTAAGCCTTACCTTCCTGGAATTTGGCCATGGTTCTTCAGGTTTTGGCAGGCCACCATTTTGAACCTCTTGCTTCTATTAGTATTAAACTTTTAAGTCTTAAGGCTGTTTTTCTTGTTGCATCTGCTTCTGCTAGAAGACATTAAGAAATTCATGCTATTTCCACCGAAAAGGATAAATTTATCGTATCTGGGGATGGGTTAGTCTTATATCCCAGAAGGGATTTTTTATCGAAGACATTTTAAAATCGTTATCTTCTTTTTCGCCATCTGACAAATATTGTTGTCCTGTCAGGGCATTAAAAGTTTACAGGCAACGAACTGATTTTAAAAAGTCTGATCCATCCCATTTATGGGTTCCGTATATGCGGAGGAGGTAGCCAGACCAGTCTCTAAAGCTACGATTGTCAGATGGATTTGTGAGACCATCAAACTTTGTTACGAGATTGCTTCTCCTGAACAAGTTAATCTTTCTCATATAAAAGCTCTTATTTAAAAGCTTTTATTTAAAGGATCAGAGTGCAGCGGCCTCCTTTTTTCGTAATATCATGATTTTAACTGAAAAAGCTGAAGACCATTTACCAAGCACATCCCGTCATTTTCGTTAAGTGTGTGAGAAATGGTAAGAGTTTTCTTTGGTTTTTATTTTTATTGTTTTCTTGAAGTTTAAAGTTTTCCTTGTTTGATAATCATGGTGTGATTGATTAAAGTGCACTATTATGTTATGTTATTAACATTTGGATATGATTTGTTTAATTTTTATCCTTGTTTATAGATTCTCAAATCCCCACCCACCAATGGGTTTAAGTGGGGCACTGACCAAATCTATGTGTTTAGCAAGTAGTGATTGAACGGTAATGTATGTTTTTGTGGTGTAATAACAACCCCCCACAGACCCCCCTTGTGGGTTGGTCTGTAGTTTTATTAACCACTATAAAACATACTTAGCATTCAATCACTACAACCCGGTCTCAACCACCCCGCGTGGGAATGATTTGAGAATCGGTTTGTAATATTTGGCACTTAAATTTAGAAAAGTGAATCTGTTTCCTACTTGGGCTCTAATGTGCATGCACGGGCATGCTTAGTGACAGGCATCACCAGGGAGTGAGTACAGACTGGTGCCTGTCTTTATCAGGCTATATACTGGGGGTGTACCCTACTAGTAGCCTGGTTGACAGTAATTATTAATATGGAATAGGCATATGGAGGAATATAAGCAAGCATAAAAATTTTATTCTGGTGGCTAAATTCAGATTAGTTGATTTAGCAAGTAGTGATTGAATGGTAAGTATGTTTTATAGTGGTTAATAAAACTACAGACCAACCCGCAAGGGGGTCTGTGGGGTGTGTGTGTGTTGTGGTGGTGGTCTTTATGCCGGAGTACTTATGTGTAAAGTATGATTGTGAAGTCAGCTCACATGGGACATAATTGGTCATGACGTCTTATGCCTATTTGACAGATTGGATTCACCAACTGACTTTGTAATCCACAAGAAGAACTAGGTAGAACAAGCCTCCGTGAATGCTCAAGCTTAGATTCAAGCCCTGCCGCGCGGGGTCATGGGTTGATAGTGCTGTTGAAGTGGGTTCTTCATTGGTTCGTGCACAACTCTATGCACTAGACCACGCAACAATACTCAGGCAGTCAGACTGGATGTGTCTGTCTGAGAGCTGATTTGGGTTGGTGGTGTGTGGCTTCTGGGCACAAGCTCGGGTGTACCCATCCCTCATTGACATAGCTGCCAGTCGGTGTGCTTTTTTGTACTAATGTTGGTACTCATACCATATATGCATGCTACTGCAGGCTATTGAAATGTATCATAATATTTGTATGTATGTACGAAACTTTAATGTATGCTAATTAGCCAAAGCTGGCAAAAAAGCAAATAAATAAATATCTAAAAAAAATATCTAGATTATGCCATGGTGACCATTCGTCTGGCGTCTATCAACCCTTTAACCCTCAAATATTTTATAGAAAATATCCATTTGTCGACCAAGAGATATTGATACCACTGCAAGACCACTGCAGAAGCCATTTTTGGCTGATATGAGTGTTTAAAAGGTTAAAATACTTCTCAAGAACCACTGCACCGATTTTAATTAATTTGACAGGAAGCATCCTTATGGCATGGAGATCCAAGATTGTTCAAACGAAAGCCGATCGGCCAAATTGGTGGGTGGCCATCTTGGATTTTGGCCTATTTTGAGAAATCTGTTTAAAGATTTTCTCAGAAACCGCTTGGGGCATTGATTCAAAACTCATGAAATATGATCTATGGGAAGAACTGAACCCAAGTTTGTTCAAAGGAACTTGATTGGCCAAATAGTTTGGGCGGCTATCTTGGATGACCTAGTTTTCGTGAAAATTACTTTCTCCAGAACTGTTGAACAGATCAAGCCGAAATTTGGCAGATATGAGTAGGGACTAAGGGCCATTAAAGTTTGTTCAAGGGAAGTTGATAAGTAAAAAAACATGGCCGCCATGAACAAAACAAATTGTAGCCTGTTTGGCAGCCATATTGGATATTTTTATATGATGAATTTTGAAGCCGAAATTGGTTTTATAGAGGTTTTTAGGTATTCTGATTTCAAATTTTCCGTTTTTGAAACTGTCGGCTAAGCAGTTTGTCGGCCATCTTGGGTCTTTTTCTGCCAAAAACTCCCATACTAAAGCAATGGGAAAACTAAAATGTCTTCTTCCCGAGAACCATTGGGACGATTTCACGTTTATTTCACAGGAAGCATCCTTAAGGAATAGGGATACAAATTGTTCAAAGGAAGATGATTGGCCAATTTGGCCCGCGGCCATCTTGAATTTTGACTGCTTTTAGAAACATCTTTAAAAAGCTTCTCTGAAACAGCATGGGGGATCGATGCAAACCTCATGAAATATGATCTAGGGCAAGAGCTGAACCAAGTTTGTTTGAGGGAACTTAATTTGCCAAATGATTAGGCGGCCATCTTGGATGACCTAGTTTTCATGAAAACGACTTCTTCAGAACCGCTGAACGGATCGGGTCGAAATTTGGCAGATATGATTAGGGCTGAAACGCCATTAAACTTTGTCCATGGAAAGTTGATATGTCAAAAAAGCATATCCACCATGAATCAATCAAAATATAGCGGGGGTCTTGTATTTTCTGCAAATTTATGAAAAAAACATAAAAAGACACCCAAGTACTTATTAACCACTGGGCCAATTTTAGTAAAAAATTACCTAAACTTTCTTCACAGAAATTTGATTGGTAAATTTTTAGTCATCTCATTTTGTTCGGTTGTGACAATGGCCAATAATTCCAGGTGAGCGATACAGGCCCCTTTGGGCCTCTTGTTTTGAAAATAATTTGATTCAATTTATGCGTGTGTCATACACCACCAATTGAATCTTACACACATCAAAGTTATAAAATAATGATATTATTAAACCTGAGCATGATACAATTATGCGTGCATGTCTTAAAATGTTTTCATTGACCACCACCAACAGCAGCAGCATTACATTTTGACGGCTGTAACACGCGATATGAACAGATTTTTATGAAAATTATAAATTTACAAGACACCTACATTTATCCTTAAGTAACAGCTAGCAATCCATCAAAAGGCAGACAGGGGCATAACTACAGCGCATTAACAATAGCCTCCCAACCACACACCCTCATGGACTATGGCCAAAACTCCATAGGTGCGAGACGATCCACTCTATGGGGCGAATCGACCAGGTGCGAAAAGACCCACGGTGAAACGACCTGTTACCATTGGGCCCCATTGCTCAGTGTCATCCCACAGGGCAGTGTCATACATATATGTCCAGTATTATCATCATTCATTTGTAATCAGTATTAGTCTTAAATTTATCCTGAAACATTAAGATTAGAAAATATTTTGAACAATTCAGTGACTATCGTCTTCTTGTGAGCCGCCATTTTACATTGATATTTGCAGGCTTCATTATTTGGGATTCTATTGTTCTCCATTGCTTGTTATAAAAGCATTCCTGTAGCGCTAAGGCTAGTCATTGTACTGTTGGCCTCCGAGGTGAGCAGATCTCCCTGTATAACGTGTAGTAAGCTCATGTATAATAATTCGATTCTAATTGTGTATTTTCTAAGGTAGATGTGAAGATGGTAGATATTTTTATAACAAGTTGAGTGATAATTGTTGCTTGTGATAGCAGCAACAACTTTCCTTCAAATTATTTGCGAAATAATCAACAGAGAATACTAGCTAATGTTATGAAAATGATTTGACTGAAAATCATTGCTGCAACTAACTTTCAACCACATTGTTCTCAAAATAATCAGCAGCATTTTCAATGTAGTAACACATTCTGAAGATATTTCCAGCAATTCGATTGACAGTCGTTGCTCACTAAGGCAGCAACAACATTTCAAATTCTTCTCCGAGTAATTAGTGTCGAGCTGCCAATATTCTTAGCTAATACATGTTTGTACAATTAGCTAGGCCTGTGTCATAAATGTAATAGAGATCCGCCATGAAATATATTTGCATAGATGAGTAGGTCAGTAAAGGACCTGTATGAGCTGTCATGCAGTGACATGCTTACCTACTGACTGAGCAGTTTTGAACATATTTCACGTCTGATCTTGCTAATGTATATGACACAGGGAATAATTTGATAAAGTTGTTGCTGATTTAATCAGCAATGACTGTCAATCGAATTGCTCGAAATATCATCAGAATGCGTTATTACATTGAAAGTCCTACTGATTATTTTGAAAAGAATTTGTTGGACGTTGTTGTAGCAACGATTTTGAGTCAAATCATTTTCAAAACATTAGATAGTAGAACTTGCATTTTCTGGTGATTATTTTCCAAATAATTTGAAGGAAAGTTGTTGCTTCTATTGGCAGTAACAATTATCAGTCAAATTACTATAAAAAATACCTAGCTTAGCATGTTTCACGTTTACAATAGGAAACACACAATCAAACTACTCTACGCTACTACACGTTATACAGGTAGATCAGCTCACCTCGGAGGCCAACAGTACAATGACTAGCATTAGCGGTATGAGAATGGTTTTATACTGGATCTGGCACAACAGCGAGAACAAGAGAATCGCAAATAATGGTGGCGACAAAATCAAAGTAAAATGTCGGCACAGAAAAAGACGATTGTCACTGAAATTTTCAAATATTTTCCTAATGCTATTGCTTCAGGGTAACTTTAAGAACACATCAAATTGCTTGAAATGCGAGCAGTAATCTTAGTCTTAGAGCGCTTCCTCAGCGCAAGGCAAGATTGTTCTGGTTCATTCAGACAACTCAACAGTATTGACTTACATCAACCGACAGTGCAGAGCGAAGTCACCTAGTCTCTATATGATGATATGGAAACTCCTTTGTTGGTACATGTACCTAGATCGTAGGATTACCTCGAAAGCAGCTCGTAATCCAGGAAGGCTAAATCTCCTTGCGAACTCTCTAAGTCGCAGGTTGAGAATTTTGATGATGGAATGGCAACTGAATCAATGTGTGGCAGATCGTCTGTTCAATTACTGATCGAGGCAAGCCAAACATAGATTTATTCGCAATGAAGACGAATACGAAGATGATGACTGGCGTTTTTCTGATTCTAGATCCAAGCACTCGCTAGCATCAGTTGGTAGGGAATGTATGCATACCCACCAGCAATCCGTATGCATAGTCTCAAATTTAATGTATTTTTCAATGTATTTACTACATAAATGCTGTCTGTAATACGACGAGAAAGGTGGGTTGCTAATGATTAACATTGGCAGTAGCACACGATTTGTAGCCAAATATTTAATTACCATCGCAATTCATAATTTCTATATCAAATAATAATACGGTAATATGCTTAATTAACACTGCATATTTTGAAAAAAGTGGAGGGGATATTGAAATCGCCTATGTCCATTCACCTGTCTCTCTGGCTATCGCCTCCGAAACTGTGTCATAGAATTCAATCAAATTTGTTATGTGAGTTACCCATATGATTGGTGACTGCAAGACCGCTTTTACATTAGGCCTCACCCTCGGGTCTGCTAGATTTTGGTGTTGAGGGGGCAGAATGGCGAGGTTGGTGGAATTTAACCAAATTTGCTATGTGAGTTGCTCATATAATTGTGGATTGTGGGGCGATGTTTACATTAGGCTCTGCCCCTGGTGTGGGGTATGGGTGGGGGTGGGTTGCTAATGGCAATGTCAGTGAAAGCGTGGAGCCTCCCTTTACTGCGTTTGTGAATTCACTAGATAGCTAGAAATGCATGGTTAATAAGGGAAGTGGCATGGTGCAACTTTGTCCGTCATGTGTCATATTATATAGTAAAGTAATGATATCTATGCAAGTATATTGCAGTGCGCATGAATGCAAAAACTGTTATATTCAGGTTATATTTACATCACAAAATCGCATTACCTATATGGCAACCTGTGCATGTATATTGTTGTGGCTACAAGGCTACAGTAGGTATTGAGATTTGACTGGCTGACATACAGATACATGTAACCCTAGGGTGTCAGTTGCAGAATGATTTAGCAAATTGTGCATATTAAAACTTGTGTCGAATATAAATTCCATCCATTTCTCACTATAATAATAATAATAATAATAATAATAATAATAATAATAATAATAATAATAATAATATACCTTTGACATGGTGGATGTATGCTTCGATGAAATTATTATATCCTTAGTTTTCTCTGTGTTATGCGAGATATAAGAACTGATATATTTGCTCAATAAATTTCTGTATTATATGACATATTAATTGTATGGTCAAGCTAAAACAGCATACCAGGGACACATAATTACAAACATGCCTTCAGCTATATAAGATGCGCTGCAACGCCACAATCGTGAGAGATGAGCCTCGCTTTCAATTTATAATGGTGCTGATGTGACCAAGGTGTATTTGAAGCCTGAAGGAAAGTAGCTGCTATAGCCAGCAGCAATTTTCAGTCAAATTGTTATAAAAAATATCTAGCTTATCATATTTCACCTATACGATAAGAAGTACACAATTAGAATTTAATTACAGTTACTGTTCTATTACTTTAACTTCTGCGCCTCTGTACAATTTTACAAAACCTGTTTAATTATGATGAATTTGTTTTCTCCACCTTATATTTTTTAGGAAGTCTGCATGTACGCTGAGAGCTAAGCACTAAGATGAGTACTGGTACGCCTGCTAGCCAAGACAAATCGCGACCACAGACTGCTGGCGATCTGTCAAATTCAGAAACGGAGGAAAAACATAAAACTGACACAAAAACACCAGAGAATGCATTATCAAAGGGTACAAAGCTTAAAGTATACAGCTCATAAATAACTTAACATATTTCCAAGATAAAAACATGTTAGTTAGTGCATGTTATGTTAAATATTTTAGCCATAATTTGATTGGAAGCCATTGCTTCCAATCAAATTAAGTCCAAAATATTCGGACAATAAATTTTATTTTGTTTTGGAAACATTATACGATACTTCTAAGCTGTACTGTATTCGTGGTTGTAGCCATTCTTAGTTGGTACTTTGTACCTGAAAATAATACTTTGCTGGTGTCAGAATTAGACAGGTTTCTCATTAAGACTTAATGTTCCCAAATTAGACAGCGAATGCTAATATTGCATGCCATTTCAAAAAAGATCACATGTAATCCAATGGGAATCCCTGTGATTTAAATTGCAAATTGCCTTCATTTCCAATTTCTTTCTGATATTCTTATTACCTCAGGTAGTACACATAATGACATGTATGGCACTATACTAGCCTGTATGCATAATCTGAGTGATTCTTCATGCACCATTATAGTATTCTATCAAATGTGTTTTATGACTCTCTGGGCCAAAAAATCATGGCCAGGCTTGTTAGAAAATCATCGCACCAAGTTTGCAATTTTAAAATAAAATTGCTTGAAAAATATTTCCCTGACTTCTCCACGTACATATTTTGCATTGATATGCTCGATTCAATTGCATGTTCTGCAATCAAGATCTTTCTGATCTAATTTTTGCTGCGTTAACCCTTACCACTCTGATGTCAATATTCTATCTTTTACTGTGTCAGTCACAAAGAAATTGACCAGTGTACACTTTTCAGCAATTTTGGTGGACGATGTTGCTGTCTATGACAGCACCATCTTCCAGCAAATTTGTTGAAAAATGAACACCAGTTCATCTTTTAATTTAATTTGAAAATTTTAAATTTTGACACCAGAGTGGTAAGGTTTAATACTAGAAATAAGACATTCTTTATTCTGTATGGAGTATTCTGTTGACTACCTATATTTTGAAACAAATTTGACTGAGAGTAACAAGTTCCAGTCAAATTAGTCAACATCTTTCCCATATTTTTGTCTTAAATTGAAATTGACACATGGAATTTCAATGCTTGATGTATACCATTAAGTACCAGATATAATGCATTTTTTTATATTTGCCAAATCAAAGCTCAAAATAGCTAATAGAAAAGTGGTGCAGCGCAACACAGTATTAAACCCCAGATATCTTGTTATTAATGTGAACTGAATTCACCTTTCCAGAGTATTTCTATCTAACATCTGACGTCATATGAAACTGATAGTCAGGGAGTTCAGAGATCTATCGATCCCAACACAAGCGAGGTGTGGGTGGAGCTTAGCCAGAGATGGGTGGGGCATAGCTAAAAATGGAAAGGTCCATTATGACATTTGAAATTTCTTCAGGCAAAAGTTTAAATCGGGCATGTATCTAACTTATCACACATCGTAAGAGTGTGATGTCACCATTCAGTTCAAGACTGTAGACAATGTACTGGTTTCTTAGCTGCTGGAGTATATCTTAGAAACTTTAACAATTTAATGGTCAAATTATGGACATGTAAAACTAAATATTTGCTTATTAGTCCGCTACCGGTAAAAGCGGGGTGACTATAGGTTTTGCACTCTGTTTGTCCATCTGTCTGGTCATCTGTTGCAGTTGGTTTTCCACACTTTTTGCAATTCTTCAAGATATTCAGCTGTGAATTAGTACATTGCTTTGTTATGAGAAGTTACAGACAAAGTTCGAGTTTCAGATGTATGTGTCAATTTTTTATTGAGTTATGACCCCCCCCCCCCCCCCCCTTCGACTTAAGAAATAAGAAAATATCAGCTTTCCGCACTTTTTTTCGCACTCCAAGATATTTAAGGGAAAATCGGTACATTGCTTTAGTATAAGGAGTAACAGAGCAAGTTCGAGTTTCAGTTGATGCGTCAATTTTTCATGGAGTTATGCCCCCTTTCGACTTTATTAGTTTTCCGCACTTTTTTCGCAGTCTCAAGATATTCTACTGTGAATTGCTACATTGCTTTGTTCTGAGAAGTTACAGACCAAGTTCGAGTTTCAGGCGTATGTGTCAATTTTTTATGGAGTTACATCCCCTTTCGACATGAAATACGAAAAATATCCGTTTTCCACACTGTTTGCACTCCTTCAAGGGATTCAACTGAGAATTGGTAGGTTGCTTTATTATAGGCTGTTATTATTAGAGCGGGTTTGAGTCTCAGACATTTTCATCAATTTTTCATGGAGTTATGCCCCATTTCGACATGAAATACAAAAAATATTAGTTTTCCACAATTTTTTCCGCAACCCTTCAAATATTCAACTCAGAATTGGTACATTGCTTTGTCATGCGAAATTACAGAGCAAATTTTGAGTTTCAGGCATTTGCGTCAATTTTTGATGGAGTTATGTCTCCTTTCAACTTAAGAAATATAAACATATCAGCTTTCAAGACTTTTTCGTTCTCCTTCAACATTATAGAAATTAAACTAGGTATATTGCTTTGTTATGAGAAGTTACAGATCAAGTTCGCGTTTCAGCTGTTTCTGTGAATTTTTAAGGGAGTTTTTAACTGTCAATCTCTAAAGATTTATATCACCAGATAGGGGACATGTATTACAAAATGCTTGTTAAATATCCATTTGCAGGCCAAGAACTGGCTTAGTTACCAAGCCAGGCATCCTAGTGGTAAATTAAAAAAATACTCTTCTCTTGGCCTGCAATGGCTGCAAATGGATTGACTTGGCTTTAATGGGCATGCCAGCCTAAACCGTTCTTTGCAGAGATATTGCACAACAGAAGACTAATTTAGAATGTTTGCCACTGGAATGACTGCTTCGATAACCAAGCCAGACATTTTAGTGGTAAATCTTCAAAAATAGTCTTCTCTGGGCCTGTAAATGAACATTCACTTAGTAAATCATTTCATTTTCTTGATAAATCTCGAACATTAAAGGGTTACCGTTACCACTCTGATGTCAAAATTTAAAATTTTCAATTTAATTTGAAAGATGAGAGGTGTTCATTTTTCATCAAATTTTGTGGAAGATGTTGCTGTCATAGACAGCAACATCGTCCACCAAAATTGGTAACAAAATGACCACCAGGTTCTTTGATATTGACACTGGAAAAGATAGAATATTGACATCAGAGTGGTGTAGGTTAAGTGGTTAAAAATTTCATGACTTCTCTAGAAATGGAAGATCAATGGATTAATGCTGCAGAGTCATCGACTGAGTCTAGGAATGAACCCAGCCAGCAGTTGCATGATTCAAGTGTGGGTGACACTGGCATGGTGCTCTCGAGTGGTATGGCGAGCCATTCTCCCGGAGATGTGACGTTTGAGTCAAAACGAAAACTCAGAAAGTCAAAGATGGTGCTGAATGATCCATCTTCTCACCTAGTGACATTCACAATAACGATTTCACAAGCAATTCCAACAGGTATCTATCTTGATTTGTTACAATTATCCTGATTTAGAGATGAAATTTAAACCTTCTCTAACTAATGTCTTAGGGCATGACAATGGACCCAACACATCACACTGAAATGTCTGTAATTATACTACAGCTCAGAAATAATGCCATACAGGGTTGATATATATGTATGGAAATTCTCGAAAAGTATGGAATTATAAGGATTCCATTTCCAGACCATGAAAAGTATTGAAAATTCAACATTTTCTACTAATGTTTTGGAAAAAGTAGGGAAAAGTAAAATATTGTCAGAATTATGACAATTTTCTTCGAAATTTGGCAATTTTGAAATGGACACCGATGGAGACATCGTAAAATGTCTCTGGAAATTGATAAATTAGGCCTAGAAAAGGTATGGAAAATGCATGGAATTTCATTCTACAGAAAGTGTATGAACCATGTTAACATGTTTCCAAAACAAAATAAAACGTACTGATTGGATTGGAAGATATTACTGCATTTTGCTGCCTAAGGCAGCAATGTCTTCCAATCCAATGGACCATTCAATTTTTAGCCATGCTCTGCCCATCTCTAGCTAAGCTCCACCCACACCACGCTCGTGTTACGATCGATCGATCTCTGAACTCCCTGACTATCAATTTCCAGAAAACTATGCAGGTAAGCTGTTAAATATTTTGAAACTAATTTGACTGGGTGCTGTTGTTGCTTATGGCAGCAACAGCGCCCAGTCAAATTAGTTTCAAAATATTCAACAGCATGTTTATGAAATAGTAGAGACATACAATTCATACAATGTGTCAGCCTATTAAGAGTTAAAGACAGGCCTAATAGAATCATTTATGACGTTTCATTATGATGTCATCCTACATGCCGCTTAGCTGAGTATGATGTCATATGACGTCAAATCATCGATGATACTCTGGAAAGGTACATTATGATCCAAGTATTCAACAGAGCATTTCTCCTTCGATCAATACTCACCATTCTGTTACTTCTGATATACAGCTCTAGGATTATAGACTTAGAAAGCTTTACCGACTCCGGGGAACCGGGTACTCGGCTCCCAACTGCCGAGTACCCGTTTACCATAGAGCTCATTCTTGTTTGCATAGCAACAAGAGAGCTATACACGCTTTCTGCAGGGAGAGGATTTTAGTGTCTTTTGTTAAAGAAATCTAAGTCTTTATCTGTAAAGTGATAGTTTGTGCGTTCTTGAAGGATTTAACTGGATACTATGGAGAATACCACCGATGATAACCAGGTTGTATCATTCCTTATTATCCATAGTTAAAAGACTTAGGTCTCTAAATTTCACTGTGTTGCATGTCCCAATTTCTGACCCCAAAGAATCTGGGACGTGTGCTAACAACGATATATGCCAGACGATCGCCTTCTTTAAACCCCAACAGGCGATCGGCAGATATGAAAATAGGTGTTTGCTACGGTATTTCTAACACGAATATCGGCTGACGTCGTTCTCCGTAGGATCCGAGCGGGTGACGTCACACCCGGTCGCTCGGATGTTTATGTGAAGAAAAATTTGTTCATTAATTCGCGCATCTCGTTCTGGGTGCTGCGTACTAAAAATGGTACCGGAAACTTTAGAATGGTCAAGTTTACGTGCGATCACGATCGGTTTGCAATGATCGGTGGTTTCAAAATTCTTGAGTAGATGCGTGGTCTGCGGTTTTACCGTGTGATACAGCAGTTTGTTATACATTTTGTTGTTTTCTTCACATATCGTTTGGCTTTCGTTAGGGAGTATAATTTATATTGATTGGTAAATATACCCCGAATGCTATGCGATATGATTCCTGGAGCCGTTACACATCCTGGAGGATCTAATATGGGTGTGTTTAATGCCCGCTTCGTTCTTGTCGTCATAATCAATGCGATCTTTGTTGTAACGTGGCGGGGTGGGGTGCGGGAGGGATACGGTTAATTTATGAGTCAAATTATTTGAAAATTAATTGTCTGGCTTCCATCCGGGTCTCGTTCCGCTTGTTTATTGTAGGTTTGTGCTTATTTTATAGGCCAAGCCAACCCCGCCATCATGTGACGAGTGCCATAAATTTGTACGAGTCGTATTCAAGGACCATGTCTGTTTTAGGTGTTCGCCCTGTAACCTAGACCATAGGTGTAATGTGTGCGCAGTGTGGTCCGTGGATATGATGGTTAAGTTCCTTGCCCAGAAGGACTTGGCTGGGTCTGATGCGGGGTCAGGCGGTCCGAGGGTAAATCGTGGAGCGCCCGGTTCAGCCGGTGGGGGTGCTCCACGTCCCCAGCTGGAGGTGGCGGAGATGGCACCGCCGGCGTGGTTTGGTCCGGCTATGCAGGGTTTTCTGCATAGCGTTCTGCCCATGCTGGTGTCGTCCCTGCTACTAAAGGTTGGGGGGGCAGTTTCTCCCCATGCCTGGTACGGACCCTGTCCTTGGACAGTGTTCTGGACTGGTTTCTGAGGGGGCCGTCTTGTACGGCCCCCTGGCAGTCCCGTCTGGCTCCGGCCAGATGGGGTCTGTTTCTCTGCAGCCACCTCCGGGTGGTCCAGTAGCGGTGGCCGGTTCATCAGGTGTGGGAGCCGTCCGCCAGGACGACTCCACAGTCTACTCGTCTAGTGACGACTCTTCGGGGTCTGAAGATGAGGAGGCCGAGGAGGAGAGGTTGCTGCGGCCTGTGATGCCGCAGGTGGAGAATATGGAGGTCGATTCCATCCTGGACGGAACCGGCCTCCATTTGTCTGGCTTGGCGCAAGCCAGGGCAGCGGCTCCGCCTGTGGCTGAGGCCAATCTGGTACCGGGCACCGGTTCCGTGATGGTTGGTTTGGCACCAGCTGACACGGTAACGGGTCGGCCGGGCCGGGCGTGGTACTCACCTATCTCGCCTGGTCCGGCAGTCGGACGTGGGGTGCCGTTGGCGCCCGTGTCTGGCTACGGTTCCACGACTGCTACGGGTCCGTACGGTTTTTCGTGCGGGCCTACCCCATGGACCGGAGTGTTTCATGGGGTGGCGGCAGAACCATGTGGTACCGGAGTGCCTGGCATGTCAGCCGTGGCTCCTTGCCGGGAGGCCATGGCTGGCAGGCCCGTGAACACGTCAACGGGTGACGTGTTTGCAGGTGTGTCTTCATCGGAGATAGATTGGTCAGAGGCTCTGGCGTGGCTAGCCAGGGTTGACCTGTCTGTGGTTTCGGCCACGGCCGATGAAGATGCGCCCCGTCCGTCGGTTGCATCGATCAGGACGGGGATTTTGCCTGCGGCCCGGATCCAGTCGGTGGGACTGGGTCCACGGTCCATAGAGTTGTTGGATGGAGGCTATTTATAGTAAACAACTTATGACCAAGGGTCAGCTCCCTGCGGCCTCCAGGGAGGTGCGGGCAAGATGTCGTATTCTGCGGGGGGAATACGACAGATATGGTGTAGTCCCGTCGGTCACCGAGGATGACCAATGGGTACTGGGCGTTCAGAGTGCCGGGGCGGGTGGCCCCGGTCCGGCACTTGAGGACAAGGCTCAGGTACACCAAGAGGAAGTCCTGTCCCTATGCGATGAGGGTGTGAGGGCAGCTATGAGCGCTGTCAACCACTCGTATCGTCTCCTTCAGTCGGTGTGGGCTGAAGCGGGGCAGGCCACCCTGTGCCACCTGTGGTGCTTTCGTGCGTAAATGACGGCCTGGTGCTGTCTATGGACACATTGGCAAGGGTGCAAGCGCGAGTGACTAAATCCAGGAGGCAAATGCGTCCGGCTACGGCAGTCAGGGAGCGTCTTCTTGGGACGCCCCTGACAGGGCCTAGCATCTTCGGTGGCCAAGCGCGGACCATCTTAGAGGATACAGCCAGTATCGCGCAGAATCGGTTAGCGGTCAACCTGCAGCTAGAGCTAGTGCGGCAAGCACACGCACTAGGGGCTGTGGGGAAACCGCTAGCGGGACAACCTTCAAAGAAGCAGAAGAAGCATAAGGGCAAGGCGAAAGCTAAGCCTGTTGCGACTTCTGCTTCAGCTGGTTTTTCTCAGCCGCCGCCGGCGAAGAAAGCCAGGAAGGTTGTAGAGGCGCCTACCCTCCCGAAGGTTGCTCCTGACCGCCCTAGAGGCGGGAAGGGCAAGGGGAAGGGTAAGGGTAAGTTCTCAAAGGGTGGACAGAAGGGGGCGGATCGTACCTGAGGGTACGAGAGCTCCCTTCATATCCGTCTGGACCGCGCCTGTGCGAGAGGAACAGTGGTGTCAGTTATACCCGTCGTGCCTAGAACGAAATGGTTCTCTCTCTCTCTCGTTAAGAAAGAGGGGGAGCGGACTACGAGCCGGACAACCCTGTTAGACGTCGAGGCGTCTCTGGTGGGTGGAAGGCTCATGCGTTTCGTTGAGGCTTGGTGAGGTGTGACGTCAGACAGTCTGGTCCTGGGATGGTTATCCCAGGGTTACATGCCGGAGTGGTGGGACTTTCCACCACAAAATCTGTCTTTGGCAACTGTCTGGACACCCGTACCAAGGAAGTGTCGGGTTTGCTTCTGAAGGGAGCAACAAAACCAGCAAACCGAAACACTCCAGGCTTCTATTCAAACATGTTCCTTGTCCCCAAGAGCACAGGGGGATGGAGACCCATACTCAATCTCAGGCCATTAAATTGGTTTATCCATACGCCTCGGTTCCAGATGGAAACGCCGAGGTCGGTAATGGCGGGATTGAGGAAAGGAATGTGGTGTGTATCGATCGATCTGAAAGATGCATATTTCCACATTCCGATGAACAGGAGTTGTCACAGGTTTCTGAGATTTGCGTTTCAGAATCAAGTATGGGAGTTTATTGTTCTCCCATTTGGCCTGTCGACAGCTCCAAGGGTTTTCACAAGAGTGGTCCTTGCGGTGACAGCATTTCTCAGAAAAGAGAATGTGGTGCTACACACCTACATAGATGACTGGCTGATCAAGGCAGACTCGGCAGCCAGGTTGAACGTGGATACTGCTCTGACTCTGAGGTTACTTTCAGATCTAGGCTGGATAGTCAGCGAGGAGAAATCCGAGTTGACGCCCACTCAACATTTCGTTTATTTGGGGATGCGATTCGATCTCGGGGGGGGGGGTGGGGGTGGGGGGGGGGGGGGGGGGGGTGTACCCATCAGAGCCCAGAGTGGTGTCTCTGTTAGCCATCCTCAAGAGTTTTCGAGTGGGAAACCACATTCAGGCGAGGTGGTTCCTTCAGATGCTGGGCATGATGGTCTCCATGGAGCAGGTTATCCCGTACGCTGCTCTAATGCGAAGGCCTATCCAGTTGTATCTGATGTCTCTGTGGAAACAGAGAACAGAACCCCTGTCAAAACTGTTACCAGTTTTGGAGCCGATAATGTCGCATCTTGTATGGTGGAAGGAGCGTCAGAATCTCCTAGTAGGGGTTTTGCTGCACCTACACCACCCCCAGCTGTCCGTGTACACGGATGCATCGCTGGAGGGGTGGGGTGCCTGCCTGGGAGAACACCAGGTCTCGGGCACATGGACTCTCCCGGAGAGTCAGCTGCATATCAATCTGTTGGAAATGATGGCAGTGGAACTGGCGTTGGAAGAGTTCCTTCCGATGATCAGGGACAAGGTGATATTGATACGGTCGGACAATTCGACAGTAGTATCATATATAAATCGCCAAGGCGGGACCAGGTCACCCACTCTGTGTATCAGAGTGTGGCACTTGATTCAATGGTGCAGGAATTACTCAGTTGTTTTGAAAGCAGCTCACATTCCTGGCCGATTGAACATTCTGGCGGATGCCATCCTCAAGAGTTTTCGAGTGGGAAACCACATTCAGGCGAGGTGGTTCCTTCAGATGCTGGGCATGATGGTCTCCATGGAGCAGGTTATCCCGTACGCTGCTCTAATGCGAAGGCCTATCCAGTTGTATCTGATGTCTCTGTGGAAACAGAGAACAGAACCCCTGTCAAAACTGTTACCAGTTTTGGAGCCGATAATGTCGCATCTTGTATGGTGGAAGGAGCGTCAGAATCTCCTAGTAGGGGTTTTGCTGCACCTACACCACCCCCAGCTGTCCGTGTACACGGATGCATCGCTGGAGGGGTGGGGTGCCTGCCTGGGAGAACACCAGGTCTCGGGCACATGGACTCTCCCGGAGAGTCAGCTGCATATCAATCTGTTGGAAATGATGGCAGTGGAACTGGCGTTGGAAGAGTTCCTTCCGATGATCAGGGACAAGGTGATATTGATACGGTCGGACAATTCGACAGTAGTATCATATATAAATCGCCAAGGCGGGACCAGGTCACCCACTCTGTGTATCAGAGTGTGGCACTTGATTCAATGGTGCAGGAATTACTCAGTTGTTTTGAAAGCAGCTCACATTCCTGGCCGATTGAACATTCTGGCGGATGCTTTGTCTCGCAGACAGAGAATTCTGCCAACAGAATGGTCCCTCAACCCTCCAGTTCTGCGACGGATCTTCGAGCATTGGGGCAAACCCAACGTGGACTTGTTCGCCATTAAGGAAAATGCTCAAATCATGACGTATGTCTCGCCGATTCCAGATCCAAATGCCGTCGATACAGACGCTCTGGCGATAAGCTGGAGAGGGATGCACGCTTACGCGTACCCACCCACCATTCTTCTACCGAAGGTATTGGTGAAGGTCGGGAAGGAACCGTGTCTGGTCCTGCTAATAGCGTCGTATTGGCCGAGCAGCGCGTGGTTCACGGATCTTCTAGATCTGCTGGTGGAAAATCCTGTGCAGTTGCCCGAGATTCCAAACATAATCTCCCAGGCCAAGGGACGCTTCCTACACGAGCGTCCCGAAATATTCAAATTGACTGCGTGGATGTTATCAAACAACGTTCCACGTTGGAAGGCTTTTCTCGACAGGCTGCTGATTTCATCGCGGCTGCGAGAAGGAGGTCAACCTTCAAGTCATATAACAACAAGGTTAACAGATTTGCAGACTGGTGTGAAGAAAAGGGTATTGATACCTTTCAATCCACTATTCAGCAAATAGCAGACTTTCTCTGTGAGCTGTTCTTTTCAGGACTAGCTCCCGTCACAGTTGCTGGATACAAGTCAGCTTTGGCATCAGTTATCCCTTGTCTAGCCAACAGGGATAGTCCAGAGGTGGCCCAGTTAAATGTGATGTTGAAGGGAATGAGCAATCTCTGACCGAGACAACAGGTAGTCATTCCAGCCTGGAGTCTATCTTTAGTGCTTAATGTACTGGCCAAGCACCCTTTCGAACCATTGCATTCGGCTAGTCTAAAGCATTTGACTCTAAAGGCGGTCTTTCTATTGGCAGCTTCCTCAGCTAGAAGGCGCAGTCAGATCCATGCGCTTTCGGCAGAGATGGACCGATTTATTGTTTCTGGAGAGGGTCTGCGTCTTCTGCCAAGAGCAGAGTTTATGTCAAAGAACCAATCTTTGAGATATCCCGGCAAACCGATCATTATACCGAAGTTAACTAGGTTTGATCGTGATGCCAGTGTCTGGTGCCCAGTCCGTGCTTTGACTAAGTACAAGAAACGGACTGACTCATTACGGTCGAACGATAGACATCTGTGGATCTGCCATAAAAAGCCTTATGGCGCCGCATCCATGGATACTATCTCTCGTTGGGTGGTCGAATGCATTCAGACTACTCACGAGATGGCGACTGGGCATCAGATGCAAGGTGTCAAGGGCACACGATGTCAGAGGAATACCTGCCTCGACCGCCCTTTACAATGGTGTTCCGTTAGAGGACATCATGGCCGTTGCACAATGGCACTGTGAGTCCTCATTTACGGATTACTATATGAGGGATGTGTCAGACTCAGTCAATCCACTCGCTTTAGCTGTTTTGAAACGATAGTTAGTGACCACACTGCTCTTCACCCTTTTTTCACTTTGGTAAGAAAAGAACCTAAAGCAGGCATGGTCAAGCGAGAGGATGACAACCAGATTGTGTCACTGATGGCCGGACCAGTGAATGGTTGGAGGTGGTACGTCTGGAGTCCAATTATCATAAGGTAATTCAATAGTGAGAGTTTTTTGTATTATGGATGTGTATCATGTTCATTCATCTTATATATTCATGCTCATTCCCAGGCTAATACATGGAATATGCAGGGAGCCGGTAACCCTCTTGGCATATTTGTGTTTCAGGCGAGATACATGTTCGTGAGTTCTCTCCCTTTTCTTAGGAGGAAAAAGGGGGGGCGGCGGTGATGCGAATGTGATTCGGTTCCGTGAACTTGACGGTCCTTTTAGGTCTCCGTTAGTCAAGTTTGAAGTCTAAAATCTTTCTCCAAGGGGCAAAATTAGCATTTATGGCTTGCCCCTTCCCACCAGGTTACTGATAAAATCTGGTGTATATCAGAAGTAACAGAATGGTGAGTATTGATCGAAGGAGAATGAAGGAAATTTCAATTTCCCTTTCTCCGAGATCTAACAATACTCACCATTCTGTTACGGACCCAGCCTCCCAGCCCCACGGAGGCAAGCCATAGTTTTCTCTTGTTTGGTGGCTATGCAAACAATATGAGCTCTATGGTAAACGGGTACTCGGCAGTTGGGAGCCGAGTACCCGGTTCCCAGGAGTCGGTAAAGCTTTCTAAGTCTATAATCCTAGAGCCGCTGTCAAGGCCAGCTGTATATCAGAAGTAACAGAATGGTGAGTATTGTTAGATCTCGGAGAAAGAGAAATTGAAATTTCCTTCATTCTTAGTTAACTAAAAATGTTTCTATTTTTGTTTTGGGAACATGTACACTTATTTATGGGCTGTATTGGAAGCTGATTATTTATCTATTTTTGGCCACAAATTCTTTATGCTCAATTTGCAATCTGAAACATTTGATGATGTACCTTGAGGTGCAGGGTCGGGATGAGATCACTAATCAAACTTAAAAGGTCAATCTCATTATTCGAAATTGTATATATGGGCATTCTTCTTGTTCTCGATTGGAGTGCCTTCGATCTTTGCGGAGATCATATACACAGAGGCACACACGCTATTTATTATTTTTCGGCATACACCATAGTGAAATTTATAACTACAATGTTTTTATACAATACTTGTACTGCGCTCACAATTTTATTCTAAATCATTTTCCTATTGTTGAAAGTTATGGAATTAAGTATTTTTGTTTATTTATCTATCAAGCATTTTCACGTAAGTTCAAAATTTGTATGTCTTGCTGTTTCTCCAAAACTGTAGCCCTACATTCAAATCAATTGTTTGCTGTTTTTCTTTCAGGCTCATCATTTTCAAATATAATCCATGGTCTGTAGTACTCCTGTATTAACCATCTTACTGCTGCAAGCCACCAGACAATAATTTCAATGAGCAATAACACTTCATTTGCTGAATATTTTGAAAACAAATTGACTGAAAGTTGTTGGTGGCTTAGCCACCCACACATGTCAGTCAAATTGTTTTCAAAATATTTAGCCAATCCAGAGATATTAACCTTGGAATATGTCTGCGAAAACTCAGCAGTCCGACGGTCTATAGTTTTAACTTTATCTTTTCAATTATAATAGCCATATCAGTACCTCAGACCACAGTACACCAAGTTATTTTAAACATCTGTACAAGATATTCTGCTAAATACTTTGAAAGCAATTTGACTGGATCATGTTGCCATCTAAGGCAGCAACAACATCCAGTCAATTTAGTTCCAAAATACGCAGAAAAGCTTGCCAGTAAAATAGTGGAGCTGTGAGTTCATGGTTGACTTGGTTAATTTATTTAGATACTTTGCTTAAAATTTTAGTTCGAAGTTACTCTATGCTTGCTAATGTACACAAAGTTGTTCCATGATTGCTTTTTATCAGATTACCTGAATTGAGGATCATTTAAAAATTGCTTGTATTCTAATTTCTATGTCAAGATTATGCTTACAGAGTATAGATAGCATAAAAGTATGGCTAAATAAACAAGGTTTGAGTTGACTTCTTAATTAAACATGTTACTGTTAATTTGAGTTTCAATCATTGAAGTTAAGCTTAGTTTTAAAGGGTTGTTGAGCAGCTATCATTGCACGCTTTATGGCATATCTTAGTTTAAGCTAATTTTAATTTTTGTTTTATTTAGTTTACTGCAGTTGTTATTTAGCCTGTCAGTTCAAAGATCAGCTCTTACGTTATGGGATTTGCACTGCAGTCAAACTATCTTATCTATTGTAATTGGTTGACTTTCAGCATATAACATTCGTAGATTTGCATTGACTGTCTGACTGCTGCATTAGCCACCAGGCAATAACTTCTATGAGCAATAACTCATTGGACCTGGCCAATATTTTGAAAACAATTTGACTGATAGTTGTTGTTGGTTTAACTACCAGCAACTTTCAGTCAAGTTGTTTTCAAAATATTCAGCAGATCCAGAGTTAAACCCAATGGAGAATGTAGTCTGCAGAAATTCAGCAGGCAGCCAGTTAAGCAGGTGAGTTTCCTGGCTGCATTACAACCGCAATATTTAGTAATCTGATAGCTTGATGGCCCAATTTATCAATTGTTTAAGATCTTTTTCCATACAGATATAATATCTTAACCCTTATGGTATTGAGGTCAAAAGGTTAATGGAGTGAATAATCTGTCACTCACATATCTGACAGTATAATTAAACAGGGTTCCCACAACATTGCAAATTCTTGAAAAAAATATTGCAGTCAATGTCTTAAAAGTCCTTGAATTTAGCCAGAATTGAACATTTCCTGGTAAAAACCCATGAATTCGTCATTGTCCAACTTCTCTATCTATGGCAGACCAAGCGAAACAGTCATGAAAGGGGAGGAATGGTTGGCTAGAAAGGGAGGTAGGTAGGCTTGCACGATTTTTCGATTTAATTGTGAAGTTCGATTTATTTTTTAAATTGCGATTTTTACGATGTAATTGGGAGAAAATTTTTAAATAGTCAAAAATTTCATGTTTGTCTAAAATCTAAAGTGTGTACTTTTCCGTCACATTTTATCAGTACATGATCACAATTATAATCGATTCACACCTGTGTTCGTGGTGTTTATATCCCGCCATGCCATGCACGTGTCGAATAATTACTAATCACAACACAAAGCGCTACGATAAACAGGCTAACAATAGCAATTGAGAAAACCAGTTGGTTACTCCATCGAATCGCCATATAATTTTCTTTCTTTCACTGCAGACGCTGAGTCTGTCGTGAAATACCAAGTATATACCTAGTTGCAGAGTGTTATGCAATAATCAGTGAACTTAATTTTCTTTAATTCTAGAGTTAGCAATTTCAGGCAGTGTAATAATCTTTCCTCTCTGATTCGGTTGTCATGTCTAATTAAAGAAAATAAAGCAACAGCATTCCAGATTGTTGTATTTTGAACTGTGCATATGGTTGATTACTCTTAGATGTAAATCGTACATTCTGAAAGCAACTATAAACTGCACTTTAGGACAGGTTTATGCCATTGTGCTTGTAGCTACTCAAAGCTACCGTCCTATGTATGTGGATTGTATCTCCCCGGGTACTAATATTAGCGTCTTCGCATTACTCGGGTAATGCTCTAAACTTGTTCTACAAAGGGAGGCTATAAGTGGAAGCTGATACATGACGCGATTTTATTTTTTCTCGACAAAATTTTATGTCAAATTCTGATGAAATAAACGATGTTTAATAGGCAGTCCCAATTAATAATTTCACTCCCGCGATGATGGATATAAGGTATACTTTAAGCATAGATGTAGGATGGTAAGAATTTGTCGCATGAAATTGTGTTCTAATTTGTGTACTATTTTTGCATCATTTATTTCAAGTTTTTCTAGAAATTCCAAGTCCCAATTTTCGTGACTTGTCACATCACCCCGGTTTATACTTTTGGGAATATGGACATACGATTTAATCGAAAATCATGATTTTTTTAATAAAATCGATCGCGATGTTTCAAAGCAAAAATTGTGCAAGCCTAAAGCCTAAAGGGAGGTAAAGTTGGCCATTCCTTAAAAATCCCTGAAAATTCTTTTTGCTGACCTTAAAAATCCTTGAAAAGACCTTGAATTCAATCTTCAGAAATCTCTGGGAACCCTGTCAAAATATGGCACACATTACCTGACATCACAATTCAAGTGACGTATGTCGATCATAAAATTGGAAAAGTCTGTCACAAATATGTCCAAATTGTATGCTTTTGTGCCATTTATAATTTAAAAACATTCTATAGGATATTCTGAAACTAATTTGACTGGGAGCTGTTGCAGCAACAGCTACCAGTCAAAATAGTTTGATATATATCCAACAGCTTACCTGTATATAGTTACCGTGAAATTTAAATTGTGTGAATTCATTATATCGGATCAATTTCAACATGCCTAAAATGGGCGGAGCTTAGCTAGTAATGGGCAGGGCATTGCTAGCAATGGATCGCTTTATGGTTGCGCAGTAAGACGATGAATGAATAGTGTGCATTTTAGAAACAATTTTGCTGAAAGCTGTAGTTGTTCCCACATTGTTTCCAAAATGAAAAGCCGTTAGTTATATGAATATAATTGGAATTGGAAATTATGAATATAAAATTGCATTGGTCATAGAGGTTGTTTATTAATCTGACAACTGTGGCCCAACTTGTCATCAGAATTGTTTTGTTTTCAGAGTCTTTCGTATATAATTGAAAATATGCTGGTAGGTTTTATGATTCATTTCCATGGTGATATTTGCTTCTAAAGAATTGTTGAATGCTTTCAGAGAATATCTTCTCGTGGTTTGTTGAATCAGAGTATGACTACAGCTCAGGTATTCTTGACCTTCTAGCATGTGAACACAGGTTAATATTGTCAGCATCACTGCGTATCTAGATTCACAATCTCATAGTATGTATGTATATCTAGTGTTCACTCTATTTCTTGTGCCACGTGTAATAGCACCATTTATGGCCAAGTCAGCCAAAACTGACCTCTGTAGTAGTTTGGTAATGTTCATTTGCTGGTGGAAAGGAGAATATTTTTGACAATTTAACACTGAAATGACTGGCTCAATAAATGAACCAGTCATCCAAGTGGTAAATTTTCAAAAATCTTTTTCACCAATTTTCCTGACATCCTTGAAATGAACCCATATTCCATTTTTTTAAACCAAGAAGGGTGATATGTTACCATATTTCTTATGGCTTTTTAATGATTAAAGGTTATCTCTTTGAAACCTACATACTAGAATAGCAGAAAACACAAAAGTCTGTTCTTAACACTTACCACTCTGATGTCAAAATTTTTATTTTTCCAATTAAAGTAAAAGATGAACTGGTGTTTATTTTTCAACAAATTTGGTGTAAGATGATGCTGTCGTAGACAGCAACATCTTCCACCAAAATTGTTGAAAAATTTACACAAGTTTCTTTGCTATTGACACAGTAAAAGATAGAATATTGACTTCAGAGTTGTAAGGCTTAATACATTTGATAACTCCTTTACATTGCAAACAAGTGCGATGCCGTATTGTTGCAACTTTGTCATAATTATAAAAAATTAGACAGACAGACTGACAAACTAGTTACGAATCCAAATAAGATACTCTCAATATCTTGTTACTAATTTTACTAGACATTGTTTCATGTTGCAAAAAATGTATGACATCTGTATGGAAGGTGTAACATTGAGATACTGAGGTATTAACAATGAGAGAGTTAACTAGATGACTGTCACTGACATCATCCAGAGTTGAATCTAAAACATTGAAAATTGACATGTACTCTGACTTTCATATTAAGCTACAATTATTTTTTTAAGATTAATACACTTATGCTATGTCATTCATTTTAGCTCAAGTATCTATCATACTCTTAAAATAGTTAACTGCCCATTTGCCCATAACTATCTAAATGGTATATTTAGCTCACCTGGCCTAAAAGGCCAAGTAAGCTTATGTCGTGGCGACCGTCCGTCGTATGTCCGTCCGTCGTCCGTCCATCCATCAACTTTTCCTTTAAAACGACTTCTTCTCAAGAACCCTATGCTGATTTCAATTATATTTGGCAGGAAGCATCCCTAGGGCATAGAGATTCAAGTTTGTTCAAATGGAGCCGATCGGCCAAAATCCAAGATGGCCGCCAGCCAAAATAGCCGATTTTTAGAAACACTTTAAAAAATCTTCTCTGAAACCGCTGGAGCAATTGATTCAAAACTCATAACACATCATCTATTGCAACGGTAGACCCAAGTTTGTTCAAGGAAACCTGATTGGCCTATTTGCCTGGTGGCCATCTTGGATGACCTAGTTTTCGCGAAAATGCTTTCTTCTCCCGAACCGCTAAAGGGATAGGTCTGAAATTTGGTAAATATGCTTAGGGACCAAGGTCCAATCAAGTTTGTGTAAGGGAAGTTCGTACGTTAAAAAACATGGCCGCCATCAACCAATCAAAATTTTGCGTTTGTTGGTCATATTGGCTTTTTTGTATTTGATGTATTTTGATGGCGAAAATTGCTTTATATATGCTTATCAGTGTGGCGAGTTCAAACATGCCACTTTCGAGACTATCGGATGAACGGTTTGGCTGCCATCTTGGTTTGTTTTCCCGCCATAGGCTCCCATAGTAAAGCAATGGGCCCATAGTAAAGCAATGGGGAATTCTTTAAGCGACTTCTTCTCAAGAACCGCTGGGCCAATTTCATTATATTTTGGAGGAAGCATTCATAGGGCATGGAGATCTAAGTGTTCAAACAAAGCGGATCGGTCAAAATCCAAGATGGCCGTCGGCCAAAGAAAATCTCCGAAACCGCTGGAGGAATTTATTCAAACCTCATAACACATCATCTGTGGCAGCGGTAGACCCAAGTTTGTTCAAGGCAACCTGATTGGCCGATTTGCTTGGTGGCCATCTTGGATGACCTAGTTTTCGCGAAAACGACTTCTCCCGAACCGCTGATGGGATAGAGCTGAAATTTTGTAAATATGCTTAGGGACCAAGCGCCTTTCAAGTTTGTTCACGGGAAGTTTGTTCATTAAAAAACATGGCCACCATCAACCAATCAAAAGTCAGCGTTTCTAGGTCATATTGTTTTTTTTGTATTTGATGTATTTTGAAGGCGAAACTTGCTTTATATATGCTTATCAGTGTGGCGAGTTCAAATATGCCACTTTCGAGACTGTCGGATAAACACTTTGGCTGCCATCTTGGTTTGTTTTCTCGCCAAAGGCTCCCATAGTAAAGCAATGGGCCCATAGTAAAGCAATGGGGAATTCTTTAAACAACTTCTCAAGACCTACTGGGCCAATTTCAATTATATTTGGGAGGAAGCATTCATAGGGCATAGAGATCTAAGTTTGTTCAAATTATCCCGATCGGCCAATTTGTCCGGCGGCCAACTTGGATTTAGGCCGATTTTAGGAAACACCTTTAAAAATCTTCTCCGAAACGGCTTGGGGGATTGATGCAAACCTCATGAAATATGATTTATGGCAAGGGAACGTGATTGGTCAAATGGTTCGGTGGCCATCTTGGTTGACTTAGTTGTAGTGAAAATGACTTATTCTCCAGAAGCGCTGAAGGGATCGGGCCAAAATTTGGCAGCTATGATTAGGGCCTAAGGGCCATTAAAGTTTAAGAGAGGTTGATCCATCGAAAAACATGGCCGCCATGGGCCAATCAAAATATATCATGTTTGGTGGCCATATTGGATTTTTTTATTTGATGGATTTTGAGGCCGAAATTGTTTTCATGTGTTTTTGGGTATTCTGATCTCAAATTTGCAATTTTCGAAACTGTCGGATAAATGGTTTGCTAGCAATCTTGTTGATAAAGAGCATTCTAGTTGAAATGCCTATTGTCCAGGTGAGCGATACAGGCCCCTTGGGCCTCTTGTAACACTTAAACCCTCGAATTTGTTCCAAAAAATTTAAATTTTCTCGTAGAAAATATCAATTTGCAGTCCAAGAGAAGACAATTTTTGAAAACTTACCACTGGAATGACTGGCCATGCCAGTCATTCCAGTTGTAAATTTTCAAAAATTGTCTTCTCTGGACTGCAAGTGGACATTTCTCAAGACCACTGCAGAGGCCATTTTTGGCTAATATGAGTGTTAAAGTAAAGAGTGTTAACACTCTCATAAGAATTCTTCATTACCTAGTCTGTTGCATGTCTCCACTCATTCACATCTATACCAGGTATATCACATTGTATGAATGCTTGTTGAAGGATACTGCTGCATGTATAATGCATGGAATTATCTGTCCTGAGCTCATTAATTATGTACCATCAGAGCTGTAGCATTTAACCCTTTAACAACCAAGCCAGAGTTCTCATTGTCTATCAGCAGTGGTCTTGCGAAATGGTCATTTGAAGACCAAGAGAAATCTTGAAAGTTTACCACTGGAATTCCTGGCTTGATAAGCGAGTCTGTTATTCCAGGTGTAAATTTAAAAAAAAAAATTCTCTTGGTCTGCAAATGGACAATTTTCTGTGAGAAAATTGAATTCTTGTTTAGCAAGTTTGAGCGTTAAAGGTTTTAAAAGGTACTAATCCCATTTGAATTGTTGTATTGTACTCATGGAATATGGTATATTGATTCAATAGCAATCACTTCCTGGAGCAATCCCTTATCTGTACATATATGACAATGATTTGCTTTGTAACATCGTGTTAATGATCGCCACCACGTTGTCACCTCAAGTGATAGTGTGTGATGTCATGAAGGTGCCAGTACAACACTGTACTACCATCACCCAATAAGTGGAAGAAGATATTGCTTTCATTTGTGTGAGTGCGTGCGCGTGGTGAGTGGGGGAAGGACTGGGAGGTGTGTGCGCGTGTACATGTAAGTGCATGCACGTGGTGATTGGGGTAAGGACGGAGAGGTGTGCGTATGCATGAGTGTGTTCACGTGGTGAGTGGGAGAAGGCCGGGGAGGTGTATGCGTGCGTATGTGTGCGCATGCGTTTGTGTCCAGAGTTGTATAAAAAAAGACTTATCCAATTTGGCTAAAATTTTAACACAACAAATGAATGTGCCATGCAAGAGGATTTTTAGACATTGACCGTGATCCAGGTAAAATATCACAGATCTGGATCGGATCAAAATCTGGATCTATGGATTACTCGAAAACTACTGTTCCAATTTTGCCCAAATTCTAATACAAGTTAGAGTGTAACTGTACACTATAATTACAAACTTTCTTCTTGATCCAAAAAGCCCAAAAATTTGAAAGATTCCAGAAAAATGCAACAAATTACAATGTGACAAAAACGGGAGGGTGAGGATTTGCAATCTCTGATTGTTCTTGGTTATTATGTAATATTTTTCGTGTTGTGAATTTTGAAACTAATTTGACTGGAAGCTGATGGTTCCTATGGTAACAACAGCTTCCATTCAAACTGGTTTCAATATATTCATACTTGTACGATTGCTTTTACACTACTCTGCCAGACTTTAGATAGCCTAGGTTTTTTTCTGATCTGGTATATAAATAATGAAATAAAGTGGAGAAATGTATCAACATTTGGTTATTAAAAACTGAATATTGTTCTTTAATGGCATAATAAAAAGCTTAAAATACACTATATAGTTTATGTATGGCATGTTATATCATCTAAATAAATATTATGAGATGAGGTTAGTGTTCCTTTAACTGCTTTGCCACTGCATGTATGTATTTCAAAAGGCATATACAGGAAATCTGCTGAATATTTTTTAAAGTAATTTAAGTGGAACCTGTTGCTGCCAATATATTAGCACCTGCCAGTCAAATTTCTTTCAAAATTTTCAGCTGAATATTCCTTACATCAGAAAGAACCTGTCATTTCTGATGTGTAAGGGTTAACCCTATTCATCCGTTCAACTTTCTCATAGAAAATGTATATTTGTGGACTAAGAGAAGACTATTTTTGAAAATTTACCACGAATAACTGGCTCGGTTATCGAGCTAGTCATTTCAATGGTAAAATTTCAAAAAATCTCCTCTTGGTCTGCAAATGGACATTTCTCAAGACCACTGCAGAAGCCGTTTTGGCAGATATGAATGTTACGGTGATTAAATGTCAGAATTATCATATGGTGTACCTGATAACTAGATTTTTCTACTCTGAATTCAGCAATTGTGACAGAAAGTTCAAAGAAAATTATATGACCAAGGTTTATGCCCATTTATAGTGGTATTCAGTGCATCGGAGGTGGCCAAGAATCATCCTACCAGTCTAGTTTTAAGACATTTATAGAAATTATTTTCTTGCTGTGTGTGTGCATGCGTGCGTGCGTGCATGCATGCATGCGTGAGTGTGTGCGTACATGCGTGCATGCGTACGTGCGTGTGTGCATATATTTTGGGTCAGGACTTTACTGCTATTGTCTCTAATTTGTCTTTTTCAGAAGTACATGTACTCGAGATATATATATATATATAATGTCACAGCTTTCAGAAGTTAAATTAATAATTAGTGAAATGACTAGGAATCAGAAGTCATTGTCGTAGGATACCTGAGATGTGGGTGGAATGCTTTATATTAGCAGCATTGTGTTGTCTGCATGTTTATTCCGTTGTTACTGATGCAGATATTTGTATATAACCTGTAGAGGGATTAATGCCCTTTGTATGGTCATATTATGAGAAATATTTTAATATTAACTCACCCAGCTGTATCTTCATACTAACAACATTCGCATGTAGATTATTAATTTGTCACTTCAGATTGTCTATTCTACTATATGTACCATCCAGCCTCTCTATGTGACAGATGTCCATTTACAGACCAAGAGATGACTTTTTTTTTAATGTACTGCTGGAATGACTGGCTTGATAGCCTGCAGCCATGTAGGACTATTTTCTCACCAAAACTCCTACGGCGGGAAAAGAATGGGAAGGTTGAAATGGAAGATTGAAATGACTTCGTCCCAACAACCGCTGGGATGATTTCAACCAAATATTTCAGGAAACATCTTTGGGCCTTAGAGATCCAAGTTCGGTCAAGCGAAGCCAATTGGCCAATTTTGCTCTGGGTACCAAGCCAGTCATTCCAGTGGTAAATTTTCAAAAATAATCTGCAAATGTTAAATTGAAATTTTCTATCAGAAAATTGGGATTTTCTTGAACCTATTCCATGGTTAAATGGTTAAGAGAGCACCACTACAGTCGGTGGTCTTCATAGTTAGGTTTTACTGAACAGTGTGGTATACAATGTATGCTCGAGAGACAATCTTCGTTTTATGATCAAAATATCGTGGTCTTTTAAGACCACCTGTGTTAGGGAAGCACAATCTTGTCACCTCAATAGAGATATCATATATGGTGAATAACTTATATATTGACTCGTTCATGGACAAGCCGGCCGAATACCAGCTCTTCAGTGCACTTGCATAAGGTACCTTTGTAGGCCAAGAGAAGATTATCTTTGAGATTTTACCGCTTGAATCGCTGGCCCAATAAGAGAGCAAGTCATTAAAATAGTTTTGTTTTCAAATATATGTATCGCTTTGCCTATAAATAGGCATTTAGTAAGAAAACTTAACTAATTTTGACTATTATATGGTCAAAACATATTTGCGTATATATATATAGTACAACTCAGAAATAACCTATCTGTTTCTAAAATAAAATAAAGCGTACTGTTGAATATTTTTTACTTAATTTGATTGGAAGTTATTGCTGCCTTAAGGCAGCGATGGCTTCCAATAAAATTAAGTCAAAAATATTCAATAGAACGTATAATCTTATATTGCGTTCAAAACTGTACTATCATGTTTCTGTTCTGGTTTTGGAAACACATTGATCTATTTATGAGCTGTACTGTATATGGACATGACTATCCTGCTCTGCTAATTCCTTCAGATGAAGATGAGGATGTACTGGACATCCGAGAGATGGTCAAAGCTCGGAAGCGTGTCCTCGAAGCACCGCGTCCTAAGAACTACTACCATTTAGAATACTATCTACTGTCGGATGATGTAGAGCCAGTGAAAACAGACCTAGTTACATTTGGTCTAGCAGCAAAGATCTATGTAGAGCGGCATGAGCCTCGGTTATTGAAGACCTGGCAGGATGGAGATATCACCTGGGTGGCGTGGTCACACAGGTACACAGTGTCAGGATCATAACCATTATTGTGATTGAAGAAATACATGTGTGGATAGGTTTAACCCTTTACTGATCAAGAAATCAGTTTGGGGCATAGCTAAAACTGTAAAGGTCTATTTGCAGCTAAAAGAAACCTTTTTGGAAAATTGATCACTGGAATGATGCCTGGCTTGGCTATTGAGTCAGGCATTACAGTAATAAAGATTCAAAAATAGTTTGTTGGCCAACAGATTTTCTTACTGCATCTTAGGACTGTTGCAGAAGCTGGTATGGACCACTACTCTACATAAAATAATATTCAGATTTATTAACAGCATATACTCTTTCATTGCTCTCTCTGACAATAGTCGAGTTGGGACATGTTTTGATTGTAATGTCATTTGAAATGATATCTATTGAAGTGATGTCAAATGGAAGGATGATGTAATGGCAGCTTATGTGATGTCAGTTGAAGTATCAATGTCAAATGGCAGAATGATGTAATGTCAGTTAAAGTGATTTGAGTTGGAGTGATGTCAGTTGAAGTGATGACAGTTTATGTGATGTCATTTGAAGTGATCCCAGTTGAGTCGATCTGATGTCAGTTGAAGTGATGTCAGTTGGAGTGATATTAGTTGAAGTGGTGTTAGCTGAAGTGATGACAGTTGATATGATCTCAGTTAAAGTGATGACAGTTGATGTGTTAACAGTTGATGTGATGTCAGTCGATCTGATGTCAGTTGATGTGTTGACAGTTGATGTTATGACAGTTGAAGTGATGTCATTTGATGTGATGTCACTTGGAGTGATGTCAATTGAGGTGATGTCAGTTGAAGTGATGTCAGTTGGAGTGATGTCAGTTGAAGTGATATCATTTGATGTGATGTCACTTGGAGTGATGTCAGTTGGAGTGATGTCAGTTGGAGTGATGTCAGTTGAAGTGATGTCAGTTGGAGTGATGTCATTTAGAGTGATGTTAGCTGAAGTAATGACAGTTGATGTGATCTCAGTTGATGTGTTGACAGTCGATGTGTTGACAGTCGATCTGATGTCAGCTGATGTGTTGACAGTTGATGTGATGGCAGTTGAAGTGATGACAGTTGAAGTGATGTCATTTGATGTGATGTCACTTGGAATGATGTCAGTTGAAGTGATGTCAGTTGGAGTGATGTCAGTTGGAGTGATGTCATTTGATGTGACGTCACTTGGAGTGTTGTCAGTTGGAGTGATGTCAGTTGGAGTGATGTCAGTTGGAGTGATATCAGTTGGAGTAATGTTAGCTGAAGTAATGACAGTTCATGTGATCTCAGTTGATGTGTTGACAGTCGATGTGTTGACAGTCGATCGGATGTCAGTTGATGTGTTGACAGTTGATGTGATGGCAGTTGAAGTGATGACAGTTGAAGTGATGTCATTTGGTGTGATGTCACTTGGAGTGTTGTCAGTTGGAGTGATGTCAGTTGGAGTGATGTCAGTTAGAGTAGTGTCAGTTGAAGTGATGTCAGTTGGAGCAATGTCAGTTGGAGTGATGTCAGGTGAAATGATTTTAGTAGGATATTATTGAAGTGACAGCTCAAACCCATGAATATCCACAAGAAGTAAACTTTGGGATGTTCACTATACAAAGTATATGCCTGGTTGTAGTTTAGTTCACTCAGACAATAAGATAAGACCAGAATAATGTTGTATAATGACTAACATCATTTGTCATGTTTTCTTCTGATAAACAAACAGCCACACACTGACTGTGACAAAGGATCTTCTCCTGAAACTTGTAAACCACACGCTTGAGCTTCGTATTTGGGATACCAAAGATCGCTGTTCAACTCGTGCACGATTTGATCGGCCAAAGACCTTTCGCCTTCCTCCTAGCAAACCAGGTAAATTTTGCCTTATTATTTTTTTAGCGGACCTTATGCAATGTGGAGGATGGATCGACATAGTGTTTCTAATGACATGCAGCGTATGGCTTGCTGAAAAGCCAATGGCTCGACATGCAGACCCCATTGTTTCTAGTTAAATTGTGCAGGTTGTGGGCGATTTTGAGGATATATGTAGTGTCTCAATCTGACTATATTTTCATCAACTGCTATAATTTAAAAACTTGACAGGAATGAAGAGTGTAACAGGTATGTATGATTACTGTATTCCGCAGCTGTAGTACTTGGAAACATCCCACAGCTGCAATCAGTCCTTCACTTTTGACCACTGTGTCTTGTCCTCAGGCAAAATCTTTAGCTTCCTCAGGTTCATTCTTGATCTGAGTGTAACGTGTCACAGCATGCTTAACATATTTATTCAATGACGTCCTCTCCTGACTTTATATTTTTGCCGGCTCCCAGTCGGACGTGGACGAGATATATATTTGTGCAAGCAGAGTCTGTCTTAGGGGTAGGTGAGCAGGGCAGTCATCTTTGGCCCTGCTCTAGGCGGGTTCCTCATGAGGCACCTGCAAGGGTTAGGGACTTTTAAACACTTATGAAATATACTATGCATTTCTAATATTAGTAGGCTAACACTGACAAGTGCCAGTTGCAGCGGCCCCTCCCCACCTGCCTCATATTCATACTGATATGCCTATATTAAAATTTTTATTATAGCTGTCAGTAAATGGACCTTTCCACTGTATCCATCCATCACATGACATCGTAATCAACTACATATAGAATGACATCACAATCAGTGATGTCATGAATGACATAGATAAGTACGTCATGAACGCATAGTTGAAGACAGACTATGTGTTGTACTATTTAATAAATATCCTGTTGAACATTTTGAAACTAATTTGACTGGGCACTGTTGCAACAGCACCAAGTCAAATCATTTACAAAATATTCAACAACTTAACTGTATTGTTTTCAGGAAATTGATAGTCACAGCATTTGGGAATCGATGAATCCCAACACGTGTAGGTTGCGCTTAGCTAGCAATTGGCAGGACATAGCTAAAACTGGAAAGGTCATTGCAGTAATAATCTATAGCTGTTTCTGTGCTTATCAAGTTATTCATTATTCATGACAATGCCATAGATAGTTAGTTGTGCCAGTTTTAGTAAAAGAAGAAGTGCTTTACACTCATCATTCCGATGTCAACAGTCAAATTATCTTAGAAGATGGACAGTGAACCAAGTGTAGGGCATATATTTTGAGAACACTTGTGGTGGGAGATATTGGTGTCTTAAACTGCAACTTCAATTACACCATCCACCAATAATGTGTCCAAATCATACAGCATGTTATTTCTTTATACTATGTCAGTTAAAAATAGAATGTTGAGTTCATGATTATAGTTGGGATGTGAGTGGTAAGGCTTATCTTAATTGCTTAATTTGTTTTAGTGTTGATTGCTATAAAGATGACCATGGATAAGGGACAAGATAGTGTACCCTCATGAATTTGTTAAGACAGAGTATTTGCTTCTTTTCTCTAGGCCTATGTTATTTCTTAATTCTATTCAAAATTTCAAAACGACCATACAGGTATGCTGTTGAATATTTTGAAGTCAAATTAGCTCCAAAATATTCAATAGGGTATGTCTTGCATCGGAAAAATTACCACTCGGAATGTAGGAAATACCTTCTCAGAGCATCAAATTTTCATATTTTTCCATAGGAGGACCCATCCCCCATACACCTACTGAGAGTGGTAAAGCCCTCTCAGAACATGCCACTTCGTACTCATCTTTGCCTAAGGCCCCACATTAATGTTACTGATTATCTCTTCTTGTTTGTTTTCTGCAGGGGAAGATATAAATGATCTTGGCGGTATCAAGGGCACTGTGATAAAGCAGTCCAAAAGTTTCACAAATATGCAACCTAAGAAATCGATGGCGATACGCCCGCTTCCATCCCATGTCACCTTTCACCAACTGCCAACAACACAGCCACGAATCAGTCACTCACCTCAAAAGACAGGTATAGTGTTGAAAAACTTTGACCATTAAAGTGTTAAACCTTTAAGATGAGAAATGATTAATTCTTTGAAAAATTGTAATGTATTTGGATTAAAGAAATTGGGGTTGTACTAAAACACCCGGATTGGGGGATATTGACTTGATTTGGTATCAATTTAACTTGGATCCAGACAATGGTTTTAAAAAAGTCTGCTATTTCATCTCCAAGGTGGGCCCACATTATTATTACCTCCCCTGGCTTGAAAGGCACGGTGAGCTTATGCCATGGCGACCATCCGTCGTGTGTCCGTCATCCGTCTGTCGTCCGTCCATCCATCAACTTTTCCTTTAAACAACTTCTCAAGAACCGCTGGGCCGATTTTAATTATATTTGGCAGAAAGCATCCTTAGGATATAGGGATCCAAGTTTGTTCAAACGAAGCCGATCGACTAATTTGTCCGGTGGTCATCTTGGATTTTGGCCGATTTTTAAAAATGGCTTTAAAAATCTCCGAAACCGCTTGAGAGATTGAAGTAAACCTCATGAAATAATGATCTAGGGCAAGAGCTGAACCAAGTTTGTTCAAGGGGACGTGATTGGACAAATGGTTTGGCGGCCATCTTGGTTGACCTAGTTTTAGCGAAAATAACTTCTCCAGAACCGCTGAAGGGATCGGGCCGAAATTTTGGCAGATATGATTAGGGACTAAGGGCCATGAAAGTTTGTTGAAGAGAAGTTGATTCGTCAAAAAACATGGCCACTGTGGGCCAATCAAAATATAGCGTGTTTGGCGGCCATATTGGATTTTTTTACTTGATGGATTTTGAGGCCGAAATTGCTTTTATATAGGGTTTTGGGTATCCTGATCTCAAATTTGCAATTTTTGAGACGGTCGGATAAACGGTTTGGCAGCCATCTTGGATAATTTTCCCGCCAAAAGCTCCCATACTAAAGCAATGGGAAATTTTAAATATCTTCTCGAGAACTACTGGGCCGATTTCAATTATATTTGGCAGGAACCATCCTTAAGGCATAGAGATTGAAGTTTGTTCAAATGAAGCCGATCGGGCAATTTGGCTGGCAACCATCTTGGATTTTGACCGATTTTTAGAAATGTCTTTAAAAATCTCCGAAACCGTTTGAGGGATCAATTCAGACGTCATGAAATATGATCTAGGGCAAGAGTTGACCTAAGTTTGTTCAAGGGAACTTGATTGACCAAATGGCTCCGTGGCCATCTTGGATGCCCTCATTTTCGCAAAAACAACTTCTTCCCCAGAATCGCTGAAGCGATCAGGCCGAAATTTGTGATATATGATGAGGCACTAAGGGCCATTAAACTTTGCTCAAGAGAAGTTGATCCATCAAAAAACCTAGCTGCGGTGGCCCAATCAATATATAGCATGGATCGCGGCCATGTTGGAATTTTTGGAGATGAGAGAAAGATGACACCTCCACGCCGGTCTCCTCCGTAAGTACAAACTTGGTTGGGAAACTAAGTCATCAAGGATTGCGGGCTGACATTCAGAGCAGCAACTTCAGACAGGCCATATGCTAGTACTCATGGAGCAAAAACAGGCGACTTCCCGTGGATTAGGCTTCGTAATCGAACCAAGGGTTTTGGATGATGTCATTAGTTTTGGATACGTCAGGGATCGCGTTGCATTTATCGACCTGGCTATACCAACGCGAAAGCGCACCATCACTAAGTGTCGCATAGTCAATGCATATGGGCCAACTACCAAAAGGGCCAAAGAGAATCCAGCTATATTAGATTCCTTCTATGCAGAACTGAGCTCCGCCATTACTATCCCAGCTAGATGGCAACTGTTCGTGTGTGGCGATTTCAACTCCAAGCTGGGTAAACTCGGCATTGCGGACAAAAGTTCAGGACTTGGCTCATGCATGGGATCGTATGGCGAGTGCACACGCAACAGCAATGGAGATGCACTGGTGGCATTCCTTAGTTCCAATGGCCTATTTGCCACAAATACGGCTTTCAAACACCCATGCCGCCACTGGACAACATGGACTGGACACATTGCTGATCACAAAGCCCCTAAAGGTTCTAAGGCTACAAAAGCTGCAAGATAGCAGCAAAACCCCTACTTCGGGATGCTCGTTCCTATGGAGGCACAGACCTCAATTCTGACCATAAGCCAGTCATTACACGCCTCCATATGAACCAGCTCTACCTAATGTACAAACGCCATACCAGGCAAGAGGGTAGAGTCACCTACAACTTACCCAAGCTCATCAGTGACACTGACACTCAAATGTCATACAAAAAGGCCCTCGGGGAGCAGATAGCTAACTTCGACGTCAGTTCCGATCCAAACGAAGCCCTAACCAAAATATTGATATCTATGGAATCATCAGCTACTAGCATCATAGGTGTTCTAAAAAACAACAGAACTAGGTATACTGATGACCCTCTCATAGTAAAACTGTCAGCAGAACAGAAAGCGTTACGTCTGCACATCTATCAAAGAGGCCAAAGTGAAGATCGCACCAAACTATGCCAGGAACGCAATAACATTCATTTAAAAGATCTTGCTATCCAACAAGCAGATGCCGTAGCAGATGAAATTACTGCCATGGATGACTGTCACAAAATGTTTCGGGCAGGTCGAGCCCTGAGAGTTGCTGACTACACACCACCACTAACAGTACACAAATCTGAAGGACACTTTATCGGGACTGACCAGGGCAAAGCAGAGGCAATTCAAGAATGGTTCAAGGAACAGTTCACTGACCATGATGATGAGCCCTTGCACCCATTCTCAGTAGACCCCAGGCCATTACTAACACCAATTAATACAGCAGAGGTTGAGAAGGCACTTAAAGCCCTGAAAAATGGACGTGAATCTGGACCTGATGGCATGAGCAATGAACTATTCAAATATGCAAGTGACATTATCTCAAAACCGATCACGCACATAATCAATTCAGCTTTTATGCACCACCTTCCCATCGACGCTGTAGGCCAAGGCATCCTTATCGTGCTACCAAAGCCCAAGAAGACACCTGCCCCCCCCAGCCAATCTGTGGCCCATTGTGCTCCTTAACAGCATTCGGAAAATCCTATCAAATGTTACTTTATGCTGCATCCGAGACAAGATTGACGACTTCACCGATTCATGTCAAAGTGTCTTCAAACGTGGACGCAGCTGTGCAGACATTGTATGGGCTCAATGCATGCTTGTGTCGGTAGTCATGACCAAACACTGGGATTTCCACAAAATGGGCATTGATAGGTCACGAGCCTTCGACACAATTATACACTCAAAGATCCTGTACTGCGCCAGGCCAGTTGCAATGAAGATGAGTTACGACTAGTGAGACTACTGCTTGCAGACACCAAGCTGAGAGTACGAGTCAAGTCAGTGAAGTCTGTAGAGTTTGATACATCAATCGGCTCCCCACAGGGAGATGGTCTATCCCCTGTGTGCTTCACCTGTTACTGCTGCATTGAAATCCGTGCGGGAAACTCGGCAAGACCAAACCACCACCCCGATGTCAATACTGGGCATACCGCTAGAGATGGAATGTGCCGACAATGTGGACTTTATAGATGAGGAAAAGAAACCCCTTGACGAACTTCTCCCAATAGCTGCAAGCAAACTAAAAATATTGAGAATCTCTATGAATGAATCCAAAACAGAGTTCACCCACATATACATATCTACAAGGCATGAAACTAAAGATAATGATGATCCACTCTGTGGCAGTGAACCATGGAGGAGAAGTAAAATCCTGGGCTCACTGCTTTGCACTACTGCTGACATTGGTGCATGCTGCATCATGGGGAACATAGCTTTCCAGTCCTACGTTTATACAATGCAACATACATATCCTTGATGATGTATAACTGTAACAGCTGGGCAGCTCCAAAGGCAGCTCTAGACAAACTTGACACCTGCCACCGCAAACACCTATGCACCATCACTGAACACCGATGGGCAGAGAGCATAATTTCCAACGATGCGCTATACAAGATGTGTAATACGCCGCCGCTGTCTGTAAAAGTCGCCCAGCAAAGATGGTCCATGTTTGGCCATGTGCTAAGGATGGCAGAAGACACACCAGCACAGAGAGCATTGGAATTCGCCCTACTAGGAGCCAGCAAATACAGAGCCAGGAGAGGACATCATTGCATAAATCTGCTAAGCGTGGTACGAGGTGACCTCACGAAAGCAGGATTAGGTACACTCAAGTCAAGAATGGACCTGAGGAAGCTAAGGATTTTGGCTGAGGACAAGACACAGTGGGCAAAAGCGAAGAAGGACTGATTGCAGCTGTAGGATGTTTCTACTACTACAGCCACAGAATACAGTAATCATACATCATACATACATTGGAATTTTTTTTTTGATGGATTTTGAGGCCAAAATTGGTTTTATGTATGTTTTTGCGTATTGTGATTTCAAATTTGCCATATTCGAGACTGTCGGATAAACGGTTTAGCGGCCATCTTGGATCATTTACCCACCAAAATTTCCCATACTAAAGCAATGGGAAATTTAAAATGTATTCTCGCGCCATATTGGATTTTGATCGATTTTTAGAAATGTCTTTAAAAATCTTCTGCAAAACCGCTTGGGGGATCAATTCAAAACGCATGAAATATCATCTAAGGCAAGAGCTGGACCAAGTTTGTTCAAGGGAACTTGATTGGCCAAATGGTTTGGTGACCACTGAATCGCTTGAGCCGAAATTTGGGAGATATGATTCGGCATCGAGTGCCATTAAAGTGGGTTTTTTGCACGTCAGAAACATGGCTGCAGTGGACCAATAAAAATGTAGCGTGTTTGGCAGTCATATTGGACTTGGAAAAATGTCCACAAACTCATTTAAAAGACTACTCCTAAACCACCCACCAACAATTTTGACAAAAATGCATGGTGCTCCAGGTGAGTGACACAGGGCCCCTTGAGCCTCTTGTTGTTATTATTATTATTATTATTATTATTATTATTATTATTATTATTATTATTTATCTAGCTGATGGTACAGATAGTAAGATGTCTATTGGGGGTTCCACTCGTCGACGCCTCTCTATTACTACCCAGGGTGATTTGAAAGACCTGATACCCGAGACTAGCGATATAGGCGTGAAAGATGCTACTGGAGCGAAGAGTGATGTACTATGTGCCATGCCAGCACCTGTGTCTAGCCCTCAGAAGTATGTAAACCCATAGACCTACAGTGTCGATCCTTAAGTGGAGCTGAGCATGGATTCTCATAATGGTCCTTTTAACCCTTACAACTCTGGTGTTAAAACTTTAGATTTTCAAATTAAATTAAAATATGAACTGGTATTCATTTTGCAACAAATTTGTGGGGAGATGGTGCTGTCGTAGACAAAATGTCAAAGTGGTGAATGTGGGGATTTGCGCTAACTTGTCATCGACCATCCAACTAGTTATCTGTGAGTGTATATGAACCTCTAATTTGTGCGTGGATGTGAAAAACTGCATGGGAATCCCAGATTTCAGTTTGTGACCTCCCAGATTTCAGCTTGGGATCCCCAGAGTTCAGGGTGTGCAGTCCCCGAAACCTCCACAATTTGGATGTCATGTGAAACGCTGAAGCCAAGAATGGCTCCACGTTATAGCTGCAATGCCAGTGAATATACATCATGTGAGGTGTGGTATTTGGCATAGAGAAATAACAGAACAAGTGAGTTACACATATAGCCCACAGTTTTTCTAGTTTTATTAATTCTCATAAAAACAATTTTATGTGAACAATTTGGTAAAACAATATGTATGTGCATTCTGAAACATGCTCCATTCAGCTTCAAATTCATATCTGTCGCCGAGTTAATTCTCAGAATACTTGTAACCAGATTTATGGGAACGATCCGATCTGCCAATCAAGTATCTGACATCATAATCAAATACATCACTTACTTGTTAGCTGATGTCACAATCAAAATGGCGTATGGCTTCATCACAAAAATCATAAAGTCCATCACATGCACCAAGTGTATGAATTATATGTCTTTGAGGAATTTACAAATTAATAAACATTCTGTTGAATATCGTTAAACTAATTTGAATGGGAGCTGTTGCTGCCATTGGAGGCAACAGCTCCCAGTCAAATTAGTTTCAAATTATTCAATAACTTGCCTGTATAGTTACCTTGAAAATTATATTCTGAGAATTCAGTTTGCAAAGTTTCAAATTGATGGCCGCGTGAGTGAGTGAACGCACTTAAAAAGTGGGCAGAGCTTAGCTAGAAATGGACATTTCCAGCTTTAGCTATGCCCCGCCCATCACTAACTAAGCTCCACCCACACCTCGCTCATGGTGGGAATGATCGATCCCAGAATGCCATGACTATGAATTTCCAGAAAACCATACACTTATGGCAGCAACAGCACCCAGTCAAATTAGTTTCGAAATATTCAACAGAATATTTATTAAATAGTAGACATACAATTCGTACAACAATGCTTAGTCTATCTTCAATTGTGTATTCATTTGTGACATACTTTTCTACTTCGAATAATACTTACCAGATGTACTATTATGATAATGGGTTTCGACTGGTCATGAAAGCTTCTAAAGAATTTTCTAATGCTGATCAGTTGGATCAAAATCTGAATGTCAGTGCAGTGTTTTGCGCCTGCTTTTATACTCTCGAGCCGGTTACAGTTGCTCCTTGGTGTAACCGGGACGAGTAAAAATCTGGTTACGTGTAACCAGAATTTCATGCTTGTAACCGGAAATGTTGATTTTGTAACCGAATTTAACATCTTGTAACCGGAATTTACCAATTGTCAGTTTGTTTGTGTAACCAGAGAATTTAATAGTTGTTTTCTAGGTTAGGTGTAACCGTAGAAAACTTGTGATGTAACCGGAAAAATAAAGTTTTATATAAGCATTTTACGCAGTGTCCAAGATTGACTCTTTGGCTGAGTATTAATGTGGTTCTTTAATATCCCTATGTGGCGGGAATTTATGGGGTATAATTAGCATTTGATAGACACAGGTTTCCATTTTGTTGGATAACCTTAAGTGGAATGATTCAGATTTATGGCATTTCGTACTTTGTGTAGTTATACTCATGTCGGATTAGTTTATCCTATGAAGGGTCAAAAGAGTAAGTGTTGAGTGCATTTTGTCTTACCTCTCTACGGGTCAGTTCCCCGGTCAAGAAAGCCAAGAACCAGGACACGTTGGTTTTTGAAGCACATGTACTCAGGCCATCATTGTGTGGCTTGCGCGAAGTGCAAGGTGGGAAGTCTGTGTGATGTGTGCGCCAAGTGGTCGTCGGAAATGGTGGCTGAATTCGATCGTGATCGTCGTGCGCGCTTGGATTGAATCGCGAGGGACAAGGCGGCCAAGCTGGATCAGGCGTCGATGAGAGGACTGGAAGGTCGTCTGAACGAGCGTATGGATTCAGCATTGGGCGTATGGGCGGCCCAGTTCAAGGCAATGTTTGAGTCCTTGCAGTCCACGATCCCGACAATGCAGGCTGGTGCAGGGCAACCTTTAGGTGGCCCGGCTAGTTCTGCGGAGGGACAAGCACCTGTCTCTTCTCTGACCGTGGCTCAAGAGCCGACGGCGGAGGAGGAAGATTCTTCTTCTAATGGAAGATTCCGGCATGCCGGATATTTCGCTGACGGCTATGCCTAGTACATCCCAGGGATCTCCCTCAGGATTTGTACGGGTTTGCCAAGCGGGTGGTGATGTCGACGTTCCGTCGGGCATTTTCTACCCGGATTTCGTTCAACCCGCATTGTCATTGGAGCCGTGTTTTGCGGTTCCTAGCGGCATCCCGGCGGCGTTAGGTGCAGCTCCTCTTGGGATGGCGGCATCTACCGTGGTAAAAGCGGCTGTAGTCCCGCCTCCCGTGCTGGAGCCGATGGACTGCGGTGAATCCGTGTCCGGTGATGCGTTGGACACCGGTGCTGCTAGTAGTCGAGCTATGGACGCGCCTAATGTTGGTAGAAGTGCGGGCCATAGCTCTCAGCATGGATTGTCGGTGGCCTACTCATCCAAGGGTGAGAAGGAGGATGAAAATGGTAGTCCATTGATGGACGAGTCCGCTTTCTGCACCGAAGCTGAATGGGTGCAGGTCCGTGGCTGGCTGTCCGACCGTCTCGGGTTGACATCGGATCAAGGATCTCAGCGCGATCCGGCGATGGAACGGATGTCAGAGCGAGCGGCTAGCACTCTGTCAAGTGGCTCTTCGGCCATGCCGACACTCCCTTTGAACACGCAGACTTCCAACATGTTGGAGGTTGCGGCATATCGTCTGGTTCAGCCAGAGTGTGTGTTGCCCAAAGCCCTGAAGGGGATAAGGAGTAGGGTCCATTTCTCGGGGCTGGCCTATCATCAGTATGCCCGGGTTCGACGGCTTTCCGTCGGGGAGTGAGAGGCACTGAATAGGCCGTTGGCTGGAAAATCTAAGGGGCGTTCTCGTCCCTTAGTTTCCCAAGCCAATAAAGATCCGTTTAATGAGGTCACGCTCATTGAAGATGTGGCGAGGGCAGCCATGGCTGCGCTCTCGCACGGATGTACCAGGACACGTTGTGCCACAAATGCAGGGTATGCTGGCCTGCATGACGGAAGGTGGACAAGTGCCAGAGGCTGCTCCTGGAGTTGTTCGGGACACCATGCGCTTGTCCCAGGATTGCCTCGCCAGGGTGATCACCAGATCATTGGTGGAGCGACGGAGAATGGTTCTCGATCGTGTAGAACCAGGACCTGAGATGAGGGCTGCGTTATCTTCTGCGCCTTTCATTGGTCCAGGCTTGTTCGGCGGCTCGGCACGACAAGCCTTATCCAAGGTCGCGTCAATGGTTGCTGAGCAGGAAGTAGTCGGCAAGTCGTGGAAGTCGACTAAGAGGACACAACCGCAGCAGTCCTACAAACGGCATCGGCACGAGCAGCAGAGGCAGCGCCAAAGATCGCCCTTCCATCCTTCTGGCCGTGATGTCCATCCTGCATCCGGATCACAGGGACCTGGCCGTTCGTCCTCATACAAGTCCTCTAATAAGAGGCCGTATGAGGACGACATGAAGGGTGGAAGTTCGGGCCGCAGCGGTTATCGTAAGGATAGCCATGGCGGCGGTTCCGGGTCGTCATATTCCAAGAAGCCGCGGGGCGGCCATGGAGGCTGGTCCTGACGGGTTTCTGGCGGAATCAGTTCCGGTGACGTCAGGAACTAAGGGAGTCGAGAATCTTCACCCAAGCGATTTAGCGTCTTATCGTGCAAACTCGACGGCCAGCTGTGTGCAGATTCCTAATGTCGGAGGCAGTCTTCAACTGTTCTCAAGCCAATGAGAACAGGTCGTGCGAGATTGCTTAGTCTGTCAGTGGTTAAGAAACGGCTACGAACCGGACTGGCTCATCCGTCAATTGTTAGTTCCGTTAACATCGACTGCAGTGTGGACTCCCGTTCCAAGGGAATCCGATCGTCTAGATGCCATTTGCTCAGGAATAGAATCCCTTCAGCAGAAGAACGCGATTCATTTATTCCGCAATCAGTCCTCCCTAGGCTTCTATTCGATGATGTTCCTCGTTCCGAAATGTACCGGAGGATGGAGACCAATTCTCAATCTCAAACCGTTGAACAAATTTATTCTTTCTCCCAAATTTCAGATGGAGACTGTAGCAGCGGTGATGACAGGGCTGAGAAAAGGCATGTGGGCAGTGTCGATAGATCTGAAGGATGCATATTTTCATATTCCAATGTCAATTCCTTTTCAGAAATACCTTCGCTTTGCATTCCAAGACAATGTTTGGGAATTCAATGCGCTTCGATTCGGCCTGACCACAGCACCGAGGGTCTTCACCAAAGTGGTTCTCACCATGACTTCTTATCTTCGCAGGAGAAACATAGCTGTTCATACTTAGATAGACGACTGGCTGCTGAAGGCGGGGAATCTAGTCACTGCGCAACAATCTGCAGGTAGTTCTAGCCTTACTAAAGGATCTAGGATGGATTGTGAATCTACAGAAATTAGAATTGACTCCATCCCAGGAGTTTGTTTATCTGGGAATATCTTTCAACCTCATGGATGGCGTAGCTTTTCCGGCGGAGAGCAGAGTCAAGAGTTTGATCGCAGTACTGGAGTCAGTTTCTCTAGAAGCTTTTCTGATGGCGCGCTAATTTCTCGGGATACTGGGTTTACTAGTGTCTCTAGACAAAGTGGTTCCTTATGCGGCACTCAGGCGCAGGCCGCTTCAGATGTATCTAATGTCATTCTGGTCTCAGAGAACGGATCCATTATCTCTGAAAATACCAGTAAAAGAACCATTGATATTCCACCTTCAGTGGTGGTTATCAGAACAGAATCTCCTGCGAGGTGTTCCTCTACAACCTCCTCAACCACAGATGTCCATCTTCACAGATGCATCGACAATGGGTTGGGGAGCGGTATTGGACAATCAGTCAGTGTCAAGGGAATGGGATCGGATCAATGCGCAGAAACATATCAATGTTCTCGAATTATTAGCAGTAACTTTAGCACTTCGAAAATTCGAGAGCTTAATCCGAGACACGATTGTCCTAGTAAGGACAGACAACTCAACAGTGGTGTCTTATTTAAACCGCCAAGGTGGGACAAGATCACCAGAGTTGTGTATGATGATTTGGAACCTTCTGCTGTGGTGCCAAGAGAGGAATATTATTCTTCGGGCAGCACACATTCCAGGAAGACTGAACATCTTAGCGGATGCTCTCAGTCGAAGGATGGTTTGTCGTCCGACGGAATGGCAGCTCAACCAATCGGTAGCGGAAGTTCTATTCAAACATTGGGACAACCCAAATGTGGACCTGTTTGCCATGAAACAAAACGCAAAGATGGTCTCATATGTGTCACCAATCCCGGACCCGCTAGCTCTAGTGGTAGATGCACTGGCGATAAGTTGGAAGGGAATGTATGCATATGTGTATCCTCCAATGATTCTCATCCCAAAGGTTCTGGCAAAGATAAGAGAGGGTATGTGCCAAGTACTACTGATCGGCCCTTATTGGCCAAGCCGATCATGGTTTACGGATCTGCTGGACCTTCTGGTCTGCAATCCAATCCCTCTTCCAGACAGAAGAGATCTAATCCCTCAGAACATGGGGCTGTACTTCCACGACAGACCAGAGATGTTCAAATTGACTGCATGGATGTTATCAAGCAGTGTGCAATTAAGGGTGGCTTTTCTGAGCAAGCAGCAAAGTTTGTCGCTTCAGCCAGAAGAGAATCAACCACTAAAACATATAATTATAGAATCAACAAATTTGCAGAGTGGTGTAAGGGAAGAGATATCGATGCCTTTTCTGCATCTGTTCAACACAGCAGATTTTATCTGTCATTTATACGAAGTTGACAAACTTGTACCTTCAACCCTAGCAGCATATAAGTCTGGACCTAGACAGCCAATTTCTATCCCAGCATGGAATCTGTCTCTTGTTCTACAGGTTTTAGGGCATGCTCCCTTTGAACCGATTTGATCTATAGATATTAAACTGTTAACTATTAAATCAGTTTTTTTGGTTGTAGCAGTGTCGGCGAGAAGGAGAAGCGAAATTCATGTGCTTTCTGCCGAACAAGACCGTTTTGTCGTCACGGGTGAAGGTTTAAGACTACTTCCACGTCTTTGTTTCCTGGCAAAGAATCAGTCACTTAAATATCCAGGACAGCCGATCAATTTGCCAAGTTTAACTAGACATGACCCAAACTCTTCTGCCTGGTGTCCTGTCAGATGTCTGAAAATGTATAAAAAACGTACTGAGGAGTGGAGAGATGACCCGAAATCTCTGTGGTTATGTCTCAAAGCTCCTCATTTGTGCGCCTCGAAAGATACTATTTCTCGTTGGATAGTCAATGCTATTCAGATGTCGCTCAAAATCGCTACAGGAAAGCAGATTGATCATACGAATGCCCATCAGGTCCGAGCACTAGCAGCATCATCAACCCTTTATAAGGGTGTCTCATTAGAGGAGGTGATGTCTGTAGCACAATGGCATGCCGAGTCGTCATTTACTGATTTCTACCTTCGTGACATCTCCAGTGCACTTAATCCGGTAGCCGTCGCCAATTTATCGAATCTGAACTAAGCCACATCCGACCACTATTTTGCACACCACAAGTTCTTCCACTTGCACTGAACAATGGCCATGCACATGACCTGAGAATGACCGTGGATTGGGCCGAGCTCCTGTGATGAACTAAAAGACCAAGCACTCAAAGTGGTGAGTGTTTACATTAATTAAGTGACTATAAATAATTTACTTACAGTCGAAATACCAGACTGCTTAGGTAAATAGTCTGGTGTAAGAGTATACTTATCCTCTCAAACAGACATTAGACTCATTCCAATTTGAAAACTTAATCGATATACTGATATTTTTTCAAAATTAGAAGTTGTAGTAGCTTCTTTGCACTCTACTGGACTGCCCTAGCTGAGACTTGGGGCTGACACGGGTCTAGTGGGTGTTGCATCCCCTTTTCGACAGCCCTCTGGATTTTGTGCGGACAAAAGAGGGGGGAGTGCGGTCTAGACCATGGAAGTTTAGCACTCTATGAGTCAGATGGCAGAACCCAAGCATATGCCAGGGTTCTAGTCTCTTCACAACGTTCTCTGTTGGATGGTTGATGAGTGCTGGTTCGAGCCTCACCTCCTCCCACCGGTATTTCTTGGCTGTTGAAATCCGGAGTTTATCATAATAGTACATCTGGTAAGTATTATTCGAAGTAGAATCAAAAAAGCATCCGCTTTTGTTTCTACGAGAATTCGTAATACTTACCAGATGTACTATGGCCCTGCCTCAGCCGCCCCACTGGGGTGAGGCTGAGCTGCTTTCGCTGTTTGTCAAGAGAAATATAAGACGAATCTGACTGTGATTGGGAATTGACTCGGTACCTGTGGCTATGGTATTCCCGGACACAGTATGGGCAGGACCAGGAGAGTGCGGAGTTTTAATTGTTTATTTTGTGCTAGACTAGATAATAGACATTATCATAATAGTACATCTGGTAAGTATTACAAATTCTCGTAGAAACAAAAGCGGATGCTTTTTTGATTCTGCATCATTCATGATGTCATTGATTATGCCATCATCATGCACATTACATAGTTGATGATGATGTCATATGATGGATGGATAAAATGGAAAGGTCCATTGGTGCGGCGTAGCTAGAATGGATTTCTCTATTCTCAAATTACAGACAGATCCATCATGATGCAGAATCTCAATAACCATTGCCTCATTGTTTGTATGTGCATTATATTTAGATCATACAGCCAGCTTGGTAGCTTAGCGGAGGCAGATCAAACATATTCTCCTGCCAACAGCCGCGGGTCAGATGTACAGAATGCTATGAGTAATGCAGCTCTTAGTGGACCACCACCGGTGAGCAAGTTGAGACCATCTAATGTTGATGTATGCGCAGTCCGCAGCCGGTCAGAGCTAGAGGCTGGCAGTGCTCCATCAAGAATCACAGATTTAATGGGAATGCAGCAGACCAGTGCTAATGGTATCAAGTCACAGCACACTGGTAGAGAGATGACAGGTAATAATCTCGTCAGCAACCTTTATCTGCCCACAACCAGATTAATAAACACCTGTCATTGCTTGGCAAATGTACTCCAATGGAGGAATGGAGTTTTAGCTATACTCACACTCATCTTTAGCTAGGCTCCACCACACTGTGCCTGTGTTGAGATCAATCGATCCCTGCACTCTCTGAATTTCAATTTCCAGAAAGGTATACAGGTAAGCTGTGGAATATTTTGAAATTAATATGACTGGGTGCAACAGCGCCCAGTCATATTAGTTTCAAAATATTCAACAGAATTTTTATTAAATTTTAAAGTCGTACAATTCGACAACTTGATGGACTATTGTGGATTTATGGCAGACAAAATCATGTCATTCATGACACAATTGATTATGACATCAGCCTACATGTGATGTTGTGGATTATGAATTCATTTGATTGATTGATAAACTGGATTCCTCTATTTTAGGGCCAAGAGGAGACTATTTTACTGAGCCCTACATGAAATATGTGCCGAATTTTATTATAACACCAGATACTTGATTAACAGATTGGAATCCTCCATTAGAAGAACTAAATCACTATTTTAATGTTCGTTAAAAATAGTTTACAACGCTACTCAGTAACCGCTTGTTCCAGTGACTGTCTTGTTATCGAAACTGACATCTCATGATTGCTATACGGAGCAGGCTGAAACTCATTACATATAATTTCATCGATACCTAAAAGTTTGTTCAAGAGAATTTGTTCCCTGATAAAACATGGTTATCATTGACCAATCAAAATCTAAGGTTCAGTCTGATTGTGTGGTCAGCGTCCGTCATTAATTTCCCACTAAATATCATTTCTACTGAATTCCAATTTAGAATTTTATGCCTTGTTACTGCTGAATTTAAAGTTGTATAGCTGGTCAAAGGCTTTAGATCAAATGCTTAATGGTCCAGGTGAGCGTTAAGGCTCTTGGGCCTCTTGTTTATTTATTTATTAATATTAGGCCTACAGTAACATACTAAATTTTGAGTTGATGGTAGGCCTATTCAGTATTCCATGTTGTAGTGAAGGCCACAAATTTTGCCAGCTGTTGATGCATACGGTACTACATCAATAAGCAGCCTATGTGACCAAGGCCTACATGCATTACAGTGACGCATTTATTTACGTCCTTTTTCATGAATACGGTGTAACTATGAGACATAACTCTATGGCATAAGTTATGCACGACATAAGCTATGCCCTCTTTGTGAATACAGGCCCCGAGCAACAATATTTCCATATGTTATAGTGTACGATTTTGCTCTCAAAATATAATTTATCCAAAAACTAGAATTATTGAACAGAAATTAGGTTTTTGATGTGGGAAAACTCCTTGTATATGCATAATGTTGTTTTTTCTGTGACTGTGTTAGTGACTCATTCCTTTCGGAAATGTCCAACATATGTGATATAAATGATTTACTCTAAACACTAATAAATTTGTGTGCTTTTGCTCATGTAATATAGCTATGCTGGCAGTGAAAATCAGGCCTCATATTTTGATCATGTGTCACTAACTTAAAATGATACTATTCTGCTGAAATATTACTGGTTAGAATTGTTTCAAAAATTGTATTTTGGAAGTATTTAAATCATGTTGTTTTTAGATCTGGAATGGATCACTAAAGCGTTCTCATATCCTTCGTGTTGTTCTTGTTACTCACGCTGCCAAAGTCTGGTGTCTGTATTGCGGTTTATGCCACCTTTTCATGTCTGTCTGTCTGTCTGTCTGTCTGTGTGTCTGTCTCTGTTTATCCGAGGCATATCTCCAAAATCCTATGCATTAGAATCACCCAAAAAGGTTGAGGTCCTAGCATCACTGGGTTACTTAGTGCGTGCTGAATGCATATTTTCACATCAAGAGTATACTTACCTCCCTAATACTCTAGGATATTGCCAAATATCGACTCACTCAATAAACACTCAGATTAAAAAAGTTAGGTTCCCCTACTAGGCAGGTAGTCTGATGACAGTCCGGCGGATGCCAGACCCAACCTCGCGCATATGCAGACTAGTACTTCCTTTACCAATTTATTGGCAATAAGAGACACCTGCTTTTTTACTCTAAGCTTTTCCGCATTTTCTCATCACTCAGATCTATTCACATTCAACTAGAAGTCATGTCTGAACGTGGAAAGTCATCAGAAGAAGGCCCATGATCCAGTTATCAGGTGACTTCAAATACATATTTGTCTAATTTAGCATTTTAGCTCTGCTGCTTGCGCTCAGGAGGAAGACGAAGGCCCCCATCTTGTAGAGCGCTCGCAGCTAGCCACGGAGGAGGATTGGTCTGACGCTTGCCAATGGCTGGTAAGTGTTAGGCCAGATCTGCCCGTGGAGCAGTCGGCTAGCCCGCGTGATCACAGGCCGTGGTTAGCTGGTAAGGCTACTGCTAGTGCAATGCCATCTCTGCCGCTGGCTGAGCATGTCGTTGACATGTTCGACGCGGCGGAGACGTCCATCAAGGCGAATGGGCGTCTCGCGAAGGCCCCTCGCGAGGTGGCCAGGCATTGCCGCATCGTGCCCCTGGATTACCAGAGGTACGGTGTGGTACCCAAGCCGAGTGTGGATGACTGCGCGGCTTTGGGTGAAGATGCGCGGCCGGGCTCCCGTTCTGACACGGGAGTCTTGTGTTCGAATGTGTTGCATTCGGCCAATGCCGCGTTGCGTGATGCGGAGGAGAGTGGGAGGGCTTCCATTGCCGCTCTGTCCCACGTCTCCCAGCTGTTACAGGGGGTAGTGACAGCATCCGCATCACGCCAGGCGAGCCCGGTCACAGTCCAGAGAGCCATCCAGTTTGGTATCAACCTGGCTCTGGACTGTATGACTTGGGCGGTGACCAGGAGTGTCCGGGCGCGGCGCACATTTGCCTTGGACAATCTGTGCCCGTCCCAGGACCTGTATAATAGGCTACTGCGTACGCCTATGACAGGTCCTGGTCTCTTTGGGGGTGAGGGATGTAGACACCTCCAGGAGACGGTTACTCTGGTCAACAACCAGAGGGCGCTGCACGAGCAGTTTGAAGTGCTCTGTCGGGAGTGCGTTCGCGCCGCACCCCCTGCGTATCATCCCCTGCAGGCTCGAGGTGGAGGTGGCCAAGTCAGAGGCCACCCACCAGCGCAGCGTCGGCCTAGGCCGCGTGCGATTTGGCCGGCAGTGAGGGGGGCGCAGGCTCCTCAGGCGCAGTCAGCCAGGCAGCCACCCGCGCACCGAGGTGCGCGCGGTGCTGGGCGTGGCGCGCGAGGATCTGGTCGGGGTAATCGTGCCTGATGGCCCGGTTACTGCAGTGAGAACCACTCCGGTGTTTCTGGCGAAGGAGACAGTGCCACTCTTGCACTCCTTATGTCCACCTCTATCTCTAGGTGGACCGGTGGGAGGCCGGCTGGCCGACCACATGCAAGAGTGGGAACGGTTGACTCAGGACCATTTAGTCTTGCGGTGACTTTCAGCCGGGTATCGTCCCGATTGGATGACAGGCCCGCCGTCGCGACTGTCTCTAGTGCCAATCTGGACTCCGAATCCGAGAGATCCAGATCAAACATTGTGTATCGAGGAGGAGATAAGTTCCCTCATACAAAAAGGAGCTATTCAGCCGGCACAAAAGTGTCCAGGCTTCTATTCAACCGTGTTCTTAGTAACAAAAAACACCAGAGGGTTGAGACCGATTCTCAACCTCAAGCCGTTGAACAAGTTCATAGAGACGCCCAGTTTCAAGATGGAGACTGTGCGCTCGGTGTTGGCGGGGTTAGAGAGGGGAATGTGGACAGCTTCGATAGATTTGAAGGATGCTTATTTCCACATTCCCATAGCGAGGAGTTTCCGTCGCTTCCTGAGATTTGCATTCCAGGGCAGACAGTGGGAATTCAGGGTGTTACCCTTCGGAATTTCCACCGCTCCTCGGGTTTTCACCCTTGTGGTTCTTGCGATCACAGCATACCTCTGCAGGAGAAGCATTGCAGTCCACACGTACATAGACGACTGGCTGTTAAAAGCACACACCCAGGAAAGTTTATCGACCAATCTAGAGATTGTTTTGAAAACTCTCATGGATTTGGGCTGGATGATAAATTTTCAAAAATCAGAGCTGACTCCATCCCAGAAGTTTGTTTACCTGGGGATGTTCTTCGATCTAGAGACAGGATATGTTTATCCTACTCAGGAGAGAGATCAGAGACTCATCTCGGTAATTCAGTCAGTGTGCGACAGTCGTCATCTCCTGGCACGGGTTTACTTGAGAATGCTGGGGTTGATGGTTTCGTTGGAACCGGTCATTCCTCAGGCCGCCTTATGCAGGCGGCCGATCCAGTTGTTTCTCATGACACAATGGACCCAGAGTACAGGTTCGCTGGACTCGAACGTGTCAGTGTTGGCGCCTCTAATTCACCACCTGCAATGGTGGTTGAATACAGAGAATCTCTTGGTGGGGGTTTTGCTAACCCCTCCCCACCCTCAGGTGACTGTGTATACAGATGCATCGATGGAGGGGTGGGGAGCTTGCCTGGGAGAATCCACGATATCAGGGCTTTGGAATCTGGAACAGTCAAAGGAACATATCAATCTACTGGAACTAAGAGCAGTAGTCCTGGGCCTGGAACATTTCTTACAGAAAGTTCAGGGCAAGATTGTTCTTATTCGTTCAGACAACTCACAGTTGTGACTTACATAAACTGCCAGGGCGGAACGAAGTCGCCCAGTCTCTGTATGATGACATGGAGACTGCTTTGTTGGTGCCTGGATCACAGGATTACCTTGAAAGCAGTTCATATTCCGGGAAGGTTAAATCTGCTAGCAGACTCATTGAGCCGAAGGATGAGTGTTTTACCGACGGAATGGCAACTAAATCAATGTGTGGCGGGTCGTCTGTTCCACCATTGGGGGAAACCCAACATCGATTTGTTCGCTACGAAGAAGAATGCGAAGATGACGACATACGTCTCTCCGATTCCAGATCCAAGCCCTTTCGCAACAGATGTGTTAGCTATCAGCTGGGGGGGAATGTATGCATACGCATTCCCTCCAGCAATGTTGATTCCAAGAGTTCTTCAGAAAATCAGACAGGAGGAGTGCCAAGTGCTTCTGATCGCCCCGGATTGGCCAAGCCAATCATGGTATACGGATCTGCTGGACCTTCTGGTCTGCAATCCGGTTCCTCTGCCTCTGATGGATGACATTATCTTCCAGGGCAAGGCCCTTCACAACAATCCGTCAATGTTCCGATTGACTGCGTGGATGTTGTCAAGGAATCTAGAATTAAGGAGGGCTTTTCTGAGCATGCAGCCATGTTTATGGCCAAAGCCAGGAGGGGGTCAACCTCCAGAGCATATAATTATAAAATCAACAGATTTGCAGAGTGGTGCTCAAAAAGATGTATTGATCCAATAGATTTATCTATTCAGGTAGTAGCTGATTTCCTCTGTCACCTGTATGATGCCTATAGCCTCATGCCTAACTCTATTGCTGGTTATAAATCAGCTTTAATGACTGTTATCCCTTGCTTGGCTAATAGGGGGAGTGATGAAGTAAGTACATTAAATGTATTAATTAAAGGCATGGGCAATCTAAGACCAAGGAATCCCCCGGTGATTCCGTCTTGGAGTTTATCGCTAGTGCTTCAGGTGCTAGGTGATAAGCCTTTTGAACCACTTAGTTCCATTTCTATGAAACTGTTAACTCTTAAAACTGTATTTTTAATTGCTGCGGCCTCGGCTAGGCGTAGGAGTGAAATTCATGCCTTATCAGCCGAGGAAGACCGTTTTGTGGTTACAGGGGAAGGCCTTAAGCTGCTACCTAGGATTAATTTCTTGGCTAAGAATCAGTCTTTGAAATATCCAGGTCAACCTATTTTTTGGCCTGCTTTAACTAGATATGATCCTAATTCTAAAGCATGGTGTCCCGTTCGGGCGCTGTTTCAGTACAAACAGCGTACTTCGGAGTGGCGGACCGATCAGTCAGCGTTATGGTTGTCATATATTGAACCCTATGGCAGGGCGTCTAAGGACACCATTTCCAGGTGGATTGTAGAGTGTATCCAATTTTGTCATAAATCCGCCACTGGTAAGCAGGTTGACATAGCCAAGGCTCACAGTGTCCGCAGCGTGGTGACTTCCACTGCCCTATTTAATGGGGTCCCTGTGGATGACATTATGTCCGTTGCTCAGTGGCACTGTGAGTCAAGTTTTACAGACCATTATCTTCGTGACACCTCGAATCCTCTCGCCTTGTCGATTTTGAAAAAATAATCGCATATATGATTTTTGAGGAGGGTTTCCTCATTGCTTATATACTTCACAATTAATTAATGGAAACAACCACTTTTTGGGACTGCATCAGCCTTCTCCTCTGGGAAGATGATGACAGCTGCCAAGTTCAACAAGGTCAGTCTTGTTCATGTGTTGTTCATTGTTGATTGTATTGTCATGTTACCCGTTGTTATTAATATGGTGATGGTTTGTGTTTTGATGTGGTTCATCATTGAGAGTATACGAAAATGGAGCCTTTTCGTCTCTGTCCTATAGTACATGGCACTGGTACGTATAGAGCATATGGGACATTGAAGTCATTCTAGTCTTCCTCCAAGGAAGGAGGGGGGGGGGAAGCGCATATGACATTCGGTCATCTCATCCATCAGTTGGGAGTTAGCCGATGTTCATCAAATCCTGACTGTGTTTTCACACAGTTTTCAGACGTTTAAGTGCCTTGAACGCATGAAAGCGTGTAGGGAAGAGCTGGTCTTTTGACCTCGCCTCCCTCCCGCCGAATTCCCTGTCGAATTCTGGCAATATCAAAAGTATTAGGGAGGTAAGTATACTCTTGAAATGAAATAAACGAAATCTAGGATTTCTTTTTTCACGAGAGAGTTGATACTTACCTCCCTAGATACGGACCCGGCCTCTCCGCCCCACAGAGGCTCGGTCTTCAGGCTCTTAATAGTTGCATGTGTGTCAGCCAATAAATTAGTCAGAGGAAGTAGTAGGCGGCGCATGCACGGTGGTGGGGCTGGCATCCGCCGGACTACCCTCTGTCTACCTGCCCAGTAGGGGCACCTAACTGTTTTTATTCTGAGTGTTTATTGAGTGAACGCCGATATTTAGCAATATCAAAAGTATTAGGGAGGTAAGTATCAACTCTCTCGTGAAAAAAGAAATCCTAGATTTCGTTTAGTTCCTCCTATGGTACCTTTCCTTGCCTGTCCAGGTTAGCATTCTTCACTGACCCGGAGTCTAATCTTTCTGGCCAGGATGATGAGGATTATCTGTTGGGTTCTCCTTCTGATGCCGTGACCATGGACATTGACATCTGTGCACCCCTCGCGGGGAATACAGGTGACATTGTCCATGGTTCTACTTATGCAGGAGTAGGGTTCACGGCGCAGAAGGTGGCCCGGGTTGGTTCTGATGGCCAGGTCAACTGCTTACCGAGAGTGTAGCAGGTGCTGGTCAGGGCCGTGGCATGGCGAAATTCTCCCCACACAATACCACGGAGCCTACTCCTGGTCAAGCCAGTCAGTTTAGTATGCCTGCTCTTTCGGGCCCGCATGCTTTCTCTGGCTTGCCAGGAGTGTCAGGTCATCCAGCCTCATACATGCCTGCGAACGCTCAGGAGGAAGACGAAGGTCCTCGTCTTATAGAGCTTTCGCAGGTAACCACAGAGGAGGATTGGTCGGACACTTGTCATTGGCTGATAAGCGTCCGACCAGACCTGCCTGTGGAACAGTCGGCCAGCCAGCGGGATCACCGCCCATGGTTGGCAGGTAAGCCGACTGCTAATGCTATGCCATCTCTGCCGCAGGCGGAACATATTGTAGATATGTTCACAACGGCAGAGATGTCCATCAAGGCACATGGACATCTCGCAAAGGCCCCTCGTGAGGTGGCAAGGCATTGCCGCATCATGTCTGATGAATATCAGAAATACGGTGTGGTACTTAAGCCGAGTGTGGACGACCGCGCGGCGTTAGGTGAGGACCCGCGGCCAGTCTCCCGGTCTGACATGGGAGCTCTGTGCTCAAACGCATTGCGTCCGTAAAACACCATGTTGCATGATGCGGAGGAGAGTGCGAGGGTGTCTATCTCAGCACTCTCGCACGTCTCCCAGCTGTTACAGGGGTTAATAGCGATAGTGACAGTCCAGAGAGCCATCCAGGATGGAATTAACCTGGCTCCGGATTGTTTAACCCTGTCTGTGACCAGGAGTGTCTGGGCGTGGCACACATTTGCCCTAGACAACTTGTGCCCATCCCAGGACCTGTATAATAGGCTGCTGCATGGTCTTTTTGGAGGTGAGGGATGTAGGCACCTCCAGGAGACGGTTACCCTGGTCAATAACCAGAGGGCATTGGGTGAACAATTTGAAGTGCTCTGCAGAGAGCGCGTGCACGCAGCTCCCCCTGCACATCATCCCCTGCAGGCTTGAGGTGGCGGTGGCCAGGTCAGAGGCCAGCCACCAGCACAAGCGCCAGCCATGGCCACGCACACTTCGGCCAGCAGCGAGGGGGCCGCTGGCTCCTCCGGCGCAGCCAGGAAGCCGCCCGCGCAACATGGTGTGGGCTGTGACGCGCGAGGATCTGGTCATGGTAGTCATACCTGAATGGGTGGTTACCACAGTAAGAACCACTCCAGTGCTTCTGGACCAGGAGACAGTGCCACTCTTGCGCTTCTTATGTCCACCTCTACCTAGATGGTCCAGTGGGAGGCTGATTGGCCCACCACATGCAAGAGTGGGAATGGTTAACTCAGGACTGGTTAGTCTTGCGATGGCTTTCAGTCGGGTATCATCCCAATTGGATAACAGGCCCACCATCGTGGCTGTCTCTGGTGCCAGTCTGGACTCAAATTCCAAGAGATCCAGATCAATGGTTGTGTATAGAGGAAGAAATAAATTCCCTCATACTAAAAGGAGCAATTCAACTGGCACAAAAGTGCCCAGGCTTCTATTCAACCATGTTCCTAGTAACAAAAAGCACTGGAGGGTGGAGACCAATTCTCAACCTCCAGCCGTTGAACAAGTTCATAGACACACCCAGTTTCAAAATGGAGACAGTGAAAATGGTATTGGCAGGGTTGGAGAAGAGAATGTGGACAGCATCAATAGATCTGAAGGATGCTTATTTCCACATTCCAATAGCGAGGAGTTTTCATCAGTTCCTGAGGTTCGTATTCCAGGGCAGACAGTGGGAATTCAGGGTTTTATCCTTTGGAATCTCAATGGCTCCTCGGGTCTTCACCAGGGTAGTTCTTACTATAGCAGCATACCTCCGTAGGAGAAGCATAGCAGTCCACACATACATAGACGACTGGCTGTTAAAAGCACACAAACAGGAAGGTCTATCTACAGGTACAAATCTCATTAATACAGTCAGTGTGCAACAGTCGTCATGTCCTGGAATGGGTTTACTTGAGAATGCTGGGGTTGATGGTTTCTCTGGAACCAGTCATTCCTGAGGCGGCCTTACGCAGGCGACCTACCCAGTTATTTCTCATGACACAATCGACCCAGAGTACAGGCTCACTGAACTCGAACGTGTCAGTGTTGGAGCCTCTAATTCACCACCTTCAATGGTGGATGAAGACAGAGAATCTCCTGGCGGTGGTGATGCTAACCCCTCCTCACCCTCAGTTAACGATGTATACAGATGCATCGATGGAGGGGTGGGGAGCTTGCCTGGAAGAATCCACAGTATCAGGACCTTGGAATCTGGGTCAGTCACAAGAACATATCAATCTACTGGAATTACGAGCAGTAGTCCTGGGCCTCGAACATTTCATAGAGAAAGTTCAGGGCAAGAGTGTTCTAGTTCGATCAGACAACTCAACTGTAGTGACTTATATAAACTGCCAGGGCATAACGAAGTCGCCCAGTCTCTGTATGATGACATGGAAGCTGCTTTGCTGGTGCCTTAATCACAGGATTATCGTGAAAGCAGTTCATATTCCTGGAAGGTTAAATCTGCTAGCCCTTCATTGGGCCGAAGGATGAGTGTTTTACCTACGGAATGGCAACTAAATGAATGTGTGGTGGATCGTCTGTTCAACCACTGGGGGAAACCCAACATAGATTTATTCGCAATGAAGAAGAATGCGAAGATGACGACGTACGTCTCTCCGATTCCAGATCTGAGCGCTATCGCAACGGATGTGTTAGCTATCAGCTGGGTGGGAATGTATGTTTACGCATTCCATACAGCAATCCTGATTCCAAAAATTCTTCAGCAAATCAGACAGGAGGAGTACCAAGTGCTTCTGATCGCCCCAAATTGGCCAAGCCGATTATGGTATACGGATCTGCTGGACCTTCTGGTCTGCAATCCGGTTCCTCTGCCTCTGATGGACAATATTATCTTCCAGAGTAAGGCCCTTCACAACAATCCATCAATGTTCCGATTGACTGTGTGGATGTTGTCAAGGAATCTAGAATTAAGGAGGACTTTTCTGAGCAAGCAGCCATGTTCATGGCAAAAGCCAGGAGGGGGTCAACCTCCAGAGCATATAATTATAAAATCAACAGATTTGCAGAATGGTGCTCAAAAAGATGTATTAATCCAATGGATTGATCTATTCAGGTAGTAGCCAATTTCCTCTGTCACCTGTATGATGCCTATAGCCTCAAGGCTAACTCTATTGCTGGTTATAAATCAGCTTTAATGTCAGTTATCCCTTGCTTGGCTAATAGGGGAAGTGATGAAGTAAATACATTAAATACTTTAATTAAAGGCATGGGCTATCTAAGACCAAGGAATCCCCCAGCGATTCCGTCTTGGAGTTTGTCTCTAGTGCTCCAGGTACTAGCTGATAAGCCATTTGAACCACTAAGTTCCATTTCAATGAAAATGTTGACTCTTAAAACTATTTTTAATTGCTGCGGCCTCGGCTAGGTGGAGAAGCGAAATTCATGCCTATCAGCTGAGGTGGACTATTTTGTTGTTACAGGGGAGGGCCTTAGGCTTCTACCTAGGATAAATCTTTACCAGCTTTGACTAGATATGATCCTGATTCAAAAGCATGGTGTCCAGTCCGGGCTTTAAGCCGGTACAAACAACGTACTCAGGAATGGCGGACAGACTCGTCAGCATTATGGTTGTCATATATTGAACCCCATGGCAGGGCGTCTAAGGACACCATTTCCAGGTGGATTGTAGAGTGTATTCAATTTTGTCATAAATACGCCACAGGTAAACAAGTTGACATGGCTAAGGCTCACAGTATTCGTGGCATAGTAGCTTCTACTGCCCTGTTTAATGGGGTTCCTGTGGATGACATTATGTCAGTAGCCCAGTAGCACTGTGAGTCTTACCGACCATTAACTCTGTGACACCTCGAATCCTCTCGCCTTATCGATTTTGAAGAAATAATCTAGGCGTACATATTTTGATGAGGTTTCCTCATTTTTAAAATATATTTCACAATTAATCAATGGAGACAACCACTTAGTAGGACTGCGTCAGCCTTCACCAAGGGGAAGATGATGACAGCATCCAGCCTCAACAAGGTCAGTCTTATTTATGTGTTGTCCATTGTTAATTGTATTGTCACGTGATCCTTCGTTAGTAATATGGTGATGGTTCATGTTTTTATGTGGTTCATTATTGAGAGTATACGAAAATGAAGCCTTTTCATTTAAGTGTCTTATAGTACATGGCACTTGTATGTAGAGAGCATATGGGACATTGAGGTCATTCAGTCTTCCTCCCAAGAAGGGAAGGGGCCGAAGCGGGGTGGGAGCGCATATGACATATGGTCATCTCTCAGCCATCGGTGGTGTTAGCCGGTGTTCAAATCTATCCCTGGTGTTTTCACACAATTTCAGAAGTTTAAGTGCCTTAAACGCAGAAAAGCACATAGGGAAGAGCTGGTCTTTTGACCTCGCCTCCCTCCCGCCGAATTCTCTGTCGAATTCTGGCAATATCAAAGAGTATTAGGGAGGTAAGTATACTCTTGAAGTGAAATAAACGAAATCACAGATTTCTTTTTTCACGAGAGAGTTGATACTTACCTCCCTAGATACGGACCCGGCCTCTCCGCCCCACAGAGGCTCGGTCTTCAGGCTCTTAATAGTTGCATGTGTGTCAGCCAATAAATTAGTCAGAGGAAGTAGTAGGCGGCGCATGCACGGTGGTGGGGCTGGCATCCGCCGGACTACCCTCTGTCTACCTGCCCAGTAGGGGCACCTAACTGTTTTTATTCTGAGTGTTTATTGAGTGAACGCCGATATTTAGCAATATCAAAAGTATTAGGGAGGTAAGTATCAACTCTCTCGTGAAAAAAGAAATCCTAGATTTCGTTTAGTTCCTCCTATGGTACCTTTCCTTGCCTGTCCAGGTTAGCATTCTTCACTGACCCGGAGTCTAATCTTTCTGGCCAGGATGATGAGGATTATCTGTTGGGTTCTCCTTCTGATGCCGTGACCATGGACATTGACATCTGTGCACCCCTCGCGGGGAATACAGGTGACATTGTCCATGGTTCTACTTATGCAGGAGTAGGGTTCACGGCGCAGAAGGTGGCCCGGGTTGGTTCTGATGGCCAGGTCAACTGCTTACCGAGAGTGTAGCAGGTGCTGGTCAGGGCCGTGGCATGGCGAAATTCTCCCCACACAATACCACGGGGCCTACTCCTGGTCAAGCCAGTCAGTTTAGTATGCCTGCTCTTTCGGGCCCGCATGCTTTCTCTGGCTTGCCAGGAGTGTCAGGTCATCCAGCCTCATACATGCCTGCGAACGCTCAGGAGGAAGACGAAGGTCCTCGTCTTATAGAGCTTTCGCAGGTAACCACAGAGGAGGATTGGTCGGACACTTGTCATTGGCTGATAAGCGTCCGACCAGACCTGCCTGTGGAACAGTCGGCCAGCCAGCGGGATCACCGCCCATGGTTGGCAGGTAAGCCGACTGCTAATGCTATGCCATCTCTGCCGCAGGCGGAACATATTGTAGATATGTTCACAACGGCAGAGATGTCCATCAAGGCACATGGACATCTCGCAAAGGCCCCTCGTGAGGTGGCAAGGCATTGCCGCATCATGTCTGATGAATATCAGAAATACGGTGTGGTACTTAAGCCGAGTGTGGACGACCACGCGGCGTTAGGTGAGGACCCGCGGCCAGTCTCCCGGTCTGACATGGGAGCTCTGTGCTCAAACGCATTGCGTCCGTAAAACACCATGTTGCATGATGCGGAGGAGAGTGCGAGGGTGTCTATCTCAGCACTCTCGCACGTCTCCCAGCTGTTACAGGGGTTAATAGCGATAGTGACAGTCCAGAGAGCCATCCAGGATGGAATTAACCTGGCTCCGGATTGTTTAACCCTGTCTGTGACCAGGAGTGTCTGGGCGTGGCACACATTTGCCCTAGACAACTTGTGCCCATCCCAGGACCTGTATAATAGGCTGCTGCATGGTCTTTTTGGAGGTGAGGGATGTAGGCACCTCCAGGAGACGGTTACCCTGGTCAATAACCAGAGGGCATTGGGTGAACAATTTGAAGTGCTCTGCAGAGAGCGCGTGCACGCAGCTCCCCCTGCACATCATCCCCTGCAGGCTTGAGGTGGCGGTGGCCAGGTCAGAGGCCAGCCACCAGCACAAGCGCCAGCCATGGCCACGCACACTTCGGCCAGCAGCGAGGGGGCCGCTGGCTCCTCCGGCGCAGCCAGGAAGCCGCCCGCGCAACATGGTGTGGGCTGTGACGCGCGAGGATCTGGTCATGGTAGTCATACCTGAATGGGTGGTTACCACAGTAAGAACCACTCCAGTGCTTCTGGACCAGGAGACAGTGCCACTCTTGCGCTTCTTATGTCCACCTCTACCTAGGTGGTCCAGTGGGAGGCTGATTGGCCCACCACATGCAAGAGTGGGAATGGTTAACTCAGGACTGGTTAGTCTTGCGATGGCTTTCAGTCGGGTATCATCCCAATTGGATAACAGGCCCACCATCGTGGCTGTCTCTGGTGCCAGTCTGGACTCAAATTCCAAGAGATCCAGATCAATGGTTGTGTATAGAGGAAGAAATAAATTCCCTCATACTAAAAGGAGCAATTCAACTGGCACAAAAGTGCCCAGGCTTCTATTCAACCATGTTCCTAGTAACAAAAAGCACTGGAGGGTGGAGACCAATTCTCAACCTCCAGCCGTTGAACAAGTTCATAGACACACCCAGTTTCAAAATGGAGACAGTGAAAATGGTATTTATTGGCAGGGTTGGAGAAGAGAATGTGGACAGCATCAATAGATCTGAAGGATGCTTATTTCCACATTCCAATAGCGAGGAGTTTTCATCAGTTCCTGAGGTTCGTATTCCAGGGCAGACAGTGGGAATTCAGGGTTTTATCCTTTGGAATCTCAATGGCTCCTCGGGTCTTCACCAGGGTAGTTCTTACTATAGCAGCATACCTCCGTAGGAGAAGCATAGCAGTCCACACATACATAGACGACTGGCTGTTAAAAGCACACAAACAGGAAGGTCTATCTACAGGTACAAATCTCATTAATACAGTCAGTGTGCAACAGTCGTCATGTCCTGGAATGGGTTTACTTGAGAATGCTGGGGTTGATGGTTTCTCTGGAACCAGTCATTCCTGAGGCGGCCTTACGCAGGCGACCTACCCAGTTATTTCTCATGACACAATCGACCCAGAGTACAGGCTCACTGAACTCGAACGTGTCAGTGTTGGAGCCTCTGATTCACCACCTTCAATGGTGGATGAAGACAGAGAATCTCCTGGCGGTGGTGATGCTAACCCCTCCTCACCCTCAGTTAACGATGTATACAGATGCATCGATGGAGGGGTGGGGAGCTTGCCTGGAAGAATCCACAGTATCAGGACCTTGGAATCTGGGTCAGTCACAAGAACATATCAATCTACTGGAATTACGAGCAGTAGTCCTGGGCCTCGAACATTTCATAGAGAAAGTTCAGGGCAAGAGTGTTCTAGTTCGATCAGACAACTCAACTGTAGTGACTTATATAAACTGCCAGGGCATAACGAAGTCGCCCAGTCTCTGTATGATGACATGGAAGCTGCTTTGCTGGTGCCTTAATCACAGGATTATCGTGAAAGCAGTTCATATTCCTGGAAGGTTAAATCTGCTAGCCCTTCATTGGGCCGAAGGATGAGTGTTTTACCTACGGAATGGCAACTAAATGAATGTGTGGTGGATCGTCTGTTCAACCACTGGGGGAAACCCAACATAGATTTATTCGCAATGAAGAAGAATGCGAAGATGACGACGTACGTCTCTCCGATTCCAGATCTGAGCGCTATCGCAACGGATGTGTTAGCTATCAGCTGGGTGGGAATGTATGTTTACGCATTCCATACAGCAATCCTGATTCCAAAAATTCTTCAGCAAATCAGACAGGAGGAGTACCAAGTGCTTCTGATCGCCCCAAATTGGCCAAGCCGATTATGGTATACGGATCTGCTGGACCTTCTGGTCTGCAATCCGGTTCCTCTGCCTCTGATGGACAATATTATCTTCCAGAGTAAGGCCCTTCACAACAATCCATCAATGTTCCAATTGACTGTGTGGATGTTGTCAAGGAATCTAGAATTAAGGAGGACTTTTCTGAGCAAGCAGCCATGTTCATGGCAAAAGCCAGGAGGGGGTCAACCTCCAGAGCATATAATTATAAAATCAACAGATTTGCAGAATGGTGCTCAAAAAGATGTATTAATCCAATGGATTGATCTATTCAGGTAGTAGCCAATTTCCTCTGTCACCTGTATGATGCCTATAGCCTCAAGGCTAACTCTATTGCTGGTTATAAATCAGCTTTAATGTCAGTTATCCCTTGCTTGGCTAATAGGGGAAGTGATGAAGTAAATACATTAAATACTTTAATTAAAGGCATGGGCTATCTAAGACCAAGGAATCCCCCAGCGATTCCGTCTTGGAGTTTGTCTCTAGTGCTCCAGGTACTAGCTGATAAGCCATTTGAACCACTAAGTTCCATTTCAATGAAAATGTTGACTCTTAAAACTATTTTTAATTGCTGCGGCCTCGACTAGGTGGAGAAGCGAAATTCATGCCTATCAGCTGAGGTGGACTATTTTGTTGTTACAGGGGAGGGCCTTAGGCTTCTACCTAGGATAAATCTTTACCAGCTTTGACTAGATATGATCCTGATTCAAAAGCATGGTGTCCAGTCCGGGCTTTAAGCCGGTACAAACAACGTACTCAGGAATGGCGGACAGACTCGTCAGCATTATGGTTGTCATATATTGAACCCCATGGCAGGGCGTCTAAGGACACCATTTCCAGGTGGATTGTAGAGTGTATTCAATTTTGTCATAAATACGCCACAGGTAAACAAGTTGACATGGCTAAGGCTCACAGTATTCGTGGCATAGTAGCTTCTACTGCCCTGTTTAATGGGGTTCCTGTGGATGACATTATGTCAGTAGCCCAGTAGCACTGTGAGTCTTACCGACCATTAACTCTGTGACACCTCGAATCCTCTCGCCTTATCGATTTTGAAGAAATAATCTAGGCGTACATATTTTGATGAGGTTTCCTCATTTTTTAAATATATTTCACAATTAATCAATGGAGACAACCACTTAGTAGGACTGCGTCAGCCTTCACCAAGGGGAAGATGATGACAGCATCCAGCCTCAACAAGGTCAGTCTTATTTATGTGTTGTCCATTGTTAATTGTATTGTCACGTGATCCTTCGTTAGTAATATGGTGATGGTTCATGTTTTTATGTGGTTCATTATTGAGAGTATACGAAAATGAAGCCTTTTCATTTAAGTGTCTTATAGTACATGGCACTTGTATGTAGAGAGCATATGGGACATTGAGGTCATTCAGTCTTCCTCCCAAGAAGGGAGGGGGCCGAAGCGGGGTGGGAGCGCATATGACATATGGTCATCTCTCAGCCATCGGTGGTGTTAGCCGGTGTTCAAATCTATCCCTGGTGTTTTCACACAATTTCAGAAGTTTAAGTGCCTTAAACGCAGAAAAGCACATAGGGAAGAGCTGGTCTTTTGACCTCGCCTCCCTCCCGCCGAATTCTCTGTCGAATTCTGGCAATATCAAAGAGTATTAGGGAGGTAAGTATACTCTTGAAGTGAAATAAACGAAATCACAGATTTCTTTTTTCACGAGAGAGTTGATACTTACCTCCCTAATACGGACCCAGCCTCTCCACCCCACAGAGGCTTGGTCTTCAGGCTTTCTTAAAGTTGCATAGTGTCAGCCAATAAATTAGTTAGAGGAAGTACTAGTCTGCGCATGCGCGTGGTTGGGGCTGGCATTTGCCGGACTGTCATCTGACTACCTGCCTCGTAGGGGCACCTAACTTTTTTAATCTGAGTGTTTATTGAGTGAAAGTCGATATTTGGCAATATCCTAGAGTATTAGGGACGTAAGTATCAACTCTCTCGTGAAAAAAGAAATCCTTGATTTCATTTATTTCATTGATAATTCTGCAATGCATGAAGTTAGAATCACCAAATCTGTAACATACATTCATATTGTGGCTGATTTCATGTCGAAAGTCCAAATGCCGAGATCACAGAATCACTCAGTACATACCGGAACAGACATCATTCGTTATTGATGAACAGATCATGATAAATTTGAGAATGGTATTCTGTGGGTCACTCTCGACATTATTATGGAGTGCAATAGGTTGTAGAAGGATGACTCACCCTTAGATTTTAAAATCATTACTCCTCCATTATTGATGAATGGATCTTGATAAAACTTGAGATATCTATTGGTAACTTTTAACATCATTATCTAGCCTGATTTTCGATTCACTGCCCTGCGGGGTTTTAGAATGGTGGACCATCTTTAAATCTTATACTCCTTGTGCCTCCGTTATTAACCAACAGATCTTGATAAGAATTAGAGGGGTATTCTAGTGGTAATTATTTACATCATAACGAGTCCAATTTTCATATCACTTCATGATGAGGTTTAGTAGGGTGCCCGCCCTTAAATTTTAGAATATTTAAACAAGGTATGGAATGTTCCGGATCTTTGCTCGTACAGGGATTTTTCTAGTGTAGTAGAATGAAAATAAAATTAAAATGTGTTTTTTCATTCGGCTTATTAATATTTCATTCAAATACCTCATCTTTTATCAGTTATCAGGCATACATATTATAACGGCTGTACATATGATAGGTTACCATGTACAAATGTATGGTCACATAGCAACCTCTGAATTTTATTCCAAAACAATAATTATAGAGAGCTTTTATTTCCAGTCCTATAAAGAATATGCATTGAGATTTTTAGCCTGTCTCACATGAGTTCCTACATCATTGACAGCCAATTGAGGGATCTGATCTGTCAGTCAAGTATCTTACATCATAATCAAATATGTCACATGTTAGCTGACATCACATTCAAAATGATGTAGGGCTGTCGCGAAAATCGAACAGTTTGTCAAGAAAGTGGATAAATCTTTGATAAATTTACAATTTAATAAACATTATTTCTAATATTTTGAAATTAATTTGGTTGGGAACTCCAAGTCCAATAATTTCAAAATATTTAACAGCTTACCAGTCTCGTTACCTTAAATTTAAATTCTGGAAATTCATCTTTGGAAGTTTTAAATCGATTCCAACATTGGAAAAATTGAACATAGCTTATCTAGAAATGGTCAGGGCATAGCTAGAAATGTATCTCTTTATGAACAGCAATCCAAACACGCATCACAGCAACAATACTGATCACTATACGTTTGTGTTTCAGGATCAAATCTAGCTGGTCAAAGTCATCTTAATTTAAAGCCAGTCACGTCGCAAATGCAACATCAACGCCCGCCTAAATTAGGGAATATTTCAGGGCTGACCCAGGAGAATATCCGCAAACATGGCGTTTGTAATGTCTCAGTCAAGATGGGATTGTTTTTCACAGGTATGGGCTACCGTCTCTATTCTTACTCCCTCTTTATATGGTCATGATACGCCCGCCATAAGAGAGTCATATTATGTGACATCGTGTGGCATCTGTCTCCGTCTATCCATCCATTTTTTAGTCCATCTGTCCATCTGTTAGCAAATTTGTCTCCGGGCCAGATCTCAAAATGTTTTGAATTTACATTTGAAACTTTTTACAGTGGAAATATTAGTTGAAGACAAAGTGTTCTGATTGTTATCACCCATGAAAAGCTTCAAATTCATCAAAAATGTCTTGTCCTGGTGAAATCTTTAAAAGTATTAAACTTACATTTGAAATTATATTTTCAGTGGACATATTAGTGGGACATGAAGGTCATGAATTTGTTTCATCGAGATCAGTCCATATTTGGAATAGTTGTTCTACCACACTCCTCCCCGCCCTTGAAAAGCTTAAAATTCATCAAAATTTTCTTGTCCGTACCAGACCGCAGAGTCTTGAACCTACATTATTGTTAATGCTTTAGTGGACATATTCATTAGGTAGAGACACAATGGTATGATTTTTTTTTGGTGAGATCTCTACATTTGCCACAGTTATACCCATGAAACCAAAAAAATTTGTCATTCATCAAAAATTCGTCTGTGCAAGATCTCAGAGAGTTTTGAACCTACATTTGAAATTCCTTTTTCAGTGGGCATATTAGATGGAAACGAAGTGTTATGATTTCATTTCAGCGAGATCCATCCTTATTTGGCAAGCTTAAAATTAATCAAAGATGGGCATTAGTCAGCGATCTTGTTAATTCAGGAATCATTCAGTAAATTCACATTTCCAGAGTACTACATACCCATCATATGACGTCATAATGAACTGCGTGATGTGTACAATGACATCATAGTCGATAAGTATGTCACAAACGCATATTTGAAGACGGTCTATGCATTGTTGTACAAATTGTTTGCGTTTACTATTTAATAAATATTCTGTTAAATATTTTGAACCTAATTTGACTGGGCGGTGTTGCTGCCATAGGCAGCAACAGCACCCAGTCAGATTAGTTACAAAATATTCAACAGCTTCCCTGTATAGTTTTCAGGAAATTCTTAGCTAGGGCATTTGGAGATCGATCAATCCCAACACGGTGAGGTGTGGGTGGAGCTTAGCTAGTGATGGGCGGGACATAGTTAAAAATGGAAAGGTCCATTCTATCACATGTGCTGTATATATAAAAGACACAGATTCTCTTCTCTACTAGTCTTGTATCTCAAAGTACAATGTTTTCTATTGACTGTTATTGACCTCGTTATCTATGTAATCTTAGTCAGTGTTACCCTATATACAGTGGCATTACAGTATGTTAGCATTGACAAGGAATCGAATCCACAACTGGCAACAGCACCTAGTATCATGGCTCAGAAACACTTCCACCAGACCAACGCCACATGTCTTGCAGCGTTTATCTGGTGGAAGCGTTTGTGGGCTATAATGCTAGATGTTATTGCCAGTCGTTGGTTCAATTTCCAGTTAATACCTTAGAATTGTTATTCTTGGAATGCGGTGTTCAAAGTGTATAAATGGATGCAAATATGTGTACAAAGGCGGCAGAGCTTGGATAAAAATGGGTGGGGAATAGTGCTCTGTTTTAATTCTGTCATTCCTGAAAGCCCTCTATCTCGCTCTCAAGGCTATTATACATGTGGTTCTTTGACTATTTGATGCTATTTAGCTGAAAGCTGTTGCGACCAGCTTTCCTTAAAATTGGTTTAACCCTTTAATGATCAAATTCAGTCAAGAAAATTAAAATATCTGCCTATTGAATGACAATTTACAGGCCAAGAGAACACACTTTTAAAAAATTTTAAACTGAAATGACTGGCTCGGTTATCGAGCCAGTCATTCCAGTGGTAAATTTTCAAAATTTTTATTCCCTTAGCCTGTAAATTGACATTCCACAAGACGATAACAGAGGCTGGTTTTGGCATGTATGACCATTAAGGGGTTAATAATATCCACAAGCATATTTCTTGCATTTTAACACATTTGTCGCATTTGGTCTGTATGATTGAAAGGGGTAACTATATAGAGAAACAGCATATGGGCTAAAGGAATATTCATTATTTTATATATGCAAAATATAGATTAACTGGCACTGTTTTGACCTATAAGCTGTGGCGAGCATGTACCCTTAATTTTTTACTCAAAACTTGTCAATCTTTGCCGTGTATCAGCACCATAACCCAAGCCGACATGATAGAATAATTCCAGCAATTATGGCGTGTTGATTACCATTTCTTAGTAAAGGGAAGATCTCTGTGTACCAGGCTCTATCTACTTCGCCATACACTTTGAACAGAAAGCCCTGCTAAAGAAATATAGTCCTGTCTAGACCATTTTGTACACAAATATAATGAGCTGATATTCGTGTAGTTATAACTAGATTATTGGTCAATTTGTGGTCTTGCCTGCTTATATTGTATTCCTCTCATGCAAAAGCATGAAAATTTGATTTTAATGTGAACTTTGACTAGAAATAACTGGACATGGCATTTGATTCTGGAACCAGTGTTGATATTAGATTCTGGAAGCAGTATTAGTTAGTCACATGTGCAGTACCTCAGGGAATGGAATACAGTCATCTAAGACATTAAGACATACCTAGGTAATAATAGCCATAATAACAGCATACGTTTCAAATATTGAAAGATCAGACATGTATGTATATTGTTATTTCACCAGGAAAGAGAAGTATTACAAGTCGTCTTGATAAGGCCCATCCTGGCATCGAGGATTGCTTTGTCACAGTGGCTCTGGATGGTCCTCTCATGTCACCGGAGCAGCACCGTGAACTGAATCCAATGTCGATCAAGCTACGATCAACAAACAACCTACCAAATATGCCGATCCCATACAAGCAGCTGCAAGAAAAGTATAGCATTCTATCTGTATCATCCTGAACTCATCTTGTGTCAACTTAACCCTATATTGGTCAAGCCTGCCAAAATGGCATCAGCACTCAGCAGTGGTCTCAAGGAATGCGCATTTGCAGGCCAAGAGAGGGATATTTTTGAAAACTTACCACTAGAATGGCTTGCTCGGTAGGCGAGCCAGTCATTCCAGTGGTAAAGTTTCAAAAATAGTCTTCTCTTGGCCTGCAAGTGGATTCTGATTAAGCAACATTAGGATTTTCTCTAACTTTTTTAGCTAAAAGCGGCCAAAACAGACCACGCAGTAGGGTTAAGAAATATTCAGTTACAGGATAACAGAATTTCTGTAGTTTCTAGTGGGATATTCACTGATCAAAAATCTAAAGTTTTCTTACAAATCTTGACCATCAAAGGATAAATTACTATAAGTATTATTTTGAGTGCTTTGAAGCGATGTTGACATGAGAGGAGTTAAATCTTAGGCCTGTCTCATTATGTATGTCCATTTGTTACCATCTTGTACATGCGTAGAGGTCAACATGAAAATCACAAAGCCTTGAACATCACGTAAAACTGCCGTATTTGCTAAATTGTAATAGAGAGTAATTGGGTTTAACTGTCTTGTGTACTTTTCACAGAATTTAACCCTTTAACGCTCATATCAGCCAAAAATGGCTTCTGCAGTGGTCTTGAGAAATGTCCATTTGCCTACCATGAGAAGATTATTTTTGAAAATTTAAAACTGGAATGACTGGCTCGATAACTGAGCCAGTCAGTCCAGTGGTAAATTTTCAAAAATAATCTTCTCTTGGTCTGCAAATGGTCATTTCATATGAGATTATTGAAATTTTCTTGAAAAAATTGGAGGGTTAAAGGGTTAACATCCTGAAAAAGAAGAGTATTGTAAGAGTTATGTTAAATTTTGGGTTTTCAGCAATAGACAAAATTAGCATTTTGGCTAGTAATAAGGTGTTTCTAAGGTAACCTTTTGTATATGATTTATGCCAAGTTAATAAATATACTCTACTGTTGAAATTATGGCTGGTCTTGGAATATGGTTTGAAAACATCAGATAATTTTTCTGTGTTAAATATGTCTGAACCATTTAATTTACATAAGGTGCATTTAATTGCACAAATTCTGGCTTAAAAATCCACCAAATTCGAGCAGGATCGGATTTTTAGTATGGCTACCATCCTTTTGTCATATTTAGAAATAGTTCTAACTTGGTATGTGGCCGCCTTTTGGTGAAAACATGAAATAAATCTTTGTAATGATTACATATTCAGTCTCTTAAGATGCTCTTGATAATTATATTATTGGTACATTTTACAGATGTTTACCGGTTTACTGCAAATACAAGTTGCACAATCTACCAGAGTATGTGACAATGGGTAAGTCACATGCAGAATCACTATACTGGGATGATGTCAACATTTGTCTTACAGGTATAGTGTGCATTTCTGTTAATGATATTAATTCATATTTATCATGCATGCATGTATGCGCACACGCACGCACACGCACATGCACAATGTTCTTGGAGATGACATGTACAGTACAGCTCAGAAATAATTTAATATTTTCCAAAACAGAAACTTGTTAGTTAGCAAGAAACGTTCTGTTGAATATTTTGAACCTTAGGCAGCAATGTCTTCCACCCAGTTATGTTCAAAATATTCAACAATACATTTTGTTTTGGAAGCATGTTGAGTTATTTCTATACTGTACTATAGAATTTGCTTTTGCTATTCTTCAATGTCCCTGTTTTCTCAAGCTTCCATTTCCATGTGATAAGCTTGAGTTTGAGTGAAGGATCAATAACAAGTATGTCCTGCAGTTTGCCTTTGGGTAACTCTATCATTTTTCGGCCGTAAGTATGAAATGTCAACATCCTCGAGACCTAATAGAGTGATCCATTTCTAGCTATCCTCGTCCATATCTTGCTAAGCTCCGCCCACTTTTTGATTGTGTTGGAGTCAATTTCAAACTTGACCTCTGAATTTATTGAATCTAAATTTCATGGTAATTATATCGGTACGGTGCTGAATATTTAGGAAAGTAATTTGCCTGGCGGATGTTGTTGCCTATGGCAGAAACATCTCCCGTATTCAAATTTTTTACAAAAAATTCAACATTCTAATGTTTATTAAATTCTAAATTCATCAAAGACATAAATTTATACACATTTGTGACAAAATGTTCAATTTTCATAACAGGTACCTCATTTTGATTGTGATGTCAGCTATTAAGTGACTTATTTTATCATGACATCAGATACTCGAGTGACAGATTTGATCCCCCTATTCTGGAAATTGTTTTTTCCAGACATTAGGATAAGCTTTACTGAACACCGCATTGGCCTACAATTTAACTTGCTAGTTGACGTTAGAGGCTATAAGTGTCCTACTGACATTTGGGCAATTGGTCAATAGGTGAGTTTGTGGTGATCCAATTATCTGCACACATTTTGGACAAAATATCTGAGATTCTACAATCACCTCCATCCATTTCTCAGTCTATCTGTCTATCTGTCCAGCTATCTCTTCCAAAAACCTTTCATGCAATTCAACCAGATTTGTTATGTACGTTATTGCAGATTACTCTGTCAAAGGCAAAAGGTCAAACTTGGTGAAAGTGTCGGGATTTGTGATGGCTGGCATAAATTCACCTGTCATGAAGAAACAATTTCTACTAGAATAGACAAGTCATGGCCCATCAACTGCATATTCTGCTTGAAATTATTTTTCTGCCTGATGTTTGAAACTCAATGTACCCAATGATTTTGTGATCCACAACAGGAAGTTAACTGTATATATACCTTAGTGTTCATACCATTGCCGTTTAATTGTCAAGATGGCCAAAAATTGTTATGAGTGATGTCCACTCACAGTCCAACATATTGATATTTTAAAGAATTTAAAGAATGGGTGAGTCGATAAATGAGTCAATCTTTACAGTGGTAAATTTTCAAAAATGGCCTGTAAATTTTCTGCTGAATTTTCAATATTTGATGATTAAATATTATTCATTTAATAATGACAGTTTATTATTTGCTTATGGTAATGTTGCCCTCTCCTATTCAATGTGGGAGATAGCTACTATGATTTAACACTTTAAGAGATCAATTTGGTCAAGAAAATCAAATTATTTGCTTATTGAAAGCCCATTTGCAAGCCAAGACAAGAAGGTTTTTGGAAATTTACCACTGGAATGACTGGCTCGGTTATCGAGCCAGTCATTCCAGTGATAAATTTTCAAATATAATCTCTTGGCCTGCAAATGGACATTCCTCAAGATCACTGTAGAGGCGAGTCTTGGCCAACCAGAACATGCCAAAATATTGTATTTGTTTAACCTATAAATTCTAATGTGTATTAGAAAATTTCTTAGCTAATTTTGGCTGCCAAAGGCATAGCCCTTTATTGGTCAAGAATATAAAACAATATACTCAGTGAATGGCCATTTGCAGGCCAATAGTTTTTTTTGCAAATTTAACACTTGAATGGCTGGCTTGGTTATTCAGCTGCTTATTCCAGTGAGAAATTTTCATAAATGGTGTTTTCTTGGCCTAAGAATGGACATTCCACAAGAGCACTGCCCAGGCCAGTTTTGGCCGCCATGACAATTAAATGGTGAACGTGCGAGTCATGAAAAACTTTCTATGATACACTTTCTTATGTAGATGGCTGCTATCTGTAGGTCAGGAGTTATCTCCTTTGTATCCTGATTATGCTAATGTGATCACATTATTGCAATCCTAGGAACACTAGAATGGTCTGGATTCTATGAGTTCCTGAGTGGTCCGCCATTGGAAATAGAAGTGCATGACAGAGACAGGAAGCGGTATGAAGTTAAGCCGAAGCCGACTCTGTTTGGTGAAGAGCTGGAAGATGAGAAAATCAGCAATGTCAACACTGTAGCATGTGAGTATTCTATTAGTGAAGAATGGGGCATGGTGTGACAGGAAGCGGTATGAAGTTAAGCCGAAGCCGACTCTGTTTGGTCAGGAGCTGGAAGATGAGAAGATCAGCAATGTCAACACGGTAGTATGTGAGTATTCTATTAGTGAAGAATGGGGCATGGTGTGAATCCCCCCCCCCACATCACATCCTGTGCTACAGGGCTAAGAGCAGAATAAATGAGCAGGAAAATATTCTTGAAAATAATTGGTCTGTACACTCTTGACATCATCACGAGCTTTTAGTCAAATTGTCAACATTAAAATATGAATTTCTAATACGGTAACTGGCAGATACAATAATATGTGGCTTTTTAGGGAAAGAATTAAAAACAATTTTCCTTACACAATTAATAGTATTATGAGACGTCGCTGATGGGGACTATAGGAACAGGTCCTGTGCCTCCTTTTACATCAGGAGTATACTTATACCATACAGAGAGATATAATATAAAGGCAGATGAGCAGCACAAAGAGGTTGGCTATTCAGAACCGAATATTCCTGTGATGAGATGTATAATATCCTTAGTAAACTTACCCGTTTTAAAAAAAGTTCATTTTTTAAGGATATTTTTCCTCTCTATCACACCTTTTGCCAATGTCCCGCAGGCCCAAGAACATTATGTGTATGTCAGAGGGGTGGGCTCGGTTCGGGTCGGTGGAACCACATCTGTGGGTGTGGTTCCTCTCAGAACCACGGTGGCATCAGGGACAGCAGCCGTGACAACACTTCTCTTAGATATCTGTACAACCCCCATGACCCTCAGACAGGCCAGTATGAGGAGAATTGTACCATCACACCCAAGCGTGACAAAAGGGCACATCGGACAAAAATGTCTTGATCAGCTTTCAGCCGCGTATCATGCTTACTAGATAGACAATCAACATCCATACCAGCTGTGTCTGGTGCCGATCTGGGCCCATGTTCCCGAAGCTATCGTTAGCTAGCGATATTGTTACACCCATTGCTTTAGTATGGTGCAACGATATCGCTAACATAATGAGAGCTTCGGGAACATGGGCCCTGGACTCTTATGCCAAGGGAAGCAGATCAAAGAGGAAATAAAATAACTATGCAAAACAGTCAATTCAACCCACCATGATAAGGGTTTTGTTCAACTGTGTTCCTGCTACCCAACAGCACCTGTGGATGGAGACCAATTCTCAACCTCAAAGCACTAAAGATATTCATTTACGATATTCATTTACGCACTTTCAAAATGGAAACAGTCAAGACAGTGCTAGTGGGGTTGTGGAAGGGAATGTGGGCAGTATCCATAAATATAAAGGATGCATATTTCCACATTCGCATGGATTTTTGATTTCATGTCCGCGAGTGGGAATTCAAAAGTGCCTCCTTTTGGATATTATACACCTCATCACAGGCATATTCGGATCTGAATAGCCAAACTCTTTGTGCTTTGGTTTTAACCGAAATTGTTCTCCCAGTATACGTAGCAGTACACTTGTGCAAGAACTCTGTAGCTGCCCATACATGTATCAATGACTAGGTTTTAAATGTACACAGGCAACAGAGGCTATCAGCCAGTCTTGTGATAGGTCATCAACTATTTGCAGATCTGGGCTGCATTGTAATTCAGCGAGGATCAGAACTGATACCATCCCAAACATTCTTATAGCTTTTGCCTGGGAGATCGGGAAAAGTTCAGGAGTTTGGAATCTGGAACAGAATCTAGAACACATAAATGCCTTGGAATTGAAGGCAGTAATCTTGTCCCTAGTACACTTTCTCAACAGAGTACATGGCAAGGTGGTCGTGATATGGTCAGATATTTTGACATTAGTGCCGCACTTAAACTGGCAAGATGGAATGAATGTCACCCAGTTGAAATACTGGTGCTTAGAGAATTAAATGTCTCTGAAAGCAGCACATATTCTCGGGAGGTTACATCTCCTGACCTGGAGTGGACTCTATGAGTCGCATGATCACAATTTTACTGACAGAGTAGCAGGTCACACAAGGTGTGGTGGGATTGTCTGTTAGCCATTGGGAAAAGCCCTACATAGATCTGTTTTCAACGATGCAGATGGCGAAGATGACAACACATGTCTCTCTGATTCCAGATCCAAGCGCATCTGCAATAGATGTTTTAGCTATCAGTTTGGAGAAAGTGTTTGCATACACATACTCACAAATAATCTTGATCCCAAGAGCATATAATTATCAAATCCACAGATTTTCAGAATCGTGTCCAAATAGATCACGCGATCCTTTACAAGCTTCTATTCAAGAAGTAGCAGACATCGTTTGTGATCAATTTCACACACACAGGTACCCTGGCTTGGAGTCTATCATTTGTGCTTCAAGTTGTCACAGAACCTCTCTTCAAACCACTCTTAGAGATACAGACAAGTCTTAAAGTGAAAACTGTCTTTCAAGCAACTGGCACTTCTGCTAGGAGAAGCGAGTTTCATGCACATTCAGCAGCCCCATCCAGACTATTTTGTCGTCACAGGTGAAGGTCTGCATCTACTTCCAAAACCAAAAATCAGTTGTGTCCTAGTAAAGCAATTTTCCTGCCAAACCTTACTTGATTTGATCCTGATTCAAAGCCGGACAGACCCATGTAGCCTGTGATTGCGATATTTGGCAACCCATGGTCTGGCATCTAATGATATCATATCCAGATGGATAATGCAAACAATCCAAATGTGTCATAAGACGGCCACTGGGAAGCAGGTGGAAAACACCAAGGCTCACCGTCTGTGTGGCATGGTATCTTCCACTGCTCTGTTTAACGGAGTTTTTATGGAACATATTATGTCAGTGGCACAATGAGCTTTACCGATGATTACCTTCATGAAAAAAATACTGTTCTGGTCTATGAGGCAATGGTTATTGAAACAAATTCATTTATTGTTCATTTGATACTTTTAGCACTAGTACGGAGCACCCTAGCACAATAGCATTTTTACAAGCTCTTCCTCATTAGAAAGAGGGAGTAGATGGATGGGTGCTGATGTTTCCATGAGCACTAGCATCTCTGTGTCAGAGTGGTTTTTTTAGCATTATGCCCCCATATAGATATATGGAGGTATAAAGCATTTGCTATGTCCGTTTTTCCTTCTGTATGCCCATCCAGTTGGATAACTATAGCGCTGTTGGTTTTAGTAGTCTGAAGAAGTTTCTCGAGTTTTGGGTAAAAATGTCAAAGGTCACGATCACGCTGATCCAATTAAAGAAATTATAGTGTTACCGGATGATAACTCAAGTTGTAGTTAATGGATCTTTACCAATCTTGGATGCAAGGTTGCCCTTGGGGATCTAAAGAATAATATTACTTTTGTGGTCTAAAGGTCAAAGGTCAAGGCCACAGTGCCCTAATGAATGAAGTTATATTGCATCTCTGGTGGATAACTTGAGTTGTATTAAAGTGATCTTTGCTAAACTTGATTGGGAGTTTGCCCTTGGGGATCCAAAGAACATTGTCGATTTTGCTGTCAAAGGATCAAAGGTCAAAATCACAAAAGAGGGTTATTGATTTTGGGGTTAAATTGTCGAGGGTCAATGTCATGGTGAGCCAGTTAAAGGCTTTTTCCAGTATTTGTGAACAATAACTCAAGTTGTACTGTATGGATTTTCACCAGATTTTATTGAGATATTACCCTGCAGACTTAAAACCATATTGATATTAGGCTCAAAAGCTCAATGGTTTTAATGAACCAATTAAGGAAATTATGTGGTTGCCAAATTGGGGGCATACTTTAACAATCTCTGATTGCTGTTCTCTTCTCTCTCTCTCTCTCTCTCTCTCTCTCTCTCTCTCTCTCCCCCTCCCTCTCCCTCCCTGTTGATGTTGCAACTATATGGCGTTGGCACTTGTTACTAAATTATCTGTGTAGGGTGGTGGTGGGTGGGGGCGTGAGTCCAAAACTGGTCTTTTATTAATTTTCTTCATTGAGTTTTAGTTGAATTTCCATAATATTTCCAGGTCGTCGAACTCTTTACAATGCATTTCACAGTCGTGCCAAACCATGGGATCCTTATGGTGTGGCTAAGGTTGATTTATCGGAGCTGCTCGTCGGCTGCCGCTATGTTCGCTACACGATACCCATTCATTCGTGTGCTATTCCCGATGTGCTTGGCTTGCAGCCTCCGATTGAACAGAGCAGCATGATGAGCAGTCTTGTCGGAGTTGCGGGAGCAGTGGATGGCCCAGGTATATTATTAGACTATTATAGTAATGTATAGTACAAGCAAGCCTGTGTAAATGGCCACCTGTCTTTTGGGGCCAGTATATGATGGTTCTTTGAGGTAGGTGGTCATATGAACAGCTATATCTTAACTGTCTGCCTGCTGAATTTCTACAGACTAAATTTTCCATGGGTTCTAACTTAGGATATGATGAATGTTTTGAAAACAAAATCGTCGAGTCATCCAAAACTGGCCTCTGTAGTTGTCTTGGGGAATGTTCATTTGCAGGCCAAGAGGAGTATTTTTGAAAATTGACTACTGGAATGGCTAGCTCGATAACCGAGCCAGTCATTCCAATGGTTAATTTTCAAAGATTGTCTTCTTGACCTGCAGATAGACATTCAATAAGAAAAAATTTAGATTTTCTTAAGATTGCTTTCTTACGCATATGAATCAGTCAAATCCATGATTTTATGATTAGTATAGCTTTTTGAAGTTAATCTATCCTTAAATATTTGTTTGTTTTGTGTAATCAAATTAATATTTTGATATAGGTTAGGTAATACAAACATGTATTTTATCTTCTATTGAATGATTACCCATTCTACTTCGAATAATACTTACCAGATGTACTATTATGATAATGTCTATTATCTAGTCTAGCTGAAAATAAACAATTAAAACTCCGCACTCTCCTGGTCCTGCCCATACTGTGTCCGGGAATACCATAGCCGCAGGTACCGAGTCAATTCCCAATCACAGTCAGATTCGTCTATTTTGCGCTTTGTGAAAGTCGCGTTTTTGATAGTGCTCAATTTGTTCAAATTAAGGAGTTAATCGGTTGTGTTTCGCGTTTCTATCGGTGGCTTCATGGAGGAACTGGGAAAATCATCACAGGGGCAGGTTGTATCAATCTAGAATTTATACATTCGTGCCATAATGACTGTTTGAAATTTCCTTAAATTGGCACATTGTTTTAGAATGTTAGCCATTGTTGGAGTCGCTTCTGTACCCGTTAACTTTTGGTTTTAATTCGGGTACTCGGTTAATTTCTCTTGCGACTCGGTTCCTCTAAGATGGATGCGGCCTTAGCCAAGATGGCGGCGCCCATGATTAATATGTCTTGCTTGGCTGGACGTGTCTAGGCACTCTGTTTCGTCGATATTTAGCTCTCGCTTCATTGTCGAGGGTGTTTGTAGCAATCGGCGTTGTAATCTTGGTTGTTTAACGTTAGTTAAAGGCTGAGTTGTGTTTTTAAAAAAAATATTTTCACTCAAAAAAGTTTCAAATATCCTGCCTAGACTTGATTATCATTAATCTAAGAGAAAGTTAATGTGTGTAAGAAATCTTAACTATCAAGTCGATTGTGCGTATTGCTCGTCATCATTTGTCATTTGCAGTGTTTTAATTTTTCTCTGTGTTCGCAGAAACCTAAGAACCTTGACACGTTGTGCCAGAAGTGCAACAGGTTCATGAAGCGGAAGTATGCAGGACATCACTGCGTGGCATGCGCTAAGTGTAAGGTTGGGAGCCCTTGTGATGTGTGCGTGAAGTGGTCGTCGGCTATGGTGGCAGAGTTCGACAAGGATCGACGTGCGAGGCTGGAGAGGATAGCGAAGGACAAGGCAGCGAAGCTGCAGCAGGCGTCTCTGATGGGACTGGAAGGTCGTCTGAATGACCGGATGGATTCAGCTCTGGGCGTATGGGCAGCCCAGTTCAAGGCAATGTTTGAGTCATTGCAGTCCATGGTCCCGTTGATGCAAGCTGGTGCAGGACAACCATTAGGTGGTCCGGCTAGTTCTGCGGAGGGTCATGCACCTGCCCCTTCTCTGTCCTTGGCTCAAGAGCCGACGATAGAGGAGGAAGATCTTCTTATGGAAGATTCCGGCATGCCGGATATTTCGATGACGGCAATGCCCAGTACGTCCCAGGGGTCGCCCTCGGGATTTGTACGGGTTTGCCAGGCGGATGGTGATGTCGACGTTCCGTCGGGTATTTTCCATCCGCTGTTTGTGCAATCGGAGGGGTAGGCAGAGCCATGTTTTGCGGTTCCTGCTGGTATCCCGGCGGCTTTGGGTGCGGCTCCTATCGGAGTGACGGCGCCAGCCGTGGGTAAGGCGGTCGTAGTCCCGACTCCCATGCTGAAGCCGATGGATTGCGGAGAATCCGGGTCTGGCGATTCGTTAGACACTGGTGCCGCTGGTGGTCGCGCTATGGATGCGCTCTTTCTTGGCAGAGAGGTGTCTCATAGCGCTCAGCATGGATCGTCGGTGGCCCTCTCATCTAAGGGAGAAAGGTAGGATGAAAACGGGAGTTCATTGATGGACGAGTCCATTTTCTGCACCGAGCCTGAATGGGTGCAGGTCCTTGAATGGATGACCGATCGTCTCGGGTTGGCATCAGATCTGGGATCTCAGCGCGATCCGGCGATGGAGCGGATGTCAGAGCGAGCGGCTAGCGCTCAGTCAAGTGGCTCTTCTGCCATGCCAACACTCCCTTTGGACATGCAGACTTCCGACATGCTGGAAGTTGCGGCATACCATCTGGTTCAGCCGGACTATGCATTGCCGATGGCCCCAAAGGGGATAAGGAGTAGGGTCCGTTTTCCGGAGCTGGCCTACCATCAGTACGCCCGGGTTCCACGGCTTTCCGTTGCGGAACGAGAGGCGCTGAATAGGCCGTTGGCTGGGAAGGCGAAGGGGCGGTCGCATCCTTTGGTTTCTCAGACCAACAAAGTCCCGTTCAATGAGCTAACGCTCATTGAGGATGCGGCGAGGGCAGCCATGGCTGCGCTGTCGCACGGGTGTACCGTCCTGCAGGGTATGCTGGCCTGCACGGCGGAAGGTGGACAGGTGCCAGAGCCTGCTCCCGGAGTTGTTCGGGACACCATGCGCCTATCTCAGGATTGCCTGGCCAGGGTGATCACTAGAACATTGGCAGAGCGACGGAGAATGGTTCTCGATTGTGTAGAACCAGGACCGGGGATGAGGGCTGCATTATCTTCTGCGCCTTTCATCGGTCCAGGCTTGTTCGGCGGCTCGGCACGACAAGCGCTCTCCAAGGTTGCGTCAATAGTGGCGGAGCAAGAAGTGGTCGGCAAGTCGTGGAAGTCGACTAAGAGGACTCAGCCGCATCAGTCCTACCGTCAACATAGACAGGAGCAGCAGAGGCAGTGTCCTAGATCGCCCTTCCGTCCTTCTGACCGTGATGCCCATCGGTCATCCGGATTACAAGGACCTGGCCGTTCATCCTCGTACAAGCCCTCTAATAAGAGGCCGTATGAGGAGGACAGGAAGGGTGGCGGTTCGGGCCACGGCAGCTACCGTAAGGATGGCCGTGGCGGCGGTTCCGGACCGTCTCACTACAAGAAGCCGCGGGGCGGCTGTGGGGCTCGTTCCTGACGGGTTTCCGGTGGAACCAGTTCCGGTAGCGTTGGGAACGAATGAAGTCGAGAATCTTCACCCAAGCGATTTAGCGTCTTATCGGCCAATCTTGACCGACAGCTGTGTGCAGATTCCTTCCGTCGGAGGCAGACTTCAGCTGTTCCTAAGCCAATGGGAACAGGTCGTGCGCGACTGTTTAGTTTGTCAGTGGATAAGAAATGACTACGATCCGGACTGGCTCATCCATCAATCGTTAGTTCCGTTAACCTCGACTCCAATATGGACTCCTGTTCCAAGGGAATCAGATCGTCTAGACACCATTCGCTCAGAAATAGAATCTCTTCGTCAGAAGAAGGCGATTCATCTAGTCCGCAATCAGTCTTCGCTGGGCTTCTATTCGATCATGTTCCTCATTCCAAAGCATACCGGAGGATGGAGACCAATTCTCAATCTCAAACCTTTGAACAAATTTATTCTTTCTCCAAAATTTCAGATGGAGACTGTAGCAGCGGTAATGACAGGGCTGAGGAAAGGCATGTGGCCAGTGTCGATAGATCTGAAGGATGCATATTTTCATATTCCAATGTCAATTCCTTTTCAGAAGTACCTTCGTTTTGCATTCCAAGACAATGTTTGGGAATTCAATGCGCTGCCATTCGGCCTGACCACAGCTCTGAGGGTCTTCACCAAGGTGGTTCTCGCCATGACTTCTTTACTTTGCAGGAGAAACATAGCTGTTCACACTTACATAGACGACTGGCTGCTGAAGGCGGGGAATCCAGTCACTCTGCGCAGCAATCTGCAGGTAGTCCTAGCCTTATTAAAGGATCTAGGTTGGATTGTGAATCTAGAGAAATCAGAACTGACTCCATCCCAGGAGTTTGTTTATCTGGGGATATTTTTCAATCTCAGGGACGGCGTAGCTTTTCCGGCGGGGAGAGCAGAGTCAAAAGCCTGATTGCAGTTTTGGAGTCGGTTTCTCTAGGAGCCTATCTGACGGCACGCCAATTTCTCAGGATACTGGGTTTACTAGTGTCTCTGGAGAAGGTGGTTCCGTATGCGGCACTCAGGCGCAGGCCGATTCAGATGTATCTAATGTCATTCTGGTCTCAGAGAACAGATCCGTTATCTCTGAGGATACCAGTCAAAGAACCATTGATATTCCACCTTCAGTGGTGGTTATCCGAACAGAATCTCCTGCGAGGTGTTCCTCTACAACCTCCTCAACCTCAGATGTCCATCTTCACGGATGCATCGTTGACGGGTTGGGGAGCGGTATTGGACAATCAGTCAGTGTCAGGGGAATGGGATCAGACAAATGCGCAAAAACATATCAATGTGCTCGAACTATTAGCGGTGGTATTTGCACTTGAAAGTTCTAGAGTCTAATTCAAGACAAAGTTGTCCTAATAAGGACAGACAACTCAACAGTGGTGTCTTATTTGAACCGCCAGGGCGGGATGAGATCACCAGAGTTGTGCATGATGGTTTGGAACCTTCTGCTGTGGTGCCAAGAGAGGAATATTATTCTTCGGGCAGCACACATTCCAGGAAGATTGAACATCCTAGCGGATGCTCTCAGTCGAAGGACGATTTGTCGTCCGACGGAATGGCAACTCAACCAATCGGTAGCGAAGGTTGTATTCAAACAATGGGGCAAGCCAAATATCGACCTGTTTGCGATGAATCAAAACGCAAAGATGGTCACTTACGTGTCACCGATCCCGGACCCGCTAGCGCTAGCGGTAGATGCACTGGCGATAAGTTGGGAAGGAATGTACGCGTATGCGTACCCTCCAACAATTCTCATCCCGAAAGTTCTGGCAAAGATAAGAGAAGGGATGTGCCAAGTACTGCTGATCGCCCCTTATTGGCCAGGCCGATCATGTTTTACGGATCTGCTGGACCTTCTGGTTTGCAATCCAATCCCTCTGCCAGACAGAAGAGATCTAATCTCTCAGAGCAAGGGTCTGTACCTTCACGACAGACCAGAAATGTTCAAACTGACTGCATGGATGTTATCAAGCAGCGTGCAATTGAGGGTGGCTTTTCTGAGCAAGCAGCGAAGTTTGTTGCTTCAGCCAGAAGAGTGTCAACCACAAAGACATATAATTATAGAATCAACAAATTTGCACAGTGGTGTGAGAGAAGAGATATTAATCCCTTTTCTGCATCTGTTCAACACGTAGCAGATTTTACCTGTCATTTATACGAAGTTGACAAACTTGTACCTTCTACCCTAGCAGCATATAAGTCTGCATTAGCTTCAGTCATTTCCAGTCTGGCCATTGAAGGAGTGGAGAATGACACCTTGAATGAAGTTATCAAAGGAATGAGCAATCTGCGACCTAGACAGCCAATTCCTATCCCATCATGGAATCTATCTCTTGTTCTACAGGTTTTAGGGCATGCTCCCTTTGAACCGATTAGATCTATTGATATTAAACTGTTAACTATTAAATCCGTTTTTTTGGTTGCAGCAGCGTCGGCGAGAAGGAGAAGCGAAATTCATGCGCTTTCTGCCGAACAAGACCATTTTGTCGTCACGGGTGAAGGTTTAAGACTTCTTCCACGTCTTTGTTTCCTGGCAAAGAATCAGTCACTTAAATATCCAGGACAGCCGATCAATTTGCCAAGTTTAACTAGACATGACCCAAACTCTTCTGCTTGGTGTCCTGTCAGATGTCTGAAAATGTATAAGAAACGTACTGATGAGTGGAGAGGTGACCCGAAATCTCTGTGGTTATGTCTCAAAGCTCCCCATTTACGTGCCTCGAAAGATACTATTTCACGTTGGATAGTTGACGCTATTCAGATGTTGCACAAAATCGCTACAGGAAAGCAGATTGATCGTGCAAATGCCCATCAGGTCCGAGCACTAGCAGCATCATCGGCCCTTTATAAGGGTGTCTCATTAGAGGAGGTGATGTCTGTAGCACAATGGCATGCCGAGTCGTCATTCACTGATTTCTACCTTCGCGACATCTCCAGCACACTTAATCCGGTAGCCGTCGCCAATCTGTCGAATCTAAACTAAGCCACTTCCGACCACTACTTCGCACACATCACGAGTCTTCCACCTACACTGAACAAGCGCTATGCACATGACTGAGTATGACCGTGGATTGGGCCGAGCTCCTGTGATGATCAAGAACAAATCAAGCACTCAAAATGGTGAGTGTTTACATTAATTAAGTGACTATAAATATGTTTACTTACAGTCGAAATACCAGACTGCTTAGGTAAATAGTCTGGTACAAGAGTATTCTTATCCTATCAACCAGACATTAGACTCATTCCAATTTGAAAATCTAGTCGATATACTAATATTTTTTCAAAGTTAGAAGTTGTAGTAGCTTCTTTGCACTCTACTGGACTGCCCTAGCTGAGGCTTGAGGCTGACACGGGTCTGGTGGGCATTGCATCCCCATTGACAGCCCTCTGAATTTTGTGCGGACAAAAGAGGGGTGGGGTGGGGCGGGGGGGAGCGTGGTCTAGACCATGGAAGTTTAGCACTCTATGAGTCTTATGGCAGAACTCAAGCATATGCCAGTGTTCTAGTCTCTTCACAACCTTCTCTGTTGGATGGTAGATGAGTGCTGGTTCGAGCCTCACCTCCTCCCACCGGCATTTCCTGGCTGTCGAAATCCGGAGTTTATCACAATAGTACATCTGGTAAGTATTATTCGAAGTAGAATCAAAAAAGCATCCGCTTTTGTTTCTATGAGAATTCTTAATACTTACCAGATGTAGTATGGCCCTTCCTCAGCCGCCCCGCTGAGGTGAGGCTGAGCTGCTTTCGCAGTTTGCCAAGGCAAATATAAGACGAATCTGACTGTGATTGGGAATTGACTCGGTACCTGCGGCCATGGTATTCCCGGACACAGTATGGGTAGGACCAGGAGAGTGCGGAGTTTTAATTGTTTATTTTGAGCTAGGCTAGATAATAGACATTATCATAATAGTACATCTGGTAAGTATTAAGAATTCTCGTAGAAACAAAAGTGAATGCTTTTTTGAAGCTCTCTGTGTCTTATGATCTGTTGGTTGTAGATAGTGTTAGCCAAAACAGCTACTCTCCTCTGTATGATTACTGTATTTGGTGGCTGTAGAAGTAGAAACATCTTACAGCTGCAATCAGTCCTTCTTCGCTTTTTCCCACTGTGTCTTGTCCTCAGCCAAACTCCTTAGCTTCCTCAGGTGCATTCTTGAGGCTTTCTTGAGGTCACAACATAGCACGCTTAGCAGATTTATGCAATGATGTTCTCTCCTGGCTCTGTATTTGCTGGCTCCGTGTAGGGCGAATTCCAAGGCTCTCTGTGCTGGTGTGTCTTCTGGTATCCTTATCATATGGCCATACATGGACCATCTTTGCTGGGTGACTTTAACAGACAGCGACGACGTCTTACACATCTTGAATAGTGCATCGTTAACTCTCCTATACATGGACTTAATGTTGTGATTGATGTTTAAATATTAAGTACTTTCTGTTTCAGTTTCACAGCCCTTGCCATGTGGTCACTATTTAGAGTGTAATGCTGTACTGAAAGTGGAGATTGAGTTAGCATTTCCACTGATCACTCCTCAACAAGTTGCACTGAAACACGACATGCCAGTTACTTATGAGGTGAGTTTAACACACTTACCTTTGTCAGGTCTGTATGTCTTAACCCTTAACATTTTAACACTCTATCGGCTAAAAATGGTTTATGCAGTGGTCTTGGGAAATGTCCATTTGCAGGATGTTAACCCTTTAACCCTCGAATTTGTTCAAGAAAATTTCAATATTCTCATAGGAAATGACCATTTGCAGACCAAGAGAGGACTACTTTTGAAAATTTACCATTGGAATGACTGGCTCGATAACCGAGCCATTCATTCCAATGTTAAATTTTCATAAATAGTCTTCTCTTGGTCTGCAAATGGACATTTTCTATGAGAAAATTGAAATTTTCTTGAATAAATTCAAAGGTTAGAGAGTTAAAGCTGATGTGCTGTTGTTGTAAAATGCTCAATACTAATAGAGTGAAGTCACTGTAATATAATGTGATTTATGCATGCCACTACTTCTTTATAGCAGATCCTAACAAATTTAGTCACGAAGGAGAACTTAGCATTTCAATATCAAGCCGACAAAAGTGGCTTGTAATGGTCTTGAGAATTCTGTATCTGCAAAACAACAGAAGAATATCTGAAGAAAAAGCTGCAAAGGTAACGTTTCTAAAATATTCTTATTGCCTGCAGATGAACCTTCACTGTATTTTAAAATTTCTATTTTCTTAAGCAGTATTGGCAGTGCTATATGTCACAACTCTTAGAAGTCAAGACTAATGTGCTTCCAAATAATTTTCTTGCAGTGTCCTTTTGGTCGCATCATTTTCAAGCTCGGTTACAGGAACACGTGGTTTCTACATCGACTTCAGACCATGGTATCGACCATTAATGCACTGGCTCTCAATATGTCAGACATGCCACAACATGTGGTTGATGCGGCTCTCTCCACTTATAAACTGTCCATGTGAGTACTTGTTGTATTGGGAGGCGGCGAGATGTGCACCATCTCGCCATCGTTGGATACATGGCCAATCTCCTTGCCTCTCTCCATCCAGGAGTATAAATGGGTACCAGTGTAAAAGTGTGGGAAGTTACCAATAACAGACTGAAATAAAACCAGCCTAGATATGGCGTGAATGGGACCTGGAAGCAGGAACTCGATAGGCGCCAATCAAACCAATAACTTCTACTCATTGTATGGTTTATTATTGCCTTTGATATTGTGGAATACTGTTAAACCTGCCTTAATCTTTTTACTGATAAATTCCCCATACCTTGATCTCAGGGCTAGCAAACAGGAAAGCTGTTGAACATTTTGAAATTAATATGCCTGGAGGCCATTGCTACCTTAGTTAGCAACGGCGTCCAGTCATATTAATTTCAAAATATTCAAGAGAACATTTTATGCATCATATTGAATTTACTTTTTCAGGGATTTGTCGTTGAAAGGTTAAGCAGTCACCATAATTTAATGGCCATGTCAACCGAAACAGCTCCTGCTGTCATTTTCAGAAATGTAAACTTAAATGCCAAGCAGACTATCTTTGAAAATTTACCAATGGAATGATTGCTCCATAACGGAGCCAGTCCTTTAAATTATAAGTCTTGTCTCTGTCTATAATGGATTAAGAAAACATTTCAATTCACTTGACCCAGCTTTGTAATTAACAGGCTACTAAGCACTAAGAATATACTCACTATACTGGAATTCTTGAATCTGATCTGTCAATCAAGCATATATTTCATTAATCCATACAGGGATCCATGTCTAGCTATGCCACACCCATTTATATCTAAGCTCCTCCCACTTGTTTTGCAAATTTTCAAAATATTCAACAAAAAGTTTATTAGATTATAATTTTGTCAAAGATATATACAATTTGTTTCGCACACTGGTGACCAATATTTTGACTTTTGGGTCAAAACTATACATCAATTTAACTATGATAGCCAATCAGTGATGTATTTGACTATTTGCTTATGACATCAGAGACTTGACCGACAGATCCCATCCATCCATTGCAGTCAGACACTGCACAATCAAAAAACATCTTTTGTCAGAGTTTTGGCGGAGTAAAACGATGAAACATAACATGCTGTTAATTAGTTTGTATAGTCTTAATCCTTTAATGGTCAAAGCTGGTCAAGAAAATTTAAATATTTATATTTTAATGTCCATTTGCGAGCCAAGAAAAGAATATTTCTGAAAATCTACGTGTGAAATGCCTGGCTCGATTGACAAGCCAACCATTCTACCGGTAAATTTTCAAAAACCGTCTTTTGGCATACAAATTGACATTCGTTGAGACCACTGAGGAACCTGAGTGAACCTATATACTAGCATACATGCATATATACCGAGATATTAACATGAATAATTGCTACCCTTTAATCTGATCTTTAAGCATTAAAATTTGAAGTTCAGATTTGTATTAATACTATTAACTTATTTTGTAATTTCAGTGCTCAGCAACAGAGCAAGGAGCTTGACATAGTGACCGGTTTTCATGTGATGGATGGCCAGTTCCATTTGTTTATCCTGGAAGGACTTAAGGAGCATGCAGTCTTGAGGCTCTGGCAGAATCTACCTCAACCAGAAAATGAAGGTAATTTAATATTATTGAACAGTTTGAAAATAATGTTATTCTATAGACTACCATTATTTCAGACTCATAAATTGAATTATTGTTGATAACCATGGCAGTAATTCCAGTGGTAAATTTTGAGGAAATAGTCTTCTTGGCTTCTAAATGGACATTTCTCAAGATGACTGCAGGGGCCAGTCTTGGCCAGCTTGACCATTATCACATAGATGGCAGAATCACAGTATGCTCGACAGTTGTGATTAACTGAATCATTTTATAACAATGTGATCCATTATGATAACGATATGACATTAAGAATTAGTATTGCAATATGATGCCATGCTACTTTTATGACATCAAATTTTAGTTCTTATGCTAATGTGTCAATTTTTTACACAAACGTAAACGGAAGGCAGACTGGGACCTAACTGGTCTTCAAAATGGCATGTTCTATAACCGATTAAGGGAAGAATAATGCTAGTTATAATGCTTTCTGATACTTTTAACGCTAATGTATATATTATGCTTCAGATGTTAGTGTGCTGTATAACTCTGACCTGGTGTTCAGTGAGAGGCTGTATGGACCACTCGATGTCGATGTTTGTCGCATTAAGCTTCATGAAGCGCTGTCAATCATCGTCCAGCAGCCACTGCTCTATGTCCGTGACATGGTACCAAAACCATGCTATCAAGCACTTGTCAACATTCACCAGGTACATTGCCGTTCATAGGCTTAGCCATTGTTATGATGAGAAGTTTTATTTGTTTATAAGTTGTATGTTACATTTTAGGATCTTATACATCAAATAGGACATGAAGTGTTAAATGTTCCAACCAATATCTCTGAGAAGGGGGTTAGGTAAGCTTGCATTAATGTTTAAATTTACTAGAATTAAAGAATCACATATTTCCATCAGTGATTTTAGAAAGGTATTGGGTGTGAGAATGGCAAGTTATCAAGAAATCATGTTGTCTCTGATTCTTAGTAGAACCATGTAGCATACCGCAAAAATAAAAATATAGAAACTACCTGAAAGGAGTTTCCTCCCTTCTGTTGTAATTCATCTCTAACCAAAAGTGTATAAATAAAACTAAGGGCGATAACTCCATATTGTAAGTCATAATAAATTATTCTAGCATGAATTGCCTTCCTTGTCCCATTGGTATTTAATGAATATTATACCAACAGTAATAAATAGCATTACACTACGTATGATCAGCACTGATATTTTATCTGCTGATTTAACCCTTCTGCAGTGATCCTGAGAAATGTCCATTTGCAGACCAAAAGAAGATTAGTTTTGAAAATTTATCACTGCAGTGACTGGCTCGATAACCGAGCCAGTAATTCCAGTGATAAATTTTCAAAACTAATCTTCTCTTGGTCTGCAAATGGACATTTTCCATGGGAAAATGGGGAAAATTTCCTTGAAGACATTTAAGCGGTAACGGGTTAATGGTCACTCTTATTTTGCCTAATCTGTGGATTGTGTCATTGTAGGTCGTCACACTGTGAATGGTCAAACATTCATTCATGAGATTCCAGCTCACTTTCAAGGCAATCATACAGATAACACTCTGAAACTAATTTAACTGGAACCAACAGCATCCAATCGTAGTAGTTTCTACATGTTCAACAAAATACTTTTTTTCATTTTATAACAGACAGCAACAACTTAAAGTATCAACCATTGTCAACAAGTGTACAATAATGGACCTTTCCAGTTTATCCATCAATCATATGACATCATAGTGAACTACCTGACATGTAGGCTGATATCATAATCAATGACGTCATGAATGTTGTAGATAAGTTGGTCACGAATGCTTAATTGATGACAGACTAAGCTGTATGAATTCAATGTCTTTACTATTTAATAAACATTCTGTTGAATATTTTGAAAGTAATTTGACTGGGCACTGTTGCTGCCATAGGCAGCAACAGCACCCAGACAAATTACTTTCAAAATATTCAACAGCTTACCTGTATCTTTTTCTGGAAATTAGTAGGCAGAGAGTTCATGGATCGATCGATCCCAACATGGGCAAAGTGTGGGTGGAGCTTAGCTAGCGATGGGCTGGGCTTAGCTCAAACTGGATTCCTCCATTGCAACTGTACAAGGAAAGCCATTTTGTTTTCTATTTGGCAGATTATACAGAGTGTCCGAATGCGTGACATAGTTCGGAATAATCTCTTTCCCACTGCAGAGATGGTTGTGTCTATGAGTAAAGAATTTGGTGTGCCAATTACCGCCAAAGATTTTCAAGGTATACGAGCAGTTAAAGGACTATATCATTGTTAACTAATATTCTGCATAGTGACAATGAATGTCAAAAATCATCATCCGTTCAAATCAGCATATATACATTATACTGAGCCATTATTAAATGTTTAGCCCTGAATTTCCGGTAACTCAATTGCAAGACAACTTTACACAAAAGCTCTTGAATATTTAACCCTCCAATTTGTTCAAGAAAATTTAAATTTTCTCATAGAAAATGTCCATTTTGCAGAGCAAGTGAAAACAATTTTTGAAAATTTACCACTGGAATGAGTGACACTGTTATCAAGTCAGCTATTCCAGTGGTAAATTTTCAAAAATAGTCTTCTCTTGGTCTGCAAATGGACCTTTCTCAAGACCACTGCAGAAGCTCTTTTTTGGCTGATATGAGTGTTAAAGGGTTAAGTTAATTTGAGTGGAATATCCTGCTGTCATAAGCAGCAACACTTCTCAGTCAAATTAACTTCAAAATATTCTACAAAATATTCCTTACATCATGAAGAATGTGTCATTACTGGTCCATGAAGGTCAAAGTGTTAAACATTGTATTTGGTTCTGTGCGCAAAGTCTTATTTATGCACCTATAATTTCATAGAAATTTGAAAAGTACTTAAATTTTGACAGTCATTGAAAGTACTTGAATTTGAAATTTGCCTTGAAAATTACATGAAATTGGTAGTATGGAATTGAGAAGAGGTTTAAAATGTGTTGATCGCAATATATAAGCAAATGTTGTATACAATATTTAGTAGTCTGTGTTTGCTTTATCCCTGAACCGGCCCAATGACAGCTATTTGGATAGACTAATGGTCCAGCTTATACCTATCAGCCTATCTGAATATCTGTCAAGGCAGCTGTTTACCTTACCACTCAACAATATCATGCTTCTTAGAGCTATTAATTTTCAAAACAAGTATGATATGGTATAGTTGCAACTTAGGCAGTGTTGCCAAAAAAACAGACAGACAGACTGACCAGCATAACATACAGACATCATGACAGACAGACAGACAGACAGACAGACAGACAGACAGACAGACAGACAGACAGACAGACAGACTTACACTAGTTTCAAGCTGCAACTAAAGAATTTCTGATGATGAACCCTGGACCCTCTAAATATGTGAAGGCTGCAGCCCCTCCCAGCATACCCAGAAAATAATCCTGTTTTAGATTCCTTGAAAATGCAAGACATTGTCATTAAAAAGACTGAAAAGTGCTGAAATAAAATAGTCCCAAGTTTTTGTATGAAACAAGATAACACTGTAATGAAGGTAAGCACTACAGGGGCATAATTAGATTGAAACTGGAGTGGCACTGCTTAGATATAAACTGCCTAATTAATTTGACTGGAAGCCAATGTTGTCAATAGCAGCAACGACTCACACTCAAACTAGTTTCAAAATATTCAACAGAATATCTGCGATTAGGATTTACGTTGCACCAAGGCTGTGGTATAAGTAGATATGTAGCAACTTAAGTTAGGGGAGGAATAGATCAACAGTTTGTGATTGTCATCCTTATGAGTTAATGCTCATTACATGAAAACCAATGGATGAATCCTAGCTGTCACTCAAGTATGTGATGTCATCATCAGTTACGTCGTATGTAGGCTAACGTCACAATCAAAATGTGTAATGAATGACATAACTTGAATAGTACATCAATTATGCAAATTCTGTTAAATATTTTGAGACTAATTTGACTGGGCACTGTTGCTGTCATAGCAACAGCACCCAATCAAATTAGTTTCAAAAGATTCAACACGGTAGCTGTATAGTTACCATGAAATTGGGATTCTGTGAATTCACGGCTCAAAGTATATAAATTGATCCCAACACATGCGAAAACATGGGTGGAGCTTAGCTAGCCATGGGCAGGGCATAGCTAACAGTGGATTCATCTATTAATGGTATGAGACATATCACTAGTTCACATTCATGTAATTGAATGGAATTTCCTTATAGATTTGGAACCGGTTGAGCCTGGAAGTGAGCGAGTGACTGAGGAACCTAAAGAACGAACCTTTCTGAAACTTTTGACCAGCCGACTCTGGACACCGATTGACCACTACAACCTTGCATATGCGAAGCAGGTTGTTGATCGAGAAATGATGCCACATCAAGTCGATTATCTTGCAGAAAATATCGTTAGTATTACCCTAGGGTAAACAATTTCTTTCAATATTTCGATATATCACAATTTCATTTTTATCTGTTTGCCTACTCACTTTCTGCATACTACATTTTCCAGATATACTGAATATTTTTAAAACTATTTGACTGAAAGTTGTTGGTGACTAAGCCAACAACAGCTTTCAGTCAAATTGTTTTAAAAATACGCAGCAGGTCTATTAAAATTGTTGTATGGTGTCTTGCAGCAAAATTGTGTAATGCTAAGCTAAAAAAATCAGAATATCATGAAATATTTACGCTGCCTTATGGAATATGTTGATGGCTTCCAGTGAAAGTAATTTCTAAATATTTTATATTTACTTATCGCTTATTTTCATTGACACTATTACCAATGTGTGTATGTCTCCCGACCCACATCACCCAACCCACCAGGTCTTCTACCAGCATGGCGACATATGATATACCAATTTTTTGACCCACTATATATCAGGATTTTGGCTACAATTTCATTAGAAAGTCCCTGTAGTGAGCATGAAACTGTGGTCTCTGAAGACAGTTAGTTGAAAGATGTCAGTGAGGCTGGAAAATGTCGTTTTTGTTTCTCCAGATCCTATTCACTATAGCAAATGAGTTGTATTATCCTTTTAATCGTTAAATTTGGTCAAGAAAATCTTTAAATTCACTTAATTCAATGTCCATTTACAGGCCAAGAGAAGGCATTAGCATAACAATGCATATTAATGTGGGTGTGTTGATTTTAACTCCTTAATGTCCAAGATATGTGAAGAAAATTTTACTTATTGAATGTCCATTTATATATTTGTAGCAAATAAAGACTATTTTTGACAATTTAAAGATGGAAAATCTGCTACGCTTATCGAGCCAGTCATTCCAGTTTCCAAGATACTAATAGTCTTCTCTTGGCCTGCAAAAAGAACATTTCTCAAGACCAATGCAAAATCTCAGTTTTGGCCAGCTTAACCGTTGAAGAGTTAAGCCTATCACATTTTTATAGCATTTGTTTTGTTTGTACATATGCTGTGCATGAGTTTGTCGTATGAATGTCATGACGAGTTGCCTCTATTATCATCAACTATGGTAGATCATAAAGATAAGTTAACTCTTTCACCGATGAATTCCTGATATCTCATTTTCAAGGCAAATTGTTGTATATTTTGAAATTAATTATACTGGTAGCCGTTGTTGCCTTAGGCTACAACAGCCTCCAGTCAAATTAATTTCAAAATATTCACCAAAATAACTTATATTATAAAGAATATAATTTGTCCAGGTTTTGACAGTTAAAGGGTTAATGTTGGTCATTATTTTAAATGACCACCTTTGTTGGTGAAAAAACGTGGTCCCTGGACATGTGGTGTCTTCCTAGTGGTCAGTTGTAATATGAAGTGTGTATTGTTATGATTACAAGCCCTGCTCATACTCATTAACCATTTAACCATTGCAAATCCTGTATTTCAATTTCAAGACAACTATAGGGGAAGCTGTTGAATAGTCTGAAACTAATTTCACTGGAACCTGTTGATGCCTAAACCAGCTGTCAGTTAAATTAGTTTCAAAATATTCAACAAAATATTTCATACATCAAAGAATTTGTAATTTCTGGTTTGTGATCGTTAACGGGCTATTGCAGTGGTCTTGGAAAATGTGCATTTGAAGTCCAAGACAAGAAGATTATTTTTTGAAAATTTACAACGGATTGACTGGCTATCGAGAATTGAAAAAGAATTGTCGTGGACTGGAAATGGATATTTACATGAGAAAATTAAAATTTTCTTGAACATATTTAATTGTTAAAGGCTTAATAGTCAAGATAAACAAAAATATCATTTTCTTTTTCCCACTGTTCAGGAAAACGTAAAATGTAGGAGTATGGAGAACCATGAGAAAAACGCATCAACTAAACCAATGATGGTCCATGCGTGTGTCACGACAGCTCACAATTACAGCACTCAGACACTGAATTCCACAGAGCTGGCTAAACAAGTGCTGAGAGAGAAGTTAAAGCCACAGGACTCATGGATTGAATCACCAGAAGCACATGAGAGCTATACAGTAAGTCTGAATGAACATTGCACTTACTTCTGATTTGCCAAGTTATTGAGCATCCAGCTTGTTTTTATCCCTTGATTTATCATTTCATTTTCATTTTCACCTGCTCGATGTCGAAAAATTCACCATGTTACTGAGCATTTACATCACATACATTATAAAGCTGATTGTGGTGACCAATGCTGTCTACATTGCCTACACTAATGGAACATTGCAGACTTGTAGTGTTATGTACTGATCTGATAATCAAATCTGATTCCCAATGGGCCTTCGTGTGAGCAATTGCTAGGGCTCGTCTAGAAATAAAGGGAGATAATTCTGTCCTGTGTTAAAAAACAATCTTTATTGGAAATTGTTAACTTGCCTCTCAAATGTGGAACAGGACAGAAAATACAATTAAGGTACAATGTGAGCACATTAGACGAATGGATTCTTCCAGTCTCTGTAACAGGAATGCACATTTATTCACTATAATACATCGCTTAAAAAAATTATGATCGTCAATAATGCTAATATGAAATAATCATAATATCGAACAAATATTTATAGTGGTGCATTGTGTTTTCTTTATAAATTAACATGAAATGATATTCCCACCCACCCCCTCTCATTTCACACCTCATCATCCCACCTGTCCAGTCCTGTATAGACCAATTCACATTTCCAGTTTATCCATTGATTATATGATGTCATAACCAACTAAGTGACGTGTAGGATGATGTCATAATCATGACGTCATGAATGACTCAATATAGCCCGTCTTAAGCGCTTAATATTCTGACACATTGTACGAATTGTATGTCTTTGCTATTTATTAAACATAGGCAGCAACATCATCCAATCAAGTTAGTTTCAAAATATTAAACAGCTTACCTGTATAGTTTTCTGGAAATTGATAGGCAGGGTGTTCAGAGATCGATCGATCCAAACATGAATTAGGTGTCGGTGGAGCTTAGCTAGAGATCGGCGGGGCATAGATAAAACTTTGTTTGATGATCCATAAGCAGATTGTCAAAGAATTATTAAAATATACATGTATATTCTCTGTTTTTCAGGCTGAAATTACTATTCATTCTGTCCAAACAGACAAAGGTGTAACAATGAATGGATCTGAAGCCACTATCGCTTTAAGTACAGAAACACCACCCGTTGTCAAGAAGGCTCCTCATGAGATCACGCAAGTGCAGCTGGTAAGTACCTCCAATCAAACTTCCTAATAACGAACACTTGACCCATCTGTTGTTTGAGACAGGTAGTCGCTTACCATATAAACCCATGCATTAGCCGCACATTTTTGCTCAATGTACATGCTCTAAAAGGTTATTGCGCACTTTATACAAGGATAAAGCATGTTCACAGGTTTTTTAAATATTCCTGCAGCTGTCCACTTTGTAGATCAAAATGAAATAAAAATAACTTTTATTTCTTAGAATCGGCAAAGTTTGTCACTATATATCCGCACATAGAATTAGGACACATTGATTGACCCCTATCCATATGTAACTATAACATTTATTTTGGTCAAAGGGAAAGAGTTTGTCATATCAGGCATATTTTCGGCAAAACTTTGGGCGAATTGATTGGGGGCCGATTTTAAGCTATTCTGGAGTTCATTTCTGTTTTTCACTCGGGGGTATATGTTGATTATTATATAAAGCTGTCATTCAAGAGCATATGTTATTTCACATCAAGAGTATACTTACCTCCCTAATACTTTTGATATTGCTAAATATTGGCTTTCACTCAATAAAACACTCAGATTAAAAACAGTTAGGTGCCCCTACTGGGCAGGTAGTCAGAGGTAGTCCGGCGGATGCCAGCCCCACCACCGCGCATGCGCCGACTACTACTACCTCTTTGCTAATTTATTGGCAAGGAGAACACATGTGCTTGCAGTTATCTTCAAGTTTCACGCGTTTCAAGCCTATTTCACGTCTGTTGTGTTCGAGAATAGTCAAGAGAGATGTCTGAGAGGACAAATTCACCAGAGGAGGGGACTGGATCTCTTTATCAGGTGATTTCAATGACATTCTAGCGAGTTTTTCCCCCGGTGTAATGTGTTTCCGGGACTCGCGCTTACCGTGATTAGCGCCTGTTTGAGTTGGATTTTTCCAACATGGTGCTTTATAAGACTAATTTCTCTTTGTGTTTATGTCCACAGGTATTGATTTGCATTATTAGTGGACATCTCAGCACAGGAGGGTTTGTTTTTCTCCACCACGGTTCCATTTCCTACTAATACTGTTAGGTTATCTAACCAAAAAGTCTATCTTCAGTGAGTTGGAGGCTTACTATAAAGGTCTTCTCACTTTGCCCTCTTGATCCAATTCCTTCCCCCAAGGTGGAGAAAGGTGAAGAGGCGTAGTCTTGGTGGAGTGCTCCAGTGCATCACGGTGGATGTTTTTCTATACAAGGTGTCAGGTATCTAATTAATGATATGAGGTAATATGAATTATTTGAAAAAAAAAAATAATGACTGATTTTTACCATTGTTATCATTCTGTATCTGATGATGTGTAGTCTGAATATCCTTTGAAGGATGTTCTAGTTATGAATACAATTCGTCCTTGCACTGGGATGCTTGTTGCGGACCGATTAATTTCTGTTAAGGGATTGATGACATCATAATCGGCCTTGCGCTTTATTAACATTTAAAGTTTTGTCCAACGCTGGTTTCTTCTTGATTAGTGATCTTTATGATCCTGTCCCTCTCTTTTAGTTTGGTTTTGAGTTTTCTAACCGTAACTAACTTGCTCATTGTCCTCGTCCTTTGTCCTGTTTCAGAGATCTGGTTGCCCGTCCTGTGGTCGATTTTTAAAGGACCGATTTGCTCCATATTTGTGTTTTAGCTGCAGTCCCTGTGGACTGTTGCTAAAATACGAGGTCTGTAAGCAGTGGGGGGGTGAGCTAATGGCTGACTTTTTATCATTACAGGCAAGGGAGAAGGTGATGGAAGAGGAGAGGAAGGCGAAGAAAGAGGGTGTTAAGAAGGGTAAGAGGAAGGCCTCATCCGCGGTGGATATGGAGGCCTTCCGGTCCGAAATGTTGGGAGAGATGCAGAGGACAATAAAGGATTTGGTCCCAGAGTTGCTTCGCAGCATGCTGCCTGGGCCAGGTCCTTTGTTGTCCTCAGCATCTGCTTCGGAGCAGGTGATCCCCGCCTCTGAATCCGAGTTCCATAGGTCCGGTCCGTTGTTCGAGGTGGATTCAGAGGTGGCCCCGTTGATGGGGGCAGTCCACGACCCTGGCAGCAGGCTTGGTGCCGCGCCGAGGGGCCGTGGACAACGGTTGTTGCTGGGACCCGCGGTCTGCTCATCAGACCCTGGGTATCCGCGCGCCGCGGGTGTCAAGACCTCCTATGACACCTTCCCTGGCCAGTCCGGGTTAGCTCTCTTTGCTGACCCGGAGTCTAATCTTTCTGGCCAGGAGGAAGAAGATTTCCTGCTAGGGTCGCCGTCTGGGGACGTGGCCATGGAGTACGACGTCGGTGCACCCCTCGCGGGGAATACAGGCGACGTGTTCCATGGTTCTACTCACGCAGGAGTAGAATTCACGGTCCAGAAGGTGACCCTGGGCGGTGCTGATGGCCACGGTTACCGCATACCTCGGCTTGCCGAGAGTATCGCTGGTGCTGGCCAGGGCCGTGGTGGGGCGGTGTCTGCCCCGCGCTCTACGACGGCGCCTGCTCCTGGTCAAGCCAGGGAGTTTAGCATGCCTGTTCTTTCGGGCCCGCATGCTTTCCCTGGCTTGCCAGGGGTATCAGCATATCCGCCGTCTAGTATAACTGCGTGCGCTCAGGAGGAAGACGAAGGCCCTCGTCTAGTAGAGCGCTCACAGTTAGCCACGGAGGAGGATTGGTCGGACGCTTGCCAGTGGCTGGTAAGCGTTCGGCCAGATCTGCCCGTGGAGCAGTCGGCAATCCAGCGTGACCATAGGCCGTGGTTAGCTGGTAGGCCGACTGCCACCGCTATGCCATCTCTGCCGCTGGCTGAGCATGTCGTGGACATGTTCGAGGCGGCAGAGATGTCCATTAAGACGAATGGGCGTCTCGCGAAGGCCCCTCGCGAGGTGGCTCGGCGTTGCCGCATCGTGCTCCTGGATTACCAGCGGTACGGTGTGGTGCCTAAGCCTAGCGTAGATGATCGCGCGGATTTGGGCGAAGATGCGTGGCCAGGCTCCCGTTCTGACACGGGTGTCCTGTGCTCGAACGCGTTGCATTCGGCTAATACCGCGCTACGTGATGCGGAGGAGAGTGGGAGAGCTTCGATTGCTGCTCTGTCCCACGTCTCCCAGCTGTTACAGGGGGTGGTAACAGCATCCGCTTCACATCAGCCAAGCCCGGTCACAGTCCAGAGAGCCATCCAGGATGGTATCAACCTGGCTCTGGACTGTTTGATGCGGGCAGTGACCAGGAGTGTCCGGGCGAGGCGCACGTTTGCCCTTGACAATCTGTGCCCGTCCCAGGACCTGTATAATAGGCTGCTGCGAACGCCTATGACAGGTCCTGGTCTCTTTGGAGGTGAGGGATGTAGGCACCTCCAGGAGACGGTGACTCTGGTCAACAACCAGAGGGCGCTGCATGAGCAGTTTGAGGTGCTCCGGCGGGAGCGCGTTCGCGCAGCACCCCCTGCGTATCGTCCCCTGCAGGCTCGAGGTGGCGCTGGCCAGGTCAGAGGCCAGACACCATCGCAGCGCCGGCCTAGGCCGCATGCGATTCGGCCAGCAGCGAGGGGGGCGCAGGCTCCCCAGGCGCAGCCAGCCAGGCAGCCACCCGCGCACCGTGGTGCGCGCGGTGCTGGGCGGGGCGCGCAGGGATCTGGTCGCGGTAATCGGGCCTGATGGGCCGGTTACCGTAGTGGGAACCACTCCGGTGTTTCAGGCCGAGAAGACAGTGCCACTCTCGCACTCCTTATGTCCACCTCTCTCCCTAGGTGGACCGGTGGGCGGCCGGTTGGCCGGCCACTTGCCAGAGTGGAAGCGGTTGACTCAGGACCGTTTAGTCTTGCGATGGCTTTCAGTCGGGTATCGTCCCGATTGGATGACAGGCCCGCCACCGAGACTGTCTCTCGTGCCGATCTGGACTCTGATTCCGAGGGATCCAGATCAAAGGTTGTGTATAGAGGACGAAATAAATTCCCTCATACAAAAGGAAGCCATTCAGCCGGCGCAGAGGTGCCCGGGCTTCTATTCAACCCTGTTCTTAGTAACGAAAAACACCGGAGGGTGGAGGCCGATTCTCAACCTCAAGCCATTGAACAAGTTCATAGAGACGCCCAGTTTCAAGATGGAGACTGTGCGCTCGGTGTTGGTGGGGTTAGAGCAAGGAATGTGGACAGCGTCAATAGATTTGAAGGATGCTTATTTCCACATTCCCATAGAGAGGAGTTTCCGTCGCTTCCTGAGATTTGCATTCCAGGGCAGACAGTGGGAATTCAGGGTATTACCCTTCGGAATTTCCACGGCTCCTCGGGTCTTCACCCGTGTGGTTCTCGCGATCACTGCATACCTCCGCATGAGAAGCATAGCAGTCCACACGTACATAGACGACTGGCTGTTGAAAGCGCACACCCGGGAATCATTATCGGCCAATCTGGAGATTGTTTTGAAAACTCTCACGGACTTGGGCTGGATAGTCAATTTCCAAAAATCAGAGCTAACTCCATCCCAGAAGTTTGTTTACCTGGGCATGTTCTTCGATCTCGAGACGGGATATGTTTATCCCACTCAAGAGAGGGTTCAAAGACTCATCTCAGTAATACAGTCGGTGTGCGACAGTCGTCATGTCCTGGCACGGGTTTACTTGAGAATGCTGGGGTTGAAGGTTTCATTGGAACCAGTCATTCCGCAGGCCGCCTTGCGCAGGCGCCCGATCCAGTTGTTTCTCATGACACAGTGGACCCAGAGTTCAGGTTCGCTGGACTCGAACGTGTCAGTGTTGGCGCCTCTGATTCACCACCTGCAATGGTGGTTGAATACAGAGAATCTCTTGCCGGGGGTTTTGCTAACCCCTCCCCACCCTCATGTGACTGTGTATACAGATGCATCGATGGAGGGGTGGGGAGCTTGTCTGGAAGAGTTCACAATATCAGGGCTTTGGGATCTGGATCAGTCCAAGGAAAATATCAATCTACTAGAGCTAAGAGCAGTAGTCCTGGGCCTGGAACATTTCTTACAGAAAGTTCAGGCCAAGATTGTTCTAATTCGTTCAGACAACTCAACAGTAGTGACTTACATAAACCGCCAGGGTGGAACGAAGTCGCCCAGTCTCTGTATGATGACATGGAAACTGCTTTGTTGGTGCCTAGATCAGGGGATCACCTTGAAGGCAGTTCATATTCCGGGAAGGCTAAATCTGCTAGCAGACTCATTGAGCCGAAGGATGAGTGTTTTACCCACGGAATGGCAACTAAATCAATGTGTGGCGGATCGTCTGTTCGACCATTGGGGGAAACCCAACATCGATTTGTTTGCAACGAAGAAGAATGCGAAGGTGACGACGTACGTCTCTCCGATTCCAGACCCAAGCGCTTTCGCAACAGATGCGTTAGCTATCAGCTGGGCGGGAATGTATGCATACGCATTCCCTCCAGCAATCCTGATTCCAAAGGTGCTTCAGAAAATCAGGCAGCAGGAGTGCCAAGTGCTTCTGATCGCACCAGATTGGCCAAGCCGATCATGGTATACGGATCTTCTGGACCTTCTGGTCTGCAATCCGGTTCCTCTGCCTCTGATGGACGACCTTATCTTCCAGGGCAAGGTCCTTCACGACAATCCGTCAATGTTCCGATTGACTGCGTGGATGTTGTCAAGGAATCTAGAATTAAGGAGGGCTTTTCTGAGCAAGCGGCCATATTTATGGCCAAAGCCAGGAGGGGGTCAACCTCCAGAGCATATAATTATAAAATCAACAGAGTGGTGCTCAAAAAGATGTATTGATCCAATGGACTCATCTATTCAGGTAGTGGCTGATTTCCTCTGTCACCTATATGATGCCTATAGCCTCAAGCCTAACTCTATTGCTGGTTACAAATCAGCATTAATGACTGTTATTCCTTGCTTGGCTAATAGGGGGAGTGATGAAGTAAGTACATTAAATGTATTAATTAAAGGCATGGGCAATCTAAGACCAAGGAATCCACCACTGATTCCAGTCTGGAGTTTATCTCTGGTGCTTCAGGTACTAGGAGATAAGCCTTTTGAACCACTTAGTTCCATTTCTATGAAAATGTTAACGCTTAAAACTGTATTTTTAATTGCTGCGGCCTCGGCAAGGCGTAGGAGTGAGATTCACGCCTTATCAGCCGAGGATGACCGTTTTGTGGTTACAGGGGAAGGCCTTAAGCTTCTACCTAGGATTAATTTCTTGGCTAAGAATCAGTCATTGAAATATCCAGGTCAACCTATTTTTTTGCCATCTTTAACTAGATATGATCCTAATTCTAAAGTATGGTGCCCCGTACGGGCGCTGCTCCGGTACAAACAGCGTACTTCGGAGTGGCGTACCGACCAGTCAGCGTTATGGTTGTCATATATTGAACCCCATGGCAGGGCGTCTAAGGACACCATTTCCAGGTGGATTGTAGAATGTATTCAGTTTTGTCACAAATCCGCCACCGGGAGACAGGTTGATGTGGCCAAGGCTCACAGTGTCCGCGGTGTCGTGGCATCCACTGCACTGTTTAGTGGGGTCCCTGTGGATGACATTATGTCCGTGGCTCAGTGGCACTGTGAGTCAAGTTTTACAGACCATTACCTCCGTGACACCTCTAACCCTCTCGCCTTGTCGATTTTGAAACATTAATCGTTTTTAAATTTTGTGAGGAGTGCTTCCGCATTGCTTATATACTTCGCACTTTAGCGATAGTAACAACCACTTGTCGGGACTGCATCAGGCTTCTCTACTGGGATCATGATGACAGCTTCCAAGTTCAACAAGGTCAGTCTTGTTCATGTGTTGTTCATTGTTACTTGTATTGTCACGTTACCCGTTATTATTAATATGGTGATGGTTTATGTGGGAGGTGGTTCATCATAGAGAGTATACGAAAATGGAGCCTTTTCGTCTCTGTCCTATAGTACTTGGCACTAGTACGTAGAGAGCGTATAGGACATTGAGCTCATCTAGTCTTCCTCCCAGGAGGGGGGGGGGGGAGCGCATATGACATTCGGTCATCTCTCATGCATCGGTTGTGTTATCCGATGGTTTGTCAAATCCTGACTGTGTTCTCACACATTTCAGACGTCATAAGTGCCGTAAACGCGTGAAAGCGTATAGGGAAGAGCTGGTCTTTTGACCTCGCCTCCCTCCCGCCAGATTCACTCGAATTCTGGCAATATCAAAAGTATTAGGGAGGTAAGTATACTCTTGATGTGAAATAAACGAAATCTAGGATTTCTTTTTTCACGAGAGAGTTGATACTTACCTCCCTAGATATGGACCCGGCCTCTCCACCCCACAGAGGCTCGGTCTTCAGGCTCTTGGTAGTTGCACGTGTTAGCCAATAAATTAGTCAGAGGAAGTAGTAGTCGGCGCATGTGCGGTGGTGGGGCTGGCATCCGCCGGACTACCTCTGACTACCTGCCCAGTAGGGGCACCTAACTGTTTTTAATCTGAGTGTTTTATTGAGTGAAAGCCAATATTTAGCAATATCAAAAGTATTAGGGAGGTAAGTATCAACTCTCTCGTGAAAAAAGAAATCCTAGATTTCGTTTAGTTCCCTGATCCTTTCCTTTAATATAAAATAGTTGTTAAAAGAGTATGCCAATGACATACCTGTGATTAAAAACCTTTTAAATAGATTAACACACAACAGAAACCTACCGGTTTTCTTTCACAAGTCTCTCGATCTCACAACGACATATATATGAATACATGAAGTTTATCAGCTGATTTAGGTCAAATTTAAGGGGTGCGAACTATGCACACTAGTCGACTATCATTGGTAAATACAGTAATACAAGTTAATTAGCAGAGCACATGGCTTTTGGTGATCATAAGATGTGATTCTTAAGGTGTGTGATTTTATCATCACCCATCCTTTAGTAGTCAATCTGGCCAAAACCAGCCTCTGCAGTCATTTCACTTCAAGAGATATACTTACCTCCCTGAGCACTCTATGATATTTCCTAAATATCGACCTTCACTCAATAACCCCAGATTAAAAAAGATAAGGTGCCCTTATTGGGCAGGTAGACACGTGACAGTCAGCCGGATGCTGGCCCCAACCTCGCGCATGCGCAGACTGTCACTGCCTCTTTCTTGACTATTGGCCTGAATCACATGCTTGTGTTTTTGTATCCACTTGCTAAGTTTTGCTCAATTTTCATATCTAAAGTTGTTTTAGAGTGCTAGAGATAATGTCTGATCAGATTAATTCGTCTGAGGTCATGCCAGGACCGAGTTAACAGGTGAACTCTAGTACAATTATGTTTTAATTACGTCTTAATTACGCGATGTCACCTGTTTCCGTGATGTGGTATAGACGTTATAGGTGCTCAGAAAACTGGTAACTTTATTATCTGGCGCCATAAAATGCTAATATTTCTTTATGATTGTGTCCACAGGATTCTGTAAGGTGGTTTGTACACATCTAAAGAGGTTTGTCTTCACTATTTCCCTATAAATGTTAGGAAAAAAGACTATTCCCAGAGTGATAGAGGCTCCCATAAGAGAGAGAGCTTGTCATTCTGGCCTCTAGTCCTACCCTTCCCTTTAAATACGTAAGTGAGTGGTGATGAAGAGTGGTTGTCTGGTGGAGTTCCAAGAGCTGGATGTGGTGGTATGCCTTTGCTAAAGACTCAGGTACTCTAGTTATGCTTTATGGCACTGTAAAATATTAGAAAATATTTGTGATTATTTGCTGCCAATATTTTTTCAGTCATATTGTTTATCTGTATCATTATCATGAGCTATTACTGTGTTCACATTACTGTCTAGTGTGCTCTTGTATTCATACAATTCGTCTTACACCTGGATGTTGTTCCTCTCTCTTTGAGGCTGGTTCATTTTTTTTCACTGTCCTTTGTCGGCCTATAGGTGATTATCTCTCTCCTTTATAAGTTATTTAATTTTTTTAAATTGTAAAAGAAGCTTTAACTCATTGTAGTCATCTTGTCCCTTTTTTCAGAAGCCTTCTTGTGTCGGTTGTAACCACTCAATCAAGTCAAAGTTTGCACCTCACCTCTGTGTAAAATGTTCACCTTGCGGTCCATTATTAAAATGTGATGTCTGTAATCAGTGGGCTGGGGGTGGACTTATTCTCTGAATTCTTGTTGTTACAGGCGAAGGATAAGGTGTCGGAGGAGGAGAAGTGTGCGAAGAAGAGTGTAAGTGGCAAGGGTAAGAGAAAGGCCTCTGTTTCTTCGGAAATGGAGACTTTCAGGTTGGAAATGATGGGGGAGATGAAAAAGACAATAAAAGATTTGGTACCAGAGCTGCTTCACAGCATGCTCCCTGGGCCGAGTACTTTATTTTCTTCTTCATCTGACCCCGAGTAGAAAATCCCACCGCTGATTCTAGTGTCCGTCGTGGTCCGTGGTCCAAAAATGTTTCAGAATCAGTGGTGGCTTCAGTAGATCTTGGAAGGCCCGCCACCTTGCCAATGGATCCTGGAGCAGGTCTAAATGATCCTGGCTGGAGGCTTGCCTCGTCGGTTGATGTTGGGCTCGCGCCTAGAGTGTCCATGCATGAAAGGTATCGCCACCTCTTACGGTACCTTCCCTGGCCAGACAGGGTTAAGCACTCTTTGCTAGCCCGGAGGCAGTGTATGATGGCCAGGAGGAAGAGGATCTTCTGCTGGGTTCATTCGTTGAAGCCGTGGACATGGAAACGGGCGATCATGCACTCCTCGCGGGGCGGGGGGTGCGCATGGCCGAACTACTCCCGCAGGGGTAACCTTCACGGCTCAAAGTCAAAGGGTGGCCCGGGTTGGAGTGGATGACTGCCGTTTCCATATACCTTGGCTTGCCGAGGATATGATGGCAGCTGGTCCGGGCCAAGCCGAGGGTATGACGGCAGCTGGTCCGGGCCATGGTGTCGGGATTACACTCAGCATACATCCATGGTGCTGGCTCCTGGCTTTTCAGCCGTGGCACAAGACATGCATGCTCTCTCAGGGCCACATGTTTTCCACGGCCTGCCAGCAGTATCCATGGCTCCAGCCACCTTTACACCTACGAGTGCAGTAGAGGATGAAAAATGCCTGCGCCTTGTCAAGCACTCACAGGTAGCTACAGAAGAGGACTCTGGCTGGTATGGCTATAGGCTGGTAAGTGTTAGGCCAGAGCACTGTGTAGAACAGTCGGCAAGCCAACTGGACCAGCGGCCGTGGTTGGTTGGAAAGCTGGCAGTTAACGCCATGCCATCTCTGCCGCTATCAGAATATATAGTTGATATGTTCGCGGTGGCAGAGACATCCATTAAGCTTAATGGACGGCTTGCGAAGGCCGTGTTCCCCCCCCCCCACGAGGTGGTGAGGTGGTGCCGTATTGTTGCTGGCCAATACCAGAAATACAGTACAGTGCCTAATGATTGTGCAGCGCTTGGCAAGGACATGCGGCCAGGCTCCCATTCTGGCATTGGAGCGCTGTACTCGAGTGCCTTGCGCTCAGCAAACACTGCATTACGCGATGCAGAGGAGAGCTCGAGAGCGCCACTATGAGAGCGCCCATAGCGGCGCTCTCGCATTTCTCACAGCTGTTACAGGGTGTAGTAACAGCGGGTGCATCACACCAAGCAAGCGCTGTCTCAGTTCAGAGAGCCATCCAGGATGGTATTAACCTTGCTCTGGACTGTATGACTAGGGAATTGACTCGAAGTGTCAGGCCGAGATGCACATTTGCACTAGATAATTTGTGTCTCTGTCAGGATCTGTACAACAGGCTGCTGTGGACGCCTATGTCAGGTACTGGTCTCTTTGGGGTTGAGGAATGTACACACCTCCAGGAGACAGTCAGTCTAGTCAATAATCAGAGGGTGCTACGTGAACAATTTGAGGTGCTTCGTAGGGAGCACATTCGCGCAGCGTCCCCTGCGTACCGTCCACAGCAGGCCCGAGGTATGTATGATTACTGTATTCTGCAGCTGTAGTAGTAGAAACATCCTACAGCTGCAATCAGTCCTTCTTCACTTTTGCACACTGTGTCTTGTCCTCAGCCAAAATCCGTAGCTTCCTCAGGTCCATTCTTGACTTGAGTGTACCTAATCCTGCTTTCTTGAGGTCGCCTCATAGCACGCTTATCAGATTTATGCAATGACATCCTCTCCTGGCTCTGTATTTGCTGGCTCCGAGTAGGGCGAATTCCAAGGCTCTCTGTGCTGGTGTCTCTTCTTGCATCCTTACCACATGGCCAAACATGGACCATCTTTCCTGGGTCACTTTTACAGACAGGGGCAGCATATTACACATCTTGTATAGTGCATCATTGGAAATTATGCTCTCTGGCCATCGGTGTCCAGTGATGGTGTGTAGGTGTTTGCGGTGGAAGGCGTCAAGTTTGTCTAGAGCTGCCTTTGGAGCTGCCCTGCTGTTACAGTTATACATCATCAAGGATAAGCAGGTTGCATTGTATAAATGTAGTCTTTTTACCATGGGAATCTTTGATCTACGAATCCATAGCTTCCAGAAGGACTGGAAAACTATGTTCCCCATGATGCAGTGTGCAGCAATGTCAGCAGTACTGCAAAGCAGTGAGCCCAGGATTTTACTTTTCCTCCATGGTTCGCCACCACGGAGTGGATCGTCATTTTCTTTAGTTTCATGCTTTGAAGATAGGTATATGTGGGTGAACTCTGTTTTGGATTCATTCATAAAGAGATTCTCAATTTTTAGTTTGCTTGCAGCTATTGGGAGAAGTTCGTCAAGGGGTTTCTTTTCCTCATCTATAAAGTCCACATCGTCGGCATATTCCATCTCTAGCGGCATGCCCAGTATTAACACCGGGTGGTTTGGTCTTGTGGAGTTTTCCCCCCACGGATTTCAATGCAGCAGCCAGGTAACAGTTGAAGAGCACAGGGAATAGACCATCTCCCTGTGGGGAGCGGATTGATGTCTCAAACTCTACAGACTTCATTGACTTGACTCGTACTCTCAGCTTGGTGTCTGTAAGCAGTAGTCTCACTAGTTGTAGCTCATCTTCATTGCAACGGGCCTGGTGCAGTACATCTAGGATCTTTGAGCGCTTAATTGTGTCGAAGGCTCGTGACATGTCAACGCCCATTTTGTGGAAATCCCAGTCTTTGGACATGACTACCAACACAAGCATGCATTGAGCCCATACAATGTCTGCGCAGCTGCATCCACGTTTGAAGCCACCTTGACATGATCCGGTGAAGTCGTCGATCTTGTCTCGGATGCGGCATAGAGTAACATTGGATAGAATTTTCCATATGCTGTTAAGGAGCACAATGGACCGCAGATTGGTTGTGTGTGTGTGTGTGGGGGGGGGGGGGGGGGGGTCAGGTGACTTCGTGGGCTTGGGTAGCGCGATAAGGATGCCTTGGCCTACAGCGTCGTTGTGAAGGTGGTGCATAAAAGCTGAATTGATTATGTGCGTGATCGGTTTTGAGATAATGTCACTTGCATATTTGAATAGTTCATTGCTCATGCCATCGGGTCCAGATGCACGTCCATTTTTCAGGGCTTTAAGTGCCTTCTCAACCTCTGCTGTATTGATTGGTGTTAGTAATGGCCTGGGGTCTCCTGAGAATTGGTGCAAGGGCTCATCATCGTGGTCAGTGAACTGTTTCTTGAACCATTCTCGAATTGCCTCGGCATTGCCCTGGTCAGTCCCGATAAAGTGTCCTTCAGAGTTGTGTACAGTTAATGGTGGTGTGTAGTCAGCAACTCTCAGGGCTCGGGCTGCCCGAAACATTTTGTGGCAGTCATCCGTGGCAGTGATCTCATCTGCTAGGGCGTCTGCTTGTTGGATAGCAAGATCTTTTAAGTGTTCGCTAATGTGGCCCAGAATGTTATTGCGTTCCCGGCGTAGTTTGGTGCGATCTTCACTTTGGCCACTTTGATAGATGCGCAGACGTAACGCTTTCTGTTCTGCTGACAGTTTTACTACGAGAGGGTCGTCAGTATACCTAGTTCTGTTGTTTTTAGCTCACCTGGCCAGAATAGCCAAGTGAGCATATGCCATGCCGACAGTCCGTCATCTGTCTGTCTGTCCATCTGTCTGTATGTCTGTCCATCAACTTTTGCTTTAAAATGTATCTCCACCTTAACGGCTTGCCAGATTTCAACCAAATTTGGCTAGAATGATCCCATGGGGCTAGGCTCTAGAACCTCTATTCAGGTTTTTGATATTTCAAATTTCAGGGTAAAAAACTTAGATCTTGTTTAAAATTTACCGAAAAGTGTTAAAACGCAAAACCTCCTTAGTTTCTTGACAGATTTCAACCAAATTTGGCTAGAAGGGTCGTCCCAACATAGGCTCTAGAAAGTCTATTCAAATTTTTTATGTTTAAATTTTTTGGGTAAAAAACTTAGATTTTGTTGCAAATTTACCGGAAAGTGTCAAAATGCATCTTCTCCTTAGTTTCTTTGCAGATTTCAATCAAATCTGGCTAGAACAATCATACAGAGGTAGGCTTTAGAACTTCTATTCAGATTTTTTATATTTCAATTTTTTTGTGTAAAAAACTTGATTCCATTTTAAATTTTCCAGAAATTGTCAAATTACTTTAAAACGCTACTCATCCTTAGTTTCATGGCAGATTTCAACCAAATCCAGCTAGAACGATCATATGAAGGTAGGCTCTAGAACATCTCTTCACATTTTTTATATTTAAAATTTTGGGGTAAAAAAGTTAGATTTTGTTTAAAATTTACCAAAAAGTGTCAAAACGCATCTCCTCCTTAGTTTCTTAACATATTTCAACCATAGATGATTGGCTGTTAAAAGCACACAATCAGGAAATCTTGCAGCAAATCTGGAGATAGTTTGGAAACTCTCACAGACTTAGGCTGGGTAATAAACATAGAAAAAATATAAATCAGAGCTGACTCCATCCCAGAAGTTTGTTTACCTGGGAATGTTCTTCGATCTAGAGATAGGGTATGTTTATCCTACTCAAGAGACAGTAGAAATACTCATCTCAGTAATACAGTCAGTGTGCAACAGTCGTCATGTACTGGCACAGGTTTACTTGAGAATGCTGGGGTTGATGGTTTCTCTGGAGCCAGTCATTCCACAGGCAGCCTTGCGGAGGCAGCCTATCCAGTTTTTTCTCATGACACAATGGACCCAGAGGACAGGTTTCCTGGACTCAGATGTGTCAGTGTTGGAACCTCTTATTCATCACCTTCAATGGTGGATGAAGAGAGAGTATATCAGAAGTATGGCGTCGTTCCAAAGCCTTGCACGGATGACCGTGTGGCTTTGGGCGAAGACACATGGCCTGGGTCCCAGTCTGACATGGGACCCTTGTGCGCTAGCGCTCTGAGCAACACTAATTCTGCGCTGCGGGACACGGAGGAAAGTATGAGAGGAGCCATATTGGCTCTCTCGCACGTTTCCCAGCTGCTACAGGGGATAGTAGCAGCATCCATGGCCCACCAAACTTCTCCTCTTGCAGTCCAGAGAGCCATCCAGGATGGCATTAACCTGGCTCTGGACTGCATGACGAGATCCGTAACCAGGAGTTTACGGGCGAGGTGCACATTTGCCCATAACAATTTGTGCCCCTTGCAGGACCTGTACAATCGGCTTCTTCAGACGCCGATGGCAGGTCCAGGGTTGTTTGGAGGTGAAGGATGTCTGCATCTCCAACAAACTGTAAACCTGGTGAACAACCAGAGGGTGCTGTGAGAGCAGTTTGAAGTGCTCCGCAGGGAGCGTGTTTGAGCAGCACCCCCTGCCTTCCACCCTCAGCAGGCTAGAGGTGGTGGTGGCCTTGTCAGAGGCCAACCACCTACGCAGCATCAGCCACGGCAACGACAGCGTAAGCCAGCTAGGGTGGAGCGCAGGCTCCTCCAGCGCAACCCGCCAGACAGCCTGCGTACCGAGGTGCGCATGGCGCTGGTAGAGGAGCGTGGGGTTCTGGTCACGGGAGCCAAACCTGATGGGTCACCTCTCAAAAAGACCACCAGTGCTGCTAGGACTGCCACCAGAGACAGGGCTGCTCTTGCACTTCTCGGGTCCACCTCAGTCTTTAGGTGCACCCGTGGAAGGCTGTCTGGCCTTCCACATGCAAGCGAGGGAGCGGGTTACTCAGGACCGCTCAGTCTTGTGATGGCTTTCAGTCGGTTACCATCCGGACTGGATTTCAAATCAGCCATCACGCCTGTCTCTGGTTCCGATCTGGACTCAAAATCCAAGAGATCCAGATCAACGGTTGTGTATAGAGGAAGAAATTCAATCCCTCATACTAAAACACGCTATTCAACCGGCACAAAAATGTCTGGGTTATTATTCAACCGTGTTCCTAGTGACAAAAAGCACTGGAGGGTGGAGACCAATTCTCAACCTCAAACCTCTCAACAGGTTTATCCTCACACCAAGTTTCACAATGGAAACTGTGAGAACGGTGTTAGCAGGATTGAGGAAGGGAATGTGGACAGCATCAATAGATCTAAAAGATGCCTATTTTCACATTCCCATTGCGAAGAGCTTTCTGTTGCATTTCAGGGCCGCCAATGGGAATTCAGGGTTCTCCCATTTGGTATATCGACGGCTCCTCGGGGCTTCACTCGAGTGGTCCAAGCTATGACATCATACCTCCGCAGGAGACACATAGCAATCTACACGTACATAGACGACTGGCTGTTAAAGGCGCTCACTCAAAAAAGTCTATCAGCAAATCTGGAGATAGTTTTGAAAACTCTTACAGATCTAGGCTGGATAATCAATTTTCAAAAGTCAGAGCTGACTCCATCCCAGAAGTTTGTTTACCTGGGCATGTTCTGCGATCTAGAGATAGGATATGTTTATCCATCTCAGGAGAGAGTAGAAACACTCATTTCAGTCATACAGTCAGTGTGCAACAGTCGTCATGTCCTGGCACGGGTCTACTTGAGAATGTTGGGGTTGATGGTTTCTTTGGAACCAGTCATTCCTCAGACAGCCTTATGCAGGCGGCTGATCCAGTTATTTCTCATGACACAGTGGACCCAGAGTACGGGTTTGCTGGACTCAAAAGTGTCAGTGTTGGAACCTCTTATTCACCACCTTCAATGGTGGATGAAGAGAGAAAATCTCCTGGCGGGGGTGACGTCACCTCCCCACCCTCAGTTAACTATGTACACAGATGCATCAATGGAGGGATGGGGAGCTTGCCTGGAAGTAAACAAAGTATCAGGGCTTTGGAATCTGGATCAGTCAAGAGAACATATCAATCTGCTGGAAATCCAAGCAGTAGTCTTAGCCATGGAACACTTCCTAGAGAAAGTTCAGGGCAAGAGTGTTCTGGTTCGATCAAACAATACAACAGTAGTGACTTACATAAACTGCCAGGGCGGAACGAACTCGGTCAGTCTTTGTATGATGACGTGGAAACTGCTTTGCTGGTGCCTAGATCATGGGATTTCCATGAAAGCAGTTCATATTCCGGGAAGACTAAATCTATTAGCAGACTCATTGAGCCGAAGAATGAGCATTTTTCCCACGGAATGGCAACTAAATCAATGTGTGGCAGCTCGCCTGTTCAACCGCTGGGGCAAGCCCAACATAGATTTATTCGCAATGAACAAGAATGCGAAGATGACGACGTACGTCTCTCCGATTCAAGATCTGAGCGCTATCGCAATAGATACATTAGCTATCAGTTGGGAGGGAATGTATGCATACGCATTCCTGCCAGCAATCCTGATTCCAAAAGTTCTCCAGAAAATCAGGCAGCAGGAATGCCAAGTGCTTCTGATCGCCCCAAATTGGCCAAGCCGATCATGGTATACGGATCTGTTGGACCTTCTGGTCTGCAATCCTGTTCCTCTGCCTCTGATGGACAACATAATCTTCCAGGGCAAGGCCTTGCATAACAACCCGTCAATGTTCCAATTGACTGCGTGGATGTTGTCAAGGAATTGGCCGTTAAGGAGGGTTTTTCTGAGCAAGCAGCCATGTTTATGGCAAAAGCCAGAAGGGGGTCAACCTCCAGAGCATATAATTATAAAATCAACAGATTTGCTGAATGGTGCTCAAAAAGATGTATTAATCCAATGGAAGCATCTATTCAGGTAGTAGCCGATTTCCTCAGTCACCTTTTTGATGCCTATAGCCTCAAGGCTAACTCTATTGCTGGCTACAAGTCAGCTTTAATGTCAGTTATCCCTTGCTTGGCTATTAGGGGAAGTGATGAAGTATGTAATCTAAATACTTTAATCAAAGGCATGGGTAATCTAAGACCAAGGAATCCTCCAGTGATTCCGTCTGGGAGTTTATCGTTTGTACTTCAAGTATTAGCAGATAAACCCTTTGAACCACTAAGCTCCATTTCCATGAAAATGTTGACGCTTAAAACAGTTTTTCTGATTGCTGTAGCTTCAGCCAGACGAAGAAGTGAAATACACGCTTTGTCAGCAGAGCCAGACTGTTTTGTGGTGACAGGGGAAGGCCTTAGGCTTCTACCTAGAGTTAACTTTATGGCGAAGAACCAGTCTTTAAAATATCTTGATCAGCCTATAGTTTAACCCGCTTTGTCTAGGTTTGATCCTAATTCAAAGGCATGGTGTCCAGTCCGTGCATTAACATGTTATAAACAACGTACACAGGAATAGCGGACGGACCCTAGTGCTTTATGGCTATCTTACATTGAACCCCATGGGAGAGCTTCTAAAGATACCATTTCTAAGTGGATTGTGGAATGCATCCAGCATTGCCACAAAGCCGCCACGGGTAAACAAGTTGACATGGCCAAGGCTCACAGTGTCCGTGGCGTAGTGACATCCACGGCTCTGTTTAACGGAGTGCCGGTGGATGGCATTATGTCAGTAGCACAATGGCACTGTGAGTCTAGTTTTACAGATCATTACCTACGTGACACGTCAAATCCACTTGCCTTATAGATTTTACATAAACGTTAAATCTGTATATAAATTTGTAGATATTGTACATAAGGCCGTTGACTCACACTCAGTGCAATTTAGTGGGGGGAATCCCCGCTTTTCTGTGCTGTACCTATCATCGCCAGCGGTGATCAAAGGGGAATATCGTCAAAATAGGTTAGTCCTATATTTGGTGATGGTTATTTTTTGTCACGTTTTTTATATTACTTACTAAAATGGTGATGGTTTTGTGTTCTTTGTGGTTCCATCTGAGAGTATACAAAATGAAGCTTTCGTCCGATGTCTTATAGTACTTTAGCATGAGTACATAGAGAGCGTATGGGACATTGAGGTCATCGCTCCCTCTTTAAAAGAGGGGGGGGAGCGGATGTGAAACGGTCATTACTCTCAACATCGGTCATGCTATCCGATGTCCAAATCATTTCCTGATTGTGTTTACATACGCAATTTCAGATGTTTGTTGTGCTCTCAAAGCAAAAGCTTGCTCTTCCAGGGATGAGCCGGTCTTCTGACCTTCGCCTCCCTCCCGCCGAATTCTCTTACAAATTCTGGCTATATCATGAAGTATCAGGGTGGTAAGTATACTCTTGATGTGAAATAAATGAAATCATGGATTTCTTTTTTCACGAGAGAGTTGATACTTACCACCCTGATATGATCCCGGCCTCTCCGCCCCACAGAGGCTCGGTCTATCGGCGTTTTATGTTGCAATTAGGTCAGCCAATTTTTTGGAATAGAATGAGTCAGCCCTGCGCATGTGCGAGTTTGGGCTGCACATCCGCTGGTCTGTCAGTTGTGTAACCTGCCCAGTGGGGGCGGTTTCTTTTTAATATTGAGTATTAATGAAGCTAGGTCGATATTTAGCAAATATCATGAAGTATCAGGGTGGTAAGTATCAACCCTCTCATGAAAAAATGAAATCCGTGATTTCATTTATTTTATAAGAGAGTAGTTATACTTACCTCCCTAGCACAGACCCAGCCTCTCCGCCCCACAGAGGCTCTGTCTTCAGGCTTTTAAGTTGCATGTGTTGGCCAATAGTCAAGCTGAGGCAGTGACAGCCTGCGCATGCGCGAGGTTGGGGCCAGCATCCAGCTGACTCACCTGTCTACCTGCCCAATAAGGGCACCTATCTTTTTTAATCTGGGGTTATTGAGTGAAGGTCGATATTTAGGAAATATCATAGTGTTAGGGAGGTAAGTATAACTACTCTCTCGTGAAAAAAGAAATCTGTGATTTCGTTTATTTTGAGTCATATCCATTTACACGCCAAGACAAAACAAGACTATTTTTGTCGAGCCCATAATGAAGTGGAGGATTTTGACATAACGATTCAAATGACATTAAGCGTCTGCCAAGAATTTGGTAAATGTTATTGTTTTTCAATTGACATTTAATTCATGAAGGATCTTAATAAAACTTTACAGATTTGATCTATACCATCATTGCATCTAGTCTCCATCATAATTGAAATTATTTTCACATTTTTTCTATATTTTTATAGGACTTTTGTACTTAGTCTATTTTGCACCAAGAATTAGGTAAATGTTAGTTTTTCAATGGATGTTAATTCATCAACGACTTAGCCGATCTTTATAAAACTTTACAGATTTGATCTATACTATCATGGCATCTAGTCTCCTTCATAATTGAAATGATTTTCAAATTTTGTCAGTAGTTTTATGGGGTTTGGACGTAAGAAAAAAATTAGATGAATGTTAAAGTTTTGAGGTGACATTTAATCAGTCAAGGCCTTATCCGTTCCTATTAAAACTGCAGTTTTGTTTCATGCTATCAGTCCATTTGGTCTACATAATAATGAATATGACTTTTGAATTTTCTCAAGATTTTTACTGGGTTTGGACTTATTTTTGTGTTAATTAAATCCGCTTTAAATTTAAATGAAGTTTTCCATACTTTTGCGTGGCTTGGATTTTTGTGATCTCCTTTTCAAGAATTAGAATAATGTTAGAGTTTTCAATAGACATTTTGGTTTCATATTTTAAGAGATCCTTAATTTGCGACTCTGTCACACATGATATGTGATGTGCGGAAAAACTAAATGGCTCGACATATGGGATGCAGTATATCTAGTTGGAAAATGTATTGATATTATGGTAGAGGTGACATTGGCAGCTCTAGGTTAATTATGATTAGAACTTGCATTTAGCTCTGCTACCACTAAACTATCAGGCCCATGGCCAGCAAGCTTTAATAATAGCTTTATTCCTGCATCTATGCCAAGACTCCAATGCATTACCACCATCGTGACCTGTATTTTCAGTACCAGGATTCTGTTATTTCAGGCTAGGTTTTGTGTTTAAATTTATTTAGTGTATGCATTGTAACCAGATTTCTAGTTAGAGTTTAAGTTTCTATTAAGCAAACAACACATTGCTGATGTAGGCAAGGTTTCTCATGGCATCTAAATTTTGGAGGTCCCAGAAACCCCAACCCTTGAAATCTGGTGGTCCCAATCGGCAATCTGGGGTCCCAATCTGCAATCTGTGGTTTCCATACATCTGTTACTCACCCATGCTAAAATTAGAGGGTACCGTGGACTCACAGCTATGGATTATGTGGTCCCATGCTAGATTGTATGGGTATATTTATGCAAAAAAACATATAAAACTAATTAATATTTAACAACCACAACATTTTCAGGGATTTCATCGGACCCGCTGCCACTACCTTTAGGGGTTCCAAGTTGCATTTTGAGTGTATATACCCTCAAAAGGACCTCCCTGGGTCATGTAGGTATTTTAGGACACAATCAAGTTTAGTGTGATAGATTAATTCAAGTTTCCAGACTCCATCTATCAATCTGATGTCATATGACATCATAATCAGCTACATGGCATGTAGGATGATGTCATAATCATTACGTCATAAATGATTTTATATGGCCCGTCCTCTTAATAGTCTGTCACGGTGTACGAATTGTATGTCTCTACTATTTAATAAACATACAAATTATGAATAGTTTGAAACTAATTTGGCTGGCCGCTGTTGCTGCCATAGGAAACAACAGCACCCAGTCAAATTAGTTTCAAAATATTCAACAACTTACCTGTATAGTTTTCCGGAAATTAATTGTCAGGAAGTTCAGTGATCGATCGATCCAAACATGAGTGAGGTGTGGGTGGAGCTTAGCTAGAGATGGGCGAGGCATAGCTAAAAATAGAAAGGTCCATTGGTTGTGGGATTTTCTTTGTTGTTCATGTGGCTATTCTTTTTGGCTTTAAGGACAAAGATACACTATACACATACTGCCCAGCGTATCACCACTCGATGACCATTGTTCCTATAAATATCGATGAAGAGCAGAAAGGTTTAGCTCTAAAATCACGTGATGCCTGGAAAACTGCGCGAGGATGGAGTTATCCAGGTGTGCTTGATGCTCGTGAATGTAATCAGCATGAGCAGGCACCTGACCCAGCAAGACAGGAGGAGCTTAAACAGGTAAGTGTTGATCAACTATGGTAGAACTATCATCTACAGTCGAAGTGGTATTGGGTAACCACTTCAGAGATCTCCAGAAGAAAAGGTGTTCACTAATCTAATGCTATCAGGCACATAGTCACCAAACCTTAGATGTTGCATTATTACTGTATTTTTTCAAAGAAAAGTGTGGATTATGCCGTATGTGTGTGCGTGAGTGTGTAACCATTCAACCAAATTTGGCATGTGTGTCACCCATATGAGTGCGGAGTGAAAGAGTACATTTACATTTGACTCCACCTCCTGGGTGTGGAGTAGGGGTCAAAGGGTCAAATTGATTGTAACGCAACTCCTCCGAAACCCTTGGCCGGAATTCAACCAAATATGATATGTGAGTCACCCATATGATTGCAGAGTGTAAGAGGCCATTTACATTTGGCTCCACCCCCCGGGGGAGGTGTCAAAAGATCAAATTTTAGTGTTTCCTATTTTGAAGCAGCCAGCCACATCACAGGCATGTTATGCAGTGAGAAACCTTTGAAACGTGATGTAGGGACTGCGTTCATTTCGTGTCTAAATTAAGGAAGTATATCTTTATTCTCTCTGCGCTAGTGTCGTATCTCGCATGAACAAAACCGATGGATCAGTTTGCACAGTTTGCTTATCGATCTTGATGCCAGTACCATCTGAGACCTCTTCATGGTTGTCACTTACAGATTTATCATCCATGCTCTGTTGTAACTCTTCACTGATTTTCTCGGCTCCGTCACACTTGACGCAATCCTCTTTGCATGCAGTCAGACCAATGGGCAGAGATCACACTTGCGGAACATTGGCATCTAAGGGGTCATGCACTTGAAACCTGTCCATAATCTTTCTCATGTCTCTTCAATCATACTCATGTGTATGTCTCCTCGTGTCCATGGGCTGATCACTCTTAAGGTGCCGCTTCCCATCAGACAGAGTTTGAAAGAGTTGTTGCTGCGTTAGTCACCAATGACTAAGTCAATATGCGAGAAGTACCTTCTGAAAGTATTACTGCATTGAAGGTCACTCTGATTATTTTGAGAGCAGTTTGATTGAAAGTTGTTGCAATTTTCAGTAAAATCATTTCCAAAACATTAGACAGTGACACTTACATTTTCTGCTGATTGTTTTGCGAACAATTCGAAGGAAAGTTGTTGCTGTTATAAAAATATTACGCCTAACGTGTTTCGACTATGATAGAAAATACACAATGAGAATCTAAGCGCTTTACACTTGTAGCGTCCTGTCGAGGTAGCTTTGCTCACCTTGGAGGTCTATTAAGCATTGCCCTAGAGCGAGAACAATAGAATCCCAAATAATGGCAGCTACAAATATCAAAGTAAAAGGGTGGTTGCAGAGAGGACGATCATCACTAAACTTTCCTAAATCTATCCTAATGTTATTACTTCAGGATAACTTTAAAACCCCATAAACCAACTGCAAACATATTTTCTGTCAAATGGGAAAAAATTCTGCATTGAACAAGAAAATATTCAGATTGACAAGAAAATAACTAAAGACCCCTATTTTATACTACCCATATCCCATTATATTTTATAGCAAAAGAGCCAAAAATAGTACTTGACTTCAAACACCTGTAAAAAAAATTCTGCCCAAAAGTGGTCAATGGGGATTTTTAGTATGTGATTTTTCGGTAACTTTATGCGTCTTTATGTGGAAATTTTGTCATGGTTAACCCACCAAACTACGTTCTACGACCAGACTAAATCAAAATGTGTCATGAATGGCATATATAGATCTGTCATGAACTTGTAAAAAATCTGTCAAGTGTACAAATTGTATGTCTTTGATGGATGTGCTTTTTAATCAATGTTCTGTTGAATATTTTGGCAGCAACAGCACCCAGTCAAATTAGTTTCAAAATATTCAACGGGTTATTTGGATAGTTACTTTGAAGTTGGGATTCTGGAAGTTCAGAATTCGATATATATATATATCGATCCCAACACGCGCAGAACATGGAATGGGTTCTATCAATTCGACTGTCTTATTTCACCATACTGGTATATAATTGTTCAATTCAATGTATACATGCACCCATCATCAGTATAAATGTTTAATGGTAAGGCTAATAGTTAGCTTGGTGAAAATAACAGTCTTGGGTAGAATTAGATTAACCAGGCGGGATTGAATCTTCATGGTGAAATCGTAACCATATACCTAGTTAGAGTTACTTCCTCTCTTGCTGTGTAGGAGCGCATTGCAGCACTTGTACAATTATAAAAACATAATTTGTCAGTAGTGCTTTCCTTTTGAATACAATTGCTGGAAACTGAAATACTATCACCATAACTATGCAAAATAGTAATTAAGTATGTTTTTGATATCCATGTTAGCCTGGCCATAATGGAGGGATCTGGTCTGCCACTTAAGTATCTGATGTCATAAGCAAAATATGTTACCTGATGTCATAATCTAAATGACTTAAGTCCATCACGAAAGAAGAAAAAGTCTGTCCCGCAAGTGTTTGAATAGATGAACCCTGTTTTAACTATTCCCCGACCATCTCTAGCTGAACTCCACCTACACTTCATCCGTGTTGGGATCAATCGATCTCTGAACTCACTGACTATCAATTTCTAGAAAACTATACAGGTTAGCTGGTGAATATTTTTAACAGCAACAAGGCCCAGTCAAATTAGTTTCAAAATATTCAACATGTTTATTAAATAGTAGACATACAATTCGTACAACAATGCTTTAGTCTGACATCAGTTATGCATTTGTGAATAACATTAACTTATCTGTCATTCATGATGTCATTGATTATGACATCCTCCGACATGTCACGTAGTTGATTATGATGTCATATGATTTATGGATCAACTGGAAAGGTCCAGTCTATGTCTTTGCTGAATTTTCAATTTAATAAACATAGTGTAGAATATTTTGAAAATAATTTGACGGGGAACTGTTGATGCCATGGCCAGCACCAGCTCCCAGTCAAATTAGTATCAAAATATTCAACAGCTTGCCCGTAAAATTAGCTACCATGAAATTGAGGGTCTGGGAAATCAGGGTTTAAGGTGCTAATATGGGTGCGAATAGCCGAATACATATACAAAGTTGGTGGAGCTTATCTAGAAATGGTCGTAGCATAGCTAGAAATAACTAACTTTATTGATTTTGTACCAGTTTTCATGCCTAAATGTGCTTCATCAGCTCCTGTTGAAGCACATTTATGTGTGCAAGTTTGTCCCAAAAAAACCCAATAAAATTAGTCTTAAGCTGTACCATGTTTGAATCGCATTATGATTATGTTTGCAAAAGTGTACCAATTCAAACACATAATGTCTCTAGTTGTGTTGTGAAAAATAATGAATTGCGCATGCATGCACTTACGCACGCATGTTTGCCAATATTTGATCAGCTTTATACCCACGCATCATTGCCTTAGAGCACTGTCTTTCACAATTATTTGAATAATTATCTTCTTATGTTAATTTTGTAACTTAACAGCCATGGCTTGAAAATATCCTTCATGCTAATATACTAGAGCCGACGCTGAAACGTGAAAAGTGGCCATGGAAGCGTCGCTCCACAGATCTTGATCTCTACAGCTGCCCACCTGAATTCTTTGGTCAGGAGCCAATCACAATTCATAATGCAGGCGAGAAACTTAGACAGGAGCGACTTCAGTCTAAAGAAATAGCACACCAGGACTGGTTATCAAAAATTGTGGTAGATGACACACGGCAACGCTTTCATCGCTGTTTCACTGGAACGGAATTATGCGAGGTTGGACAGAAATCGAGTAATCAAATAGATCGCCTTGTGGGGCTGCTGAAAGATACTCCTATGTCATTCTCATTGACATGTCCGCAGCTCATCCTGAAAGACATTCCCGCGCTGGATGTGGTTAATAATCCAGCCGTGGATGTTTCTGCTAGGAAAGAAGGCACTCTCGTGCAGGAAGAAAAGGGAAAGGAGAAAACCTGTGGTTACCATCCGGGACCGTATCGGGACTACAGTTGGCTTCTTGAAAGAAATAAAGTTCCTGCACAAAATTATGACCACGCTCACTTTACATCAGCCAACGGACAGGATTTTGCGTAAGTTTTATATGAGACTGATACTACGCTTTAAGCTTGTATCTGTAATGAAACCAATCATTAAAAAGCCTTACAAACCAGATAAAATAAACATATTTCTTGAGTCGCAACGACTTAAGAAATATGGGTGTTGGATATTTTGAAACTAATTTGACTGGCAGCTGTAATGACAGCAACCGCTTCCAGTCAAATTAGTTTCAAAATATTCATAATTTGTGAACATAATTTTATATAATATGAATTGTTTCCGAGCTGTACCACAGCATGTCTGCAGAAAAATTGTATTTAAACAGACACTAAATAACAAATTCTTTATTATGCAAGGAAAATTTTGTTGAATATTTTGAAAATAATTTGGCTGGGAGTAGTTGCTATGGCAACAACAGGTTCCACTCGACTAAATTTCAAAATATTGAACAGCTTTCCTGCATAATAGTTGTCTTGACTTTTGGAACACTTGAAGTTGAAGAGTTAAGAGAAATGCATTGAAGCCAGAAGTGGCAACAACGAGCCATCAATCAATTTTCTCTCAAACTATCCAGAAATTATTATGATTATCCTTTTATTTATCATTTCAGTATTACTAATAATATTAAATTATTATTAATTTCAGTCCATATTACAAGTCACATGCTTCCCTGTGGAAGCGGCCTATTAATCCACTGAGACTGGATGAACGGAACAGTTTCCTCTTCAGAGTGCATAATAATGACGGAACAATTTCACAATGTCCGCCGGTGAATCTTGACGCTAGCAGACAGCGGCCATTGCCCCCTATTAACAGTACTCTGATGCCATCTACTAAAGTCTAGCCATGAATGTATCATGGTTTTGTTACATATCAGTTTGACCATTTATTTTCCTGGATGTAAATTGTTGTTTTTAATATTTTTATTTAATATTAACTTTTACGTGAATGGGTGGTATGGTGTACGAGGCATATACAAATAAATATATGCCACATGTGGGGGATTGTACGCTGCTGTTTATAATGCACAAGATACACATGCTAATTTTAAAATTAAAGTAGATTTTATTGTCAGAGATTATGACTTCACATTATCCTTCACAGGTGCTGTAGACGTAATACAATGTATGTAATGTCTTAGCAATCCAGCATCGTGGAAACAATTTATATACTGTTAACCTTGAATTACCAGAATACTAATTTCTAGGTAAGTATACAGGAAATCTGTTGAATATATTGAAACTAATTTGCCTGGGAGCTGTTGCTGCAACATCTCCCAGGCAAATTAGCTTCAAAATATTCAACAGAATATTTAATAAATTGTCAATCCATCAAAGACATATAACTTGTATACTTGACAGACGTTTCAATATTCATGACAGATAGCTATGTCATTATGATTGTGATGTCATCTAACTAGTGACATACAGGTAATAGATTATGGCATCAATACTTGAGTGACATTTTGGATCCATCCATTGTATGTGATACGGAATAGAATTTTGCCGTACACCTGTCAATTAATCAAAATTATTTACAACCTGAATGATGGCGCTCAAGTAACCTTTACCTTTGAACTTGGTATTTGCCTTTACACTGACAATCTATGGTTTGCGGGATAATGACTTAGTGACCTCATTTTCATTTTCACATCATTGCAGACCAAATATGATCTTTATTATTTAAGAAATATTCTATTGAATATTTAGAAAATAATTTGCCTGGAAGCCATTTATTGCCTATATTGAATAGCCTTCCTGTATGGTTTCCTTGAAATTGAGACAAACAGATTTCTGCAGACCAATAAAGACAGCATACAGAGAGGTGTAATTGGTATAATCATGACACATGTTCTTGAGAAAGGGAGAGAGATAAGATAGTGTTTGCATATGAGTGCATGCATACATGTATGTGTGTGTGATTGCAGGCATACATGTGTGTGTGTGTGTGTGTGTGTGTGCGTGCGTGCGTGCGTGCGTGCGTGCGTGACTGCATGCATGTGTGCGTGCGTGTATGCATGCATGTGGTGTTGCGTGCATGCGTGTGTGCATGCGTGCGTGCATATGTGTGTGCATGCATGAGCATCAACGATATATGCATGTATTGTTGTGATGTGTCCATACATCAACCAAGGTGCGTCTGACTGTTATTAAAATAAAGAAAACAAGACCCTGCATTTTGTTCATGCCTTGCATAGATCTTGTTTAGATCAGTTGATTGGTTTAAAGGGGATCACAAACAGCACATGATCAAAGCACACCAAACGATGCGTTTGTATAATTTAAATAAAATAAAATACATTATTTGCATATTTTCGAATTCCTAAATATTAAATTTTGGAGTGGAAAGCAAATTTTGAATTCTCTATGAGAATAATGGAGTGACATCATCGTGTGAATGATTGTTGTTGTATGATGTCATCATGCGAATAATATTTTGTTGTTGATGATTGAAAGCTTACTACAGTTCATTCAAACACCATCATATTAATTAGATGCAGGATGTTTGTTAAAGGTGCATGTTCACACCAAAATGCTTGAAAATAAAATTGTTGAAATTATATACTTTTAGAGGCTTAAATTACCTCAATGCAATGAAATGAAATAAATCTTAACATATGATGATTGCATTCCATATAAATAAATTTCTTAGGTTTAGTTGTGAAATTGAATTAGGGGCACATGCCTCTAAATCAATTTGACAAGTTAAAAAAGTATATTAATTTATACGTAATGAAATCATCATATGCTAAGATTTATTTCGTTTCATTATATCTAGGCACACAATTTAAGCCTATAAAAGTATATAATTTTAACAATTTTATTTTGACCCATTCTGCTGTGAATATGCACCTTTAAACTAGAACGTGGATCAGAGCTGATGTCCCGCTTAGTATAAGACACCAGTTTCGTCTATTATGAAAATTCATGTGGCGTAATCGGAAGCCACCTGGTTGACGATTCACATGATGATGTCATAATGTGAATTTTATGGTGTGTCAAAATTGATGACGTCAGTCCAAATATTAACAGTGATAGTGTTTGTGAAAAAGTTATCAAATTCTTTTTATTAAATTCATAGAAGGTAACAAAAACTTATTTTTGGTTGGTTTCTATTGAAATCTTCTCGTTTGTGATCTTTAAACATCTTAGCAGTAGTAAAGACTGGGAGCTTCCAGATTTATTTGTCAGTATTTGCTAATGCTATAAAATGTTCTATGCACATTTCCTCAGACAGAATCAAATTATTAATCCAAGTTACTCAGAATTACTGTGATATGTATCTAAAAGTTGATACGTTGTACAATTTCTTGGTTTATTATGTATATATAAATGAAAGTATTGTTTTAATTTATATCATTCCAGATTTTATTCAGTTCTTCCAATATACAATGTTTAATGCTATCTTCCATTTGCGTAAAAAATTTTATTTCTATCCTGTGAATATTAAATCATACCAAAATGGCTTCTGCCGTAGCCTCAAGTAATGTCAAAATTTTGGGTCAAAAGTATAATATTTTCGACAGCTTTATAGCACTGTAATGGCTTCTTTTTTTTTTACCAAACCGGTATAAAATATTTTTCTTTTACTCTGCCAATGGAGATTTCTTTAGGCCACTGAATCAGCCATTTTTGCAGTTAATTTTTGGTTGCATTTTTTCCATTATTCATTTAGTCACATAGTTACTTATCAAACTGTAAGAGAATGTTGAAGATGTGTTTTATGCAATGCAGGTATATCTTCTGCATCATCATCGTGAATAGGTTGCATCTACAGGAAGGTTTTCTATTGTCCACGAATGGACATTCAACAATGGTGGCTCATCATAGCCCAATAACTTCATCAGAAACTAGGAAAAGGATATTACCTGACATTCTCAGCATTGCCACTACTAGGTTTTGTTTGGCGAATTTTTTCATGGTTCTGAACATTTTGCACTTCATTCAACAAAGCGAGTTTTTAATGCTCTGCATATTGTTTGAATATTAATGATATTTATACAAATGTGCAACTTCACTTTCAATTCATTTTAGAATAAGGAAAAATTTGTCCAACACCCAGATTGTTGACCTATTTTTCGATTGGGTTATGTGATGTCAAAAGTGTGTATTTTGAAAACATTGTTGCTGAAAGCTATTGCGATTTACGTTTTGGCGCAAAACTTGCCACACGTCTTCTGGACACCACAGGCAAGCTTCCACATAGTTTTGGAGAAGATCCATCCAGTAGAAACAGAGTTTTTAAAAAATGTCTTAAGAGAAACAACAACAACAACCACTCAATGCTCACATTAACCCATGCGTCTAGCAACACGGGTAAAAACATGGATCATTTATCAAATGTTTTTGGAGAATTTTTGTAAGTATCTTCAATGATTGAAAAGTTAATTTTGTTGCATCAGCTTACGCCATGCAGTGCTCAGGGTGTGTATAATGGCATTTAGAAATTCAGCAGTAATGTAGTTAGAGGAAATAGACAGGTATGGTTGTTGCTCACATAGATATTGATATAGATATTGATATTATCTTGAGATAGGATGAGTGAGTTTATGTTCAGAAGAGTAAGTATATGTTCTTTCACATTGTTACCCGAGTCATTAGCTGCTAGCTTAGGCTTTTACGGACATTATGTAATACGTGTAGGTGCCAAACAAGAATGGCATAATATGCAGGAGCTGCTAGATGCTAGGAACTTTGTGCAATAAATGGACCCATTTCTTGCTATGACACACTCATTTCTTGCTATGACACACTCATTTCTAGCTATGCCATGGCCATTTCTAGCTATGCCATGGCCATTTCTAGCTATGCCATGCCCATTTCTAGCTATGCCATGCCCATTTCTAGCTATGCCATGCCCATTTCTAGCTATGCCCTGCCCATTTCTAGTTAAGCTCCGCTCACTTTGTACGCGTATTGGAATCAATTTGAAACTGAAACCTAAATTCCCAGTATCTAAATTTGAAGGTAATTATACGGGTAAGATGTTAAAAATTTTGAAACTAATTTGACTCACAGTTGTCGGCAGCAACAGCTCCAGTCAAATCAGTTTCAAAATATTCAATAGAATATTTATTAAATTGTAAATTAATCCAAGATATACAATTCAAACACTAGTGACGGACTATTACCACCCAGGTGACAGATTTACAGTCATTTTGATTGTAACTTCAGCTAACAAGTGACATTTGATTAAGACATCAGAGATACTTGAGCATCAGATCAGATCCCTCCATTATGAAAATAACATTACTGAAAGCTGGTGCTGCCTGAGGAAAAATCATTTTCAAAATTACATCAGTTTTCATGATACAAAATGGAACTGAATAGCAATACAAGAACCATAACTCTGTGGTATAAGTGCTTAGAGTAATTGCTTAACCATTTAATGTCCAAGCCAGCCAAGACTGGCCTCTGTAGTGGTCTTGATGAAATGACCGAGCCACTCATTCCAGTGTTAAATTTTCAGAAATCTCTTGGCCTGCAGCCAACAAGTTTCAGTCAAATTGTTTTCAAAATATTTACAGGCCCAGAGTTGTTGCCCATTGAAATTTGAAAGTTAATAGGTTAAATCTATCAAGAAAGAGTTACAACAATGATTATTAGGGCAAGCAGAATTTAAATGTTACTACTTACTAGCCCTGTTGGCTAGTGGCTCCACCAACCTAATTTCTGATGTACTGTGAATCGATGAATCCAGTTTTAGCTATGCTCCACCCATCTCTAGTTAAGCTCCACCCACGCTTTGCCTGTGTTTGGCTCGATCGAACCCTGAATGCTCTGAATCTCAATTTCCAGAAAACTGTACAGGTAAGCTATCGAATATTTTGCTCAATCAAACTAGTTTCAAAATATTCAACAGAATGGTTATTAAGTAGTAAAGACATACAATTCGTACACATGACGGACTAGTAAGAGTTCCTGACTGACTTATATATGCCATTCATGACATATTTTAGTTGTGACATCAGCCTACCTGTTACATAATCCACCTTTCCAGAGCATCCATCTATCATTCTGACGTCATATTCAGCTAAGTGACGTGTAGGATGATGTACGAATTATATGTCTCTACTATTTAATAAACATGTTGTTGAATATTTTGAAGGGTGTTCAGCGATCGATCGATCCCAACACGAGCAAGGTGTGGGTGGAGCTTAGCTAAAGATAGGCAGGTCATAGCTAAAAATGGAAAGGTCCATTGTGACATCAGCCTACTAGTGACGTATTTGATTATGACATCATATAATTGACTGACAGATTGGATTCCTCTATTGGCAGCAGTGGCTGAAATGTAAAATGTATCTTTGACAAGTGAAATTACTCCTATTCTTTATAAATGCTTTGGGGTTTTTCATAAGAGCATAAGTATATACATATTTCAAAACTGTACCCCTAGTCTTTTCAGTGGAATGTTGTGTTTTATTCTTTGTCATTGTCTATATTTCCTTATTTTCTATAATAATGTATTAGGACCACCAAAAATGTTAGCTCTTCATAATAACTGTGATACATTTTATATACTGAACCTGTTTGAACCCATGCATTTGTGGTATACACCATTAAATATCATACCATAGCTGTTTGTATATTTGAAATTATATTAAATCATTTTTTTCTTGTTAAATAATATTCTTACTTATTTTTTTCCCCATAGTTTATTCAGTATTCGTTTCACCCATTTCATTTTGTATATGTCATCTGGAATGTCTACTGATTATGCAGGTAATAATTTGCTGCATTTTGTTCCATGTTTCGCTACATGGCTCTCTTCATAATTAACCCTTTCATAATCAAATTTGTTCAAGAGAATGCAAATACTTTCTTATTGAATGTCGATTTGCATGCCAAGAGAGAACTATTTTTGAAAATTTACCACTGGAATGACTGACTCGGTTATTGAGCCAGGTATTCCTATGGTAAATTTTCAAAAATAGTCTTCTCTTGGCCTGCAAATGGACAGCCCACAAGACCACTTCAGAGGTCAGCTTTGGCTTGCTTTACCATTAAATGGTTAATTGAGTTCTAGATGCTCAGACTGTGCAGAGTTGGGCTGAAGGTCAAATGCTAATTAATTTACTCTGCTATTAATACCAGTTTAAATGTCGGTTTTTATGGAGCTGGTTACCATATGATTCAAGGTATATTGATCCTCTTTTGGCAATATTTCAGATATTTTCCTTAGCACTTTCATGGTCAAGTGTGTCAAACATGGCTTATATAGTGAGCCTGAGAAATGGCCATCTGCAGGCTAAAAGATTATGTTAGCTTGACTTTATGTAACACAAGCTATTTTGATAACTGCCACATTGTCGTAAGGGTGGTGGCGTTGTTGTCTAATTTATGTTTAGCTCAACTTAGCTTCATATCTCATATTGGGTTAATCATACTGCACCCAAGCTTGGACACCTGTATGCATTATTATAGTGAGAGGGCATCACACAATGACATTGGAGTGAAAACGACAAAGATCAAGGCCAATATGACCTTGATAAAAAAAACTGGGGGGACTTCAACATTAAAATTTAGCATCTAGCTCAACTTAGTGGTGTATATTTCATTTGTGGTGCGCCACACTGGACCCAAACTGGAACACATGTATGTATGATTACTGTATTCTGCGGCTGTAGTAGTAGAAACATGCACAGCTGCAATGTCCTTTGCTTTTGCCCACTGTGTCTTGTCCTCAGCCAACATCTTTAGCTTCCTCAAGTGTGTTCTTGATTTGACTGTACCAAGTCATGCTTTCTTGAGGTCACCTTGTAGCACGCTTAACAGATTTATGCAATGATGTGTTCCCAGGCATCCTTAGCACATGGCCAAACATGGATCATCTTTGCTGGGTGACTTTTACAGACAGCGGCGATGTATTACACATCTTGTATAGTGCATCATTGGAAATTATGCTGTTTGGTCATCGGTGCCTTTGGAGCTGCCCAGCTGTTACTGTTATACAGCATCAAGGATACACAGGTTGTATTGTATAAACGTAGTCCCTGTGCCAAGGGCGTCTTTGATCTACAAATCCATAGCTTCCAGAAGGATTGGAAAACTGTTCCCATGACAGCAATGTCAGCAGTACCACAAAGCAGTGAGCCCTGGATGTTACCTTTCCTCCATGGTTCGCCGCTAGGTAGTGGATCGTCATTTTCTTTAGTTTCATGCTTTGTAGATAGGTATATGTGGGTGAACTCTGTTTTGGGTTCATTATGCCCCCCCCTCCCTATAAATATATGGGTGTATATAGTGTTTGCTTTGTCTGTCTGTCCGTCCATTCAGGCTTTCATTTCCAGATGATAACTCGAGTTATATTGAAGGGATCATTACCAATCTGGTATGGAAGCTCTGTCCTTGTTGGTCCGAAGAGCTCTATCGATTTTGGCGCCAAAGGTCACGGTCACTGCGACCTAATTAATTATGTAATTTTGCATTTCCGTATGACAACTCGCGTTATATTGAAGGGATCATTACCAATCTGGTGTGAGAGCTTGTCCATGATGGTCCGAAGAACCCTATCGATTTTGGGGTCAAAGGTCACAGTCATGGTGACCTAATTAATTACGTAATATTGCGTTTCGGGATGATAACTCAAGTCCTATTGAAGAGTTCATTACCAATCTGGTGTGGAAGCTTATCCTTGATTAGAACCTTATCGATTTTGGAGTCAAACGGTCAAAAGTCACAGTCATGGTGACATAATTAATTAGGTAATATTGCGCTTCTGGATGAAAACTCGATTTCTATTGAAGGGATCATTACCAATCTGGTGTGGGAACTTGTCCTTGGTGATGTGAAAAACCCTATTGATTTTTGCGCCAAAGGTCAGTGGTCAAGGTCACGGTGACCTAAGTAATTATGTAATATTGTGTTTTTCCAGATGATAACTCAAGTTCTATTGAATGGATCGTTCCCAATCTGGCTTGGGAGCTTGTCCTTGTTGGTCTGAAGGACCCTATCGATTTTAGGGTCTAAGGTCACAGTGATCTAATTAATGACGTAATATTGTGTTTCCAGATGATAACTCGAGTTCTATTAAACAGATCATTACCGATCTGGTGTGGGGAAATTATTCCTTGGCGATCCGAAGAACCGTATCGATTTTGAAGGCAAAGGTCAAGGTCACTGTGACCTAATTAATGATGTAATATTGCGTTTCCAGATTGTAGCTCGAGTTCGATTGAAGGGACCGTTGCTAATCTTGGATCTGTTGTTGTCCTTGGTGTTTTGAAGACCCCCCCCCCAATTAGTTTTGGTGTCAACAGTCAAGGTCACAGTGAACAATCTTGGGTGGGAGGTTGTGCTTGGTGGAATGGGTGACATACTTTAGCAATCTCTGATTGTCATTCTTGATAAAGAGATTCAATTTTTAGTTTGCTTTCAGCTATTGGTAGAAGTTTGTCAAGGCGTTTATCTTCCTTGTCTATGAAGCCCACGTCACCGTCATATTCTATCTTTATCGGCATACTCAGTATAGACACTGGAGTGTTTGATCTTGTGGAATTTTCCTGCACAGATTTCAAAGCAGCAGCAAGGTCACAGGTGAAAAGCACAGGTGATAGACCATCTCCATGTGGGGAGCTGATTGATGTCTCAAACTCTGCAGACCTCACATACTGACTCGTGCTCTCAGCTTCATGTCTGCAAATCGTAGTCTCAGTAGTCATAGCTCATCTTCATCGTAACTGGCCTGGCGTATTGGGACACACCCTGGTGTGTAATGAGCAGGGATAACACAATGACATTTAATGGGCTGGGGGTTGTTGAACCCACAACTGGGGACAGCACCTAGCATTGTAGCCCACAAACACAGCTACGAGACCAATGCCTCACGACAAAAATCCTACTTTTTAAGACTCAGACATGGGTTTCTGACACACTGGAATTCTGTGGTGGTAATAGACCGTATTTGTAAATGCCTATCCAGGTAGTGATTTATGTGCACAGTGTGTCACACAGTACCTCGCCTGTGCACATCACAGGGACAACGCATTTATAGCCATGATACCTGCTTGTTAGCTCACCTGGCCTGAAAGACGAAATGAGCTTATGCAGTGGCGACCATCCATCCATCAACTTTTTCTTCAAATGACTGATCAGGAACCATTGTGCCAATTATATTATATTAGGCAGGAAGGATCCTTAGGTCATAGAGATACAAGTTTGTCCAAACGAAGCTGACTGACCGACCAATTGGTCCGGCGCCCATCACAGATGTCTGAATATTATAAATGTCTTTAAAAATCGTCTCTGTTACCGCTTGGGAGATCGATTCAAAATTCATGAAACATCATCTAGACCAACCAAGTTTGTTTAAAGGAACTTGATTGGCCAAATGTCTTTGAGGCCATCTTGGATGCCTTAGTTTTCGCAAAAATGACCTCCAGAACCTCTGAACAGATCAGGCCGAAATTTGGGAGGTAAGATTAGGGACTAAGGTCCATTAAATTGTGTTCAAGGGAAGTTGATACATAAAAGAATATGGCCACCATGGACCAGTTAAAATGTAACGTGTTTGGCGGCCATATTGGATATTTTTATTTGATGGATTTTGAAGCCGAAATTGGTTTTATATAGGTTTTTAGGTATTCTGATTTCAAATTTGCCATATTCGAAATGGTCGGATAAACGGTTTGTCGGCCATCTTGGATCTTTTCCCCGTCAAAAGCTCCTATACTAAAGCAATGGGGAAATTTTAATGTTTTCGTTTCAAGAACCGCTGTGCCAATTTCAAGCATATATATATATGAGAAAGCATCCTTACGGCATAGGGATACCATTTTGTTCAAAAGAAGATGATTGGCCGATGGCCATCTTGGATTTTTGGCGACTTCTCCGAAACCGCTTAGGGGATCGATGCAAACCTCATGAGATATGATCCAGGGCAAGAACTGAGCCAAGTTTGTTCAAGGTAACTTGATTTGCCAAATGGTTTGGCAGCCATCTTGGATGACCTAGTTTTTCACGAAAACGACTTCTACAGAACCGGTGAATGGATCGGGCCGAAATTTGGCTGTTATGATTAGGGCTGAATTTGCCATTAAAGTTTGTCCATTGACAGTTGATACGTAAAAACCATGGCCGTTGTTGATCAATAAAAATTCAGCATGTTTCATGGCCATCTTGGATTTTTTTCTTACAAATTTTGTTCATTTGTTCCAGTGGCCAATAATTGCAGGTGTTTTTTTTAAATGACTTTAAAAATCTTTTCCAAATCCGCTTGGGGAATCGATTCAAAACTCATGAAAGATTATATCCGGCAACAGCAGAACCATGTTTGTTCTTGAGGGAACTTAATTGTCCTAATGATTTAGGGGCCATCTCGGATGACCTAGTTTTCATGAAAACGACGTCTCCAGGACAGCTGAATGGATTGGGTGAAAATTTGGGATTGTGGACCAAGGGCCATAAACAAATTTTTCACGGGAAGTTGATACGTAAAGAAACTTTCCGCTGTGTTCTTGTTACAATTCTGGTCAACTCCTTCGGGTTCTACTTATAGCCAATGGCCTTTCCAGGTCAGTGATACAGGCCCCTTTGACCTCATGATTCTGTCTATATGATCAATTATGTTGTCTGATTATTTTTTCAAGGAACTTGCACAAAATATTTGTCAGACTAACTGGTCGGTAAATTTTCAGCGCCAGATCGAGACCCTTTCCTAAATACATGCATCATTTCATGTATCCGGAATTTTTCCATCAGACAAGAATTTCTGGAATATATACATAATGGGCACTGTAAGTACATCTTCCTTATTAACAGTTATCCCGTCCAGGAATTCGACGTGAATGATTCCTCAACATGTGACACATTGTTTCTATGCTCAGGTGTAAACGCACTTGAGAAGAATTTATTTAGGCTGTCTCCTTTTTCCTGATCACTAGCTCTACAGTTCCATCCTCCTTATTTAATCTCACGAGTGAAACTATTGGTCTTACTTCTGATATCCTTGCAAAGGTGCTTGGCTTGCCATGCCACATATTTCTCGTATCATCTTACCACTTCTCATACTGCCTGATTTGACATGTACAATCTTGTACAGATCGTTATCGCTAGCTTGTCTGGTGGTTCTATATCGTGTCATTGCATGGTTGTTCTTTTTCACTGCTTTCATCCATCCAGATCTTTCTAACATAATAGTGGCCATGTATGCAGCAATAGCTTCCAGTATAATGCAGCAACAACTCAATCCAAAGAATATTCTGACTAGGAAATTGTTCTCAGATTGGTAATGCTATAGGTCATCAGGGCCATCCTTAGTATCGTCACGACCATGATGTGATGTGATACATAAAGAGTGAAAACAACCCTTCCCCCCCACCCTCTTGAATAAAACAAGCTACCTCACTGGCTACCTAGCCTACGACATATTGTCATGGCACAAATGCACCAATGTGTAAATGGCCAATAAAGTCCACACCACCAAATATTCAGCCAGAACATTTAGCTTTATTTTAAGCTATTCAAACACAATCCATTGACATTTCTAGAGTTAAGCATGTATTCTCTTTGTTAAGAGTGTGAGTATCAAGGCACACGAACCTACAGTTTTATAAATGTAGTAGTAACAGTAGTAGCAACAACAACAACAACAACAACAACAACAACAACAACAACAACAACAACAACAACAACAACAACAACAACAACAACAACAACCAAAACATGAGTAGTAATAAGCCAATATCAATGTATCAATTAACAATAACCACGATGAAGGCGGCGACAACAACAACAACAACAACAACAACAGCAATCAACAATAACTGTGTACTTTTCTTGTTATTGTCGGCACACGCTGTAGCCGATAGGTCTTATTGTTCCCACGTTTTAAAAAAATGTCGGGGATATTGTAATCGCCCCCGTTCGTCTGTCCGTCCTTTCGTCACGCTATCTCCTCCCAAACTATTTGGTGGAGTTAAATCAAATTTGGTATGTGGGTTACCCATATGATGTCGCTTTGCAAGATGATATTTAGATTTGGCTCCGCCCCCCCCCCCAGGGGCCGTGGCAATCAATGGGTCAAATCAGTTGGAACGCAACTCCTCTGAAATCGTTAGACAGAACTCGACTAAATCTGATATCTGAGTTACCCATATGATTGCGGAGTGCAGGAGACCATTTAGATTTAGCTCGGCCCCACAGAGGGGTGGGGGTCAAAAGGTCAAATTTTAACCAGCGGAAATTGATTGTAACGCATCTCTTCCGAAACCGTTGAACAAAATTCAACCAAATTTGGTCTATAGATTACCCATATCAATGTGGAGTACATGAGCACATTTATATTTGCCCCCGCTCCCAGGGGTGGGTGAGGAGTGGGGTCAAAAGGTAACAAGAGTTCCGCAAATGGTGCATAATACCCCGCCATGATGACAAACTAATGAATGACAGCTAACAGAAAATATTTATTTCTTCCTCAGACCCATCAGACCAGTAATCCTTATGAAGTGTCAAAGCGATCCGTTAAATGGTCAAGGAGGTATCGTCCGGAAACCAATTTTCAATATGGCTGGCGCTGACTGGTGGCCATATTGGATTTTGAATTATCGTAAATTTCGATAGGTTTCTTCACCAGACATATGCCAACGACCCTAGGAAGGACCCTAGTCCAACCACTCTATGAAGTTTCAAAGCGATCCGATAAATGGTAACGGAGATATCATCCAGAAACCAACTTTCAAGATGGCAGCCCATGGTTGGCGACCATCTTGGATTTCGGATCAGTGTCGATTTCGATCAGTTTCTTCCTCAGACCTAGTCCAACCACTCTATGAAGTTTCAAAGCGATCCGATAAACGGTAACGGAGTTATCATCTGGAAACCAATTTTCAAGATGGCCACCGGTGGCTGGCAGCCATCTTGGATTTCGGATCATTGTCAATCTCGATTGGTTTCTTCACCAGAGGAAGTCGAACCAGCCTATGAAGTTTCATAGCGATCCGATAAACGATAACGAAGTTATCATCTGAAACCAATTTTCAAGATGGCCACCGGTGGCTGGTGGCCATCTTGGATTTCAGATGATTGTCGATTTCGATAGCTTTCTTCCTCAGACCTAGTCCAACCACTCTATAATGTTTAGTGATCCGATAAACTGTAACACAGTTATCATCCAGAAACCAATTTTAAAGATGGCCGCCGGTGGCTGGAGGCCATCTTGGATTTCGGATCATCGTCGATTTCGATAGGTTTCTTCCCAAGACCTAGTCCAACCACCCTATGAAGTTTCAATGCTATCCGACAAACGGTAACGGAGTTATCATCCAGAAAACAATTTTCAAGATGGCCGCCGGTGGCTGGTGAACGTGGGGATTTGCGATGACGCGTCATCGACCGATCAATCTAGTTTTAAAACTCTTTAACCCTTGAATTTGCAGATCAAGAGAAGACTATTCTTGGAAATTTACCACTGGAATGACTGGCTCGGTTATCTTATCGAGCCAGTCATTCCAGTGGTAAATGTTCAAAAATACTCATCTCTTGGTCTGTAAATGGATATTTCTCAAGACCACTGACAGAAGCCGTTTTTGGCTGATATGCGGCTTAGGGGTTAAATCTATTGTTCTAATGAAATGTCTAATGACACTAAATTAAAGTTTATTATCCTAGATAAGGGTGTTTATCAACTGTTACTGGACATTGTTTTTCTGATCCAGTCAATGTAATGAGCGATTTCCACATATATATTAGGATATCCTCCTCTGATACAGGTGCCATCTCCCCATGATGTGACCCCAGCCACGTAGAAACGTCCACCATGACGACACATCAATGGTCCACCGGAATCACCCTAAAACAAAATAAATTTTACAGATATTAATCTAAATATTATATATGTTATTATCTTTTAATAAACAGCCAACTATGTAAATCTTCACTACTTACACGCGATTTGTGTCCGTAACACTGAGCTGCCAGAGGAAGTGAACCGCATATATGTCATGGGATTATGGTGCATGTCAGGGGTGAATTTAAGGGGACTGTCCATATGGTCCTGGCAGGCTCGAACTTGGGACACAGGGGGGCCCTGTGCAAGATTTCTGAATCTTACCTGGGGCCCCAGAATCATATTACCCCATCCCCATCTATACTGGCCATTGTGTTAACCTTTCGCTGATAAATTCCCCGTATCTCAATCTCAGCTCAAACAAACAGTGATGTTGTTGAATATTCAACAGATGAATGGAACAGAAAGTACTGTTCAGGGATTTGTGGTTGAAGGGGTTAATACTGGTATTTTAATTAATATCGTTACTGATATTCTTGTTTCTAATACCGTGAAATCGTATCAGGGGCCCTCAGAACTGCTATATTGTTATTCCAGGAGCTTAGTCAGAAAGCTTTGGGAATCCCCTAGACTTTTCCAACATTAAATACATTACATGCTTTAAGTTGCTCAAGGCGCCAAAAATAAAAACCTTTGAAAAAATTGGTGTCACTTTTTGGGACCCGTGCAAAATTTTCAGCCCTGGGTCCCTGGTCACGTTTTTGCTCCAATAAATGTCGGTAGTAGCTGGTCATTTTTGCCATTTCAAGACAGACCCGATCCAATAACCTCTTAAAGATGCAAGAAATATCCCTGGTGAATACCATTAAAGTAAGTTGACTGGAAGCAACAGTCAAATTAATTTCAAACAATTGGACAACTTACTTGCATCACCACTGTGAAATTGAGGTATTGAATGGTAAATCAAGGTTCAAACGGCCAAATAAAGTATAAATTCTCTTTTGTCACTTAAAATTCAAAAAGGTTTTGTAGTCGGGAGAACCCATATGCATACCCTGAAGAATGGGACAGTGATACTTATTCTAGGAGCCCTACATGGGGCATGCCAATAATGAAGCCGGCCAAAATCGGCCTCTTCAGGAATGTCCATTTACAGGCCAAGTGAAGACTATTTTTTTTTTAATTAGCACTGGAATGACCGGCCGTTCCAGTGATACATTCTCAAAAATAGTCTTCTCTTGTCCTGCAAAGGGGCATTCAATAACGAAATCTTTAGATTTTCTTGACCAAATTTGGTCATTGAAGGAGAAAAGAATTCATGGACGCGCCCATGCTTCAAGTGCTCGATTATCACTTGGACACAAAAGGGAGGTGGAACAAAATTGACAATAGTAAAACGATTAACTTATTTACCTATATGGTTGGCTATAGGTGTCTATCAACAATTTTCAGCACTGATGCATCTCAATTGTAATTCAATAAGACAAACATATTGCGTGTGAAATATTTTGCAAATAATCTTACTAATTTTGAAATAAACAGTGACGGTTATAAATGGTACACAAATTTTGCAATTTTATGTTGAGTATTTTCTTTTCTCTAACTTTTTTAAAGATTTATCAATTGGACCAAGTTATAGATAAATTGTATACTTTGTTTACGACCAAGTTTGTATGTGTACAGGTAAGTATTGATTATCATGCTAATAATGTGAACCGTATTTAGAAGAATGGTACATGGTTGAGTGCGTGTCTTCTCACCAAGCATACGCCCGTCGTGCCAGTGCCCACGCACATGTGTGTTTCCAGTATCATATCAGCTCCCCATGCACGCTTACAGAGAGATGTCTTTGTAATGTGTACCTGTAGCTGACTCAACACTTGATTACTATCTCTACCTGTATCTCCTGGAACACACAATGTTGATATAAAACAATGTAATGGCAGGTCCTGCCCACTTGACTTTTAAAAGACAGATTGAAATTCCGATCCAAAGTTCAATGTCAGAGCGAAATTGCTCTGATTCATTGATGCTGAATATTAAATACTAAATGTACAGATACAGTAGATCCAGACAGGATTGCCCCCCTCACCCCCTCACCCCCCCCCCCCCCTGAGGTAAAATGCCTAATCCTAATAACAGCAAAATGGGTGGCAAGAATCATTTCCATCTTTACACTGTGAATCTAATTTTATAGCTCCTTTCTCGATTGACCCGACGCTGATAGTATCAGCGTCGGGTAAATTGAAAAAGGAGATATGATCTGATAGCCAGTTTTAAGCTGGTTACAAAATATTTCAAAAATAATTTTTAGTGACATTGTCGTCTATAAAGTGAGGCAATATACGACATTATGTGCAACCTGTTTTAATTGTTGCAATAACAACAAACATTCCTGAGAATTCAGAGCCTCGCCTGCTCACCATTTTCAAAGGAGCCATCTGATCTGCCACTCAAGTATCCGACGTCATAATCAAAATAACATTTAGCTCCATCGTGAAAATCGAAGAGTCAGTCACAAAGTGTACAAATATAGGCAGCAACAGCCCACTAGTCAGATTAGTTTCAAAATATTCAACAACGTACCTGTATAATTAACTTGAAATTTAGATTCTGTCAATTCAGATTTCAAAATTTTAAATCGATTCTAACGTACGAAAAATGTGGGCTGAGCTTAGCTAGAAATAGACTGGGCATAGCTAGAAATAGATACATCTATTATCCTTATGTCCACAACTGCCCTAATCAATATGCTTCTTTGGGCAGGAAGACAAAGGCAACCTCCCACATCATTCTAGAGAATATCCATCCAGTACAACTGGAGTTATTACTCTACATGCATACATGTAAATAAAAATGGTGGTACGTAGTATTATTATTATTATTATTATTATTATTATTATGTGCTTATTTGAGCAGTTTGAATTTTGATGATGTAGTATAAATATCTAAAATATAGTGTATGTATTCACAAAAGGAGTTATTACACTATTTGTATTCACTTCGGCCTGGTTACCCAATAAAGGTGCCTTTGGGAAAAAATATAACTTAAATTTATACATCAAGGGAGTTAACTCATTACACAGAAAGAAATACATACTTAAGGGAGATAATTCTTAAACTGCATTCATATTTATTAATAGTTATTAGCCACGAGGTGAAATTTTATTATTGGGTCCAATTTGAAAATGTTACTTGATGAAGTGATAATCTTGTCTACCAATTCCGACATTTTCTGAAAATTATTGCAGTCGTGAAATGGACACTGATTAGAGACATCATAAATTCGTATGTGCATTGATGTCTGTAAAATGTGTGGAAAAGTATGGAATTTTTCTGCAGGAGGTCTAGGAACCCTCCCATTAGCTTCCATATTTTAGACTATGGGTATATCTCTGGTGATCGACATATGTGTTTACTTTGACACAATAAAACGAGTGTTTTATCTCCGGACTGCATATTTATATTTGGTCAAATATAGGGGCTATTAGACAAACCTCTGGTATCGCCCCATCCCGCTATCCAGCATTCATCTTTTGCTGTGAAATGTCTGTTAGACTCAGGAACACAGATTGGTGATATGGTGACAGGGTCTGACAACAGTAGCAGCGCAATATCATTAGGATAATTGATGTCTTGGTTTCTGTACGCTGGATGCTGAAGAATTAAAACCACCATCACCATGATTATCATCATCATCATCATCATCATCATCATCAATCAGCATCGTCGTCGTCGTCGGCGTCCATCATCATCATCATCATCATCATCATCATCATCATCACTATTAGTGTAATTATCATAATTGCTGTCATCATTGTTGACATCTTCGTAACTTTAAATATTAGTTAACACTTTCGTCACTTTCATTAGATATTGTATGATGTGTTTATTACCGGGATAACTTTTATGATACCACGGTAGACATCGTTCATGTTGTCAGATAATGTTAGGCTGTACGCGTTCAGGACCACACGATAACGACTGCGAGCTAACCTAAAAGAACACAAGGAAGAGCTGCGGAAACATACTTCATAGTTTCGTTCAAACAGTCATCAGAAAAGTCAACAGGTAAAAAAACCCAATCGAACAACCAGCTAACTAACCAAACAATCACTCGAGCAATCAGACCATGAACCAAACAATCAGTCAATCAGTTCAACCCAATCTGGTTAACCAATCAGTTGCTTTATAGAGTAAGAAACAAACAATTTAAGCAAGTTGCCGAGACATCAATACATTTAATTAGCTTATTTAAATCAATCAATTGTTGCATTAGACGTAATACTTTATGCTTTGTGACAATGTTCTTGTCCGACTTACGTCACACAATGGGCAGCTGTAATGAGCCACTGATTCGCAATGACTGCTCCTCCACACGCGTGCTTTGGCTGTCGGTATGGATACGTTTTCTGAATAGATACTTGCCACGGCCATGATCCTTTTGGAGAGTAATTTCCACCAACGATGAACAATTCGGGGCGTATGCCGCAAGTTACTGAAAGCAGATGTTTGCTGGCATAATATCACAAAGACACCTCTTGAATATGTCTGCATTGCGATGACCAATCGCAATTTTGCAAGTTTCAATTGTTATTTATTACACGCAGATCTCACACTATTGGCCGATTGCACACCTATGGCTCAGGTAAGCCTAAGTTACCGGCTGAGCGGGGGATCAGGTAATCGCGGCCTAAACCTGACTTTAGCCGAGATCGACTGAGAAGGACTTCGCTTGTAGATTGGCAAACTGAGTTTGGCTTGCGCGAACTAAGCTCAACCCCGACTTCAGTCATTTTTCACAATACCGTCTAAAGCAAAAACGCCAACTTTTACAGAGCAAGCTTGTACGGAGATGGAAAAACATAGATGACGTAAATAAGTTAAATGACACTGAAACATTTGAATCTCGCTTATTGGACATGATTTCACTCAGCATTGCTGCTGCTGCTGCTGCTGCTGCTGCTGCTGCTGCTGCTGCTGATGATGATGATGATGATGGTTGTGGTGGTGGTGGTGGTGCTGGTGGTGGTGCTGCGCAGCTGCTGATGATTATGGTGCTGATGGTGGTGGCGGTGGTGGTGGTGGTGGTGGTGGTGCTGCTGCTGCTGCTGCTGCTGCTGCTGCTGATGATGATGATGATGATGATGATGGTGGTGGTGCATGCGTGTTAGGTAGAATGGGTTGTGGTCGTGTGCTCAGGCACAATAACGAATTATTTAAAGAACATTTAAATACAGTCAAATATGCTTCTATTGAGGGCATTCATGTTCGGTAGCTGCAACATCAGCAGCATCAGTAGCAACAACAGTAGTAGTAGTAGTAGTAGTAGTAGTAGTAGTAGTAGTAGTAGTAGTAGTAGTAGTAGTAGTAGTAGTAGTAGTAGTAGTAGTAGTAGTAGTAGTAGTAGTAGTAGTAGTGTTGGTAGTAGTAGTAGTGTTGGTAGTAGTAGTAGTAGTGTTGGTAGTAGTAGTAGTAGTAGTAGTAGTAGTAGTAGTAGTAGTAGTAGTAGTAGTAGTAGTAGTAGTAGTAGTAGTAGTAGTAGTAGTAGTGTTGGTGGTGGTAGTAGTAGTGTTGGTGGTGGTAGTAGTAGTGTTGGTGGTGGTAGTAGTAGTAGTAGTAGTAGTAGTAGTAGTAGTAGTAGTAGTAGTAGTAGTAGTAGTAGTAGTAGTAGTAGTAGTAGTAGTAGTAGTAGTAGTAGTAGTAGCAGTGGCAACAGCAGCAGTAGTAGTAGTATCGATAGCGACAGTTGCAACCGCAGCGATAATAGCAGCGGCAGTAGCAGAAGCAGTCAATTTACAGTTAACAACAACATCTATTTGGCCCGTTATAATGAAATAATATGTCATTTACTACACTGATTTTAGGTCTGAACCTGGTCAATAGCAGGTTCAAATTTTGCAGCAATCTTAGCTGGGGTTTGTTTAAGCCAAGCCGGTGTGCAAGCGGCCACGAAAACAGAGCTACGCTTAATCCCGGAATCGCGCTGAGTGTGTCTTGAGCGATGCGTGCTCAACCGGCCATATGTATAGTATGTACACCACCTACTAATTCCTTTTATCCATTGACGAATAAAAACATTGGCCACTTCCACAGAGTGTATCGATAGTTGGAACTGGACTCCGTTCCATGTTCAATTACAGTTGGCATAATTAACCCTAAATCAGAGTTCAGTTCCAGATAAACTCTCCATGGAAGTGGCCAATGTCTAATGTGACGCTGAGCGAGACCAACATATAATATACCATATTCTTTCCTGTGATACACGTATTTGCACGCACGCACACAGTTACGCATGCATGCACGCACACATATCACATGAGATAGAGAGTAGGGGAGTGGGAGCGGAAGAAAGAGAGGGGTGTGGAGGATGGGATTGGGGGGGGGGGGGGGGGGTGGTCGTGAAGGGGAGGGGCGGTAAGGAGGACGGGAGCACACGCATGATAGCGCCACGTGTTGGGTGAACTGGTATTCAGATAATATTTTCTACAAAATGATTGCTGGTGAATAATTCTGTCATTGACAGCAACAGCTTTTCATATCGTTATTTCATTATGTATCATATATGATAAAATTAATTATTCCGTTGTAACCCTATATTTATAATGTACATTTCTAGCCATACCTCGCCCATTTCTAGCTAAGCTTCGACGAATTTTTAGGCTACACGTGGTGGAATCGATTTAAAACATTGAAACCTGAAGTCCTAAAATCTAAATTTCAAGGAGACTGTACAGGTAAGATATTTAATATTTTGAAACTAATTTGACTGGCAGTTGTTGCTGCCTAACTTGAGTCATTTTGATTGTGACCTTAACTAATAGGTGACGTATCACGTCAGATATTTGAGTGATATATTGGCCGATTCGGATCCCCCCATTACGACTAGTCAGGCATGACACCTGTATAAAGGAAATTAATGGCCCACCTTGGAAATGAGGTGAAATCGCTGATGTAGTGACTGAGGTCGAATCTGTTGGCTTACGTGTCGTTATCACAACCTGTTTGCCGACTGTTGGAATTGTACGTGGAGCTCTCTCAGATGAAGGCTTTCGGGTTCTATGTTTTTCAACTCCAAAAGTAAATCCACAATCATAGAGAAAATCATCATATTTCCAAGCACAACATTTACCAAGCATAGAAAACAATGTACCTGGAGGGCAAAATATCCGCGTCCTGGTTGGGATGCCGCGATAGCACACTGTCACGACGGTGCAGTTAGGAGAACGGTGGTATTCCAGACCACATCCATTGCATGGTCGGTGCACGAAGCGACGATTGCAGATTTGGGTGTTAATAATAGCAACATGAATTATGACAACAATTAGCAGCGTGGGTGCGCCATGGCCCTCGCCTATAGAAAGCATTTTAAGTCACGTTACCGACGTTACAGGAGCGATTACAATCTAATCTACTTATATGTACGATGGCAGTGATCAGATTCAATTGTCCTGTCACTTACTTCAACAGATTGCCAGTATCCCTCCATGTGCTACTAGATGCTACCGTTCCTGTATGCACCTTCGTTAGACGGTGGGTGCGCTTCTAATTGTGAAATCAGTCTGGAAACCCGCACGGATAATTCATTGCGTAATCCATTACGAGTAAAAGGACGGGCTCATACGCATTTAATCATAGAACTGGGATGTGCATGGATTTGCAAATAAAGCTTGTTATATTATTGTTTACGATTGTTTTCGCGTAGTTAGGCCTACTATCTTGTTAAATACGCGAGAGAATAAGATGAAGCATCTGATCTTTGTTCTGGCTTATTAGATCAGTTCATGATAGCGATGAAAAGCGATTGACATACTTAATCCAACAGTAAATAGTGAAGCGTGCCTTGACAGAAAGAGTTCAAAGTCTCGAAATCTCTGGCAAATATGATCACGAAACCACCGTCTAAATATTCTAAATCCGGAAATGACTACACTAACATCAACTGTCATTATGCATTAGTCTGTCTTTGGAATGACTTAAATGGCTAGACCTATAGACCCATGGTAATAGGAAATACGCAAAAAACACGCTTGTTAGAAATACATGGGCCTTCGAACATATTTTCCAAAATAAATATCATCTAACATGCAAAATGGGAAGACGATAATGTCAACTGACACATCAGCCATAAATGTGTTTACGTTTGTTTTGTTGTTGCTTTTATTGTTGTTCATGTATCTAGATCGGGTCCCCACAAAGGGTTCAGCTGGAAAGGTTACCAATCTGTAAGGGCGTCAAAAGCTTCGTTTCGTTTGTCTCCCTATTTAAGGACTTAAGGATATATATATATTCTGCTGGCAGGGTCTTGTTAATTATTGTGTGTCACAATGAAAGCTAGCGCCTAAGTGATACCCAAAAGTAGTGCTAGACCACATGCTATGGTTACTGCTTAAAATTACTCTCCACTAATTTGTCACCATCCATGCATTACAGAAACAACACGATTGTCAGAAATTTTCTTCGGTGGCGTGTGTCCACCAGAAGGAAAAAGATGGCCGCAAAAAATCATGCTAGATCAGCTCGTTGAGTTACTGGTCGAAATTAGACTCAAAATGTTATATAAGTCACATAGTGTCATGAATGGCTGTAGCCGGAGATTTGTAGTGGTGGAATGCCGCAACCAGAAGCCCAAATTTTGGGGCACCTCCTAGAAGTGTCTGTCTCAAAATTGTCCAGGCCCGAATCTGGTAACTACTAATGTAACTACTCTGTGTCCAAATGAGAATTAATAAATTAAGAGCATTTCAAAATAAGTTTAGAAACGGCATTCATTTGACAGGTCACAAATACAGAGTACCAATATTAATCTCTGACAGCAAAGGTTTTCACCTGCGAGACGCATGGTATGGCGAGCATGAAGAGAGATTCCCGTTAGAACTCTGGTGTGTCAGAAGTGCAAATTGTAGCACGGATCGCCCGGACGGGTACTGACCGTTCCAGCTAAGCTGGGTATGGAATGGCCATTCCGGATTCGCTCAAAGCGCGCCCCCTGAGTAGGATAGTACGTGTACATAAGCCCTATTAGAGAGGTTTTCATTAAAAATGGCTAAGTCTGTTAGAATGCGCGATGCGCATGCACACGCATCAGAGCTTCCCTGACAACACGTGTCGGAATTGAGAGAGAGAGAGAGAGAGAGAGAGAGTATATGCCTATAGTGTACCGAGTTGGTACTTGTGCTTTTCTTAAATCATACTTTTCTCGTTGTGCTTGGTACCGATCAGAACTGGAATGAAACGAGTGTCATAGAACCTTTTACCATTTTAAAATCGGACCAGAAATGGCCAAGTTATCAACAAAACTCCCGTTAAATTATTTACAAAATATTGCTTTTGACGTCGTAATCGCGTTTATGCATTAAATAAATAAGGAATGTGCTGTGCACGTGATAGCCACGTCACAACTTCTAGCTACACGTCGATTGGCCACTGCTCCGCCGCTGATGGGCTGAGGCACCTACCTCTGACATCACGAGTAGTATAAAAGGGATGAAAAATCGAAGATCGAGCGCATCATCGGCGTGGAAGCCAACCCGTCAGGAGGACTGCTGGACCAGCACGGGCTAGACGTGTGCAACTGCAAGCCGACTTTGATTCCATCGATCATCATCGCTGTGCCAATCGGATTTGAGTTCACCCGCACCGGTAAGCAGTTCTCGACTTTCCGCAATACATCAATTCTGGAAGCTCCCGGACAGCCATCCGGGGCAATAATAAATTAAAGTAATAACTCCGACATCCGGACTTTCATAGGGGAGTTTTTCTGTAGAAGGGCCTTGGGGGCCCCAATGTAATTCTACGAGATGTAGAGCCGATGGTGATTCATGCTGAAAAGTGGATTCAAACTTCTGCGCTGCATGTCACGTGTGATAATTAACTTTTAGACCACAGTCTGGTGGGACTTTACCCAGTGTGCCGCAAGAGCTATGCGGCGTATCCCGCACTGTGTGCCAGTTATTGTACATGCATAATTAATCATAACATTAGCCCTCTCTGTTAATGGGCAACCTTCAACTTTCAACTGCCGTAGCCGGACGGAAACTTTACAACCAACTGTTTAATTCATGTATCAGTTGAAAGACTGTCTAATGAACAGCTTGTTATCCGTTCTGCTTCGCCGTCATGAGAGTTTGCCGTATCAACAACTTGCCTGTGGAAACATGTTTGTGGAGACCTGTCTGCGGAAGCCTGCTTGCGGAGACCTGTTTGCTGATATCTTCCCTGCAACGAAGATCATGCCATCTCACGCTATTTTCATGTTAGCGCATAAATTTCAGCCACTCAAGTAACTATACTATTGAACATTTAATTATTTCTGTATATGGTACCGATGACTAATAGTTGCCTTATTGGTCCTAAGACCGCATTTTTATATTTTCTGTTTCTTACTGTGAATATTATCTTTATTTACTGTGAGTGCTCCAACTAACAGCACCGTAAGGTTCAATGACCTGTGATATATATTGTTCTGACCGTATTAGTTAGTTGCGTATATGGCAAGTAGCCATTCTACTTAATATGTTTTGCTTATTTATAAAAACTCTAGAACGCAGTATGCTAGGAAATACTATACAGCAACATATATATCCGCATCACTATACCCCCGCCAGCATCAATTTTACACTGGTCATGCGCTAATTGTTTGAGCCTGACTTGTTACCAACTAAACCTGGCTATTTAGCTCAATAGGATAGGTTTGAAGTAGGTAGGGACATTTTCTCCGTGAAAGACGCATAGTGTGTGCCTCTTTTCTGGTTGTAGGGATATGTAACACCACGCACCGGCTAGGTTGTGTAAAATTGGCCAATTACCTTACGGCCTCTTATTTATATTGAGTTATTGTCTCTTTCTACGATCCACCAGCCGCAAGGTTTTATACTTGTCTGGATTCCCCATCGACACGTTGGCCGGATCCGACCCTGGGAAATTATCAGAGGTTTCCTGGAACTTAATCCTAATGACAGGTCACATGTTTACACGATAGTACATGGTGACGGATGAGATGCGTATCTCCATCCAATTCATTGCAGTGTCTGGGTGAGATCTTACAATCCGCCACGCCCTCACGGGAAGGACACTAGTGATGGATATCCGTCTCTCTATCCCCACCATAAATGACATGGCACTTTCTAAAATTGCTTGTGTAAACTGTAAAACGTGTCCCGGTGATGTTATATGTGGTTGCAGGACAGGGTGACCGGATTGTTATTTGATTCTGGAGCTTTTCTCCATAACATGTACGCACGCTATACTTCAGAGGTAGATACTATGCAGGGCGACCTATGGGAAGCCGAGCATCTGTGCCCATTGGATAAATGTATCTAAAGTTAGGTAGGAATCCCTGCCACATGCGGCCAAAGCTTGTATTCGTTTCTAATAACTAAATGGTAGGTTAGAATGTAGCAGAAGACCCACATAAAAAAAGTGGCGACTACCAATGCAGTAACTTTGGACCTACATAGGACGGTGACCTGTGAATTCTTCGGAAATCATTCATCCCGTCTTCACGTAAACCAGTGTGCATCACATTAATTATGGCTTCACTAGGATTTTCAGCATTTATCATTTTCTGTTTGAACAAAAGAGTGGCCCTTTTGTCAGCTCTTTTCCTCCGCTTCGGTGTTGAAGGCATTTTCGTGTGACAGAGGCCCACGCGAGGCACTTTTCTCTCGCAACAACAATATGTGTGTGTGTGTGTGCGTGCGTCCGTGCGCTTGCGTGCGTGCGTGCGTGTGTGCGTGCGTGCGTGTGTGCGTGCGTGTGTGCGTGCATTAGGGGTGTAATTAGTTTATATTAAACTACCAAGTAGCCTCGACGCGATGCTCCCTTGCGGGGTGGGGGGGGGGTACCTTCAGCAAGACCACGTAGAAAGAACACCGGATGGCTCTATGTTTTGTATTATTGTGCTCACTTCTGTCAAATGAGTGATATTTTTTTATAGTGTATAAATTTGTGACTGTTTAATTATTAACATCTTGTCCATTATTCTAAATTAGAATGGGCCGTCATACCGGTGACACCAACAGTTGAGATGAGACCGTGTGGTTCAATCTCGGCGATGATGGTCGCACAGCCCCACTGGAACATCAGTGTTCCACCGGCTCTAGGGGCTGGTCTTTGTCTTTTCCAAAGAGATGTGATACAGGTTTTGCAACCCCGAGAACCGCAGCTAACCAGCTCTAGGGGCCAGTCATTGTCTTTTCCAAAGAGACATGATACAGGTTTTGCAACCCCGAGAACCGCAGCTAACCAGCTCTATGGGCCGGTCATTGTCTTTTCCAAAGAGACGTGATACAGGTTTTGCAGCCCCGAGAACCGCAGCTAACCAGCCCTCCTGCGCATCATGTATTTGCAGTGCAACGGAGTGGAGTGACATGGCAGACCAGCACGTACCCCCGCAAGCTACAAGTGGCACCCGATGTGGGGCGTGAACAAGAAGCGAATCCACGCCAACTCTCAACAACTCCTTCATCAGAAAGTCAGCTCTCCCTCGACATGGAAGTAGCATCATATGACGGACGAACTGCTCACGTACTCACCGACAATGTAACTAATTTCCCCAGTGCACTTACATGAGTTTTCTCCAATCAGCGAGGGGACCTCACAGGTGGGAACTCAATATATAACCTTATCGGATATCCTTGATCGGCAACCACCATCTACGCTGGATCACGGATGATCATGACACAGACACCCATCGGGGCAACACTACCCTTCACGACCATATTCTTCACCAACGTCATCAATGGGTAACCAGTGGCCGGACGCTCATGTACCCTATCCCGCATCTCTGCCACTCCATGCGTCATCACAATATTATCCATCAGCGCCACGTTATGAGCCGGAGGATGTGGCAACACCTTTTCAGCAATACGTCAGAAAACTTACACATCACATGCATCATCCTCATCAGTCACCTGCACCACCACCATACGAGGAACATCCGTTACAACTACCAGCAGAACGTCCATGCCATCTACATAACACGACTCCACCCCTCTTTAGACCAACCCCTGTCTATGGACCCATATCAGGGCGGTGTTCAGCGGAACCCACCTATCATGCACAGCAACAATGACGGGAATCACCCTCGTGGAATCGGCGTCATCATCGTAATCAACGGGAAACACCACCACCACCACCACAACCACCACAAACAACAACACACAGATTCAGTTAGAGATCATAAGTCACATGAACCGGTGGACCAATCGCCAAATGGGAGAATATCTGGTCACGAAACTGTCCTGGAAAGCTCTACAAGTCCTGGCAGACTTAGGCACAGATTATACACCAACATATATGGAACTGGAAAGCACGTTGTCGGAAAGATTCAGAGAAACAAGTCGGCTACAACTTAAGAACTTGCATCGACACTCGGAAGAAACATTACCGGAGTTGGCTAGTCGTATTCGACGACTAGTTACCCGTGCATATCCCAGCACCAATCTCGAGGGCATTACCCATCTACATCTTGATACCTTCATCGATGCGTTAAGCGGTGCACCCGCCTTGAAGGAAAAATTGTTCCTTACAGAGCACGGTAGTTTACAACAATTAACAGGCACCATGGTTCGTATCAAAAACATCTTGGAGCGGGAGAAAAACAATCGCCGCCAGCTACACCCTATAAATGAAGTCAATGATATCAATCTCGCCGCCACCACCACCGACAACAGCAATGCATCAGCAACCACCTCAACATCAGACCCGCAAACACAACAGGAACAACCCATCGGTCAAAATCATGCGTCTAGAGGAAAGGGGCGTGGCCAATCACATCGTGGAGGCCACAACAATGCCCCAGGACACGGGAACAAGCAAAATAACAGCTATATACAAAATATGCATGATAGATTAGAGGAGATTACTAAACAGATTTCAGCACTCACTAGCCTAGTCACCACCCACCCTCAGTACAACAGTCGCTACACAATCAACAACACGACCAGCAACCACAGTAGTTTCTGCACCGCCACCAAACACATGTTTCGGATGTGGTCAGCCGGGCCACTAGAAGGAGCGATGTCCTAATCACCCTCCACCAACAACTCTGACCTCTGACCGACGAACCCCGCAGCCTAAGACACCATCAAACTAAGGAGGGTACTGATTACTGAGTCACCTCTGTGCCCGTTCTTACAGCCCAGCTCAACTGCGGCCACTGAACAATAACATCAGGTGGCCAACACTAATACTCATTCTCATATAACATCATACATACACAAGCACCCGGCTTCCTATGTCGGTACCAACGATGAACACCGCCCCCTATCGGAAAATGTGACCCCCAAAATTCCGCATCTACTCAACCTTCTTTTCTATGTAAAACGGCAGTGGTAGGTTGTAGCACCTCCACTGAAACAACATTTGTACAAGCACCATGACCCACCACAAAAGTACTTAACACCCGTTGTCCCTTGGTGGTTTGCAATTCACAAGTCCTTACAGCATCATCCACAACATCCACCAGCGGCAGCAGTGATTCAGACGGGACTGCGCATTCGGCATCATTGATCTGCATGAAGAAGCGATGCACAAAGGATGGGAAAACAGCATGCTGTCATTGTTTCTTCTGTGCATCAACCAAACATCCCATGATTTTTTGTCAAAAATGGCTCACACAGGTAGCCCTCATCCACGATCACGACCATCCTATCTGCACTGCCGTTTACACCAGCTCAGCATACACGGGAACAGCATCACCGCCACCACCACTGCTACCCCCAGCTCTAAGCACTCGCATCCCGACGATGGGGGGTTGGCCCCTTCCACACTCAGCCACCAACTGCACTCACGGAAGCTATCTGAAATAAGCTGACTACATACAGGATGATACTGCACCAAAACCACTTCCGCAAATGGTATCATTGGAAACTCTTCCGCATGCCCACCGTAACGTAATATATACGTGTGCCTGTTTGTTTAGCGGTGTTTCCACCAGTGCCACTGTTGACACCGGAGGTTCCATCACCGTTTTAACAAGCGCTTGTATGAGAGCATCCCACCTCATAAGAAGCCACCCCTTAAACCTACAAACATATTTTTGCAAACATCTATGGGAGCCGATGTGCCCGTGGCTGGTACAGTACACCTCATAATACAGATAGCGGACATGCAATTCATTCAGTGAGTTGTTATCGCCTCTATTCAAAACGATGCCTTGCTTGGTTCTGATTTCCTCAGTGCCAGCGAAGCCATCATACATTGCAGACAACAGAAATTAGACATACATGGCCGACGTATACCTCTTGGACCAGAGTCATCACTGTACGACACCTGTGCAGTTATTTTAGCATCGACAGCCACAGTTGAGCCAGGACAGGAGAAAATCCTATGGGCCACAGCATCACAGTTAGGAAACAACACTCACATAGCCATGCTGGAACCCGATCCTGAATACATAATCGCCTCATAATGCGCCAGTCACTGCATGATGGTGGACACCACCAACACGGATCACATATCGTTCAGAGTATTCAATGGCACCGCAGACCCAATAGCTATTGAACCAGGAGTTCATTGTGGCCATTTGGTGGATGTGATCTCACTGGAGACACCACCTACCGCACCTACACCGGCAACCACTTCTGATGATTTGCCAGAACACCTACATGGCTTATATTTGCGTGCCACAGTTGGATTGATGCAATTCCACAAAAAAGACATGGAAATTACTTTACAAATATCGCAATAGCTTCTTGGCTGCAGACATGGATCTGGGAGAAATTCATCTCGTGCGACACTCCATCGACACTCGAAACAACCAACCAATTCGACAGTCCGTTCAACGTCTTCCCATTCACAAGGAAGCAGAGGCACACCAACAGGTAAACGACATCTTGCAGACAGGTATAATAGAGCCATCAGCATCCCCCTGGCCCAGTCCCATTGTACTAGCAGGCAAAAAGGACGGACCTTTGCAGTTTTGTATAGCTGACCGCCGCCTTAATGATCTTAGCATCAAAGACGCATGCGTACCCATTACCAAGAATAGATCAGGCCTTAGATTCTTTGTCCGGAGCCAAGTGGTTTTGTACCCTTGATTTAGCTAGTAGTTACTGGCGGGTAGCCATGGATGAGGCTGACATGAAAAATATCATGTTTGTCTGTAGAGACGGTCTTTTCCAATTCCGCTAGATGCCTTACGGCTTGTGCAACACTCCTGGAATGTTCGAGCGTCTCATTGAGCAGGTATTAACTACCCTGCAATGAGAAATCTGTCTGTGTTACATCAACGACGTAATCGTCTTTGCTTCCTCATTTGAGCAGACTTTGTCTAACCTGGACAAAGTTCTTATGCAGTTTAAAATGGCCAACGTAAAGCTCAAACCAAAGAAATGTCATCTTTTCAGACAGAGCATTGAGTTCCTGGGACACGTCTTATCTGGCGATGGAGTGGCTACTCACCGTCAAAAACAAAAGCAGTGGTGGAATGGCGGACACACACTTCCATCACGGAGTTTCCTAGGTCATTGCCAGTACTATCATCGTTATATCCATCATTTCAGTGAGTTCGCATTACCACTATTTAGGATCCCCCAAAAAAGACTGACCATTCGAGTGGACGAGTGAGTGTGAAGATTCCTTCAGGGTGCTGAAGGAACTCTTGACGACCGCTCCAATTCTTGCTCATCCTAACCCTAACCTCGATTTCATCTTGGACACTGATGCGTCAGCTTATGCCATTGGCGCAGTTCTATCTCAGGTCGCGGAAGATGGAACGGAGCAGGTACTGGCTTATGGTTCGCGTACTCTGAATAAAACGGAGAAACATTATGCGACCACAAAGGGGGAATTGCTAGCTGTGGTCCATTTCATCAAGTATTACAAACACTTTTTGTACGGGTGCCCATTTACCCTCCATATAAATCATGCCTCAGCCTACGCTGGCTCAGAAACCTAAAATATCCGGAGGACCATGTAGCGAGGTAGCAGGAATCCCTGCAGGCCTTCAACTTCAATGTTGTTCATAAACCCGGCAAATTGCATGGAAATGCTGATGCCTTGAGCAGAATCGGGCTTGAGGATGAACAATAAGTGGCCACCACCATGACACATACTACACAGACATCTCCGGTGTACCGTGAATTGCGGTGCGCAGAGTGGAACATGGAGACAGTCGCCCACGAACAAGCAACAGATGTGCAAACACGGAATATCTATGCATGGATCCAGGAGGGGGGTACATCCTCCAAGGGAATCTGTCACACCACTTTCTGCAATGGCAAAACACTACTACCAGTACGAACCATCATGCGGATAAAACAGAGATTCCACTGGATTAGGATATGCAATAGTGTGAAGGCATGGGTTGCCAAAGATGCGCTGTTGGCCAGCACCATTCCACACCCTTACAAGGTAAAATTGTTGGTGCACCATGGGAGCGAGTGGCTATTGATGTGCTCGGACCCTTGAACACAACGGATGAAGGAAACAAGTACATCCTCGGATTGCAAGATTATTTTACGAAGTAGGTGGAAGCATTTGCTTTGCAAGACCAAGAGGCATCCACAAGAGGGGAGGTATTGACAAGCAATGTGTTCTGCCGGTTTGGTATGCCATATGAACTGCCCTCTGACTAAGGAAGTAATTTTGAGAACCGGCTGATCTCCGAGCTCTGCAAATTGTTTCATATAGTCAAAACTCGTAAAACACCCTACCATCCGGAAGTGATGGGATAGTAGAGAGGTTCACCTGCACTCTTGCGGAAATGTTTACTAAGGAAACACGCCTTGATTGTCGAGATTGGGATCTACGACTCCCTTATGTGCTCATGGCATATCACACTTCAATACATTCCAGCACGAGTTACACCCCTGCTCGGTTAATGTTAGGCCGTGGATTAGCCTTACCCCTGGATCTGGCCATGCCCAGGATTCCAGGAGAGAAAGATTCACCATCTCTCTATGTAGAGCTCATGCGGTAGTGGACAGAACTAGTAAGAGCAACTTTATCCACTGCACACCAGCGCCAGAAAACGTGGCTCAACAGGTGTGTGCATGGAGATTCGTAAGAGAGGGGGCGGGGGGGGGGGGGGGTTGGGAATGATTTGGGTTCACGATTTGCAATGTTCTACAAACGTGTCGAGTAAACTGTGGTAGTAGGTAAGATGTCGGATGTGACCTACCGCATCCATGCCTCGGATGGCCTGACCTCAGTCATCCACTTCAATTGACTTAAACCTTATGTCAGTGACGACCCAGTGCCAAAACTCAGGTTGGGATATGCCACATGACACCAGTACCCAGACAGATGTCTCTACGGAAACCAGTATTCCCGACGCCAGTCCCAAGCACCGCGGTGCCAGTTCGACCCCTCTCCTACCAAGCCAGGAGTCCTGAGAATGTATGACTAATGCTTAGGACGATGACGAGATACGTACTCGCCCTCTCCCTCCTCAGTGCGGGTCTACAAGTTCTGGGAAGTTGTATCTGTAGACTTTCTCGTTTGTACTGTCCAAGGGGAAGGACGGAAAAATTGTTCCACCGACCTCTTCCCATCCCACCCACTGCATGCCATTACCCCGATTATAGAGTTACCACAAGCGGAAGCTGAGGCTGCCCCAGGCCATGCTTCTTGTGGGGTGAAACATATAATAAATAACATGGAAGTGAAGAGGCTTGATGAGGCCTTGGCTTGTTTTGAAGAACAGCAAAACCGCACAACTCGGTGTACCCATCCAAGTCCACAAAATGCGGGACCAATCCCATTCCAAGGTGCATCCCATCCATCCACACTACCACCCCCACTCCAACTCATGTCCCTCGTCTATGCACCAAGTTCGTACATCATTGGCCCTGTCGATTTCGCACTCCACTCGTCGTCTGTTGACTGTCCATCTTCAGAGATGAGAGAGTCTGCTGTTACAGAGCAGGTGGCATTCCCCCACCACTACCCCCCCCCCATCCCCTGGTAGGGAAGCAGCCTGTTCAGCAGACTCTCGGCTCGAATATTCCCAGTACTTAAAAATTATGACAGAGTACCGACCATCGAGTAATAGGAGATGACCCTCTCCATCCAAACGCCACCCCTGACCAAAACATCCCTACCAACATCACACGGAGACACATAATGACAGAAACATATAGAGCACACTTGCCCGCAAGGCTGGATACGTCATTTCATCGTTGCGTGGACATCACATACATACGTGGTTATTTAAATGTGTAACACGGACATTCAACATCGGCAACAACATTGTTAGCAATCACCTAGCTTTTTAAATCAAAAAAGTTAGAGACACCTTTTTCCACAACATTTCCTTCTGCATGATATAGGGAGCTTATCACTTTCAGTAACCCGACTTTTCCACAACAGCAACAGAATCGGCATTCCCCAGCTTGGAAACCTGGATATGCCCAATCCACATTATGCCAGCGTCACACAGAAACCCCAACTTCCCTACCACAGATCACCACCATCATCAACACGAGACAACATTTTCCGCAAACACCTTCTTATCCGGTTTACGGAAAAACTGATCATATAGAAAGAAGGAGCAACACCGCAGCCATCTAGAGTACGCACTACGGGGGATTTCGCCACTCCCCCCAGAAACGTCATACGGAAACAGCTAAAACTATCACACGTCAATCACATGTAATAACAGTCAATATTATTAAGAGAGAAAGGTGCCCGCGGTCTGTCGTCCGTAACAAGTAGGATTTTGCTACAGAAAGTGAATTCGATAATGGATTGATTCAAGTTATGACAGCACCCTTGTTGGTCATCCGCACTCTAAAGTAACTCTTTCCCACCTCTGGGCCTGGCCATTACAGAGCGAAATACATCATGTCTGATAAAGTTGACACCGCCCACACGCGGCTACCCCCACCCTGCTGTAATAAAAACATCACACTTCACAACAGCGCAAGAATCATCTGCGGATAAGTGGCCACACGTGTCAATGAAATTCATCAACACGACAGAAACATAGACACTCAGGATGACTGTATTCACAATCTCCATACGACGGTATTGTAATTGTAAAACTGATGCATGCATTTTCCAAGATGTATTGTAATAAATAAAGTTTGGTCTAGGTGGGGATGGACTAGTCCTACCCACAGAGGAGGATGCTTGGCAGCCCACCCACCCGGAAAACACAGTCCAGCTTCACAGAATTAGTACACTTGATTCCATCAAGACATGGAGCTGTTTAAACCAAATGATGATTACAGTCAGCTATACTGTCCTAATTTTGATTAAGAACACGACTGTTCTACCGCGTATACAAATCATTAGCGCACAGGCAGGTGAAGCAGCATAAAAACTTCGACAGTATAACATAATGAAGAATTTCAAATATTCTCTTACCTGCATATTCCAGTCACAAAATCAACATGGGCTGGAATACACCTATTACAGACAAGAGGCGATGCATGTATAAGATCGCGCGCATATATAGGGACGCTGATTTTCTTCTTCTTCTTCTTCTTCTTCTTTTCGATCGCTGGTATCACACTTGGAGAGCCGTTCTCAAGATGAAATCTGTGGTTTTCCGCAGTTCTTCCACAGGCCCATACAGCTTTTCAAGAAAAGAGGTTGACAAAGGCCAGATCTCTTCTCTCAGCAGCTGATACGTACTGCAACATTGAAGTATGTGCTCTGTGGTCTGTTCTGCTTCTCCACAAGGACAAGCAGGCGATGTCGTAAGGTGGAACCGCCTGTACATGTATTGGTTTAGTCTGTTGTGTCCAGTTCTGAGACGAAAAATGGTCACTTGCTCTGGCCTCGAGAGATAATGGTAGGCATCTTCTGATTGAGGTGTTCTATAGAGTGACTTGATGATAGTCTTTATCTCTGTATGGGTAACCATGTTTTCTGTCTGATACTCTTCTGCACCCACCTTTGCCATCTTGTCTGCTTCCTCATTTCCTTTGACTCCACAGTGTGAGGGGATCCACTGCAATGCTATCCGAAAGCATTTGATGGTTTGTGGTGCTTCTTCAAGTTGTGGCAGCTTACCTTTGGTGATAGCCTCAAGGACGGAGCGGGCATCAGATAAAAAGACAATCTGTGCAATAGGGTCTGCTGTTCTGCTGATGGTATTAGCTGCATGAACCAGTGCTTTGACTTCAGCTCTGTAGCTTGTGCAGTGTTTTCCTGTCGCTATTGCAGCTGACTCATGTTGTCCGTTTGGATACTGTATGTGCAGTCCGGCATCTCCGCTCCTAATTGCATCGTTGGCTGATCCATCTGTGTAGATCCTTGTCTCCTGAGGGTACATTTCTTCCAGCATGGCTAGGGTCAGGGCCTTCTTGCTCACATCACTGTGTTCATCTTTGGTTGTGAGATGAGGTACTGTGGTGCGAATAGTTATGCTCTCTAGTTTGTTTTCCCAGGGTGGAGGATCAAGGGTGTGGTTTGGGTCTTCTATTTGTGCTGGCAACATTTCTTTGGTGTTTCCTTTGAAGTGCTTTTGTCTCTTTCACAAAACTTGATCTTTTAAGTCTTCCTGATGACAGCTGTGCTTGCCTGATCTTCATCGGGTGGTTGCTGAACGATTTGAACTTTGCAGCTTGGATCAGTGCTTTGCATTCCCTTCCTTTGCTAAGTGGGGGAGGGGGGATGCCTGCTGTCTGCTCCATTTTTTCTATTGGTGTTGATCTCATTCCACCAGTGATGATGTGCAGTCCCTGGTTTTGTACTCTGTCGAGGTTCTGTTGATGAGATTTAGCTGCTGTCATCCATGAGCTGGATCCATACTCAAGGTGTAGTCGTACAGCACCTAGGTAGATGGTCTTGAGGATCCTTTCATTGGCACCCCACTTTGTTCCTGCCAGCTTCCTCATAATGTTTAGCTTTCTTCTGGCTTTTGCCTCTGCATTCTGTATGCGCTCCTTCCATGTTAATCTACTGTCGTAGGTGACTCCCAGGTATGTCTGCTGGTCCTCATACTCGAGCGGAGTACCGCCCAGTGTCAGATTGCCAACCTTGGTTTTGGTGGACAGTGAGAATAGCATGGCTGATGATTTTTCTTTGTTGATGGTAATACACCAGCGATTGGCCCAAGCTGTAATTCTGTCCAAGGTGAGCTGCATTCTGTACGTGGCAGTCGTTGTGTACTCCTCGGTGCACCAGAGTACGAGGTCATCTGCATAGAGGGCTGCTTGGATCCCATTGGGAAGCTCTGCTACAATGTCATTAATGAAGAGTATGAACAGAGTTGGTGATAATACTCCGCCTTGTGGCACCCTTTTCTCAGCAATACATTCTGTCCAGATTGTCCATCAACCGGCACCCTAGCTCTGCGATTGTGTAGGTACGACTTGGTCCATCGGAACATGTTGCCACCGATGCCTGTGCGCCAGAGCTTAACGAGGAGGCCATCCTTCCACACCTTGTCAAATGCCTTCTGCAGATCGATAAAGGCAGCTAGCATCACCTTCTTGGCTTGAAAAGTGTCCTCTATGACCTGTGCAAGATGTGTTGTTTGATCTTCTGTGCTCCTGTATCTTCTGAAGCCGGCCTGCTATGAAACTATAATGTTCTCCGACTCCAGGTACCACTGCAACCGCTGGTAGCTGATGCGCTCCATGGTCTTGCATATGCTGCTTGTATGACTGATAGGATGGTAGCTCAGCACTTTCGTCTTGTTCTTCCCTTTTTTCAGAATAGGAGTCATTCTGGCTTCATTCCAGCACTGAGGAACCTCTCCATTGGTCCAACTGAGATTAAAGATGTCTAGCAACTTGCTGAGAGTGATGCATTACCAAGGTGTTGGATCATTTCATTCGTAATGCCATCTGGCCCGGGAGATTTCTTCTTCTTCAATTGGCGGATAGCCTTCTTCAGTTCTGTTAAACTAATGCCAACTTTCATTGCATCGTGAGTGTTGGTGTCTGTTCTTTCCTTTTGCTCTTTTCTAACCTCTTTTTTTTATGCATCCGTGGTATAGAATGTTGCTTTCTTTTGCATATGCCTTCGCAAAGGCATCTGCAGCCATCTTTCCTGTCAGTGTTTGTCCATATTCTTCAAGAGTAACCTTCTCTCCCCCGACACCCTCATCATTCAGTGCTTTAGTCAGTCTCCATAGCTGTGTGGTGTCTCTCTAAATTAAACCCTGCCGTCTTTTCCCTCTAGCTTCTTCTTTTGGCCTCCAGCTTGGTCTTTAGATACCTGGCTTTAGTTTGTTGTAGCATGAAGTGGTTTTCATGACAGGGAGTACCCTCTGCATCTTCTCTGGCCTTGTCTAGTTTATCATGTGCTGCTTGCAGTTCTGTTGTCCAGTAGGGGCGGTAGTTTTTCCTGAACCCTCGAGGAATCGCTTCGTTGGCAGCCTGAGGAAACTTGAATTAAATTCCTTGACCACATTGTTGATGCTTCTCCCTTCTACTGTTATATTTTGGGTAAGCTCACTGGAACGAATGCCGAACAGACTCCAATTTGCCGTTTTGTAGTTTCACCTTGGGTGTTGAGGTGTACTTGTCGAAATACTTCCAGAAAGAGAGAGGAGGACTGGGCGGTGGTCGCTTCCTCCTAACTGCGATCCGACCACTCTACTGAGGTTTCTGTGAATGTGTTCTGTACAAAATGCCAAGTCCGGCATTGTTGTCGAGTGCCACCGGCGCGAGTAGAAGGTAGGCTGATCTGTGGGATCATTGACAAGTAAAAGGTGCTTTTCATCTTGCCATGCTTCAATGTCTTCTCCTCGTTTATCAAGTGTTCTGTATCCCCAGCTCTGGGACTGGCTATTAAAGTCTCCCGCAATGATCAAGTGGCAGTCCGGGACCTGGATTGTGTCAAGTGAGAGATTCTTGTCATTAGGGCAGTAATAATTGACAATGTCAATCACAGAGTTGCTGGTTGTTACCTTGATCTTGATATATTCTGCCTCTTCCATAAATGTTTTGATCTGGCTGGCGTTCACGCTGTTTCGGACCAAGGTGATCACCCCCACCTTTCTTTCTTCCTCTTCGATCACACCGGAAAATCTGCTAGCCTCTGATCTTAAATGGTTTACCTTCTTGCAGGTGTGTCTCCTGGATGCAGCAGATATCAATGTTGTTTTCGTACAGGAACTGTTCGAGCTCTGATTTCGTGTTGGTAACCCCTTCTGCGTTCCAGTGCATGATGTTGATACTGGGGTTCTCTTTGGGGTTGGTCTTCTCTTTCGGTTGGCCAGTGGCTCTCCATCCTCGTCCCCTGGCTCCACAAGACGAGTTGATGGGACCTCCAGTAGCTGAGGGTGGGCTCCTTCGAGGCGTGGAGCCCGGCGCTGCACCTGCCTGGCTGCTCCTCACAGGGCGAGCCCCATTTCGGTTGGTTCGATCTCCAAGTGTCATTTCATTTTGCGTTGTGCATAATGCTCTGGTTAGCCCCTCAAAATGTCTGGATTGACACTCGGTGGGTTACACCCCTGCGCCACGTTGAGGCCGAGCATATAGTCTTAAACAGGGGGGAACGCTGTTCTGAGGAACAGAAACTGAAAACATATATATATCCATTTTTCACATCAACTATGAATAATCAGCGGCATCAACACTCCGCCATTACATAAATATTGCCTAAGTTTCCAATCAACCACGTGCTTTAAAAACAAGAACCACGTGATCTTCACTTCTAATTTCCAGTAAATTTATCAAAGGCTATAAGCAAAAGAACCGCCCAAACTCGACACAAGAGAAGATCGAGCATTAGGCTACTTTCGTGTCGAAAACTAAATTCTGCTGTTCTTATTATTATTTTATTACTATTATATTTGGCCAGGAAAAGTTATGAAGAGGTAGGACATTTGAGATAGGTTAAGCGGTTCTGCACATTTACCATCATGCGAAAATAAGATGTCACTTGCAGAAGATCTTGTCCTGTCTGACAGCTTGGAGGATTCAGCACCAGCTCATCTTGGGAAGAAGTATCTATATACAGCATTACAGCCTAACGGACAGCCTTGTAAGCGTGCATTCTCCCGGAATTCGGACTTGATGCGTCATGTCAATTGCCACCATTTATTACAACGTGCATTTTGTGTGGACTGCAAGTACCTGTATTCAGCTACGCGGTACGGTGTAACACATACGTTAAATGAAAAGCATCGTGTGTTAGTAGTAACATTAAAGCCTCGTGAACAGAATGAGGATATAGTCCTCGCTAGCCATTTAGGCAGCACCCATCAACATCACTGCACCAGTCACCACGACGTCGGCAGCACCAGCACGAACAGCATTGGCAGCACCTGCAGTATTGGTAACCATATCGCCTGCAGTTTCCGCACTAGCAGCACCTACAGTAACACCACTGACTGCATGACACATCACAGCAGCATTGGCATCCATGATCGTCCAGCCTATTTCAGTAGTTATTTCCACACCTGTGACAGTATCTGAACCCGGTTTACAGGACATTTCCGATCGATCCATATTTCAGTGCAGTTTAATTATAGATGAGGAGATCAGCCTCACAGAAGCAGTCACCATCATCACCGCACCGCAGAGCAGCACGCCTACACATACGCGCAACGTCAGCACTCCAACAGATCCTGCCGTCCATAAAGTAACCCCGCCAGATCGTCCCCATGCTGGAAAAAGGAGACTAGCTCGCTCAACAGAAATCTGTGCAGTTCCTAGGACGACCGCCAGCAAGTTACTGAAGGCTGTAAAAATCAGAAAGCTATCCGCCAGCGCAGCATCATTATCCGTACCAGGCATCATGACAGCATCCAGCCAACCTGCAGTCTGCACCACCACCACCACCACCTCCACCAACTCCACGACGACGGTGATGGCAGCAGTCTCTACACTGCCCCCACACGTACAGCACCCGTCATCATCACCATCACCACTACCAGTGCTTCAATGGATACATCCGCACCTTCCTCCAGTTTCAGTATTACCGACCTGGGCAATATAGATAGTGATATTTCGGCAACGGAGGCCCACCCGCCACGTCCATCCCGCATGAGTCGGGGTACCAAGACTCGCTGGCGAAATTTTTCAGCGGATATGTGTGGACACTATTGTCGAGGTTGCAGCAGGATTTATGAATAGGTGTGCGGAAAAATGGAACTTATTATTATTTTATTTATGAAATACTTTTAAAATCGAAACCCAGTCCCTAGGCTGATTACGGTCATCCTACACAGCTGCGCAATATTCTTGCGTAGCTGTGTCTCACACAAATAATTGGTGTGGATACCTGTGTTGTAAACACATCGTGTGCGACGTAAGTACACAACACACCGTAGCGAATATATCTTATTCCCGTCATGCAGTCTCAGCTACGCTGGGGCTGCCTGATGAACTACCCTTTTTACTTTATTAAAATACTATTTTCTTATTATTTTACTTCTCGCGTTAGTACGTCGGGACAGATTATGGATAGCGAGAACTATCCGTGTGGACCCGCTAAAACGGTCGCACTGTATGCATCCCTTTAAATACCTGGGATTCACACGTAATTTACATAGTAAACTGTGATATTACTGTTATAACATATCAATATATATATATACTTTTCTTTAATTATATTATAACTAATTGAGGTACGTTGGAGCTTGGGTGTTCTCTGCGGAAAAATAATTATCCAAGCGAATGCCCATGCGAGCTATTGTTTAGCCAAATTATGTATGGATTAAATAAAAGTACAGGATGCACCAAGAAATAAACAAACAAAAAAAGAAAAGACCTGGAAAAAAAATTCCAGGTCAAAAATGAAAACTAAAAGTATTGTAGTTCGGATCGACCAGACAGGTACTGGCCGTACCAGCCAAGCTGGGTACGCGCCGCCCATCCTGGATTCATTCCCTGAACACACACCCCTGGGTAGAGCCATAAGCATATAAGAGCCTATGGGAGAGATCGCGTTATAAAAACGACTAAGTTCGTTAAGGCGCATAGTGCGCATGCGCACGCTTAAATGCTATTTTTGACAGAGCGCGTAGTTTACGACCAAGATAGGATGACGCTTTTAGTGTACCGAGACCGTACAATGTAATCCTTTTAAATCACCTGTTCCCGCCGAATCTGGCATTAACCAAGACCAGAATCTGACGGCCTTTCCAAATCTGTAAACCATTTCAAAATCGGTTAAGAAATGGCTGAGTTATACACGGAGACCCCCTTTTGATTATCTTCAAAATATTGCCGTGACGTCATAACCACGAGTTCGCAAAAATTCTAGAATGTTCTAGAACATTCGACTGCGTTATTATTAGCTACGCGCTGATTGGCTGTTGCTCGACCGATGATTGGTTGGAGCCTGCGCATGTGACGTCATGAGTAGTATAAAAGGAGACGAGATCCAGAGCTCGAGAGCATCCTCGGCCAATGGCCGAATAGGTTGGACCTGTGTCAGCTACGATCAGCACGACAGGCATTAGGCAGATCACTTCGCTTTCTGTCGGTTTCTCTCCAGTAGCCAGCAGTAATCCAACCCACCGCACTAAAAGCAATTTTGTAACTCCCGTTGCCTGCGGGAGCATTTTTGGAACTTTTTAGATATTGTTCACGAATATATCAAGAACTAATTCGGAACACGAGCTTGCGGTGAGGCCTTTCCCGGCAGCGATGTTCTTTGGTGGATGACTCGCTGGATATGCCGGCCACGACAAAAAGTGGTTATTTAACCGTCCCCCGCACTGATGTCGTGCAGGTTTATCTAAACTTTTCGACCGCAGCAAGTAAACTTTGCCCGGTACGTCTTCAGAGCTGGTTGACATACCCAGCACCGTTAAGCTAGTTATGTATCTTCATCCAGATTTAACAAACTCCGCTTATGATTGGGTTGTTGTCACCTTCCATCCGTACCATCGGTGCATGGGAACTTTCGTCACAGCAGTAATGTTATTGTATCTCTTGCTGACTACTTGTTAGACATTCTATATTGTGATTACAGTCCTGAGTTCGATCCGCTCCCGTCATGAGTTGCTTGCGGGAATCCTGTTTGCGGAAAGCAGCCTGTGGGAACTTTCCAGATTCCAGGGAATGTATCAACTCACGTCAACCTAAGAGTGACGTATCAATTTCAGTAACACGATAGCCCAGATTTAAGAATAGCTACCGATTATTCAAGTAACTATACATGACATTTTAATTATCCCGTTAATTATATCTTTGATAATTATATCGTATCTGTATAAATGGTCCTGATGACTAAAAGGCACCGTAACGGTCTTAGGACCACTAGTTATAATTTCTTTATCTGTTTATAGTTATTCTTATTTTCTGTAAGGTGTTTTCGCTAACCGCACCGTAGTAGGTTCCTTAACCTGTACTATATATATATTATTCTGATCATTTCACACTGTATTGATTGTTCTGGTTAGTTTATATATGGCCAGTGGCCATCAGTCCATATGTTTTGTTTATTTGTAGAAAATATAGGACAGCAGTGCACGTAGGAAACACTATACAGCAACATTTATATATGCAGCACTTTCTCCCACCACCAACAATTTTTCACCGAGGTCACTGACCGTGCTATAACTCTGTTTAGCCCGGCATGCTACTGACTAAAACATTTTCTATTCAGCTCGATAGGATAGGTTTAATATGATTACAGACAATCTCTTCGCTAGGAAACACGTAGTGTACGCCTCTTTTCCAGTAGTTGCAAAAATTTAGGCACGCACTCCGGCAAGGTTGTGTAAGATTGGCCAAAATACCTAAAGGGCCTCATATTTCTAAGTTATTGTCTCTCTTCATGTTCCACTAAGCCTTATGGCTTCTTAATTGTTTGGATGTCCCTCTCCGCACCATGGACTGATCCGACCCTGGGAAACTATTGGGGTTTCCGAGCGGTGATGGCCAGGGTGTGGTGTTACACACATTTCCCATGACAAAGAGGGATAGGCTCCTCAATGGTTCGTGGGAAACAGGCGGCAGTGGGCCCACGAGGGTCCCGGGACACGTAAAAACAAGTGTGTATAGTGCAGAGGAAATACTGAAGGCCTCCGTATCTAACGAGGAATAAATTAACATCCTACTGTGGTACCGTCTAGTCGGCGCATTGTTCGGGCTGCTGAACTTGTTAATAGTAAGTGGACAATGCATGGTACATGGATGACAGTCCACACCCAGGGCACAAGTCTCTGCAATTAGGCAAAGGGTTGTCAGAGATGTCCTGCAGGCAAGGCCGGAGAAAACGGTCAAAGTTCGTACACTGTTGGAAGATAGGTACGGATCAGACTGTCGGTTGCCCCTGAGCGTAAGCTCAGATGGTGATCGCTATCGACTGGGTCCCTGGCCGGTCATCTTGATCATGCAGTTCATTAACCCGTTTCTGGTTATGAGTGGTCAAGATGGCTCAATGTACAGTCAGGCCATGGCAAGCGTTTGTATTGCGAGTCATGCCTCCTGTGATCAGAGAACATGAAAAGTGTTTCTTTGGGAAGCAGGAGGGTATGTGTGTGAGACGGTGTAACCTGTTACTTGCCGGACAGGTGGAGCAGTCTGGCACCCAGGTACCCGTGGGGTGGATGATCTGTCTAAGTACAATCTGCGGAGGGCCTCTCAGCTAAAATGACGTCAAAGTACGATCTACGCGAGGGCCTTAGCTACGATGCGTCTAGAAGACATCGTCTCCATGGTATGGTCTATGCGGGGCTACGGCCCCTTGCCAAGATGACCCTATTGGCGCCCAGTACTGTGTTCGCTCGGCTCGGGAGTCGTCAGTGTGCATCTTGACTCTATCCCAGATTATGGCCCCATAACTTGGACAGGTCTTTATCTCAGGCATATACGGAGAGGTACCCAGCCCAGGCTGCATCCTGTGTGGGGAACTGGGCATCCGTCCAGCGTGGCGGGGACAGGGAACCACAACGGGAAGGCCAAAGGGTACAAAAGTGGTATCGTCGGATACTCAGTAGTTAGCACCTTTGCCAATGTAGGAAAGCACTGAAAACATGTCTTAATTATTATTTTCTTTAATCTGCTGAACAATCCTCCCACACCGCAGTGCATAGCTGGGCAACTTGTGTTTAAACCTAACGACAGGTTAAAAAGTTAGTTCCATGGGACCTGGTCACGGGCGAGATGCGCATCCCCACTTAATTCTGTAACAATGTCTGGGCATGATATTCAGATCTGCCACACCGTCACGGGAAAGACATTTACGGTGGGTATTCGTCTCTCTTACCCCACCATAACGATAGATCAGTTGCCTAAAAAATCCTTTTGTGAAAAGTAACCAATGTCCTGTGATGTTTAAGTGGTTACGGAACGAGATATCCGGATTCTTATCCAGTTCGGAGATCTTACTAAGTAACATGTATGCACACTGTCTTCAGTATTGATGTCTTAGGGCATCCGTTCTCAATGACAGCCATATCTAAAAGCTAGGTAGATACCAGCCATTTGTGGCCTAAAATAATTCCTGTCTCTAAAAACTAAATATTAGGTTAAGCATAGAAGAGGGCCCGCATAAATAAAAGCGGCAACTACTAATTCAGCATACTGAGAATTACATAAGATGGTGACATGGGAATCCTTCGGGAATTCACGTAAAACAGCACGCAACCGTATAGTCATAATCTCACTAGGTATGGTCTTTTCTTTACAGCATTTTGGTTAAATATTAGAGTAGGCCCCTTTTTACTACTATTCTTCTCCCGCTTTAAGCAGTGGCAACATTTTCCCATGACGGAGGCCCGCGAGGATAATACCCCTCACCCTAACTAGCACTAGTAGTGCCCGCGTGAGGCACATGATTTTCCGTCACTACAAAGATAATTTTCTTTCCTTTCAGCTTAGAGGTATAATATCTTATATTAAGTTAATTAGTTACGTCTCGTGTACGGGAGCCTCCTTTGCGGGGATACCTCTGCGGCCCTACGAGTCTGTGTGGTAGCGCCGGGAGCCCCACGTTTAAAAGTTCATCAGGCTGTCTCTATGTCTTGTATTTTCGTATGCTCATTATTTTTTTCTAGCATATTTGACGGTCTGTTTAGCTAAAAACTATTGTATAGACTTAGTTTAATTAAGTCCATAGAGCACGAAATTGCTATGGACAGGCATACTGGTGACACAAACTCTTGGGATGAGACTGTTGTGTTTAATGTTCACGACGGTAGTCGCACGTCCCCACCGGAATGATTCAGTTCCACCAGCCTTAGGAGCCGGTCTTTGTTACCCATAGGGCAGTATCGTAAAGGATCCGTTACCCCGAGACCGGTAGCTAACCAGCGTCATCATTCCTCGTGCACTTGCGGCACGGCGAGTCGACATCAGACACTGGAATGGCCCAACACTACCCCGCGAGCTACAGTATGCCTCACTCTCCTCTTGGCTATGCACCTATTCAGGAAGTCTATAATTCCCGCCTAGCATGCGGCCGTGTGTTCGATCCACGATGCGTTGATCATTTGTCACGGGTGTCAAACTAGGAGGGGATGGTGTAGCACGGATCGACCGGATGGGTACTGACCATCCCAGCTAAGCTGGGTACGGAACGGCCGTTCTGGATTCGCTCAAAGCACACTCCCCTGAGTAGGATAGTGCGCGTACATAAGCCCTATGAGAGAGGTTTAAAAATGGCTAAGTCCATTGGAATGTGCGATGAGCATGCACACGCGTCAGAGCTTCCCTGACAACACGTGTCGGAATTGGGAGAGAGTGTATGCCTATAGTGTACCGATTTTGTACTGGTGATTTTCTTAAATCATACTATTCTCGTTGTTCTTGGTACCGATCAGGACCGGTGTAGTATGCGTAACTGACTCCCCATGAAAAAATGACTCCCGGGGTCAGTTTTACATAGCACTGCCGTATGCAATTTCGTCTCCCCATGAAATAATGACTCCCCATCAAATAATGGCTTGACATCTGAAACTGTATAAATGATAATATTTCTAACGCAAACACGTATATTTTGTGAAACACGTGTTTTTTGTTTAACGCTAAAAATGCAGAAATAGCTTAAAGCACATTAGTAACCAGTTTTCGTGAGTGCTCGGCGAGTAGTAGATCTAGTATCACAGACATTCAGGTCTAATCAAACGATATATATGTTTTATTAATTAACAATTCGCCAAATGTCTAGATTTCAATGCATAGCAATGATTTAGACAGCCCAGACATATTTATCTAAAATTTCAAAAAAAAATCGTAGCCTATATTAAAGCTGAACCATCACCATTTAATCTAGTTTATACTGTAACTGATATCATACCATAAGTAACCATATGCTGTTTCTGGACATCCAAAACATCTAATCTCCACCCTCTAGCACTGGGTATTTACATATACCTTCCCAGTACATAACTTCCATTGGGGGGGCATTATTTCATGGACAATTTAACGCCCATGAAATAATGACCCCCCTCCAAAGTGTGGGAATCGAAACATATATGTACTTTCACAACCCATTAATATGCTAGGGTGACCCAAATATTATGTTTTACACCCAGACACATCTAATCTCCACCCTCTAGCACTGGGTATTTACATATACCTTCCCAGTACATAACTTCCATTGGGGGGGGGGGGCATTATTTCATGGACAATTTAACACCCATGAAATAATGACCCCCCTCCAAAGTGTGGGAATCGAAACATATATGTACTTTCACAACCCATTAATATGCTAGAGTGACCCAAATATTATGTTTTACACCCAGACACATCTAATCTCCACCCTCTAGCACTGGGTATTTACATATACCTTCCCAGTACATAACTTCCATTGGGGGGAGGGGCATTATTTCATGGACAATTTAACGCCCATGAAATAATGACCCCCCTCCAAAGTGTGGGAATCGAAACATATATGTACTTTCACAACCCATTAATATGCTAGGGTGACCCCCCCAAATATTATGTTTTACACCCAGACACATCTAATCTCCACCCTCTAGCACTGGGTATTTACATATACCTTCCCAGTACATAACTTCCATTGGGGGGGGGGGGCATTATTTCATGGACAATTTAACGCCCATGAAATAATGACCCCCCTCCAAAGTGTGGGAATCGAAACATATATGTACTTTCACAACCCATTAATATGCTAGGGTGACCCAAATATTATGTTTTACACCCAGACACATCTAATCTCCACCCTCTAGCACTGGGTATTTACATATACCTTCCCAGTACATAACTTCCATTGGGGGGGGGGGCATTATTTCATGGACAATTTAACGCCCATGAAATAATGACCCCCTCCAAAGTGTGGGAATCGAAACATATATGTACTTTCACAACCCATTAATATGCTAGGGTGACCCAAATATTATGTTTTACACCCAGACACATCTAATCTCCACCCTCTATCACTGGGTATTTACATATACCTTCCCAGTAGATAACTTCCATTGGGGGGGGGGGCATTATTTCATGGACAATTTAACGCCCATGAAATAATGACCCCCCTCCAAAGTGTGGGAATCGAAACATATATGTACTTTCACAACCCATTAATATGCTATGGTGACCCAAATATTATGTTTTACACCCAGACACATCTAATCTCCACCCTCTAGCACTGGGTAGTTACATACCTTCCCATTAATAACTTCCATTGGGGGGGGGGGGCATTATTTCATGGACAATTTAACGCCCATGAAACAATGACCCCCCTCCAAAGTGTGGGAATCGAAACATATATGTACTTTCACAACCCATTAATATGCTAGGGTGACCCAAATATTATGTTTTACACCCAGACACATCTAATCTCCACCCTCTAGCACTGGGTATTTACATATACCTTCCCAGTACATAACTTCCATGGGGGGGGGGGGGCATTATTTCATGGACAATTTAACGCCCATGAAATAATGACCCCCCTACAAAGTGTGGGAATCGAAACATATATGTACTTTCACAACCCATTAATATGCTAGGGTGACCCAAATATTATGTTTTACACCCAGACACATCTAATCTCCACCCTCTAGCACTGGGTATTTACATATACCTTCCCAGTACATAACTTCCATTGGGGGGAGGGGCATTATTTCATGGACAATTTAACGCCCATGAAATAATGACCCCCCTCCAAAGTGTGGGAATCGAAACATATATGTACTTTCACAACCCATTAATATGCTAGGGTGACCCAAATATTATGTTTTACACCCAGACACATCTAATCTCCACCCTCTAGCACTGGGTATTTACATATACCTTCCCAGTACATAACTTCCATTGGGGGGGCATTATTTCATGGACAATTTAACGCCCATGAAATAATGACCCCCCTCCAAAGTGTGGGAATCGAAACATATATGTACTTTCACAACCCATTAATATGCTAGGGTGACCCAAATATTATGTTTTACACCCAGACACATCTAATCTCCACCCTCTAGCACTGGGTATTTACATATACCTTCCCAGTACATAACTTCCATTGGGGGGGGGGGGGCATTATTTCATGGACAATTTAACACCCATGAAATAATGACCCCCCTCCAAAGTGTGGGAATCGAAACATATATGTACTTTCACAACCCATTAATATGCTAGGGTGACCCAAATATTATGTTTTACACCCAGACACATCTAATCTCCACCCTCTAGCACTGGGTATTTACATATACCTTCCCAGTACATAACTTCCATTGGCGGGGGGGGGGGCATTATTTCATGGACATTTTAACGCCCATGAAATAATGACCCCCATCCAAAGAGTGGGAATCGAAACATATATGTACTTTCACAACCCATTAATATGCTAGAGTGACCCAAATATTATGTTTTACACCCAGACACATCTAATCTCCACCCTCTAGCACTGGGTATTTACATATACCTTCCCAGTACATAACTTCCATTGGGGGGAGGGGCATTATTTCATGGACAATTTAACGCCCATGAAATAATGACCCCCCCTCCAAAGTGTGGGAATCGAAACATATATGTACTTTCACAACCCATTAATATGCTAGGGTGACCCAAATATTATGTTTTACACCCAGACACATCTAATCTCCACCCTCTAGCACTGGGTATTTACATATACCTTCCCAGTACATAACTTCCATTGGGGGGGGGGGGCATTATTTCATGGACAATTTAACGCCCATGAAATAATGACCCCCCTACAAAGTGTGGGAATCGAAACATATATGTACTTTCACAACCCATTAATATGCTAGGGTGACCCAAATATTATGTTTTAAACCCAGACACATCTAATCTCCACCCTCTAGCACTGGGTATTTACATATACCTTCCCAGTACATAACTTCCATTGGGGGGGGGGGGGGCATTATTTCATGGACAATTTAACACCCATGAAATAATGACCCCCCTCCAAAGTGTGGGAATCGAAACATATATGTACTTTCACAACCCATTAATATGCTAGGGTGACCCAAATATTATGTTTTACACCCAGACACATCTAATCTCCACCCTCTAGCACTGGGTATTTACATATACCTTCCCAGTACATAACTTCCATTGGGGGGGGGGCATTATTTCATGGGCGTTAAATTGTCCATGAAATAATGCCCCCCCCCCCCCCCAATGGAAGTTATGTACTGGGAAGGTATATGTAAATACCCAGTGCTAGAGGGTGGAGATTAGATGTGTCTGGGTGTAAAACATAATATTTGGGTCACCCTAGCATATTAATGGGTTGTGAAAGTACATATATGTTTCGATTCCCACACTTTGGAGGGGGGTCATTATTTAATGGGCGTTAAATTGTCCATGAAATAATGCCCCCCCCCCAATGGAAGTTATGTACTGGGAAGGTATATGTAAATACCCAGTGCTAGAGGGTGGAGATTAGATGTGTCTGGGTGTAAAACATAATATTTGGGTCACCCTAGCATATTAATGGGTTGTGAAAGTACATATATGTTTCGATTCCCACACTTTGGAGGGGGGTCATTGTTTCATGGGCGTTAAATTGTCCATGAAATAATGCCCCCCCCCAATGGAAGTTATTAATGGGAAGGTATGTAACTACCCAGTGCTAGAGGGTGGAGATTAGATGTGTCTGGGTGTAAAACATAATATTTGGGTCACCATAGCATATTAATGGGTTGTGAAAGTACATATATGTTTCGATTCCCACACTTTGGAGGGGGGTCATTATTTCATGGGCGTTAAATTGTCCATGAAATAATGCCCCCCCCCCCAATGGAAGTTATCTACTGGGAAGGTATATGTAAATACCCAGTGATAGAGGGTGGAGATTAGATGTGTCTGGGTGTAAAACATAATATTTGGGTCACCCTAGCATATTAATGGGTTGTGAAAGTACATATATGTTTCGATTCCCACACTTTGGAGGGGGTCATTATTTCATGGGCGTTAAATTGTCCATGAAATAATGCCCCCCCCCCCCCAATGGAAGTTATGTACTGGGAAGGTATATGTAAATACCCAGTGCTAGAGGGTGGAGATTAGATGTGTCTGGGTGTAAAACATAATATTTGGGTCACCCTAGCATATTAATGGGTTGTGAAAGTACATATATGTTTCGATTCCCACACTTTGGAGGGGGGTCATTATTTCATGGGCGTTAAATTGTCCATGAAATAATGCCCCCCCCCCCAATGGAAGTTATGTACTGGGAAGGTATATGTAAATACCCAGTGCTAGAGGGTGGAGATTAGATGTGTCTGGGTGTAAAACATAATATTTGGGTCACCCTAGCATATTAATGGGTTGTGAAAGTACATATATGTTTCGATTCCCACACTTTGGAGGGGGGTCATTATTTCATGGGCGTTAAATTGTCCATGAAATAATGCCCCCCCCCCCCAATGGAAGTTATGTACTGGGAAGGTATATGTAAATACCCAGTGCTAGAGGGTGGAGATTAGATGTGTCTGGGTGTAAAACATAATATTTGGGTCACCCTAGCATATTAATGGGTTGTGAAAGTACATATATGTTTCGATTCCCACACTTTGGAGGGGGGTCATTATTTCATGGGCGTTAAATTGTCCATGAAATAATGCCCCCCCCAATGGAAGTTATGTACTGGGAAGGTATATGTAAATACCCAGTGCTATAGGGTGGAGATTAGATGTGTCTGGGTGTAAAACATAATATTTGGGTCACTCTAGCATATTAATGGGTTGTGAAAGTACATATATGTTTCGATTCCCACTCTTTGGAGGGGGGTCATTATTTCATGGGCGTTAAATTGTCCATGAAATAATGCCCCCCCCCCCCAATGGAAGTTATGTACTGGGAAGGTATATGTAAATACCCAGTGCTAGAGGGTGGAGATTAGATGTGTCTGGGTGTAAAACATAATATTTGGGTCACCCTAGCATATTAATGGGTTGTGAAAGTACATATATGTTTCGATTCCCACACTTTGGAGGGGGGTCATTATTTCATGGGTGTTAAATTGTCCATGAAATAATGCCCACCCCCCCCCAATGGAAGTTATGTACTGGGAAGGTATATGTAAATACCCAGTGCTAGAGGGTGGAGATTAGATGTGTCTGGGTGTAAAACATAATATTTGGGTCACCCTAGCATATTAATGGGTTGTGAAAGTACATATATGTTTCGATTCCCACACTTTGGAGGGGGGTCATTATTTCATGGGTGTTAAATTGTCCATGAAATAATGCCCCCCCCCCCAATGGAAGTTATGTACTGGGAAGGTATATGTAAATACCCAGTGCTAGAGGGTGGAGATTAGATGTGTCTGGGTGTAAAACATAATATTTGGGTCACCCTAGCATATTAATGGGTTGTGAAAGTACATATATGTTTCGATTCCCACACTTTGGAGGGGGGTCATTATTTCATGGGCGTTAAATTGTCCATGAAATAATGCCCCCCCCCCCAATGGAAGTTATGTACTGGGAAGGTATATGTAAATACCCAGTGCTAGAGGGTGGAGATTAGATGTGTCTGGGTGTAAAACATAATATTTGGGTCACCCTAGCATATTAATGGGTTGTGAAAGTACATATATGTTTCGATTCCCACACTTTGGAGGGGGGTCATTATTTAATGGGCGTTAAATTGTCCATGAAATAATGCCCCCCCCCCAATGGAAGTTATGTACTGGGAAGGTATATGTAAATACCCAGTGCTAGAGGGTGGAGATTAGATGTGTCTGGGTGTAAAACATAATATTTGGGTCACCCTAGCATATTAATGGGTTGTGAAAGTACATATATGTTTCGATTCCCACACTTTGGAGGGGGGTCATTGTTTCATGGGCGTTAAATTGTCCATGAAATAATGCCCCCCAATGGAAGTTATTAATGGGAAGGTATGTAACTACCCAGTGCTAGAGGGTGGAGATTAGATGTGTCTGGGTGTAAAACATAATATTTGGGTCACCATAGCATATTAATGGGTTGTGAAAGTACATATATGTTTCGATTCCCACACTTTGGAGGGGGGTCATTATTTCATGGGCGTTAAATTGTCCATGAAATAATGCCCCCCCCCCCCAATGGAAGTTATCTACTGGGAAGGTATATGTAAATACCCAGTGATAGAGGGTGGAGATTAGATGTGTCTGGGTGTAAAACATAATATTTGGGTCACCCTAGCATATTAATGGGTTGTGAAAGTACATATATGTTTCGATTCCCACACTTTGGAGGGGGTCATTATTTCATGGGCGTTAAATTGTCCATGAAATAATGCCCCCCCCCAATGGAAGTTATGTACTGGGAAGGTATATGTAAATACCCAGTGCTAGAGGGTGGAGATTAGATGTGTCTGGGTGTAAAACATAATATTTGGGTCACCCTAGCATATTAATGGGTTGTGAAAGTACATATATGTTTCGATTCCCACACTTTGGAGGGGGGTCATTATTTCATGGGCGTTAAATTGTCCATGAAATAATGCCCCCCCCCCCCAATGGAAGTTATGTACTGGGAAGGTATATGTAAATACCCAGTGCTAGAGGGTGGAGATTAGATGTGTCTGGGTGTAAAACATAATATTTGGGTCACCCTAGCATATTAATGGGTTGTGAAAGTACATATATGTTTCGATTCCCACACTTTGGAGGGGGGTCATTATTTCATGGGCGTTAAATTGTCCATGAAATAATGCCCCCCCCCCCCCCCCAATGGAAGTTATGTACTGGGAAGGTATATGTAAATACCCAGTGCTAGAGGGTGGAGATTAGATGTGTCTGGGTGTAAAACATAATATTTGGGTCACCCTAGCATATTAATGGGTTGTGAAAGTACATATATGTTTCGATTCCCACACTTTGGAGGGGGGTCATTATTTCATGGGCGTTAAATTGTCCATGAAATAATGCCCCCCCCAATGGAAGTTATGTACTGGGAAGGTATATGTAAATACCCAGTGCTATAGGGTGGAGATTAGATGTGTCTGGGTGTAAAACATAATATTTGGGTCACTCTAGCATATTAATGGGTTGTGAAAGTACATATATGTTTCGATTCCCACTCTTTGGAGGGGGGTCATTATTTCATGGGCGTTAAATTGTCCATGAAATAATGCCCCCCCCCCAATGGAAGTTATGTACTGGGAAGGTATATGTAAATACCCAGTGCTAGAGGGTGGAGATTAGATGTGTCTGGGTGTAAAACATAATATTTGGGTCACCCTAGCATATTAATGGGTTGTGAAAGTACATATATGTTTCGATTCCCACACTTTGGAGGGGGGTCATTATTTCATGGGTGTTAAATTGTCCATGAAATAATGCCCCCCCCCAATGGAAGTTATGTACTGGGAAGGTATATGTAAATACCCAGTGCTAGAGGGTGGAGATTAGATGTGTCTGGGTGTAAAACATAATATTTGGGTCACCCTAGCATATTAATGGGTTGTGAAAGTACATATATGTTTCGATTCCCACACTTTGGAGGGGGGTCATTATTTCATGGGTGTTAAATTGTCCATGAAATAATGCCCCCCCCCCCCAATGGAAGTTATGTACTGGGAAGGTATATGTAAATACCCAGTGCTAGAGGGTGGAGATTAGATGTGTCTGGGTGTAAAACATAATATTTGGGTCACCCTAGCATATTAATGGGTTGTGAAAGTACATATATGTTTCGATTCCCACACTTTGGAGGGGGGTCATTATTTCATGGGCGTTAAATTGTCCATGAAATAATGCCCCCCCCCCCCAATGGAAGTTATGTACTGGGAAGGTATATGTAAATACCCAGTGCTAGAGGGTGGAGATTAGATGTGTCTGGGTGTAAAACATAATATTTGGGTCACCCTAGCATATTAATGGGTTGTGAAAGTACATATATGTTTCGATTCCCACACTTTGGAGGGGGGTCATTATTTCATGGGCGTTAAATTGTCCATGAAATAATGCCCCTCCCCCCAATGGAAGTTATGTACTGGGAAGGTATATGTAAATACCCCGTGCTAGAGGGTGGAGATTAGATGTGTTTGGGTGTAAAACATAATATTTGGGTCACCCTAGCATATTAATGGGTTGTGAAAGTACATATATGTTTCGATTCCCACACTTTGGAGGGGGGTCATTATTTCATGGGCGTTAAATTGTCCATGAAATAATGCCCCCCCCCCCCCAATGGAAGTTATGTACTGGGAAGGTATATGTAAATACCCAGTGCTAGAGGGTGGAGATTAGATGTGTCTGGGTGTAAAACATAATATTTGGGTCACCCTAGCATATTAATGGGTTGTGAAAGTACATATATGTTTCGATTCCCACACTTTGGAGGGGGGTCATTATTTCATGGGCGTTAAATTGTCCATGAAATAATGCCCCCCCCCCCCAATGGAAGTTATGTACTGGGAAGGTATATGTAAATACCCAGTGCTAGAGGGTGGAGATTAGATGTGTCTGGGTGTAAAACATAATATTTGGGTCACCCTAGCATATTAATGGGTTGTGAAAGTACATATATGTTTCGATTCCCACACTTTGGAGGGGGGTCATTATTTCATGGGCGTTAAATTGTCCATGAAATAATGCCCCCCAATGGAAGTTATGTACTGGGAAGGTATATGTAAATACCCAGTGCTAGAGGGTGGAGATTAGATGTGTCTGGGTGTAAAACATAATATTTGGGTCACCCTAGCATATTAATGGGTTGTGAAAGTACATATATGTTTCGATTCCCACACTTTGGACGGGGGTCATTATTTAATGGGCGTTAAATTGTCCATGAAATAATGCCCCCCCCCCAATGGAAGTTATGTACTGGGAAGGTATATGTAAATACCCAGTGCTAGAGGGTGGAGATTAGATGTGTCTGGGTGTAAAACATAATATTTGGGTCACCCTAGCATATTAATGGGTTGTGAAAGTACATATATGTTTCGATTCCCACACTTTGGAGGGGGGTCATTATTTCATGGGCGTTAAATTGTCCATGAAATAATGCCCCCTCCCAATGGAAGTTATTAATGGGAAGGTATGTAACTACCCAGTGCTAGAGGGTGGAGATTAGATGTGTCTGGGTGTAAAACATAATATTTGGGTCACCCTAGCATATTAATGGGTTGTGAAAGTACATATATGTTTCGATTCCCACACTTTGGAAGGGGGTCATTATTTCATGGGCGTTAAATTGTCCATGAAATAATGCCCCCCCCCCAATGGAAGTTATGTACTGGGAAGGTATATGTAAATACCCAGTGCTAGAGGGTGGAGATTAGATGTGTCTGGGTGTAAAACATAATATTTGGGTCACCCTAGCATATTAATGGGTTGTGAAAGTACATATATGTTTCGATTCCCACACTTTGGAGGGGGTCATTATTTCATGGGCGTTAAATTGTCCATGAAATAATGCCCCCCCCCCCCCAATGGAAGTTATGTACTGGGAAGGTATATGTAAATACCCAGTGCTAGAGGGTGGAGATTAGATGTGTCTGGGTGTAAAACATAATATTTGGGTCACCCTAGCATATTAATGGGTTGTGAAAGTACATATATGTTTCGATTCCCACACTTTGGAGGGGGGGTCATTATTTCATGGGCGTTAAATTGTCCATGAAATAATGCCCCCCCCCCAATGGAAGTTATGTACTGGGAAGGTATATGTAAATACCCAGTGTTAGAGGGTGGAGATTAGATGTGTCTGGGTGTAAAACATAATATTTGGGTCACCCTAGCATATTAATGGGTTGTGAAAGTACATATATGTTTCGATTCCCACACTTTGGACGGGGGTCATTATTTCATGGGCGTTAAATTGTCCATGAAATAATGCCCCCCCCCCCAATGGAAGTTATGTACTGGGAAGGTATATGTAAATACCCAGTGCTAGAGGGTGGAGATTAGATGTGTCTGGGTGTAAAACATAATATTTGGGTCACCCTAGCATATTAATGGGTTGTGAAAGTACATATATGTTTCGATTCCCACACTTTGGAGGGGGGTCATTATTTCATGGGCGTTAAATTGTCCATGAAATAATGCCCCCCCCCCCAATGGAAGTTATGTACTGGGAAGGTATATGTAAATACCCAGTGCTAGAGGGTGGAGATTAGATGTGTCTGGGTGTAAAACATAATATTTGGGTCACTCTAGCATATTAATGGGTTGTGAAAGTACATATATGTTTCGATTCTCACTCTTTGGAGGGGGGTCATTATTTCATGGGCGTTAAATTGTCCATGAAATAATGCCCCCCCCCCCCAATGGAAGTTATGTACTGGGAAGGTATATGTAAATACCCAGTGCTAGAGGGTGGAGATTAGATGTGTCTGGGTGTAAAACATAATATTTGGGTCACCCTAGCATATTAATGGGTTGTGAAAGTACATATATGTTTCGATTCCCACACTTTGGAGGGGGGTCATTATTTCATGGGTGTTAAATTGTCCATGAAATAATGCCACCCCCCCCCCCAATGGAAGTTATGTACTGGGAAGGTATATGTAAATACCCAGTGCTAGAGGGTGGAGATTAGATGTGTCTGGGTGTAAAACATAATATTTGGGTCACTAGCATATTAATGGGTTGTGAAAGTACATATATGTTTCGATTCCCACTCTTTGGAGGGGGGTCATTATTTCATGGGCGTTAAATTGTCCATGAAATAATGCCCCCCCCCCCAATGGAAGTTATGTACTGGGAAGGTATATGTAAATACCCAGTGCTAGAGGGTGGAGATTAGATGTGTCTGGGTGTAAAACATAATATTTGGGTCACCCTAGCATATTAATGGGTTGTGAAAGTACATATATGTTTCGATTCCCACACTTTGGAGGGGGGTCATTATTTCATGGGTGTTAAATTGTCCATGAAATAATGCCCCCCCCCCCCCAATGGAAGTTATGTACTGGGAAGGTATATGTAAATACCCAGTGCTAGAGGGTGGAGATTAGATGTGTCTGGGTTTAAAACATAATATTTGGGTCACCCTAGCATATTAATGGGTTGTGAAAGTACATATATGTTTCGATTCCCACTCTTTGGATGGGGGTCATTATTTCTTGGGCGTTAAAATGTCCATGAAATAATGCCCCCCCCCCCCGCCAATGGAAGTTATGTACTGGGAAGGTATATGTAAATACCCAGTGCTAGAGGGTGGAGATTAGATGTGTCTGGGTGTAAAACATAATATTTGGGTCACCCTAGCATATTAATGGGTTGTGAAAGTACATATATGTTTCGATTCCCACACTTTGGAGGGGGGTCATTATTTCATGGGTGTTAAATTGTCCATGAAATATTTGGGTCACCAATGGAAGTTATGTACTGGGAAGGTATATGTAAATACCCAGTGCTAGAGGGTGGAGATTAGATGTGTCTGGGTGTAAAACATAATATTTGGGTCACCCTAGCATATTAATGGGTTGTGAAAGTACATATATGTTTCGATTCCCACACTTTGGACGGGGGTCATTATTTCATGGGCGTTAAATTGTCCATGAAATAATGCCCCCCCCCCCCAATGGAAGTTATGTACTGGGAAGGTATATGTAAATACCCAGTGCTAGAGGGTGGAGATTAGATGTGTCTGGGTGTAAAACATAATATTTGGGTCACCCTAGCATATTAATGGGTTGTGAAAGTACATATATGTTTCGATTCCCACACTTTGGAGGGGGGTCATTATTTCATGGGCGTTAAATTGTCCATGAAATAATGCCCCCCCCCCCCCAATGGAAGTTATGTACTGGGAAGGTATATGTAAATACCCAGTGCTAGAGGGTGGAGATTAGATGTGTCTGGGTGTAAAACATAATATTTGGGTCACTCTAGCATATTAATGGGTTGTGAAAGTACATATATGTTTCGATTCCCACTCTTTGGAGGGGGGTCATTATTTCATGGGCGTTAAATTGTCCATGAAATAATGCCCCCCCCCCCAATGGAAGTTATGTACTGGGAAGGTATATGTAAATACCCAGTGCTAGAGGGTGGAGATTAGATGTGTCTGGGTGTAAAACATAATATTTGGGTCACCCTAGCATATTAATGGGTTGTGAAAGTACATATATGTTTCGATTCCCACACTTTGGAGGGGGGTCATTATTTCATGGGTGTTAAATTGTCCATGAAATAATGCCCCCCCCCCCCCCAATGGAAGTTATGTACTGGGAAGGTATATGTAAATACCCAGTGCTAGAGGGTGGAGATTAGATGTGTCTGGGTGTAAAACATAATATTTGGGTCACTAGCATATTAATGGGTTGTGAAAGTACATATATGTTTCGATTCCCACTCTTTGGAGGGGGGTCATTATTTCATGGGCGTTAAATTGTCCATGAAATAATGCCCCCCCCCCCCCCCAATGGAAGTTATGTACTGGGAAGGTATATGTAAATACCCAGTGCTAGAGGGTGGAGATTAGATGTGTCTGGGTGTAAAACATAATATTTGGGTCACCCTAGCATATTAATGGGTTGTGAAAGTACATATATGTTTCGATTCCCACACTTTGGAGGGGGGTCATTATTTCATGGGTGTTAAATTGTCCATGAAATAATGCCCCCCCCCCAATGGAAGTTATGTACTGGGAAGGTATATGTAAATACCCAGTGCTAGAGGGTGGAGATTAGATGTGTCTGGGTTTAAAACATAATATTTGGGTCACCCTAGCATATTAATGGGTTGTGAAAGTACATATATGTTTCGATTCCCACACTTTGTAGGGGGGTCATTATTTCATGGGCGTTAAATTGTCCATGAAATAATGCCCCTCCCCCCAATGGAAGTTATGTACTGGGAAGGTATATGTAAATACCCAGTGCTAGAGGGTGGAGATTAGATGTGTCTGGGTGTAAAACATAATATTTGGGTCACCCTAGCATATTAATGGGTTGTGAAAGTACATATATGTTTCGATTCCCACACTTTGTAGGGGGGTCATTATTTCATGGGCGTTAAATTGTCCATGAAATAATGCCCCCCCCCCCCCATGGAAGTTATGTACTGGGAAGGTATATGTAAATACCCAGTGCTAGAGGGTGGAGATTAGATGTGTCTGGGTGTAAAACATAATATTTGGGTCACCCTAGCATATTAATGGGTTGTGAAAGTACATATATGTTTCGATTCCCACACTTTGGAGGGGGGTCATTATTTCATGGGCGTTAAATTGTCCATGAAATAATGCCCCCCCCCCCCCAATGGAAGTTATGTACTGGGAAGGTATATGTAAATACCCAGTGCTAGAGGGTGGAGATTAGATGTGTCTGGGTGTAAAACATAATATTTGGGGGGTCACCCTAGCATATTAATGGGTTGTGAAAGTACATATATGTTTCGATTCCCACACTTTGGAGGGGGGTCATTATTTCATGGGCGTTAAATTGTCCATGAAATAATGCCCCTCCCCCCCAATGGAAGTTATGTACTGGGAAGGTATATGTAAATACCCAGTGCTAGAGGGTGGAGATTAGATGTGTCTGGGTGTAAAACATAATATTTGGGTCACTCTAGCATATTAATGGGTTGTGAAAGTACATATATGTTTCGATTCCCACTCTTTGGAGGGGGGTCATTATTTCATGGGCGTTAAATTGTCCATGAAATAATGCCCCCCCAATGGAAGTTATGTACTGGGAAGGTATATGTAAATACCCAGTGCTAGAGGGTGGAGATTAGATGTGTCTGGGTGTAAAACATAATATTTGGGTCACCCTAGCATATTAATGGGTTGTGAAAGTACATATATGTTTCGATTCCCACACTTTGGAGGGGGGTCATTATTTCATGGGTGTTAAATTGTCCATGAAATAATGCCCCCCCCCCCCCCAATGGAAGTTATGTACTGGGAAGGTATATGTAAATACCCAGTGCTAGAGGGTGGAGATTAGATGTGTCTGGGTGTAAAACATAATATTTGGGTCACCCTAGCATATTAATGGGTTGTGAAAGTACATATATGTTTCGATTCCCACACTTTGGAGGGGGGTCATTATTTCATGGGCGTTAAATTGTCCATGAAATAATGCCCCCCCAATGGAAGTTATGTACTGGGAAGGTATATGTAAATACCCAGTGCTAGAGGGTGGAGATTAGATGTTTTGGATGTCCAGAAACAGCATATGGTTACTTATGGTATGATATCAGTTACAGTATAAACTAGATTAAATGGTGATGGTTCAGCTTTAATATAGGCTACGATTTTTTTTTGAAATTTTAGATAAATATGTCTGGGCTGTCTAAATCATTGCTATGCATTGAAATCTAGACATTTGGCGAATTGTTAATTAATAAAACATATATATCGTTTGATTAGACCTGAATGTCTGTGATACTAGATCTACTACTCGCCGAGCACTCACGAAAACTGGTTACTAATGTGCTTTAAGCTATTTCTGCATTTTTAGCGTTAAACAAAAAACACGTGTTTCACAAAATATACGTGTTTGCGTTAGAAATATTATCATTTATACAGTTTCAGATGTCAAGCCATTATTTGATGGGGAGTCATTATTTCATGGGGAGACGAAATTGCATACGGCAGTGCTATGTAAAACTGACCCCGGGAGTCATTTTTTCATGGGGAGTCAGTTACGCATACTACACCGGAATGAAATGAGGATCATAGTTATCTTGGCATTGTGTTTTCTAGATCTAGTATGTATTGAGTATGCTAGTTTTAATTATGTCTTTGTGTGATTTTAGTGTTAGTATTCTTTCGCGTGTGTGTTTATCTATATTATTCCACGCGTTGACGACACCAACTGAAATTCAACGTTTCCCTGTGTCTGTTCGTGTGTATCTAATGTGGAGATCATGTTTGTTCCTAGTGTTATATGTGTGGATTTCGATGTTGTTTGCAAAGCTGTGGTTTATAGATTTAGGTAGGATTTTGTGATGAAAGGCTCTGGAAATGTTGATCATCCGTGACTTGCCTTTATGTAAATAAATAAGGAATGTGCTGTGTACGTGATAGCTACGCCCCACTTCTAGCTACACATGGATTGGCTACTGCTCGGCCCCTGATTGGCTGAGGCACCCACCTCTGACGTCACGAGTAGTATAAAAGGGATGAAAAATCGAACATCGATAGCATCATCGGCGTAGAAGCCGACCCATCAAGACTGCTGGACCAGCATGGGCTAGACGTGTGCAACTACAAACCGACTTTGATTCCATCGAACATCATCGCGGTGCCAATCGGATTTGTGTTCACCCTCGCCGGTAAGCAGCTCTCAACTTTCCGGGATACATCAATTCTTAGCTCCCGGACGGCCACCCAAGGGCAATAATAAATTAAAGCAATAACTCCCGCATTCGGACTTTCCTAGTGGAGTGTTTCCATGGAAGGGCCTTTCGGGCCCAATTTAATTCTACAAGAGCTGATGGTGATTCTTGGTGGATGACTCCCTGGATCTGCCGGCCATTCTGAAAAGTGGATTCAAACTTCTGCGCTGCATGTCGCATGTGATAATTAACTTTTCGACCACAGTCTGGTGGGACTTTGCGCGGTGCGCCGCAAGAGCTATGCGGCGTATCCCATACCATGTGCCAGTTATTTTACATGCATAATTAATCATAGCATTAGCCCTCTCTGTTAATGGGCAACCTTCAACTTTCAACTGCCGTCGCCAGACGGAAACTTTACAACAAAGTGTTTAAATCATGTATCAGTTAAAAGAGCATCTAATGGACATCTTGTTATCCATTCTGCTTCACCATCATGAGAGTGTGCCGTATCAGCAATGTGCCTGAAAAAACCTGTTTGTGGAGACCTGCCTGCGGAAGCCTGCTTGCGGAGACCTGTTTGCAGATATCTTCCCTGCAACAAAGATTGTGCCATCTGGCGCCATTTTCATGTTAGCGCATAAATTTCAATGACTCATGAACGTTTAATGTACCGATGACCAAGAGGTAATCAAGTAACTATACTATTGAACATTTAAATATTTCCGTATATGGTACCGATGACTAATAGGTGCCTTACCGGTCCTAAGAGCGCATTTTTATATTTTCTGTTTCTTACTGTGAATATTATCTTTATTTACTGTGGGTGCTCAAACTAACAGTACCGTAAGGTTCAATGACCTGTGATATATATTGTTCTGACCGTATTAGTTAGTTGAGTATATGGCAAGTAGCCATTCTAGTTAATATGTTTTGCTTATTTATAAAAACTCTAGAACGCAGTACGCTAGGAAATACTATACAGCAACATATATATTCGCATCACTATACCCACGCCAGCAACAATTTTACACTGAGGTCGCTGATCATGCTCTAATTGTTTGAGCCTGACATGTTACCGACTAAACCTGGTTATTTAGCTCAATAGGATATGTTTGAAGTAGTTAGGGACAATTTCTCTGTGAGAGACACATAGTGTATGCCTCTTTTCCAGTTGTAGTGGGTATGTACCACCAGGCACCGGCTAGGTTGTGTAAAATTGGCCAATTACCTTAGGGCCTCTTATTTATATTGAGCTATTGTAACTTCCTACGATCCACTAGCCGCAAGGCTTTATAATTGTCTGGATTCCCCATCGACACGTTGGCCAGATCCAACCCTGGGAAACTATTGGAGGATTCCGAGTGGTGATGGTTAAAGTGCCAATTCCCATACATCTCCCCCTGTATCTTAGGTTACTCGTTAGTTAGATACCCTCGACAATGTAGGAAGCACTGCGAAAAGAAATAATATTATATGTATACTGACCTGCAGTGCATCTCTGGACATCCTGGAACTTAACCCTAATGACAGGTCAAATGGTGACGGACGAGATGCGGATCTTCATCCAATTCGTTGTAGTGTCTGGGTGAGATCTTAGAATCCGCCATGCCCTCACAGGAAGGACACTAGCGATGGATATCCGTCTCTCTATCCCCACAATAAATGACATGGCACTTCTAAAATATACTTGTGTATACTGTAAAACTTGTCCTGGTGATGTTATATGTGGTTGCGGGACAGGGTGAACGGATTGTTATTTGATTCGGGAGCTTTGCTCCATAACATGTACACACACTATCCTTCGGAGGTAGATACTATGCAGGGCGACCTACGGGAAGCCGAGCATCTGTGCCCATTGGATAAATGTAACTACCGTTAGGTAGGAAACCCTGCTACTGGCGGCCAAAGCTTGTATTCGTTTCTAATAACTAAATGGTAGGTTAGAATGTAGCAGAAGGCCCGCATAAATAAAGTGGCGACTACCAATGCAGTAACTTTTTACCTACAAAAGGACGGTGACCTGTGAATTCTTCGGAAATCATTCATCCCATCTTCACGTAAACCAGAGGCATCCCATTAATTATGGCTTCACTAGGATTTTGAGCACTTAGCATTTTTTGTTTGAACAAAAGAGTGGCCCTTTTTGCCAGCTCTTTTCCTCTGCTTCGGCGTTGAAAGCAAGTTTCTGTGATGGAGGCCCACGCGAGGCACTTTCCTGTCACAACAACATTTGTGTGTGCGTGTGCGTGTGCGTGTGCGTGCGTGCGTGCGTGCGTGCGTGCGTGCGTGCGTGCGTGCGTGCGTGCGTGCGTGCATGTAATTAGTTTATAGTAAACTACCAAGAGGCCTTGACGCGATGCTCCCTTGCGGGGATACCTCTGCGGATTTACGGATCTGTGTGGTACCTTCGGCGAGACCATGTAGAAAGAACACCGGATGGCTCTATGTTTTGTATTATTGTGCTCATTACTGTCAAAGGAGTGATATTGTTTGTATAGTGTATAAATTTGTGACTGTTTAATTATTAACATCTTGTTCATTATTCTAAATTAGAATGGACCATCATACCGGTGACACCAACAGTTGGGACGAGACCGTGTGGTTCAATCTTGGCGGCAATGGTTGCACGGCCCCACTGGAACATCAGTGTTCCAATGGCTCTAGAGGCCAGTATTTGTACTTTGGGGAGAGATGCAATACGGGATCCGCAACCCCGAGACCCGCAGCTAACCAGCCCTCCCACGCATCATGATTTGTAGTGCAACGGAGTGGAGTGACATGGCGGACCAGCACGTTCCCTCCCCCTACCCCCCTCCCCCCCCCACCACCACCCCCACCCCACGAGCTACAAAATACATATACCTTAGTGGAACTCTTAAAACCCAGAATAGACAAAGCGATTAGGCACCACAAAAAAGTGTTAGTGTACCTATGGGCTGGCACATGTGACCTAATTATTTACTTAAAAAGCAAATCTGACAGCTCAGTCGGTACAGTAGTATATGAATATTTGAGAGCCCTAAAGGTGGTGCAGAGTTATGGTGAACAAGTTGAGTTTAAGATACTGGATATTCCATACATCTCCATATCAAGCTGGAATGCGAAGCATTGGCATAGCTTCCCAGAGAAATTTCAACCAAATGATCATATAGTGGCCCAGTAGATCAACAAACTAAATAACGTAATTCTGAAAATAAATATAACCAAGCTGCGGGTGATCCCACTACAAGTAAACCAGTTCATAATATGTAACCACAAAAAGTCAAACAAACTGGCAAGGCTCTCTCCAAATTTGAGTCTTTTGCCTGATGGTGTCCATCCGTGTCGAGAAGTCAGCCTAACCTGGATTGTATATATACTACACGACATTCAACAAGAATGTTTTGACAACCAGACTGATCCAGACGAAATTGACATTTTCATGGTCCAGGGAGAGATCAATGATATCCTATAGTTTCATTCATATACAACCGCAAATTGGTGAGTACACCTTTCTCAATGTTGACATCATGCACAAGAACTAAATTCTTTGCTTACGTCATGAAACAACGTTTTTGTAAGCTTGTATTGATATGAACCCTCCACTCATTCTGAATGAGTGATATTCATCGTATTAAAGTAAATATTGTATTATAAATCATGCTTGGGGCAGAACCAGTTTTTATTGATATTTATATTCATTCCATACAGTCCCTGTTGCTAGAGAGGATCAAGCATTACTGTTAACGTACAAGAAATAATATAAATCTTGTTGCAGGCAAGTCGGACGTGACCCAAACCGAGGCAGGAAAGGGGGGTGGCAGAAAAGATAGCTTAAGAGGTGGAAGCCAGAAAGCACCAGGTGACCAGTCTCGGGTACAAGCAACAAAGACTACCGCACCAAATCTAACGTGTCCAGACTGTAATGGATTAGTAAAGGACGACCATAAAGCAGTCGAATGTGAAGTCTGTAGACACTGGTTTCACAAAAAATGTCAAAAAATATCAAACAATTTATATGCAGTTTTGTCTAGCGAGAAAACTGACAGTATAAACTGGTATTGTACGTACTGAAAATGGGGATCCAAATCCCTAATGATTCAGGTATGCAATGTTCATGCAAGACAGGATAAGATGGACGAGAGATTACACATGGTTGAGGAGACCTTGGAGAGGAAGGCGGACCAGGCAGAACTGGATAAGCTGACACATATTCTTGAGGAGACGAAGTCTGAGCGAGGAGACCTGATGTCATCAGCACACTTAAGTATTGTTGAAACGACAAGACAAACTGTGCAAGAAATCAAAGAACTTGAATCCAGAAAGAGAAATCTAGTGATCTTCAACCTCCCAGAAAGAAGCAGCAGCACTACAGACCAGCAAATTAAGCATGATGAGGATCTAGTGAAGACAATTTATGAGGAAATACTGGAGACAAGAGCGATTTTGAAAAAGTTGTGAGGCTGGGTCGCAAGAGTGATGCAGCCAGACCTGTAAGAGTATTTATGGCATCAGAAGAAGGTCATAGCCGGATACTTAGCTCGGCCAAGAAGATAGCTGACTGTAAATATACCATGTTCAAGAAGGTGTGGATAAAGAAGGATATGACTCATATAGTCAGAGAGAGAGAGAGAGAGAGAGAGAGAGAGAGAGAGAGAGAGAGAGAGAGAGAGAGAGAGAGAGAGAGAGACGAGACGAGACGAGAAAAAAAAATTGTGATTGCATAGAAAGATAAGTGTATTAAAGAGTCGATGAACAAGGGGGAAGATGCAGAATGGATAAATTGTGGAGGACGAGTGGTCGACACCCGCCTGACTAAATCCAGAAACACAGTGCAGCCGCCCAAAGCACCAGGAACAGGTGATGCAGCAGGCAGGCCTGCTGGAATGCCACAAACCACACGAGTGGAAGCGGGATAGCAACTAAGACAAAGGCAGAAAGCCAACCTCTCTTGTATATATTCTAACGTGGACACTCTGAGTAACAAACAGGCAGAGCTAAATAATTGTATCGCACTCCAAAACTCAGACATCTGTGTATAACAGAAACCATCCCTAAGAGGAGAAAACTGGATGCGCAGCTAAGTGAACAACAACAGAAGTATTACGATTGTTTCTCAAATCTTGTGGTAGCTAAGAGAGGTGTAATCATTTACACCAACAAATCATTGACGGCAGTTCCTAGTAAGGTAAGTGAATCAGTCTCAGGTGACGAGAGTATATGGTGTGAGATAAAATTGGGTAAATAGAGGTGGTTGATCATTGTATGCATATTTAGGTCACCAAACAGTATACCAAGTAACAATGAGGTGCTTAATAATGCACTCAGGCTTATAGTAACCAGGAAATACTCGAACATTCTCATTGCTGGTACATCACCTAGAAACCCAGACCACCAGGCCTCATTATTACTGGACACCATTCGTGAAACATACCTGTTTCAACATGTCACAGTGCCTACACATTTTAGTGGCAATCAAAAACCCAATGTGCTAGACTTGGTGCTCACGAATGAAGAACACATATGGTAAAAAGAGCACGCATGTCCTGATATGCTTTGACTATGTATGCAGTGCTGACATGCCAAACAACCTGTCACCACAGTATAGATATGACAATGGCGATTACCAACAAATGCATGAGGAAGTGGGGAAGTATAAATGGTCTGAGGACTTAACTGGTTTAGATATTGAAGACAGCTGGTCAATGTTCAGAAATCGGATGCAGGAATCCATCACAAATTATATTCCCAGGGCGTCTAACAGAAATACGGCAAACAGAAAAAAAGCCAACTGGGGAAATTCACTCTTGGTTGAGAAGACGAAAGAGAAAAGACGAGCGTTTCAGCGTTATAGGCAAACCAGACATGCGCAAGACTACCTCAAATATACTAAAGCTAGAAACCAAGCAAAGTGGGCATGCAAAAAAGCTCTAAGGGACTTTGTGAGGAGTGTGGCACGAGAAGTGAAAAAATCCCATGGCTTTCTATGCATATGCATGCAGCAAGTTAAGAGTCAAGGAAGGGATAGCAGACCTAGTAAACAATGATGGTAGTATTGTGTCTGAGGACAAAGCGAAGGCACGGGTGCTGAACCAGTATTTTAGTAGCGTATTTACTAGCGAAGATATGGTTTTGTGAGCGGAAAATCTACTGTAACAAATCTTCTTACAGTACTGGATGATTGGACAAAATCACTTGATGAGGGAATACCAATTGACTGGATTTCTGGATTTCACGAAAGCGTTCGATTCAGTGCCCCACTGTCGGCTACTAGAGAAATTAAGGGGTTACGGCATCAACAATCAGACTTCGGATTGGATTAAAGGTTTCCTGAGCAATAGATGACAAAGGGTGCGTGTCAATGGAGTGCTGTCTGAATGGGCTCCAGTCCTCAGTGGGATTCCGCATGGAAGCGTTCTAGGCCCTATCCTCTTTGTCTGCAATGCCCTACCAGAGTGTATCACATGTATGGCACAAATGTTTGTGGATGACACCAAGGTTTATACTCAGATCGGTTCAGAGTCAAACCATAATAAGCTTCAATCAGATCTTGACAATCTTTCAACATGGTCAGATACATGGCAGCGCGGCTTTAATGCAAGCAAGTGTAAAGCCATCCACATGGGGTACAACAACCCTGGCTATGAATACTTGATGAGCAGCAAGGAGGGTAGAGTCACTCTAGAGTCTGTTAAGATAGAAAAAGACCTGGTGTAAATGTTGATAATGAGCCAAAATTCTCCAATCACATTGAGACCCAAGTGAACAACGTCAACAAGATCCTTGGGCTGATAAGTCATTCCTACGAATACCTGGATCAAGACTCACTGAAACATCTGTACATTGCCCTGGTGAGGCCCAACTTGGAATACTTTAACCCGGCCTGGTTACCTAGATATGTCAAGGACGTTCAGCTTCTGGAGGGGGTTCAACGGAGGGCAACTAAGCTAATTCCGGCACCATCCTTGCTCCAGTATGAAAGTAGGTTGTCTGCCCTTGGTCTCCCAAGTTTATGCTTCCATAGAAAAAGAGGGGACATGATCGAGGTCTGCAAGTTTATGCATAGTATATACGACACCAAGGGGGACTTACTGATTACAGATCCTCTCTAAAAAACTCGAGGGCACTCCATGAAATTCAAGAAGACCTACAGCAGAACATCACTCAGACAGAACTTCTTTGCATCAGGGGTTGTATACAACTGGAATGCATTACCAGAGCATGTCATATCAGCACCATCCTTGAAAAGTTTTAAGTCAAGACTGGACAAGCAATGGGCCCAATATATGCATGATATCTAGAAATGTCCATGTTAGTAAGGGTTGGAGTGGAATCGCACTACCCTTGTATGTAGACTATTTACTATAAATTGTATTATACGACAAGGTTTGTTAAGGTTAGGTGTGAATTCACACCAGCCTACACGTAAGTTACCTAAGAATAATCTGATAATTTAACCGCATCTGTACAATATACATATTTAGATTTGTCATGGGGAATGGTGTGAAATCACACCTTCCATAGATACTGAATAGCTTAAAGGATTTGGGAAAGGTGTGAAATTACACCTTGCAAAAACCACTGTTGACCATGTGTAGATGTGTACAAAGTATAAATCTATAAGCATATAACATATAACCATAGTATTGTCAAGTTGTAGATTAGTTGAAAGTACAATGGCTGCGAAAACTTGAAAGCTAGCAACGACTGACAGGCCAATGACATATTACCCATACAGCCGAAATTGATATGATAAGATATGATGCTAAGATTCAAGATGATTTATTTCATACTTAATACACAATATACAGACATTACAATTGGGCAGTCCATCAAAGGCGGAGCCTATGAGTCGATGGACCCCCCACCCCCTGCACACAAAATAAAACAATATATAGGATGATAGTTAATTATACAAACATCCGTGAGTAAGAACAGAACACAGGACGGCACATCATCTCTTTTTTTTAACCATTTTGTCATGATTGTTCTACATGTAGCGTATTCTACATATAAAGGGTCTTTTAGATTCAAACTAGGATTTTTGATTGCAGATACAGGTTTTTTTAATATGGTACAGTGGGGGGGGGGGAGTACAGTGGGGGGGGGGTGTGCTCAACAAAGTCACAGTAGTATTTGGGGTGAGAAGTTGTTGGTAGGTGTGACTTAGATATTTTATAGTAGAGTGTCGGCATCTGATATATCCATTGAGAAAGCGGATATCAGATGAAGATTCCCGATGATTGAGATCTGATTGCATCCATTTGTTTTGGCGCATGGTGTAGCACTGATCGACCGGACGGGTATGGACGTACCCAGCCTAGGGACGACCGCTTCGGGTACGTTCAAAGCACGCCCCCACCCCCTGAGTAGGATAGTACGCGTGTATAAAGCCCTATGAGAGAGGTTTCAATAAAGAGTAGGATAGTACGCGTGTATAAAGCCCTATGAGAGAGGTTTCAATAAAGTGGCTACGTCTGTAAGAATGCATAGCGCGCATGAGCACGCGTCAGAGAATCCCTGGCAACTGGCAACACCTGTCAGTATTGGGAGAGAGTGTGTGCTTTTAGTGTACCGAGTTGGTGCTAGTGATTTCGTCAAATCACACTATTCTCGTCGTTCTTGATACCAATCAAGACTGGAATGAAACGAGGATTTCAGAACCTTTTACCGTTTTAAAATGGGATCAGAAATAGCCGAGTTATCGTTAAATGGCTCACTTAAATTATCTTCAAAATATTGCTTTGACGTCGTAATCGCGTGTATGCATTAAATGAATGGGGAATGCATTGTTCACGTGACAGCCACGTCACCATTTCTAGCTGCACGCTGATTGGATAGTGCTCGCCCCCTGATTGGCTGGCGCATCCTGCCTCTGACGTCACGAGTAGCATAAAAGTAGCCAGAAATCGAGAATCGCGAGCACTTCGGCGTGGAAGCTGACACAGTCAGTAAGACTGCTGGACCAGCGCAGTGCAAGCTGTGGGAGACCTGCTAACTGACTGTGATACCTACATCACAGCAGTGCCATTCGGAATTGAGATCTCCTGCGCCGGTGAGCAGTCTTGGACAGCCGCGATAGGAATTTTGGAAGCTCCCGGACGGCCATCTGGGGGCAAAATAAATTAATATAAGAGCTCCCTTTTTCCGGAACAATCACAGAGGAGTTTCCTGCGGATGGGCCTTGCGGGTCAGATGTAATTCTACAGGATGTAGAGCCAAGGTGATTCTTGGTGGATAACTCACTGGATCTTCTGGACCACGTTGAAAAATGGTATCAAACTTCCGCGCAGCATGTCACGTGTGTTAATTAACATTTAGACCACAGTCTGGTTGGACTCTGCTCGGTGTGTCGCAACAGCTATGCGATGTATCCTTCACCGTGTACCCAGCTTAATGTACATGCATATTTAATTACAACTGTAGCCCTCCTTGTTAATGGGCAACTTTCAAACTACCATCGCCGGATAGAAACTTTATAACACACTGTGTAAATTTATGTATCAGTTATTCTTACTATCTAATGGACATCTTTCTATAACCGTTCTTCTTCACCGTCTTGAAAGTGAGCCGCATCAACAGTCTGCTTGTGGAAATCTTCCCTGCATTCGGAATCGTGCCATCTCGCGCTACTCAACTGTAGCCTATCAATTTCCGTGATTTATGAACTCTTACTGTACCGATGGCCAATAGGTACTCAAGTAACTATACTATTGTACTATTCATTATTTCCGCAATAGGTACTGATGACTAATAGGTACCTCCCCGGTCTTAAAGACCACATTTTTATACTTTCTGTTTCATACTGTATATATTTATTATCTTTATTTCCGTGTGCTTACAACTAACAAGCACCATAAGGTCTTATGAACTGATATACTGCCGGCGCTGTATTAGTTAGTTATGTATATGGCAAGTAGCCATCCTAGTTATTCTGTTTTGTTTATATATAAAAACTCTAGAATGCAGTACGTTAGGTAATACTATACAGCAACATTATATCCATATCACTATATTCCCCAAGCATCAATTTTACACTGAGGTCACTGATCATGCTTACCATGCTCGAACCTGACATGTGACCAACTAAACCTGACTATTCTAGCTCGATAGGATAGGTTTTAATTGGTTAGGGGCAATCTCTCCATAAGAGACACATTGTGTACGCCTGTTTTCCGGCTGTAGTGGATATGTAACACCACACACTGGCTAGATTGTATAAAATTGGCCAATTACCTTAGGGCCTCTTATCAATATCGAGTGATTGTCTCTTTCTGTGCTCCTCCAGCTGTATGACTTAATAATTGTCTGGGCTCCCAATCGACACGTTGCCAGGACCTGACTCTGAGAAACTATTGGGGTTTCCGAGCAGTGATAACTAAAGTATCGATTTGCATACACTTCCCCAGTATCTTCGGATACAAGTTAGTTTAGATACCCCCGCCAACGTAGGAAGCACTGCGGGTGAAAAAATATTATGTAGACCGGCCTGCAGTGTATCTCTGGGAGTTCTGGAACATAACCCTAATGACAGGTGAAATGTTAATTCCGTACACATGGGTGACGGACGAGACGCAGATCTCCATCCAACTTGGTATAGTGGCTGGGTGAGGTCTTAGAACTAACCACGCCCTCACGGGAAGGTCACTAGCGATGGATATCTGTCTCTTACTCCCCACCATAAATGCTATTTCCCTTTCTAAATTGCTTATGTGAACTGTAAATTGTCCTAGTGATGTTATATGTGGTTGTGGTGCAATGCTGACCAGATCTTCATATAATTCAGGAGCTGTCACTCCATAACATGTACGCACACTGTCTTTCTGAGGAAGATGCAATGCGGGGCGACCTTCGGGAAGCGGGGCATCTTGGCCAGTTAGATGCATGTGTCTAAAGATAGGTAGGAATCCCTGCCACGTGTGGCCAAAGCTTGGAAACGTATCTAACAACTAAAGGGTAGGTTAGACTTTAGCAGAAGGCCTGCATAAATAAAGCGGCAACTACCAATTCAATATCTTTGGACCTACATAAGACGGTGACCTGTGAATTCTTCGGAAATCGTCCGACCCGTCTACACGTAAACCAGCGTGCATCACATTAATTATGGCTTCACTAGGATTGACCACTGCACTTAGCTTTTTGTTTGAACAAAAGAGTGGCCGTTTTGCCAGCTCTTTTCCTGCGCTTCGGCGTTGAATGCATTTTCTTGTGACGGAGGCCCGTGCGAAGTACTTTCCTCTCGCAACAATAATATTTTGTATGTGTTAGCGGTATAATTGGTTTATATTAAACTATTCACGTAGCCTCGTTGCGATGCTCTCATGCAAGGATACCTCTGCAGATTTATGAATCTGTGTGGTACCTTCGGCGAGCCCACGTAGAAAGAACACCATTTTGGCTCTATGTACTGTATTATATTTGCTCATTTACTATCAAACGAGTAGCCTTGTTTGTTTAGGCTATTACTATTAATTACATCATCAGGTCCAGACTTTTAAACTATAGTTAATGGACTGACATACCAGTGACACGAACATTTGGGACGAGACCGTGAGGTTCAATCTCGGCAGCAATGGTCGCACGGCCCCACTGGAATGTGATCGTTCCACCGGCTCCAGAGGCCGGTCTTTGTACCTTCCGGAGAGTAGCAAAACTGGATCCGTAACCCCGAGAACCGTAGCTAACCAGCCCTCCCGCGCATCCTGTACATGCGATGCAACGCAATGCAGCAACATCATGGACCAGCGCATACCCACGCGAGCTACAATTTCATGCTTTTCAGCATGGTATAACTTTCCTAAGTTTGATAGCGTCTACAACTCTGATGGCAATTTTCCAGCCTTTATTCTCTCTATGGCAGAAAAATAGGTGTCCAACATTCAACAAATTTGGTGGACTATGTCGCCGTCTATGACTGCAGCATCTTCCATCAAACCTGCCTAGAAAAGTAACATTCATTATGTTTAGTTATTTATTTTATTTTGAAAATTTAAAGAATTTCCATCCGAGTACAAATGGTTAAGGAAGAAGCGAAATCATGAAACTTTGTTTATACAGAGTCTGTCCATTAGGGAGATCAATCTGGCCTGGACAAATACATTTACAGAATTAATCAGAGGGGGAAACATGTCCAAACCAGCTACTTGACGAATGCGTGGCCAAATAATGTTCCTTTGATGTTTCGGCATAACTAATCCAAATCAAGATCACGCACACACGCACACGCGCACGCATGCATGTACTCATCTCACGCACTCACCGCACACACGTGCACGCACGCACGCACGCACGCACGCACGCACGCACGCACGCACGCACACACACACACACACACACACACACACTGGGGGGATTTTAACATCGATCTACTGAAACAAGAAAAAACAATTACTCAAGACTTTGTGAACTTATTAAGAACATTTGGATACTATCCATTCATAACAAAACCTACAAGAATAACGGAAACAACACCTACTATTATTGACAATATTCTCTCAAATAACATTTTAAATTCAAACACACAATCAGGTATTTTTGTGGAAGACATGGACTTTGGACCATTTAGCCACTTTCTACGTAGAAAGAGAGAACGTCAAGCAGAAATCATTTGAAAAAAAGGAAACAACCTGTAGAGATTTTAGAAACGAGAATATCGAAAAATTTAGAAACATCATGTCAAATATAAATTGGAACCAGGTGATTAATTGCGAACTCTGTGAAGATGCCTACAACACATTCCACACTATATCTACTAATGCCTATGAATCTGCTTTCCTACTTAAAAAATTAAGAAAATTCAAGCACAATCCTACTAAACCCTGGCTAACACGAGGATTGATAGCTGTTTGTCACATGAAGAATAAGCTATATCTAGCGTTTATTAAAAACCCGACAACATACAATAATACTCAGTTTAAGAAATATAGAAATAAACCGAAACAAATTATTAGGATAGCTAAAATAAATTATTACCATTATAAATTTGATTAACAAAAAAATAACATAACGGCAATATGGAAATTAATTAAGTCACTATTGAATAAACAAAAGAGTAAATCAGAAACATCACAGTTTATCTGCAATAATACTATCATAACAGACAAAAATGATATATCAGATAAATTCAATGAGTATTTCATTAACATTGGACCTAAATTGTCAGAAAAAATCCAAACTAGTTCAGAAATTCATATACAGGACTGTCTGACAGGGAGCTACCAAAACTCAATGTTCCTATCCCCAACAGACAGAGAAGAAATCTATAGAATTCTAATGCAAATTAACCCAACTAAAAGTGCAGGTATTGATAATTTTAAATGGAAAATCTTTAAAGAGTGTATCACAGAAGTACTAACCCCACTAAATCACATCTGCAATCTCTCACTCTCCCAGGGTGTATTCCCATCTCGTTTAAAAATAGCACGTGTGTCACCTATTTATAAAGCTAAAGATCCATCTGACTTTACTAACTATAGACCCGTCTCAGTACTCCCGCTTTTCTCAAAACTTCTGGAAAGGTTATACTATAATAGAATCTTTAACTACTTAAACAAAAATGCAAGCATCTACCAATCTCTGTATGGTTTCAGAGAAATACACTCCACCGCCATTGTGGACATGATAGAGAAAATCTCTAAGTCGCTAGAAAAAAAAGAACATATGCTAGGTATATTCTTGGATCTTTCCAAAGCATTTGACACCATTGACTATGCAATACAATTTTAAAAACTATCACATTATGGCATAAGAGGCATAGCTTTGGATTGGATTCAAAATTACTTGACTGATAGGACACAACGTGTGCAATTTAATGCATCTATCTCAGGAAATAAAAAATTAGTCTGCGGTGTCCCTCAAGGTTCAATTCTTGGAGCCCTTCTGTTCTTATTATACATGAATGATTTACCCAATGCCAGTAACCTACTATCACTAATTTTATTCGTGGATGATACCAATGTTTTTGGCCACCATAAAGATATGTACACCCAATACAAAATTACAAACAGTGAAATGGAAAAAATTATAAATTGATTTAAAGCTAATAAATTATCCCTGAATGTCAGCAAAACCAATTTTCTATTATTTACAAGATATAGTCAAGTAAACGAAGAGCTTGCTCTCCCAAAACTCTACATAGATAATCAAGAAATACAGGAAACTGAATATGTTAAATTCCTAGGAGTCAATTTGGATAAACAACTAAGCTGGGAGAAGCATATAGAGACGATCATATCCAAGGTTGTGAGGAATATTGGAATCATGCACAGATTCAAATCATATCTCCCACCTGATATTCTAAAAACTCTATATCGCACATTCATACTTCCGCACATCACATACTGCAATGCTATCTGGAGCAACACACATCAAACTAAATTTAAAAAATTTAAATCACTACAAAAGCAATCTGTTAAACTATTCTCACAAGCAGAAAAGGGCCAAGATACCTTTAAAACAAACAAAATTCTAAAACTTGAAGACATTTGAAAGGTCCAATTATTTATTATTTTAAGAGATTACCACAATGGCAGCTTACCCACATCATTATCCAATACTTTTACACCCAATACAGACATACACACGAACAAGTTCTAACCTACATGTCGCATATCACCGAACAGAGGCAGCTACATGCACACCATCCCATCAACCAATACAATTATGGAATAACACAATTGCAGACACACGTGCGCAAATTATTACAACAAATTCATTCAAAAAGTACATAAAAAAAAAAATTATTGAGAGCTACTAGAAGCCAGATCACTAAATTACACACCAGAAAGGAGTAATTTCCTATAATGTAATGAATGTTCTGTTGGCTATTTTGGGACAAATTTGAACTGCCACTGTTGCTGCCTGTGACAGTAACGGACTACAATTGAATCAGTTGCAAAATACTCAATGATCTCACTGTTCACTGTGCACCTGACTGAAATTAAGATATTGAAATCTTAAGGGTTAAAGGTTTAACCACCACCATGGCAGCCATGTTCCAAGACAACGGAACCTGTCTATAGTGGCCACTCGCTTTCTGGATCCAGGAGGTGATGGTCCTTTAAAGCAGATAGACATAAGAACCCAGGTCCTGAAAAGTCGCTGCCCTGTTGTATTACAAGCCACCACCTATATTCCTAAATGTATGAAATAACCAATTTTTAGTGACATATTCTTTATTTTTTAATGTTGTATAAATGTGGTCTCTGTAGATAGGTTCTTCCGCTGTAGCGCACCCGGCCACCAGGACAACAAATATGTAGAAATATGTACATGTAAGTTATGTGAATGCTTTTTATTGTTGTCCTCTTTGTGTGTCTCTTGTTTGCAATGTAGTGTGATATATATTTGTAAGGGGACCATCATTTTATAGGCATTGCCTTGGATGGACTGCCTGTAGTATCTGTTTAAATGTACATCAACCGTGAAATAAATAATATTGAACTTGAACATAATAATAATAATAATAATAATAATAATAATAATAATAATAATAATAATTAATACATGTAAATAATAGTAATGGTAATGTTGTTGTTACTGTTATTATTAAATATAATGATAATAGTAATGCAACAATAATAATAATAATAATAATAATAATAATAATAATAATAATAATAATAATAATACATGTAAATAATAGTAATGGTGTTAATAATATTTTTGTTGTTATTGTTATTAATAATAATCGTAATTTCACTGAATAGTAATAATACTCCGCAAGATGGTCACTCCACTCCCTCCACTGCCCCTCTCTCCCCCGCCCCAACCCCCTTTTATGTAAAACGTTATGTCATAAGTCATGCCTCCACACGTAATTTGTTTAAATTTATTATATCAATCAATCAATCAATCACATTCTATTTCTGTAAGTAGGCTGCTACTAGCCTGTTATGACAGATTTAAAAAAACCCAATTAAATTTCCTTATATGTCAGCATGATAGTAATCTGTGTTTAGGTCGGCAGCATAATAGTCGTAATATACTGGTTGGGTAGCCCAGAGTTTATCAAGTCTCCCCTCAAATGATGCTATTGTTGGTGCTTCTATTACATGGGATGGGAGGCTATTCCATATGTTCACCACTCTATACTTAAAGGAGTATTGTAGGATGTTTAAGTGGGGCCGAGGTTCATACAATTTTAAACTATGCCCTCTTGTTATAGATTCTTGTCTTAGTTCAAAGAAAGCGCATACATCTGGGTCATACTTTTTTGTTATTATTTTATAAGCTTCTATAATGTCGCCTCTTAATCTACGATATGCAAGTGTTGGTTTGTTAAGTTTTCGAAGCCTCATTTCATAATTTAGGTGTGACAATCCTGGAACAGTTTTGGATGCTCTGCGCTGGACATTTTCTAACAAATCCGTATGCTTTTTAAGATATGGACTCCAAACCTGGTTAGCGAATTCTAGATATGGTCTTACCAGTGATGTGTAAAGAGTTTTGAATGTGTTTATATCTAGAAATACGAATGTTCGTCTTATAACCCCCATTATGGAATTTGCTTTATTAACCTTATCTAATATGTGTTTCTCAAAAGACAGTTTACTATCAATAATAACACCAATGTCGTTTTCAAACTCGGTATAGTTAATTGGAGACCCATTTTTAGTCATTGTATAACTGTAATTGGTAAGAGTGGTACTTTTCGTTATTGAAATGTAATAGCCATTTATTAGTCCAATCATTTAGTGAATATATATTAGATTGCATCTCATTACAATCATCTACTGACTTAATGCCATGAAAAAGTTTGGTATCATCGGCACATAAATATAATTCACTAGTGTTGCTTACCACATCAGGAAAATCATTAATGTATAAGATGAACAGTACTGGTCCCAGAACTGACCCCTGTGGGACCCCACTGGAAGCCGGCTTCCATTCTGATGGTTGCCCATTAACAATAACCCTCTGGCTGCGACCTGACAAAAAGCTTTCAATCCACTTAATAATTTTGGGATTGAGATTATATATGTTCAGTTTATGAGCAAGTCTCTGGTGGGGTACCTTATCGAATGCTTTTAGAAAATCAAAGTAAGCCACATCTATGCTTTCACCATTGTCAAGTATATGTAGGCACTTCTCTATGACCTTCAAAAGTTGCAATGTAGTGGATCTACCTGGGATAAAACCAAATTGGCAGTTACTAAACAGGTTATTAGTTTTCATATGTAGCATTATTGAATCTTTAATCAATGTTTCTAATAATTTGCAAACAATACTTGTCAAACTTACAGGCCTATAGTTGCACGCATCTTTCCTATCTTCCTTTTTAAATTTGTTTCCAAGGTACGGGTATCTTGCTGGTACTTAATGATGTTTCAAACAGAATTTTTAATGGCAGTGCTAAGGTATTATTTAGTTCCTTTAATACTCGAGGATGGATGCCATCTGGCCCTGGAGATTTTGATATGCTTAATTTCTGCAATTTTTTTTGGATAATGTCAGTGTTTATCTGTAACGTATTTTGTTGTGGGACAGCCATGGCCTCAATCTTTGGAAGCTTACCATGAGGCTCACTAGTAAAAACAGATGAAAAGAAGTTTGCTAGGACGTCTGCCTTTGCACTATCTGAAGCTGTGAGATTGTTCTTGTTCTCGTCAATGTAGAGTTCAGGGATTGCCCGCTTAATTTTTGTTTTAGTTTGAACATAGGACCAGAAATTTTTTGGATTAGTTTTAATTTTGTCTGCAATTTTCTGTTCGTGTATCTTTGTTATCTTTCGAGTCTCTTGTCGGATTTGGTTTCTCAGTCTATTATATTCAAGTTTTATGGTGTCATCCCCTGATAATCTATATTTAGCCCAGAGTCTTCGCTTTCGTCTTATTTTAGCAAGAACTTTCTGATTGAAAGGAAGCATATGTTTCCAGACCCTTTTACTTTGTTGTTTAATCTTAGTTTTTGGTATACAATCTTGGATAGCAGTATACAATTTACTAGTAATAGTCTCCCACTGCATATTTACATCCATATTTTTCAATGTTTCATTTGTTCAAAATCAGCCTTTTCATACAAGTATCTCGACTTAGGTTGTATACAATTTGTCATTTCTACATGTATATAAAAAGTGATTATTGAATGGTCACTTTTCCCAAGTGGTGCCCCTGGCTCAAGTTGATCTATCATACCCTCTTCATTACTGAACAGTAGATCTAGACAGGATGATTTATTTGTTCCTCTGCATCTAGTTGGTTCCTGGATATGCTGGTGTAAAAAAACAGTCTCTAATGGTCTCGATAAATTCATATTCTGTTTCACCTGGGCCACCAACAGTTGAATTGTCCGTCCAATTTATACCAGGCAAATTAAAATCACCCACCATTATAAAATGTGAATACTGTAAATTAGTTAAATTTTCTAAAAGTAATCTTAGGTTTTCATTATTTTCTCTTGTTGACTGAGGACTCCAGTAAATAAATGTGATAAGAAAATTATTATCATCACTTAGATTAATTTTTATAGAGATAAATTCTGAATACTCAAGATTAGTGTTTATAGGTGTATATACTAATGTTGATTTAATATAAACAATCATCCCTCTTCCAATGCTGTCTCGAGTAATGTTCAGGGGTATTAAATCATAACCATATATGTTATATTCTGCTATGTTTCTATCATGTCGAAAATTCTTAGGCTTAATTTATGAAAGTGCTATTATACTAGGCTTAACATCCATGATGTCTAAACGTATCTTAAGTTCATTAAGCTTATCTGAATTTTATGTATCTACATTAGTAAATAAAACTTTAAATCTGTTGTCTTTTAGTGTGGAAAAATTATCTTTTGTCAGTACTTGCTTGTTCAAGGTATACCACTTTTGCATAGTCTTTTGTCTATTAGTTCCGGATGCCATTGTTGTAAAATCCACTCTTCTATGTTTTTGTTGAGTTCTGATTCGCGCATCTGTTTTGCTTGTAGTTAGCTTAGATGAATCATTTTGATTATGCATAGTCATGGATCTTGTGTTTGCATATGTACATTCGTCTAATAATTGTATGTATACACCTGTGCAAAAGTTAAGCACCACCCTATTTTTACGCACATGCGAGGGTATATTCATGTGCTATGAAGAAAGCAATAGCATAAACATTTATGTACCCATCCATCTTAGTGCAAGAGGTAATAATGCAACTAGAGGAATGCTGATTATGATGGTGGGGAAACACTGTATGTTTTTGTTTGAACTTGAAAACGAGGCCTGAATATGGTTATGTTGACACAACTGACAACTACTGCCCTACAGTTGACACACGTGGCTAGATTGTCATTAATGGTGTCTGAAAACGAAGTTTGACATCTGTGCACGAGCTTGAGACTGTCATTATTAATACCGGGTATATCCACCTTGTGCCTGGATGACGGCCTGGACACAATGTCTCATGCTGGTCACCAACCGACTGATACGCCATTGTGCTATTCGTTGCCATTCAAGATGGAGTGCGTCTGTTAATTCCTGTAGGTTCTGCACAGGAGGATCCCTCCTTCTCACCATGCTTCCCAGAATGTCCCAGATATGCTCAATAGGGTTCATGTCAGGGCTCCTTGCTGGCCATGGTAGGGTTTCGATGGCATTCTGGCGGAGGTATTCATGCACAGCTCTAGCACGATGTGGTCGGGCGTTGTCATCCATGAATATAGGGTGGGTTCCAGGTGCATGATTAACAAAATGAGGGACCACAACTCTATCCAGTATGGAATCTTGATATCTTTGTCCATTTAGTGTTCCAGGTACAGTCAACAGATCCAGCTTACAATCAAATGAGATGCACCCCCATATCATAACGGAACCTCCACCAAATGGAACGTCTTCCATGATGTTACGTTGGTCGTACGCGTGCATCTGGACCTCCATACACGAGTTCGACCATCTGTGGCATGAAGCAGGAACCGACTTTCATCGGACCAGTGTACCCGTCTCCAGGATCTCATGTTCCGGTGTCTTCTTTCGTTGCACCACCTCAGACGCTCCTCTTTGTGGTGTGCAGTGAGGAGAGGACGTCTGACAGGTCTCCTAGCTTTCATGCCAGCAGCATACAGCCTCCTTTTGACGGTAGACATTGACACTCTATTGCGCGTTTCCCATTGCTGGCTGAGCACTCTGCTGTTGGTGAATGGAGATCTCCTAACAAGGCGTACTAGGGCTCGATCATCACGGGCAGTAGTCTTCTTCGGTCTTCCAGATCTAGGCCTGTCCTTCACCTCGTTAGTTTGCCCATGTTTTGCAATCAAACGACTGATTACAGTATGGTTAATGTTCAGCTGTCTGCCAATCTCTCTGCATGACATACCAGTGGTATGCATGCCTATGATTTGCCATTTCACACGATCACTTAAACTTCGTCTTGCCATAGCGGTTCACAATCAAGAGCTAATTCTCTCTGTACAAATAAACCACGGTCATGAACACAAAATTCCTAATCTTGTCGCCTAAATCTGTATGTAATGTTCTACACCTCAAACTGGACTTTTACATAACTGAACACGTGTGCTGTTTCCCGCCACACACGGACATCAAGCGGCGTGAAGTCATGCATGCATGTGCATTTCGTACTTGGAATTATGTCAGCTAACGCGGGGACAAAAAGTATGGCAGCCTAGTTGTACCATCATGTTTCTACGTTCTATTGTTTTTGCTGGTGCTTAACTTTTGCACAGGTGTATATGTGTTGAATGTACGCACTGGCTTTATTTTCTTACATATAACATAATGTTTAGATGAATATCTTGAAACACTATTAACATAATTTCTATCTACATAATTTACATTTTCATCTAATAACGGACATATGCTGGTGTTCTGGTGAATGTATTTGTTTGGTTGTAATTGTGAGTCATGTGGTGCATATTCACATTCCAATCTTGTGGTCTCCTCCCAGACAACCTCCCGTTGTGAAAATGTGAAACAGCATAGTTTTGTCCATAGCTTGGTGGAACAACATGACTGAGTGCGCTTGAGAGATAGTTAGTGGTGTTCTCTGATAGGATTCTGGTACCACTTCCATTAGGATGTATATGGTTCCAGAATAATTCCTTGTGTATTTCCCCATTTAAGTCTGAGAAAAGCTGGGAATTGTCAATGAAGTGTACTGTTAATGTTTCTGACAGGTGGAATAGCATATTGTTGAACTGTAGTGTCATGTTGTGATCTGCGCTGTTATGGGGATGTGGTAAGAGAGATGAGACAAAGATCTGTATGTTTGGTGAGATGGATCTTATTTGTTGTATTAACTCTGTATAATCTTCAATCACACTATGTGTTTCACTTTTAGATATATCATTACTGCCTACGTGTATAACAATGGCATCATGGCTGGATGGTCCAAGATACTTGTGGATTTCATTGTGCACATCATTTATCCTGGCACCTCGCAAAGTTTGTATGCGCACATCAGATTGGGTTGTTGACATACGTTGACCACTTAATTTACGAAGAGTTGAGCTACCTATGATCAGTATTCTTTTTCTCAACTCTGTAGAATATTGATCTACTCCGGAACTGTTATAGCCAAAATGACTGGTACCGGTTTGATCTCTGAATGTTTGGCGAGGGTTATTTCCCGTATCCATGGGAATTCTAGAAGGATACATTGGCTGCCTGAAGGGATAATGTCGTTGTTCAACGTTGGCAGTGTAAGGTGTGTTTCTTCCATGATATGAGTACCTGTTCTGTGTGTTGTGGAGGTCTCTATATTGATTATGTACAGGATTTCTATATGAATGATCTGTTGGCCTTGGCAGATAATGTTTTTGTTCAGTGTTGGTACTGTAATGTATGTTCTTTTCAGGGTTTGATAACAAGCCTTGTCTTTGTAGCACAGGGATAGGCATTGTGTCCGTTTCTTGATGATATTTGTTAACAGTGCTGCTTTGTGACTGGGGTGATACTAATTTATGTACCTGGGCATTTGTATTACACACTGCTCCGGATTTTGGCTTGGATGTGCCAGAGAACCTATTTGTCTGCAAATCTGCTATTTGTGATTTGACTGAGGTAAAGTCTTGTTGTAAGGATTTGATCTGCCTAGCAAGCTCACTCAAGCGATTTCCATCTGCGTTGTTATCTAGTGTTGGTGTTCTTCTCATGAGCCAGTGTGTCTGTTTTGTCTATAGGTGGGTCAATAACGTTACAATTGTTAGTGATGATTACATTATCTTGTCCTTTCCTCCATTCTAAGTACTCTGCAATGGATCCTGAAATGGGTGTGCAACTGGCACATGTGTACTTGCGTCGAGTTCCTGCTAGGGCAGAACGCATGTATGTTGGTAGTTGCGTGCATCCAAAGTGTAGCCAATTTGCACAGATGTTACACATGATCATATATTTGTTATTAGGTTTAAGACATGTACAAAGGATGCGTCGCCCAGTTTGACAATCTTGCTCTGCACTATCTGTGGCCTGCTTGAGAGGGCTGATTGGTATGGTATCATTTGCATTTGAATCTTTGCTAGATGGTGTGAACTGTGTGAATGTACCCGTGGGCGAAATGGTGAAGGAGAGATTTGACAATTTTGGAAGTGCCTTTTCATCTGTGAGTGGTGTTGGAGTTGAAAGCGTATTGGTGAAGCTGTATGGATTATAGATGATGCTACAGTATCGTCTTTCTGATTTTTACAAATAGGCACACTAGGCCTATACTCGGGAAAACGCTTATAGAAGCATTCATCGCATAAGAAATAATCACAGTGTCGGTTCTTTACAGACGTATGCCTAAAACCACAGTCGTTACAGTTCATTGTAGAAGTATTGCCTCCTCCTCCGTTATCACGTTATAATGTTATCGTACTGCACTAAAGTCTGTAGCATTAATATGTTCTGTAATCTCTATCTGAGTGTATCCTAACGTGCAATGGATGTCACAAAAAAACCCACAACAACTAAACAAAGAAGTCTTGCTTGTTAGTAGAATGGTTTGAGCATTATTTTCTCTGCCCCGCAGCCACTTTGGGAAAGAATATACATGGGGACAGTCGTAGGATTGAAAGACAAGCTTTGATAGAAAGATTGGGTGACAGTGACACATGTGCAGTGAAGTTTGTTTCTTTTATATTTCTTCTTTTTTTCTTCTTTTTTTTAAATATAATTTTTAAGTTGTGTGTTCAGCTTTAAGTATATGTCAACACACGAACTATAACCAATTATTGGCATATTAAACTATTTTATGCACCTTTTTATATTGTATTAAGTTTATAATACAATTGACAATTGATTACTTGGCAGGAATATGTATCGTACTCTATGCCCTTTGTAATATAAAATATGCATGTAAATGTCTATAAATGTTATATGTATAAACATAAAATTATAAAGTTATGTTATATGTCACGGGTCCACCGCATCATAGGCCTTGCCTTTGGTGGATGCCTGTATTGAATTGTTGAATTATTTACCGATATGGAAATAAAGAATCTTGAATCTTGAACACACGGTTTATCCCTGCCCATACACTCTGATACCATGCCTACACACATTCACGCGCACGCACACATATGCACAATAAGAATAAGATGTGTTCTTTGGATCCAGACGCCGCCGATGGCATGCCTGTCAAAGACTGAGAGACTGCCTGTAGTGCATACGCTGTTCACGTATTAATTGGCTCCAAAAGCAGGTTCCTCCTACAGGAATTTTGACCTGTAAGTTTGTACATGGAGGGTCTATATTTATCCTCCATGGTTTGTATTTGAGCCACATTCTGCTGTGTCATTCTCCACCCATCACGCGAATACATATTTTTTGCTTAATAATGCCTCGCCTACTATTTCAGGGTCTCAGGCGGTTTCGGCAGCCATGTAATTTCGGCAGCCTCAAATATTAATTCATTTTCGGCAGCCTACCGAGTCGCAAATATGGTGCCTAAAAACATACATTTTCGGCAGCCTCTCACATTATTACATTTTCGGCAGCATGTTCAACATCGTTATATTGTTGTAAAATATTGTAATGTTATGAATGTTATTAAAATTGTTTTACCGGCGACTATATAAGTCTGTCTCTATCTAATAAGATTTCCTTTTTTCAGATTAATACCATGATTAAGGAACCATAGATCTGAAATTCATAGACCTCATTTTAATTGATGGTGCTTCTGCAACATTTGCATACACCTGGTCTACATCTGTGAATTGAAAAAATAAGGTGAATAAATTGCGTCTGCCCAACAAACATCTAACAAAAATTACCACCAGAAAATTCCTAAAATAAAAATACATTCGAACCCGCGCGTTCATTTTATATTGTTCAAGGGAAGTAACTGCGTGAGGCTATTGTTAGATAATTACCGATACGATTTACCTCCCTTGTTAATTAGAAATCGGAACGTGACTCACAACAGTATTCTTTCTCTGTTTTTATTTGTGTGATATATGGCAATGGTAATGACGAGCTTAGTAGTATGGTGAAATATGTTGCTGAGGTATGCGTCTCAGTAGGTTCTTGTATATTTTTGCTATCATTTATAATAAATCTCTCAATACATTATTGGCGGTTATAGCCTGTGTAGGCGTGCACATGCTACGGCTTCAAATTATACAGTAGGCCTACAGTTTTTGGCGCCTACCTTAAGGCGCGTTTAGACTGACGATATCGCACGCGAATTTTGCTCTGCACGAGAATCTCGCGCGATATAATCATTGACGACATATGCATTTAGACTACTCGACAATTCCCGTCTCGCACACATTTCTCTGGTTGAATTTTCTTCAGTCGGAATCAAATAGAATAAATCAGTCTCATTTACCCGTACGCATGGATAGTTATCTAGAAAGTGAGCTGATGTGTTTGGCATCTGCTGCTGCTGTAGCAATACTTAGAAAACGGCAACGGAAAATCTCGATGAATAAACGAGCGGTATGGTGTAGTGCGTGGCTACTAAACCGAAGAATTCACGGTGCTTATAATAATTTATTGATGGAGCTACAAACGGATAATGAAGCCACATTGAAGAACTTTCTGCGTATGGACCTAGCTAGTTTCAATGAGATATTGGAACTAGTAAATCCATTAATTAGCAAGGAATCCACTCATTTGAGGGATACGATATCTGCTGGTGAAAGACTAGCCATTACCCTACGGTTTCTAGCAACAGGTATAAATGCATTGAGCGTGTGCATATGTGTGGGTGCGTACGTGCATGTGTGCGTGCGTGCGTATGTGTGTGAGTACGTGTTGATGTGTACATGCGTGAGTGCATAAATGTGTGCGTGCGTTCGTATGAGTGTATGTGCATGCTTATGCGTGGGTGTGTGCTTATGAGGGTGTGCGTGCTTATGAGTGCGTGCGTGCGAGCGTACGTACGTACGCACGCGCGTGCGGTAGTGTGCACGTACATGGGATGGTCGTTATCTATAATTACCCTCGCCCCACCGGAGGTGGATGGAGAGGGCATTGTAATAGGGTCAGTCTGTTTGTTTGTTTGTTTGTTTGTCTGTCTGTTTGTATGTTTGTCTGTCCGCAGCGGTATCTCAGAGACGACTGAACCGATTCGGCTCACACTTTCATACACGAGAGGTATTTGCCGTGCAAGAGGGGAAACAAGGTTTTGGTCGTGATGGTGATCCGAATTACGGATCCGGATCAAAACCCGGATCTATGGATACCTCCCAAACTACCGGCCTGATTGGGCTCAAATTTTTTGCAAAATATATATTGATGCCGTAAAAGGTGATTTACACAGGTATGGCCAAGATCCAAATCCAGGATCCGGGTTTGGATAAAAATTCGGATCTATGGATATCTTGCAAACTAATGACCTCATCAAATTCAGACAAAGTTGAGATGGCGAGGGTTTGTAATCTCCGATTGCTGTTGTTTACAATAAAATAGGCTTTGTCAAAATGATGCGATGTCGTTCTATTTATAATAATATCCAATTAAAATGTGCTTCACCTTTCAGCGACACTGACCTATTTTGGTATGTTACTTCTTGACACAAGACTGTTGATGAAGTGGGATGATCAGTGGCGTAACCAGATTTTAATGTGTGGGGGAGCAAGCAGCAATAAAAAGGAGACAAGTCAAATTTTACATGGACAACCACACAACACATGCTCGGTCTTGGGCCAAGATTTAGGCGCCAATTTTAGGAGGAGAGGCTCAGGGTAGCGACCGCTCCCCATCCCCATCCTGGCTACGCTACTGGCGATGAGGGGTATTACCCAGTGTGGGGCATCTGTCTTAACGATTGTACATACAACTCATGGGTCGTAGCTAGATAAACCTAGTTTTGTTTCTAGAAGATTTAACACGTTGCTCACATAACATGGCTAACCCATCTATAAAATTCTGCTCAAAATCAATTCATTTGCTATAGAGGGCATTGTAGGTGGACGGACATATATGTATGATTAAAATACACCCAATTCCATTTAACGTGGAGATAATCTCTAATTGTAGGAGATGCTTATCAGAGCCTGGCGTATTTGTATCGTGTTTCGAAGCCGAGTATTTGTACAATAATACCAGAGACATGTGACGATATATATGAAGCACTTAAAGATATGTACTTAACGGTGAGCATCGAAATGATACAACTACAAATGCATACACAAAATTCATTCAATATTCCAATTCTTTATACTAAAGTGTTCGCTTCGATCTCTGCCATTTGTTCCAGTTCCTCTTCCAGCAGCCATATCACCACTCATTCCATGCCTTCCAGTTCCTCTTCCAGCAGCCACATCACCACTCATTCCATGCCTTCCAGTTCCTCTTCCAGCAGCCACATCACCACTCATTCCATGCATTTCAGTTCCTCTTCCAGCAGCCACATCACCACTCATTCCATGCCTTCCAGTTCCTCTTCCACCAGCCACATCACCACTCATTCCATGCATTCCAGTTCCTCTTCCACCAGCCACATCACCACTCATTCCATGCATTCCAGTTCCTCTTCCACCAGCCACATCACCACTCATTCCATGCATTCCAGTTCCTCTTCCACCAGCCACATCACCACTCATTCCATGCATTCCAGTTCCTCTTCCACCAGCCACATCACCACTCATTCCATGCATTCCAGTTCCTCTTCCACCAGCCACATCACCACTCATTCCATGCCTTCCAGTTCCTCTTCCACCAGCCACATCACCACTCATTCCATGCATTCCAGTTCCTCTTCCACTAGCCACATCACCACTCATTCCATGCATTCCAGTTCCTCTTCCACCAGCCACATCACCACTCATTCCATGCATTCCAGTTCCTCTTCCACCAGCCACATCACCACTCATTCCATGCCTTCCAGTTCCTCTTCCACCAGCCACATCACCACTCATGCCATGCATTTCAGTTCCTCTTCCACCAGCCACATCACCACTCATTACATGCATTTCAGTTCCTCTTCCACCAGCCACATCACCACTCATTCCATGCATTCCAGTTCCTCTTCCACCAGCCACATCACCACTCATTCCATGCATTTCAGTTCCTCTTCCACTAGCCACATCACCACTCATTCCATGCATTCCAGTTCCTCTTCCACTAGCCACATCACCACTCATTCCATGCATTTCAGTTCCTCTTCCACCAGCCACATCACCACTCATGCCATGCATTTCAGTTCCTCTTCCACCAGCCACATCACCACTCATTACATGCATTTCAGTTCCTCTTCCACCAGCCACATCACCACTCATTCCATGCATTCCAGTTCCTCTTCCACCAGCCACATCACCACTCATTCCATGCATTTCAGTTCCTCTTCCACCAGCCACATCACCACTCATTCCATGCATTCCAGTTCCTCTTCCACCAGCCACATCACCACTCATTCCATGCATTTCAGTTCCTCTTCCAGCAGCCACATCACCACTCATTCCATGCATTTCAGTTCCTATTCCACTAGCCACATCACCACTCATTCCATGCATTCCAGTTCCTCTTCCACCAGCCACATCACCACTCATTCCATGCATTTCAGTTCCTCTTCCACCAGCCACATCACCACTCATTCCATGCATTCCAGTTCCTCTTCCACCAGCCACATCACCACTCATTCCATGCATTTCAGTTCCTCTTCCACCAGCCACATCACCACTCATTCCATGCATTCCAGTTCCTCTTCCACCAGCCACATCACCACTCATTCCATGCATTTCAGTTCCTCTTCCAGCAGCCACATCACCACTCATTCCATGCATTTCAGTTCCTATTCCACTAGCCACATCACCACTCATTCCATGCATTCCAGTTCCTCTTCCACCAGCCACATCACCACTCATTCCATGCATTTCAGTTCCTCTTCCACCAGCCACATCACCACTCATTCCATGCATTTCAGTTCCTCTTCCACCAGCCACATCACCACTCATTCCATGCATTTCAGTTCCTCTTCCACTAGCCACATCACCACTCATTCCATGCATTTCAGTTCCTCTTCCACTAGCCACATCACCACTCATTCCATGCATTCCAGTTCCTCTTCCAGCAGCCACATCACCACTCATTCCATGCATTTCAGTTCCTCTTCCACCAGCCACATCACCACTCATTCCATGCATTTCAGTTCCTCTTCCACTAGCCACATCACCACTCATTCCATGCATTTCAGTTCCTCTTCCACTAGCCACATCACCACTCATTCCATGCATTCCAGTTCCTCTTCCACCAGCCACATCACCACTCATTCCATGCATTCCAGTTCCTCTTCCACCAGCCACATCACCACTCATTCCATGCATTCCAGTTCCTCTTCCACCAGCCACATCACCACTCATTCCATGCCTTCCAGTTCCTCTTCCACCAGCCACATCACCACTCATTCCATGCATTCCAGTTCCTCTTCCACCAGCCACATCACCACTCATTCCATGCATTCCAGTTCCTCTTCCACTAGCCACATCACCACTCATTCCATGCATTTCAGTTCCTCTTCCACTAGCCACATCACCACTCATTCCATGCATTTCAGTTCCTCTTCCACTAGCCACATCACCACTCATTCCATGCATTCCAGTTCCTCTTCCAGCAGCCACATCACCACTCATTCCATGCCTTCCAGTTCCTCTTCCACTAGCCACATCACCACTCATTCCATGCATTTCAGTTCCTCTTCCACTAGCCACATCACCACTCATTCCATGCCTTCCAGTTCCTCTTCCAGCAGCCACATCACCACTCATTCCATGCATTCCAGTTCCTCTTCCACTAGCCACATCACCACTCATTCCATGCCTTCCAGTTCCTCTTCCACTAGCCATATCACCACTCATTCCATGCATTCCAGTTCCTATTCCACTAGCCACATCACCACTCATTCCATGCATTCCAGTTCCTCTTCCACCAGCCACATCACCACTCATGCCATGCCTTCCAGTTCCTCTTCCACTAGCCACATCACCACTCATTACATGCATTTCAGTTCCTCTTCCACCAGCCACATCACCACTCATTCCATGCATTCCAGTTCCTCTTCCACCAGCCACATCACCACTCATTCCATGCCTTCCAGTTCCTCTTCCACCAGCCACATCACCACTCATTCCATGCCTTCCAGTTCCTCTTCCACCAGCCACATCACCACTCATTCCATGCCTTCCAGTTCCTCTTCCAGCAGCTATATCACCACTCATTCCATGCATTTCAGTTCCTCTTCCACCAGCCACATCACCACTCATTCCATGCCTTCCAGTTCCTCTTCCACTAGCCACATCACCACTCATTCCATGCCTTCCAGTTCCTCTTCCACCAGCCACATCACCACTCATTCCATGCCTTCCAGTTCCTCTTCCACCAGCCACATCACCACTCATTCCATGCATTCCAGTTCCTCTTCCACCAGCCACATCACCACTCATTCCATGCATTCCAGTTCCTCTTCCAGCAGCCACATCACCACTCATTCCATGCCTTCCAGTTCCTCTTCCACCAGCCACATCACCACTCATTCCATGCATTTCAGTTCCTATTCCACTAGCCACATCACCACTCATTCCATGCATTTCAGTTCCTATTCCACTAGCCACATCACCACTCATTCCATGCATTTCAGTTCCTATTCCACTAGCCACATCACCACTCATTCCATGCCTTCCAGTTCCTCTTCCACCAGCCACATCACCACTCATTCCATGCATTCCAGTTCCTCTTCCAGCAGCTATATCACCACTCATTCCATGCATTCCAGTTCCTCTTCCACCAGCCACATCACCACTCATTCCATGCATTCCAGTTCCTCTTCCACCAGCCACATCACCACTCATTCCATGCATTTCAGTTCCTCTTCCACCAGCCACATCACCACTCATTCCATGCATTTCAGTTCCTCTTCCAGCAGCCACATCACCACTCATTCCATGCCTTCCAGTTCCTCTTCCACCAGCCACATCACCACTCATTCCATGCCTTCCAGTTCCTCTTCCACCAGCCACATCACCACTCATTCCATGCCTTCCAGTTCCTATTCCACCAGCCACATCACCACTCATTCCATGCATTTCAGTTCCTCTTCCACCAGCCACATCACCACTCATTCCATGCATTTCAGTTCCTCTTCCAGCAGCCATATCACCACTCATTCCATGCCTTCCAGTTCCTCTTCCAGCAGCCACATCACCACTCATTCCATGCATTTCAGTTCCTCTTCCAGCAGCCATATCACCACTCATTCCATGCCTTCCAGTTCCTCTTCCACCAGCCACATCACCACTCATTCCATGCCTTCCAGTTCCTCTTCCAGCAGCTATATCACCACTCATTCCATGACTTCCAGTTCCTCTTCCAGCAGCCACATCACCACTCATTCCATGCCTTCCAGTTCCTCTTCCACCAGCCACATCACCACTCATTCCATGCCTTCCAGTTCATCTTCCACTAGCCACATCACCACTCATTCCATGCATTTCAGTTCCTCTTCCACCAGCCACATCACCACTCATTCCATGCCTTCCAGTTCCTCTTCCACCAGCCACATCACCACTCATTCCATGCCTTCCAGTTCCTCTTCCAGCAGCCACATCACCACTCATTCCATGCATTTCAGTTCCTCTTCCACCAGCCACATCACCACTCATTCCATGCCTTCCAGTTCCTCTTCCAGCAGCCATATCACCACTCATTCCATGCCTTCCAGTTCCTCTTCCACCAGCCACATCACCACTCATTCCATGCCTTCCAGTTCCTCTTCCACCAGCCACATCACCACTCATTCCATGCCTTCCAGTTCCTCTTCCACCAGCCACATCACCACTCATTCCATGCCTTCCAGTTCCTCTTCCACCAGCCACATCACCACTCATTCCATGCCTTCCAGTTCCTCTTCCACCAGCCACATCACCACTCATTCCATGCATTTCAGTTCCTCTTCCACCAGCCACATCACCACTCATTCCATGCATTTCAGTTCCTCTTCCACCAGCCACATCACCACTCATTCCATGCATTTCAGTTCCTCTTCCACCAGCCACATCACCACTCATTCCATGCATTTCAGTTCCTCTTCCACCAGCCACATCACCACTCATTCCATGCATTTCAGTTCCTATTCCACTAGCCACATCACCACTCATTCCATGCATTTCAGTTCCTCTTCCACCAGCCACATCACCACTCATTCCATGCCTTCCAGTTCCTCTTCCACCAGCCACATCACCACTCATTCCATGCCTTCCAGTTCCTCTTCCACCAGCCACATCACCACTCATTCCATGCATTTCAGTTCCTCTTCCACCAGCCACATCACCACTCATTCCATGCCTTCCAGTTCCTCTTCCACCAGCCACATCACCACTCATTCCATGCATTTCAGTTCCTCTTCCACCAGCCACATCACCACTCATTCCATGCATTTCAGTTCCTCTTCCACCAGCCACATCACCACTCATTCCATGCCTTCCAGTTCCTCTTCCACCAGCCACATCACCACTCATTCCATGCCTTCCAGTTCCTCTTCCACCAGCCACATCACCACTCATTCCATGCATTTCAGTTCCTCTTCCACCAGCCACATCACCACTCATTCCATGCATTTCAGTTCCTCTTCCACCAGCCACATCACCACTCATTCCATGCATTTCAGTTCCTCTTCCAGCAGCCACATCACCACTCATTCCATGCATTCCAGTTCCTCTTCCACCAGCCACATCACCACTCATTCCATGCATTTCAGTTCCTCTTCCACCAGCCACATCACCACTCATTCCATGCCTTCCAGTTCCTCTTCCACCAGCCACATCACCACTCATTCCATGCATTTCAGTTCCTCTTCCAGCAGCTATATCACCACTCATTCCATGCCTTCCAGTTCCTCTTCCACCAGCCACATCACCACTCATTCCATGCCTTCCAGTTCCTCTTCCACCAGCCACATCACCACTCATTCCATGCCTTCCAGTTCCTCTTCCACCAGCCACATCACCACTCATTCCATGCCTTCCAGTTCCTCTTCCACCAGCCACATCACCACTCATTCCATGCCTTCCAGTTCCTCTTCCACTAGCCACATCACCACTCATTCCATGCATTCCAGTTCCTCTTCCACTAGCCACATCACCACTCATTCCATGCATTCCAGTTCCTCTTCCACCAGCCACATCACCACTCATTCCATGCATTCCAGTTCCTCTTCCACCAGCCACATCACCACTCATTACATGCCTTCCAGTTCCTCTTCCACCAGCCACATCACCACTCATTACATGCCTTCCAGTTCCTCTTCCACCAGCCACATCACCACTCATTCCATGCATTTCAGTTCCTCTTCCACTAGCCACATCACCACTCATTCCATGCATTCCAGTTCCTCTTCCACCAGCCACATCACCACTCATTCCATGCCTTCCAGTTCCTCTTCCACCAGCCACATCACCACTCATTCCATGCCTTCCAGTTCCTCTTCCACCAGCCACATCACCACTCATTCCATGCATTCCAGTACTTATTACACTACTCATCGTCCTCCTCTCCCCACTACACATCTCAGCAGGCAATCTCCTAGTTATACAATAGCTACTATTGTCACTTATACCAGTAATCATTCCGACAGGCATGCCTTCCTGACATCCTCCTCCCAACACTCCCAGATTTGTTTCAGATGCCAGTCTTCCACTTATTGCACCACTAGTCGCTACACTCATTCTTCCTGATGCGCCCTCATTCATCTCCTCAAATATTCCACCAAATGAACCAAAAGCTCTCCTCCCATACAGTCCAGCATCCATTCCTCCACTTTGTCCATCAACCCCATCTCCACGCACTCGTCCAGCCGTCCCCTGAACTGCCGTTCCTCTGTTATTATGTAATATACACATCTGACGCTGAGTATCAAATAATACTTGATGGATTCTCATTTTTGCGTCGTTTTTCAGCATTACATTATCAATGTTGTTTAGTTCTGTTGCGATAAAACTGCCAAAAACATCATCGACGTCAGGAATTCGTTTTGGTCTTGCAGCAACCTTATTAACTGTTTGAATCAATTCTTTTAATAGTTTAATATCTTCGGATGGCTGTTTCGTCTTCTTAACGCGCATTGGTTGCTTATCTACATTTATATCAGTAGGTATATTTGAGGTCTCATCGTTGGACTTGCCGATGGGATTGGATTCATCACATGTGAAGACATCACACTCGTCTGTTTGTTGTTCGCTCGTCCCCGCGGCGCTGGCATCCAAAGGCCTCTGTAAATGTATAAGAATGAAAAATCTGAGATTATTACATCACATTTTCTAAGAATTTGTTGTATTCTGCTGATTTATCATGTTTTTTTTATGTAGAGCTGCATGTGACGGCCGAGAAATTTTATGAATATTATTTTCTGGTACACATTTCTATTTTGCTAAACTGCAACACAATTTTCATCGCACTTATAGTGTCAGAATGATTCATATATGTTTTCTATCTGATTTCGATAAAAGAAAAACTGGAAGACCCCTGGTACCACAGAGATCATACTTTTTTAATTTGAGTGTTGTGGTATGTCTATAATGGACACTTAGATTTGTGGCAAATGGATGCTGGTTCTTTTAGGGCAGATTGTCTCAGGACCACACATCTTAAACAACTGCCATCTTGAGGACACAAAAGACGTTTCCCATATAAAATTAGCCTCGGATTAAGCAACAATTTATTTTTAGTAGTCACATTTTATGACGGTGTCCGTTATAGACAGGGTTGTCTGTAGTTTCATATACACCTCACCAGATACACATCACATTCACTACAGTGAAATATTTAACCGTATACAGATGGACACTGGAATGTTTCTCTTCTTATTATAGGTTCCAAGTGATGCTGCTAGATGGAAAAGAATCGCAGATGAATTTGATAAGCAATGGCAGTTTCCTCATTGCATAGGAGCATTAGACGGAAAGCACATCGTGATTAACGCCCCGTATAATAGCGGATCTGTGTACTATAATTACAAACATACATATAGTATAGTGTTGATGGCGCTTGTAGATGCCAATTACGAATTTATCTATGTGGATGTAGGTTGTAATGGCCGGATATCAGATGGAGGCCTTTTTGGAGTATGTTCACTCAACGAAGCTTTAGTAAATGGACACTTTAATCTACCAGAACCAGAGCCACTTTCTAATGATACTCCATATATACCGTACATGATCGTCGCTGATGAAGCATTTCCGTTAAGGACATACATACAAAAGCCATATCCATACCGAACAATGACGTTGGACCAGCGGGTTTTTAACTACAGATTGTCGAGGGCACGAAGGGTGGTGGAAAATGCGTTTGGCATATTGTCCTCCCGATTCAGAGTTTTCTCTAAACCAATACAGCTTAAGCCAGAAAATGTGAGGAAACTGGTTATGGCATCCTGTGCACTTCACAACTATCTGCGTCGTCATGCTACAGCCTCTGCAGTTTATATACCACCTGGAAGTATTGACGTGGAAGATCCAACTACTCATGACGTCGTGCCAGGTGAATGGAGAAATGGCCATCCCGCTGCAGTGTTGACAAGGTTACCTCATCAATATTGTAATCGTTATGCGGCTGAGGCGAAAGCGATACGAGATTCATTGTGTATATATTTTAATTCAGCCGTTGGAGAAGTCCCTTGGCAGTGGAATAGAATTTGAGCAATTACCTCTACATGAACAAATTAAGTCTAAACTATGCAAAATGGTGGAATATAAATGTTACCAATTTAATTGCTCCACATCCATGTAATAGAACAACTTAACTGATAAGTGCCATTGATATTATTCTGTAGGCCTACGAATTACTATGAATTGTTCGTTCGCGATATTTAATAATCGGATACTTTTGATTCGCAACCATAAGCATTCATATTACCTCTTTAATGAAGAATTTTGATCAAGAAAGTTATAATTCTATCATTAAAATGTCCATTTGTAGACCAAGTGAAGACTATTTTTGGAAATTTATCAATGGAATGGCTAGCTCTGTCATCGAGACAGTTATTCCATTGCTCTTGATCGGCAAATATACATATCCCAAGACGCCTGCAAAGGCAGGATCTGGCCAGTGTAGTCATTAAATAGTTAATTATTTAATCAAGAAAGACACTAGTATCTTTTAGAGCATCGTTGTATTATATAGATCTGCATCAACTAAGCCCATGAAAGTGCGGTATTTCACCTGTTTAATGTTTTGACGTTTTATAAGGAATGTGTTCTTTGTAACCCGGGTGTAAGATATGATAACATGATATTTACATATATTAATACCTTTTTTGCAAGATTTGAAGTGCTTTCTTTGGCAACAATAAATTGTTTTAAGAACTGTAAGTTCTTCTCAAGCCACGCCTCTCGGTTGGAGGTGCTACTGGTGCCACTTCCGCTGGCTGGCTTCTTGCACAGCTTGCCATACTGTGTGCGAAGGCTGACCATTCTTTTCTTGATTTCGTCCACTGGGATATCTAGTTGCTTTGAAATCTTCTCCATTGCATCCATTTTCTTTACTCTATTATAATAATGAGGGCTCTTAATATCGTACAACACGGGTGCTTCCTCCCACATTTCGACCAATCTTTCCTCTCTGTAATATAAGTTAAATTGACCTGCAGTACATTCCAGCCAAAATGCTGCTCATAAGAAAACCAATGCACCTCAAGCTAATATATGGTGTGAAGTGAGGGGTGAAGGCGGCAATATACACACATTATACACTACTATCTATAGAAGAGAATCATCATGTCGCCACAAGATGGTGGTTCTTTTAGACTGGTGGTGGCAAGACGACACCGTGTCTTAAAGTACAACCAGGCCTGGGGTGACAAATGCCATTTCTTTCAAATTTCCTTGCATTAAAGAGGCACGTCTTTACTGACAACCGCATATGTCCAGATGATGTTCCTTCTGGACACTGGACAGGATTGACTTTACGATGCATTGATAAGATGGTCTTCTGATACAATGGTAGGGCAAGAGGGAAATCTGATGATGTGATGGCATGTCGAGACAATAGGTATGCTATTATGATATGATAGTACGGTGATAAAGTTATCATTTAATATTTTGTGTTACCTCAGAGTAAAACGAAAACGTGTGGACTTATAATAACAATAGTGGTTCAGTAACAGATAACCTACATGTAGTTACCTAGGCAGACAGCAGTACGACAGAGGGGATAGGTAGGGAGATATGCAGGAACATAGGCAGGCCAGTAGATTGGTAGGCAACAAGGAAATCACAAGTCAAACAATAGTAGGCCTAATTTTTGTAACATTAAAAAAAATCGGATTTCTCGTTTTCTGGATATTTCTCGGAACACTCTTTGACTTCCCAATGATCACAGATGCATGATATTCTAGCGTATGTCAACACGCATTCGTGTGTTACAATTTGTGCCAAATCGAACTACCAGTTTTCGAGATATCCATTGAACCGTATTTTGATAGGATCCGCATCCAGGTTCAATTTATCCCGCTCATGAGCCACAAATTTGTTGCCAGAATAGACAAATAGCTTCTGAGATATCGTAGTGGACAGACAGACAGACCAATTGACGGATGGGCGGACGCCAAGACTGACGAACGGACGGGACGCCCGGGCAGACGGACGGGCTGGGGAGGGGGCGGACGGACGGGCTGGCGATCGTGCAGGGGGTATGCAGGCAGACAAGCAGGCAGGCAGGCATCAAGACAGGCAGGCAGGCAGGCAGGCAGACCCGACTACAATACCCGGTTCCCTTTAATTATAAATCGTTCAGCATTTAGTAGTTTACGTAATTAATTAACTATGGTCACTTACCTATCTCCATCCCAAATACCTCTACTCGATGCCATTATTGATGCTTTGTTGAAGTCAAATAACGTAAAAAATACACTCTGTATATGGCAGTTTAGTTACGACGACCGATTTCCTATTCACACTGCACGATATTGCAAGCGACAGATCGTGAATTTCGAGCGCCGCTGGAAGTCCACGATCTGTCTCGCGCGATACAAAATCGTGTCGGCCGCTGTTTACACTAAAAAATTCGTCGCGCACGACAGCTCATGCACGATGAATCGCACACGATATCGTCAGTCTAAACGCGGCTTTAGGCAGCAACAGCTTCTCGTCAATTTAGTTTCAAAATACTCAACAGACATTGACACATACGTAGCGAATATATTATTTTGTAACAGCTCAAAAGTAATATTTCACTCACTTTTACGCTTATATTATAGTTAAGTTTGTGAATATTTTGAAACCAATTTGACTGGAAACTGGCGCTACCTTATATACATATTTAAAACCTGCACGAAAGGGCACCTGTTGAATATCTGTAAATATTATTTTGCGTAGACGGTGCTGCAAACAGAATCAACATTTATTTATTTTCTCAAATAAATTTTGTATACAGTCCAGCCCGATGGGTTAATGAGTATGCATTTGTCAGGATCTGGTGAATATTTGTGTAGTTATTTTTAAACAGAAGCTGTTGCTGCAAATGTCCGCAATAGGTTCCAGTCAAATTATTTTCAAAATATATGTCCAGAACGTTTATTTAGATAAGTGGTCATTTAATGAATACGTGAGTGTCTACGTGCGTACACGTTCGTCGCCATGTAATATGGTGAAATATGTTGCACTTGTAATATCGTGAAATATTTTATATTTGAATATGTTGAAAGTAAATTCCTTGTTAATAAGTAGCGTGTGTGTAAACTTGTATTAAAGGTCACATTCACTCCAGGATATGCACCAGTGTTGAATACCGGTTCCAGTCAAATTATTTCCTAAAAATCTAGCAGGATTTACATTTGTCAAATAGATTTTCTTTTCTTTAGATAGCTGTTCGCTTATTGACTAAGTCGATTTGTTGGGATAGGTTGAATATTTGTGTAACTATTTTGACCAGACGCTGTTGCTGTCAGAGTAGTCATTTGTTTGTGAGAATACGGTAAAAAGAATTGGTGTGATGGCTAACGTTCGTAAGGATCTTCCACAGGAATCTCTTGATCTTATTAGATGTTCACTGGATTATGATGTCTGCACAGCTTCACATGTCTTTGTTATTATGGGGGCATCAGTAAGAAGCATTTTAATTCACGTTAAGCTAGCTGTCACTCACTTTCTTCACGTAACCAGTTTTCGTTTAAACTTCTCATTCAGCCACTCAATTGAATTCAATTCACTGTGACTATGAATAAAATTATCTATAATGTTTTCAATGTCCACAACATTTTAAAGTACGACAATGCTTCTAATATCAAATTAGGCGCTGCCTAGGGTGTATGACAATAACAGCCGCGGTTGAAAACAGCCGCCAGTAGATCAATAACAGCCACCAGGTTATATCCTTCCCGGCCTATTCCTATAGGCGTATTGCTTCTACTATTATTACCTGCTATATATGTCTCACTATATTGTTAATCGTTTAATACTCAAGTAAAGGTCCATTAGAAGACGAAAGAAAAGGTTATTTTTGAAAGTTTATCATTGGAAATGACTGGCTTAGTTGATCGAGACGCTCAGTGAGTCAGTACAGTGACAAAATTTCATTGAACAAATTCAGATCAATACTGGTTAACTTAACTTCCTATTTCTAACATCGTTCCTATTCTTTTTCAGATGACTAAGAGACGGTGGCATTGCTATAGTTCGGCCCATGTTTCTGTAATTTAATTTCTGTAATCCGAGTGTTTGAAATCAAAAATACGTTTGAAACATGAATAGACTCAATAAGATCTGCTTGGTAATTTTGTATACTATCATGATTCGGACTCATTTTTATATGCAAAAATGAGCAAAATTGACTGCCGTATGTTTGAATAAAAATAATTTTGAATGTAAGTGTAAATTTAAGACATACACATATTTGATTAAATGTTAAATAGACATACTACGGAAAATGTGAATCTAATGTTTGAAAAGGATCCATTAAAGAATTGAATCGATTTCGTCAAACAGGATAGATTTGGAATGTACGCGATTGTACTGTACGCAATTTAAAATGAGGAAAATAAATTTGAAAAACTTGAAAGAGTTTGCGTTAGACTTACAAGTTTGCGTCTGTTTGGCTCAAAAGACTAATACAGACTGATCAGCAATCTAAGACCAGTGGACATCCAGCACGTGCGTTTATTTGCTGAAGACGTTTCTGATAGCTGATTGGCTTGAGCAATGTTCATTGTATTTGTCGAGGATATTCAGCCCATTGTAATGGTTTCCTGCAATTAAATCTCCTAGCCTATAGTTGATACAACGCTGTGGCTGCTAACAATTAAATGATCCCCGTAGTCTTTTTTTACGCCAAAAATTTTAATTTTGAAACCTTTCTCCCAATAAATGCCAACAACATTTAACGCACACATTGCGGTGGTTCAAACTGAATAACCATTGTTGACAGTGGTTGTAAAAGACCCCGTTCATATGTATGATGATGATGATGAGGTTGTTGGGTTTTTAAAAAATATTAGTGAGTAATTAGCCTAATGCATAGCACTGTCTACTATATCTAAGGCGAACCACTTGAGGTTTCCTGATGGTGGTTAAAAAAATGTGAAATAGCACCTGGTGGTTCTAAAAATAAATCTGTTTGTCTGAGGTGGACCATTTAAGTTAATGCGAGGTAGGGACGACTCACTAAGCGATATGATGATGGTGGTTCTTAACCCATTCACCGACGAATTCCCCATATCCCATTTTCAATGCTGTCATACAGAAAAACGGTTGCATAATTAGAAATTAATTTGCCTGGAAGCTGTTGCTGCCTTAGACAGAATATATTTTATCCCGTAAAGAATTTACTTTTTCATGGAGTTGTCGGTGAAAGGGGTAAGTGGACCACTCGCGTGGTGGTTCTTAAAACGGTCATACAGTTTCCTATTCATGGCACTGTCTGGGAACCCCAAATCTAAATAAATCTAATGTATGATGATGGTGGATCTTAAGTATTGGAGGTTAATTAGCTAAGTGTATAGGGCCAGCTACCTAATGGTGGACCACTCAAACGCGTTTACGTGAGGCAGCAACATGATTCTACAACATATGACGAATTCTGGCGGGTCTTAAATTTAGTGGAGCACTTGAGTGGTTGTTGGTTCTCAAAAACCATTTCTATGCGACTTTCAATAAGAATTAGCATACACAACGCAACGGTTCCTACTATTAATATAGTTTGTTGAAAAAACATAGCTGTAATATATGTTTCAGTTTGGTGCTTCCGATATGCCGGATCAGAAGGCCTACGTGGTTTCGACTTCCGCATGCCAATTCATTACACTAACATTCGTAACCCGCATCTCATATCACCTATTTTTTCGCAAATTCACAGCAATAATAAACACCACCTCATGTCATAACCATATATGTGATGTGCATAGTGGCATTATGCATCTGCAAAGATGAACACATTTTAATTACCAACTAGAAACCGTAGTCATTTCGACGAATCAATAATAAGGGAGATTACTCCAAAAACGTTTAGTGACAATTGAAATAAGCCATCTGGATTTATCTCCCTTATTATTGTTACATCAGACACGCGGAGCTTCTAATATATAAATTTTCAAGGTGTTTTTCTCTCCATCCCGCCATGTAATAATATGTTTTTAGTTTCAAAATAACACCTGTTTACTTTCTTTCCACCCCACATTTGTTCCCTAAGCAGCAAAAGTGGATAAAGAAGTAGCTGATGCCGTTGTAGATGATGATGCAGTCTAGTTGAACATCACCTACAAGATTGATGGTAGTCTAAATTATATATGTACAACTTATTATATCGGCATTACAGTCACTGCCACCACCACCACCAGCAGTGATGACAACCCTGTTATAAGATTATTAATTAATAGTGTGTGTTGCACATACAACTTACAGGCGGCCATAGTTAGAACCACCACCACCAGTGATGACAACCACGTTATATGATTATTGATGAGGATAGTGTCTCGTTTGCTTCTTGAAAGCGCAGCTCACCTGATCTGTCCAAAGCATCTGTAGCGGAATATGCGGATAACTAGACATTGTCAGACAATTGATTTATCATAACGACCATTTTCACGGCCAACATATGTGTGAGAGACCAGACGACATCGTCAGACATAAGATATATATTGCACATATTACTAATTATCAATAACGCATGCTAATATACTAGTTGAAGAAGAAAGGCACTTTCTGATGAATTGCCAATACAGTTTGATTGATTGAAATAAAATACAAACTAAGTTTAACTAACGTATAGCACACAAATGCATAACAATCAACATATGTCACAGCACCTGAATGCATGATACTGTGCATGGCTCTCCATAGACCTTTCCAGTTTATCCATCACATGACATCATAATCAACTATGTGATGTGTAGGACGATGTCATAATCAACTACGCCATGAATGACGTAGATAAGTCGTCACGAATGCGTAATTGATGATGGACTAAGCGTTGTTGTACGAATTGTATGTCTTTACTAGGCCTATTTAATAAAGATTCTCTTGAATATTTTGAAACTAATTTGACTGGGCGCTGTTGTTGCCATAAGTTTCAAAATATTCAACAGCTTACCCGTATATTTATGTATGCATATTAGATGAAACCAACTAGCCTAAATCTAATAACATATGCAAAATCGTAATTTTAGGAGCATGTTATCTACAATAGACCTATTAATAAATTATCCAAAATCGTAATATGAACGTATGTTAATATATGAACATATCAACAATAAATTATAAAAGTCTACACTCTATCGATCTATGATGTCACAATCAATTGCGTCATGAATTACATAATTAATTCCGTCATAAATGCTTAGTAGTCCGTCAACTGGCGCCAAATTGTAGCCTCGAATTGTATGTCTTTACTGCAGCAACAGTGCCCAGTCAACTTAGTTTCAAAATAGTAAACAGCTTACCTGCCGTTTTTAGGAGATTGCGATTTGGGGAGTGCATGGATCGATTGATCCCAATACTGGCAAAGTGTGGGTGGAGCTTAAGCTACTTAAGTAGAGATGGGCGGAGCAAAACAAAAAACTATTCATCCATTCCTAAAACGTAGCAATTTACAAACCTATATGGCTATGGATTACATATCCATGGTAGTAGGCCCTACTAGAGTGGTACGTGGGCATCGAATTAACCACGGCTGAAAAAACGAAACAAATATTATTGACGGTAATAAATTATCAAAGAATATAATTCTCACAGTAAAAATATAATTATAATCGTAGATGATAAAATAACTAGACACGAGATACAACACACAGCGGCAGCTGTTATCGCTATACCGGCGGCTGTTTTGGGTCTACTGGCGGCTGTTTTCGACCGCGGCTGTTATATCCTGCCTAGTGGGCGAGGGCAATATGCTACCCAGTCATTTCAAAATGATGGTCAAATATTACATGTGATGATGTCTAACAATCACGCCGCCATGTTCACCTGGATGTGAGGACGTCACAAAGGTCTTGACAAATCACAATTCACGCCAACCGCTATACTACTGTCAGACTTTACTCCCATTACGAGTTTCACCTGGAGGATCGATATGAATCTGAGGGATGAGAATTACATAAGAGAAAAGACCCGAACTAGGCATATGGAACATAGAATTATCTATAGCTCTATGATATGGAACAGGTTTTTATATACAAGTAACGACTCACAATCTATTTTCATTGTACTTCTACTGATGTGTTGCAAATTGCAGCAATGCATCCTGAACACGTATCTATATGCCTACAATAAGATTCATTATCTTATTCAGAACAAAATGTTATAACTAGATTAAATACTATAATGAGGCATTCTTTTAATTCTCCTAAAAGCCTAATATAAATCAACATCATATTCTTGATGTACTATTTAATTTTACGACAACTGATATCACAATGAATTTAATTAATCTTCCCTGATTGAAATGCTGTTGCGAATGTGAGTCCTGTTTCCTGAATTGCTCACAAATTAGAATCCGTTTTGTACAGTTGATAGTTTTTATATAAGATCGGGAAAACACAATTAGTGTAGGTGGTCGTATTTCAGAGGGGCTAATCGTATTCTCGAGGTAAACAAAGAATATCATCTAAGGTGGTTCGACGTAATCAAAACAGAGAACATATCAAGGATGCTTTCCAGGTTAACAGTCTTCAACAAATCACTATTAATTATTTGAAAATCAGTCAAAATCTTGATTCTCTTATACCATGTGTAGAATGTTATGCAGTATGGTGTTTGCAAACCGTGTGATTGGGAACCACTTAAGATGGATGAATCCAATCTGTCGATGAAGTACCGTATATGAAATAGTAAATTACGTCACACAGAAGGACTCCATCGTGATGCTGGAATAATAGTCCGCCAAGTGTAGGCCTACGAATTCTATGCCTTTGATAGATTTACTACCGTATTTTCCCTAATTTAACCGCCGGGCGGTTAGCAGTCGCATAAGGGGGCGACTTAATTAAGGAGAAAAATTCACCGTAGATCGCCATTATTTTGTCGGGTACCCGTTAGGTGGGTCGGATATAAATGTATAATGCTCACGTATTGATTATATATATAGACAGTACATTCCGAGTTCCCGAGTCCATTAAATTAGATCTGTAAAACGCAGACGATTCTTCCGAGTATTAATCAGCTTCCGCTATAGGCCGAGTTTATGCCATTACTCGAAGCTACCTTCCTATGTATGTGGATTGTGAAGTATCTACCCGGGTACTAATATTAGTGTCTTGCCGCTACTCAAGTAATGACCTAAAGTTGTCACGTGATACAAATCATTTTTTCTCTTTTCTCGCGTCGCCATTTTATCAAAATCTGGATTACATTTGATGAAATAAATGATGTTTAATAAAGTAAAAGCACTATTTAGGTGGTCCCAATTAATAATTTCACTCCTGTGATGATGGATATATATGCGTTATACATTAAGCATATGCGAAAACTGTATGAATGTTTGGCGTGGAAATGTGTTCAATTTTCGTGCTAATTTTTTTTTTGTCTTCGTTCTGTACTTTTGGGAATTTGGAGATGACGTGTTATGATGTAGCAGCGTTCTGTGCTTAAATTATTAATGATGACACTTAGTTTTCCATACACTTTAATCGTTCGACTGTGAGACAATCGAGCCACTGATCATGAGACTTGATGAAATTAGCAGACGAAGTGTTTCAGTCAACTAGAAGTTTCACATAGCCTATGTAACTGTTTGCGAGTTCATTATGTAGTTTGGAAGTTTTACCCCTAAGTTTTGGAAGTATATACGCCTTGGATACCTACATGCGCAGGTATTATAATGTCAAGGGTTTTTTCCACATGCACCTTTCTAGTCTATATACTCACTAATAAACAGGACATTTATTGGAACAAAGGTTATGATATTTGCGATCCTCTTTTACTGGTTAATGTGTCGGCATGGGAAGTAAGCGGTAAAGGGTGGGGTGCAGTGGGGGTGGGGTAGGCTTGCACGATATTGTCCTAGGATGTACCGCGATATATCTTGGTGAGAAAATCACGATATTTCGATATATCATATAGCCTATTTTATGGTACATATAAATTCATGGGGTGAATTGGTCTTGGGTTGAGTTGGATTGCACGGTTTGGCTTATGTAGACATGTCAGCTTCGCTGTCAGTTTGAATATCAGTTTTAACAAAATATGACTTCTAATTGGTAAATTTCAGCAAAAACTAAATCCAGTCGACAAGATGCTTAAAGAACGATCGTTAGTAACACGAAAATAAGATGACACAATTTCCTGGTGTAAATTTTTTACGCCTTACACCGTGACTTAATATATACCCTGTCCATCATTGCGGGAGTGAAATTATTACATTGGACAAACTAAATATTGCGTACTCTGTTATAATCATCATTTATTACATCAAAATTAATCCAAAAATTTGACATTTCATGTTGTCTTTGAAAATGTACAAATCACATGATATTAGAAATTCACTTTAGATCCATAGATATCTAATGTTTAGATCTGATCCGCATTTACCGAGTACCCGTTTACTAATAATAGTTCCCCTTCAGAAATATCTAGGATAAGTTCACCTTGCAGGCTAAAGTGAATATAATGTCTCATTTAGCTATCACATTTGTCTCCAAAATCAGGAGTGCAAGCAAAATAACGTGATCTGTATTTTTTTGCTAATAATCGTTAGCCTTCAGAAATATCTCGGATAGTTCACCTTGCTGGCTAAAGCATGTATACCATCTCATTTAGCTATCACATTTGTGAACGCACCGCCTCTCGCCTCCAAAAACAGGAGAGCAAGCAATATCACATGATTTATACATCTTCGCGAGGCCATTTATTGTCAAATTTAGGATTAATTTTGATTTTATAAACCGTGCTTTTTAAGAAATATACAATATTTATACCATTCCAAGTAATAATTTCACTCACACGATCATGGTTTTGAGGTATACAGTAGGGTGGCAAGAAATTGTACTGGTAAATTGCGTTCAATTTTCGTATTATTGTCCATCTTTTAATACAATTTTAAAGAATGAGCTTCAACTTTTTCTTGACCTATTCCTAATATAAGCCCATCCCTCTCGCAAAGATGTTGGTTTGGATATAAATTGAACAGCTTGCTGTAATAGAAGGCTATGTTACACACACATGACAAATAGGAAGAATACGACGTGACAATAAAATTTTCGCAATATTTAAATCTTTTCAAAATCATATCGTGGGAAAAAAAATCGCGATTTTTGATGATATCGGATAATCGTGCAAGCCTAGGGTGGGGACAGTCTAAAAATCAAAATGTGGTTTCTCAACCTCATATCGAAGGAGATCTCACGAGATACGAATGATGGGGGTTGGGGGGGGTGTTTGCGTTATGTATGTCATGGCCAAAAATCACATTACCGCAAGATAGAACCCGCAAGAACATGATACGGGAGTATTCTATATGACACAATACTTGGACATAAAAGGTACAGGTATGGCCTATATTCAGAACAAAATGCGAGAAAATAACATTGTTTAAATTGTGTACTTTTAGAGGCTTAATTTGTGTACCTCAATGTAATGACGCAAAATATATCTTAACATATGATGATTTCATTCCATACAAATTATTATATTTTTTTATAATTGCTAAGTTAAATTAATTTCGCAACTAAAAGAATTATATGAATTTAATCAATTTATAAGTAATTATGAGATCATCACGTGTTGATTTATTTCATTTCATTACATCACGGCACACAAATTAAGCATCTAGATCAAAGTATAAAATTTTGACAATTTTATTTTTCCTTTGAATTAATTAGGCCTACAGACAGAAGCTAGTTTGACAGTGAGTGCGGTGATGGGAGAGTCCGAAAAACCTGTGTGCGCTTTTTATTATTAGCAGCGGGAATAATAGAGGTCAATAATGTCTTTTTGAGCAACTAGCCTCTTCAACCAATATGTCATAACACCTTATGTCACACGACTCATTACTCTATGACGTCAATTATCAGTTTCACATCGCCTGTACATAGCGGTCTGGCATTGTTAGTATTCTTACATCATGTTTTATTATTTATTATTAATGACCATACTGTGCAGATAAATATACATATATATCCATATACATAACTTTGGCTGGTAAGCTTATTAACGATTGCAGTTAGCTGCGAAATGTAGCCCCACGCTATTCCGAAGTAGACGTAACGTTGTAAGCGTATGGAGATACAGTAGGCCTACTGCAGCTACGATTGCAGTCAATTGAATACTCGGTTTTTAAAATATTTTTATACAGCAATTACAATTCCGGAATCTGTACTGACTTCAGAAGATTCCTGATTTTCTCTATTACCTATGAGGAACGCGCTAGCTCTCACTTATAAATTTAAAGTCACTCAAAGTTAGTTTATCAGTATTTTTCTTATTATGTGTACATGTAAGTACGCTGTATATGCAGTTATTAGCGCATTGCTTGTATGCACGCAGATTTGCAGCTTGCGCGTATGCTTAGATGTATCCCGTTAAATATCGCGTAACCGCCCTTTTGATTTACATTCAGGTTTTCGCGACAACTTTTTCAACCTCTTAGTATAGTATGTTTTTAAAGGAATACATTCACTTTCACATACGTACACCCGTTATCTATACAGCTTGCTCACTATGATGCTTTTTTTTGCCATACAAAGAAGGCGGGAAAATTAATGTAGCATGGTGTATCCAGTGTTGTGGCGCCTAAGCAGAAATTGCAAATAATTTAATAAATACCGTAGATATTTTAAAAACTTATGTGTCATAAAGAACCAGGGGTCCAGGGTAGGGGTCAAAAGGTCAAATCACTTGTAGCGCAACTCCTCTGAACCCGTTAGACGGAACTCAACCAAATTTCATAGAATTCCAGACATTTCGTAGAAAGACCATTTAGTAGGTCATTTCGTAGACAGAGTCATTTCGTAGATATGGTCATTTCGTAAACATGCCATTTCGTAGACATGGTCATTTTGCAGACATCGCCAATGTCTACAAAATGACCAGCTCTATGAATACATGTAGTCTGAGTTCTCGGACTCTTCCCTGTTGTAGAAACGGAAGAGTCAGAGAACTCGGACTAAGCAGTCTACTAAATGGTGTTTGCCAGTAAAAAAGCCTAATACTGCAGGCATATATGTAAATGGAAAGGCCGCCTATATGTGTATTTTGTTTTAGACTTAAGGACCGTATATGTTCTATATATTGGTTTTAATATCTAGTCTATCGATTTATCAATATGTCTAATTTCTACTTCCTGTTTTTTTCCAGATGACGGATGTTACAAAGAATGACAAATTGGCTAATTAACTGAGTATCAATGCACACATTTAAAGTTCTCATCTATTCTTAAAAGATACATATCCTAGCTAAATTTAGGACTATTTGTTACTTTATGGACACTAACTAACTAGAACTGTAGCCGCCGTTGTAGATAGATATTTGCTGGCGCCATTATTTCAGACTATTGTCTTCGCCACTGAGCAATTGTTTGTGCAAAACCATTCTCGTAATGCTAAAGCTAGTCATTCTTCTGTTGGCTTCTCAGGTGAGAATCGTAGATGTGCATAGCATAGTGCAATACTGTTTGTGTATATTTCCTATGGTGCAAGTGACAACAAATATATTTATAACAAATTTACCATCAAATTGTTGTCAATATAATCAGCTGATAATACAAGTGTCACTAGGTAAAGATTTGATAACAATTTGGCTGAAAATCATTGACACAACAAATTTCAATCAACTTGTTCTCAAAATAATCAGCAGTGTCAACGTTGCAAGCCTCTGAAGATATTTCGCGCAACTTTATTGACAATCATTCCTGACTATGGCAGCAACAGAATTGTCAAATTTTTCGCAGAATAATTAGCGGACTTGCTGTTTTGTTTGCGAGCAAGTGCATACACAATTAGTTAGGCCTATTTCATACGCATATTTCAGAGTGAAATATGTTCATAAAGACCAAGCAGTCCACCAGCACATGCACAATCTCCTCTGACATGCCTACCATGAATAGAATAATATGCTTACCTCCTGATTGACTATGAAATGAACAGATTTTTCGAGCATATCTGAGACTGGGTCTCGATTCCGTATGTCATATAGGCCTAACAAAAAAGAAAGCCCACTAATTATTCTCAGAAAAATTTGCACCGCTATTGCTGCCTGAGTAAATGACTGTCAATAAAGTTGCTCGAAATTATCTTCAGCAGGTCTTGCAACTTTGACTGCCCTGCTGATTATTTTGAAAACAATTTGATTGAAATTTGTTTCATCAACGATTTTCAGCCAAATTATTATCAAAACTTTGCCTAGTGACAATTGCATTATCAGCTGATTATTTTGACAACAATTTGATGGAAAGCTGTTGCTGATATAGGCAGCAACAGCATTCAGTAAACTTGTTATAGATATATTGTTTTTATTTGCACCATAGGAAATATAGACCTAGTACTTACTATGCGTTCACCATGGAAGCGGACAGAAGAATGATTAGCATTAGGAGAATGGTTTTACACGAACAACTGTGCACCGGCAAAGACAATAGAGTCTGAAATAATGGCGCCAGCAAACATCTATCTAAAATGGCGGCTATAGTTTTAGTTAGTTAAGGTGTCCATAAAGTAACACATAGTCATAAATTAAGCTAGGATATGTATCTTTTAAGAATAGATGAGAACTTTAAAAACAAATTTAGTGTTAACAAAAGTAGTATGTATGTTTTGAGAACAGACCCGTTTTGAACCATAAACGCAAATGTAAACAAATTGTTGTTATTACACCACAAACATCCATTCCCGTTCAATCACTAGTTACTAAATCAAACCATCTGCATTTAGCACCAGAAAAAGATTTTTATGCTTGCTCTCATGCCCCCCCCCATATGCCTATACCAATTGATCGCACCCTCAACCAGGCGGCTGGTAGAGTACACTCTCACCATACAGCCTGCATTAGACTGGCACCAGTCTATACTCACTCCTCTGGCCGAGTTTACGTCCCTAGTAGGGTGGCTACTAGAGTAGCGCCTAAACGGCTGGAGTATGTACGCTAGTACCTACTCGGGGCTAACCACCTATCAGCAAGGGTAAATCGAGTAGTCACGTGTTTGCATTGAAATCAATATAATTTAAACACGTGCTCATTTACGCGAGGGTAACTGATCACATGCTCATCTACCCTAGAGTAGCTACAAGGTTTTGCCTAAACTCGCTACTCAAGACCTAGGTCAAAGTGCATGTGCGCGCATGTGCAGAGGAGACTAATAGCGAGCTTAGGCGAAAACTTGCGTACATACTCTAGTCGAGTCACCTATTGTCAACGTCAAAGTCACCGTAGTTCCAGTTATGCGCAACGTTCGTAGGTCGTCTGATTCGATTCCTGCTATTTTTTAGAATAATTTGAATGTCTTCTGGTCCACGTATTTCTGATCCATCTATTTCCGGTAATTCAGTTGTCCCGGGTCTGCAGGACCTCAGTCAACTGCCGGTTTCCGGTTCCCTCTCTTCCGTTTCATATAGGACTGTAACGATACGTTTTGCCACGATACGATATGTATCATGATACACTGGATATGATACGATACGTTATTTTTTCACTACGGTTCATCTCAATCTGTCCATTTTACGTCACTCTCCGCCTCTCAGTGCAGATAAACAAATAATTAACATATTCAGATGAAATTTAGTAAAAATGCAGGGGCCAAAATGTTTCCTGTCTACCTGTCGATGACAAGTGATTTTTGTCAGAGACAGGTAGAACAAATATCTACCTGTCGCTGGCGACAGGTACATATTGTGAAAAAAACTTACAATGAAGATCAAAGGAAGCTAGAGAAACGTCCACAGTTGAGCGTGATAGAATCTATTTTTCAGTTTTCTCTGACATTTTACTGGAAATATTAGTCACGCGAATCTTCCCAGTGTTCTCATTCAGTTGCTTTCACAGTTGGTTTTTATAAACATCCAGCGCAGCAAAGCATGCCGACTTGTGAGATTTGACATAGTTTATTATCATCCGGTTGCTTTCGCATTTACTTTCTATAAACATCCAGCACAGTGAAACATGCCGAGTTGCGCGATTTGACATAGATTATTTTTAGCGATATTCTGGTGGCTTATGTCCCGAGAATATAATGATGATGATGAACTTAATGGGGAAAGTGAAAAATATGGCGGGCAAGTCAATCTCGTATATCGGTTGCTCTCCCGGGCAACCTGTTATTTTTGGAAAAAATATTTTTCTAGCACAATTTCTATGTGTCAATGTCCAGTAGATTACATTATCAGCTCTGGTACAGCTGTCCGGTAACGTAAACATTCCATTCTTACAGAACGGCGCGATCCTGGTTACTAATTTTAACAAGAAAAATTATGTCACGAATCAGCCTAGTAATGAGAAATGTCTCGTGGGACTGCGCAGTCATAGTTAATAATAATCGATAATGCACACTCGTAGTTTCTGATTGGCTCGCGGGACATCCGATGTCATTAGGCATGAATGAAAATTACTATTGTAGTAAAATTTTGATCACGTGCCTCATTGTCATTCATAAGGAATTAATCACATGATTTATTTCAACCAATCTCTGTGCGACTCGCAATTAATATTAATGGCTATGGCGAACGAAAAATCTAGTCACCGTGTCGCTTTTAAACGCAGTAAACCAATATCTTAGCGCCCACTTTGACGGGTTATATGACCCAATATATTATTACTGGAAGGTTCTGACAGTAATACCACCCGATATTTAAGGGGTTCATTGCTTTGGCGCGACCGAGAAAACAGGACTATATGTCAGGAAAACCGGTGCGTAGTAACTCTTATTTCCAGTAAATCGCATTTGCAGTAGATTGTCAGTTTAAAGCGTACAGGTTAAGAAGGGTCAAGCTATCTACTAAATGCCTTAGAGCTGGTTACGCTTTTTAATGTGGTGGACTTGCGGGTTATTGTTTTATATTAGAAATGTACACTGCTTGTACAAGTACAAATATTTGGTGACGGGTACAAAGAAAATCTACCTCACCTGGGACAGGTACAATTTTATAAACATTTCAACCCCTGCAATTGTGCCCTTGTGCATAACTTTAGCTATAGCTTACCTGGCAATGTTAACGTATGAAGCACGCTATGGGCATATTTTCTTGTATCGTGTGTGTATCGATATGACAGGTCACAATCGATATGCGTATCATGAGCATGCATATCGTGATTCATCGATATATCGGTGAATCGTTACAGCCCTAGTTTCAAATCCGACTTCCGGTTTTTGCTGCTCTTCCGGGTCTTCACGATCCTGGTCAGGTTCCGCTTGGTGCTTCCGGTTTTTGTAGTTCTGCTTCCGGTTTTGACTTCTGGTTTTGTTGATGAATCAGGTCTGCATGATCCTAGTCGACTTCCGATGTTAGCTTCCGGTTCCTGTTCTTCCGCTTCCCGCTTGACTTCCAGTTTTATGGATCACTCGAATCAGTTTTATGGATCACTCGAGTCTGCATGATCCTGGTCAATTTCCGGTTTTCAGCTTCCTGTCTTTGCGCTTCCGTGTGACTTCCAGTTTGACTGATCTGCAGGGTCTTCAGGATCCTGGTCAGTTTCCTCTTCCGCTTCCGGTTCACATATTTCCTGTTTCTCCTTCGATCAATACGTACCATTATATTACTCTTGATAATACAAGCTAGCTTGCTAGCTGCTCTAGGAATCTAGATTTAGAAAGCTTTACCGGCTCCTGGAACCGGGTACCCGATTCCCAACAACAGGGTACCCATTTGCCAGTAAGGCTCATTCTTATTTGCATAGCAACAAGAGCATACATGCTTTTTGCATTTGGAGATCTTTAGCTTTTCTTAGAGTTTTCTTAAGAGTTTCCTAGGTGTTTTCTGTGCCAATTTGTTAGCTATTTATTCGCTTCAAGGATTTTGGATTTATCATGGAAGGAACCGCTGAATCTCAAGTTGTATTCTTTCATGTTATTCTCTAGCATACATGGAGACTTAGGTCTCTAGAATTTCGTCTGTCGCATGTTCCAATTTCTGACCCCGAATCTGGGATGTGTGGTGACAACGAAATATGCCAGATTGATTGCCTTCTTAACAGCACTCGGCAATAATATGAAATGGGGTGTTGGCTGTATGGTGTTTTAACACGAAAATCGGCTGACGTCGTTCTCCGTATTATCCGAGCGGGTGACGTCACACGTGTGTTGTTTCTCAGATTTTTATGGTGAAGAAAATATTTCATGTATTCGCGCAACTTGTTCTGGGTGCTGCGTACTTTTTGTACCAGAAAACTTTGGAATTATGTCAAGTTTTGTGTGGTAATCACGATCTGTTTGCATTGATCGGTGGTTTCAAAGTTCTTGATTTAAGATGTGTGTTCTGCGGTTTTACCGTGGTCTACAGCAGTTTGGTGAAAATCATTTTGTTGTTTTCTTCACGTATCATTTTGGCCTTTGTTTGAGAGTATAATTTGAAATTTATTATTAAATATGCCGCGAATTCTATGCGATATGGTTCCTGGTTCCGCTTTATGCATCCGTTAGGATCAGTATATTGGTGTATTGATGTCCGCTATCGTTCTTGTCGCCTACTTAAGCGATCTTTGTTGTAACATTGCGGGTTTGGAGTGCTGGAGGGTTAACAATTAATTTATGGTCAAAATATTTGAAAATTATTTGTCTGCCTTCCATTCCTGTTTCATTCCACTTGCTTATTTTAGGTTTTGTGCTTATTTTTAGGCCAAGCCTACCCCGCTATTATGCCCGGAATGCCACAAATTTGTCAAGGTTCTTTACAAAGACCATGTCTGTTACCGCTGTTCACCATGTAATGTTGATAATAGGTGTAACGTATGTTCAGTGTGGTCGGTCGAGATGTTAGTCAAGTTCCTATCCCAGAAGGACTTGGCTGGGTCTGATGCAGGGTCAGGCGGTTCGAAATCAAATCGTGGAGCGTCCGTTTCGGCCCCTGGGGGCGCGCCACATCGGCAACCGGAAGTTTTGTAGATGGCACCTCCGGCGTGGTTCGTGCCCGCGATGCAAGGGTTCTTGCATAGCGTCCTGCCCACACTGGTGTCATCCCTAATGCCGAAGGTTGTAGGACAATTTCTTTCCGTGTCTGGTATGGACCCTGTCCTTGGACAGGGTTCTGGACTGGCTACCGAGGGAGCCATCTCGTATGGCTCCCTGGCAGTCCCGTCGGGCTCCGGCCTGATGGGTTTTGTCTCTCTGCGGCCACTTGTGGGTGGTCCAGTAGCGGTGGCCAGTCCATCGGGCATGGGAATGGCTCCAGTGTCTTCTCATCTGGTGACGACTCTTCGGGGTCTGAAGATGAGGAGGCCGATGAGGAGAGACTATTATGGCCTGAGATGCCGAGGGTGGAGAGCATGGAGGTCGATTCCATCCTGGACGGAACCTCCCTCCATCTGACAGTCTCTCCGCCCATGGTTGAGGCCACACTGGTACCGGGCACCCGTCCAGTGCTGGTTGGTTTGCTACCAACCGACACAGTGACAGGTGTTGCTGGCCAGGCTGGGTACACGCCTATCTCGCCTGGTCCAGCGGCCACACATGGGGTGCCGTTGACGCCCGTGTATGGCCACAGCTCCATAACCGCTATGGGTCCACACGGTTTTCCGTGTGGGCCTACTCCATGGACTGGTGAACTCTATGGGGTGGCGGCGGAACCGTGCGGTACCCGTGTTTCTGGCTGGCTCCTAGCCGGTAGGCCACTACTGGTAAAACTGTGAATACGTCAATGGGTGATGTAGTCACGGGAGTGTCCTCTTCGGAGACAGACTGGTCCGAGGCTCTGGCTTGGCTAGCCAGGGTGGACCCGTCTGTGGTTTTGGCCAGAGCCGAGGAGGACACACCCCGTCCATCAGTAGCCAGGGATGGGGGTCAATTCCATTTTATCAATTCCAATTCCACCTCAATTCATTTTATCAATTCCAATTCCAATTCCGTTTCCACATCAAATGATTTTATCAATTCCAATTCCACCCAGACAAGTTCAATTCCAATTCAAATTCTATTTTATCAATTCCAATTCCAATTCTATACCAATATTTACTTGAGGTCAACAATATTATATTTTAACCCTTTAATGCCCAAGATTGGCCAAGAAAAACTAAATTTATCATTAGCAAATGTCAATTTTCAGGATAAGAACAGACTATTTAAAAAATTTAACAATGCAATAACTGGCTCAGTTATGGAATCCGACATTCCACTGGTAAATTTTCAAAAATAGACTTAGCATACATATACATGATCGTTCCTCGAGACCAGTGCAGAAGGTATCTTTGGCTGGCTTCTCCGTTAATATTTAAAACAATTAGAAGAAAATTTTTGTTGCCAATAGGTAGTTAGTTATCTTTCAGTCAAATTATTGTCCAAAAAGTCAACATTCGGCTGATCTTATTTTTAGTTCATTTGACTTAATTCTAGCTTAATCCCAAGGTTTTTTTCTGATGAATAGGCCTAAAGGTTAATGTCATGTCTAATTAATATAGATACATGTAAACCTTGCTATTTAAATGTTGCATTTAAAAGCATTAGAATACAATGTATATAGTACAGTATTGAGTGAGAGTACTGAGCACATGTATGTAGATTTTGAATAACACCTCTAGTCTAGGCATCTGCGTTTTAAAATCTAAGACATTTCAAGGAAGGGGTTTGTTCAATGATTCCTTTGTTATGTAGGAGGGTATAATTACAGGGTAATTATCTTGTAATTTACTGCAGGATCAGAGGCTTTGATTTAATAGAGGAGGTACAATGCTCACATAGGATAAAAAGGTTAATTGGTCTCTGGTCAGAGAGAATTGAGTTAATTCAATAATGTATTAAAGTTCATAGCATTTATCAGATCTTTATTTTGTCAATTCAGAGAGTGAAAGGCTATTTTGAAAATTTACCACTAATTACTGGCTCGGTTATACAGATAGCCACTCCCGTGGTAAATTTAAAAAAAAGTGTTCCAAATGACATTTCTCAAACTCATTGCAGGTGTTTTGCCCGGCTTAGGTGTTAAAGGGTTAAGGGCTAACCTGCTCATTGAATTATCAGTATCTCAAATTCTAGTCTTCAAACCAAACATATAACTAAGTTGTTGAAATTAATGTTAATAGAAACTGTTGCAGCCATAGGAGACAAATGTATACAGTCAAATTAATTTTAAGATATTCAATAAAACGTCTAATAACAGCTGGCATAATAAATATCATCAACCTGCATATAGAATGAAATGTGGTAACTGGTATCATATAGATCATTTAGGAAAATATATTAAGGGCATATAAAGAGCCGTGTATAATTTACGGATATTACATGTACATTTTATAGCCAACAATGTTTAGTAAATTTATAACAAATATGACTGGAATTGATTGGAATTTATCAATTCCGGTCAATTCAAATTATCAATTCCAAATCCAATTCCAATTCCGGTGTCTTAAAATTGATCAATTCCAATTCCAATTCCTGAGTCCTCAGATTCATCAATTCCAATTCCAATTCCAATTCCGGAATTGAATTGGAATTGACTGATCAATTCCAATTCCAATCAGAATTGACCCCAACCCTGTAAACTAGTTACCCTCACCACCCACCCTCCATGTTATTTTCTAAAGCCAGCAAACTGAATGCAAATTTATTTTTATATCGTTTGTTTATTTTAAATCTAGCTGCATTATGGTGCAGACACGATTAGCCTATAGAGATGCACTAGAATTCTAAAGACTATCTATGGGGCACCTGGCATAATACTTGCCATTTTGAATTCTAAAATTTGTTTTAAAGGAGGTAAATTTAGAAGCTAGTTTGACTGAAATAAATTACAGATAGCAATTTATCACTTACAGAAGTTACAGTCCAATCATTTTCAAAATAATTAGCAGAGCTTCAACTATAACATACATGTATCATTGACATATATAAAATAGAAGGAAAAGTGTTAACACTCCACATATTCAGAGTATTTCTTTATTTAGAAGGGAAATTCCGTTTTTTTGCTTCCTATTTGATTAAAATGGGACTATACCAGAAGCGCTGACAAGACAGGTTATTGCAATTAGAATATTGTTCATTTAATCTTGGCAAGTGTCTTCCTAAAAATGTAATCCCAGGTTAGAAGCGCTAATATATTGTTTCCTGTAATAAGAGAGCAGATCTTTTAATATTTGCCGGTAAACTAAATCAGGGAAGAGAACTTGCAGTTGTTATTGGCAGATTAATGCTTTAGGCTACCGACTAAATTGTTGTAAATTTCATATTAAAAGTTATTGCTATAATTACCTCTCCTACAAATATTTCTGTATATTTTGCCGTATCTAATGAAATATTCACAATTGAAAAATCTTCCATCTCCACTCATATGTTATCCTTAGTTACAAATGCCATATAAGATATGCCTTCCTGGAGATTCAGAGTTTGTGAAAGACAACCCGATTATGGCCTGGGCGGAACTTATCACTATTCACAAACTTATCAGTATTCACGGTTATGAGGTTATGATGGCTACCGTAAAAGTTATGCCTATAATCTTATTAACAACTAAATTATGTCTTGAATAACTAAGTTCCGGTGATATTTTAGCTCATTTGGCAATATGTACGAAAATAATGTCAATTAAAGTTTTTTCATTGACACACCAATAGGTGATAGGTATGGCTTTTACCAGTGCTTATATCATTGGTATGTGACTAGTGTGTTGATTCCCCTTCGTGTAATTGAGTAGGCTATATTTGATAATGGAAACAGGCCAGTATGGGCAGTTTAATACACTGATGCGTACTGTATTTACATGAGGCGTAAATGGGATGCATGAATATTTACATGTTTGTGTACATGGATGATTTCGATGCATTGGCTGCTTGACATATTTCAAACAAATTTGACTAGATGGATTCTATAATAGTAGACTCTAGAACCTCTATTAAGAATTTTGATTGATCAATTTTTGTCGTGAAAATCTTAGATTTTATGAAAAATTTAACGGGAATTATCAAAACACTACTCCTCATTAACCACATGGCGGCTTTCAACCTAATTTGGCTGAAAGAACTATTGCGGTAGGTTTCAGAACTTGTGTACCGAATTTTGATTAGTCACAGTTTTTGGTGAAAATCTTTAATTTTATGAAAAATTTACCACAAGTTGTCAAAATGCTACTCCTTATTAACCACTGAGCAGATTGCAACTTAATTTGTCTGGATCGACCCTATCGGGCTAGGAAATTATTTGGCCGTCATCTTGGATTTTTTGAAAATTTCCCAGAACCATTTAAAGCGCTACTCCTTAATTAATGGCATGATTTCAACGAAACTGGGGTGGAATGATCCTATGGGTTCAACATATCAGCCACAAATTTTGAGTGATCAATTTCTTTGAAGCGATCTTAGATTGTTCGAGTATTATCCGTCATGTCTATTTAAATGCAAATGGCTCAAATGCTAATAGTCCAGGTGAGTCCTTGACCCTTGGGCCTCTTGTTCTAATAAGCTGTATTTAGCTTGCATAACATAAAATCTACATACATAATCAATGGATGAATTGGGTTCAATTGGTAGTATTCTACACGAACATGTGCACATTTAAACGCTTTCAGGAAAAAAGGTATTACAATTCCCAGAGCAGATTCTCAGACTGCCACCAAACCGTTTATTGTTCCTTGGGTTATCCTAAAGACATGTAAGTGAGTGGCATACTTTTATCAAAAAATTCACACAGGACTTCACATGCTTCCTGAATGTTAGTGGCAGGAGATGTAGTGTCATGCTCTCAGCTTAGTATCATGATTTCAATTCTCATGTCTGCTTATCTGAAATGTTAGTGTTCTAGCTGATATGCCATCTTCTGATCGCTCTTGTTTCATATGGCAGTCAAGCTTGGTACTGAGTCTTGATGTTCATTATCTTTCATTGCAGTTACCAACTTACAATCCATCAACTTGCTGTACACCCAAAAGATATGCCTATTTATGTCACCACAAGAGTAATAGTCAATGGGAAGTACCACAATAATGATTTAACATACTTGTGATGCTTAATGTATTCTGGTACTGATTAACTTCCCATCTTGCTACGGCGTGTGATTATGATGTGTTGATTATTATTAGGATGTTTTTTTTATATGTTTTAGGGTGACCTTGCCAGAAAAAAGATCTACCCAACATTATGGTAATTATTGTTTACCTTATCCTCAACTCAGTATCAATAAATTTGTATTATCAGTAGTTATTCTCAGATCTATAGAACCATATGTACAACATGCATGCACACAGGCACAATGGTTAACTGTTTTGGAGACATAAATAAATGTTCAAGAGATATATCTTTTATCTTTTTCATATTATGAAGAATGGCAATATGGTAGTTGACATCTATGCTCAGTTACTGAGCCAGTCCTTTCAGTGGTAACTTGTCAAAATTTGTCTGTAGCGGCTTGCTTAGGCCACCTTTACCACTAAAGGTATAAGTCTTTCATTCAGTAATACTAAATAATAATAATAATAATAATAATAATAATCAAGATTCAAGCAAATATGCAGCCGCAGTCCTCAATCTAATAATCTAATTGGTTTCAAATTATTCAACAGATTACCTGTATTATCTTGAAATTTTGATTTCTGAGAAATCATCTTTCAAAGTTTCAAATCGATTCCAAACTGTGTAAAAAGTGGGTGAAGCTTATCTAGAATTGAACAGGACATAGTTAGAAATGAATCCCTCTAGTCCTATGAAATGTTATTTTACGTTGTTTGTGCTTGGCAGGTGGTTATACCGCGATGGACTCCTACCACAAAAGACATCATTTATCGGTTATGCAAGAAGTCAGCTAACAGTGGATGAGATCTTTAAGAAGGCTGCGCCATTTTTTAAAGTACCTTTATATTGCAAGAGGACCCTCAAATATGTTCAACAAAAATTTGATCATGGGAAATATCAATTTACAGACCAAAAGAGGATTTTTTTGAAAATTTGTCACTGGAATGACTGCCTGGGCTACCGAGCCAGCCACTCCTGGAATAGTGTTTTCATGGTTTGCAAATGGACATTTGTCAAGACCACTGGAGTAGCTGTTTTTGGTCAGCTTAAATGTTTAATCCCTGAAATTCCAGTGTATCAATTTCAAGGCAACTGTACAGGGATGCTGTTGACTATATTGAACCAAATTTGAATGTAAAATGTTGCTACAATAGGCAGCAACAGCTCCCAGTGAAATTACCTTCAAACCATTCACCAGAATATTCCTCAAATCATAAAGAATCTGTCCTTTCTGATCTGTGACGGTTAAATGGTTTAAAGAAGTTTAACCCTTTGATGGTCGTGCCGGCCAAAACTGGCCTCTGCTATGGTCTTGTGGAATGTCCATTTACAGACCAAGAGAATACATGTACAATTTTTGAAAATTTACAACTGAAATGACTGGCTCAATAACCGAACCAGTCATTCCAGTGATAGATTTTCCAAATTTGTATTCTCTCGCCCTGTAAATGGAAATTGAATAAGAAAATATATTTAAATTTTCTGGACCATATCCGACCATTAAAGGGTTAATGTGATGTGTTTAAGTTTTTCATCTGACGACCTATTCTACACATGGGGGGGGGGGGGGGTTATCTCTGTGTATTTTAGGCCAATCATACATGTTGAATTGTTTAAAGTTCAAGAAATAGCAAATCCGTTCAAGAAATAGCAAATCCTCATCCTTCCATGCTATTTCTAGTTGTGACTCACAATTAGTATATGTCTGTCTGTCTGTCTGTCTGTGTTTGTCTGCTTGTCTGTGTGCCTGCTTGTCTGCATGCTTGTCTGTCTGTCTGCTAGTCTGTCTGTCTGCTTGCCTGTCTTACTCAATTGATCAGTTAGCTTTCATCCGCATAAGACTGACATCAGATTAAATATTAAATTTTTTCATATCTTCGTTTAATAGGTGTCAGCCCAGGAGAAAGAGGAATTTGCTGCCTTTAAAAAGTTGAACGGATATGTGAGAGGTAGTTATGATAAATCAAGTGACTTTGCCATACTCAATAAAGCAATTGAGGAGAAGGGCAGCTGTAATCGACTGTTTTATCTGGCGTTACCACCCAGCGTATTCGCAAGTGTGACACTTAACCTGAAAGCCCTTTGTATGGCACAAAAGTGAGTTTCTGTAATGGTCAAGCCGGCTAAAACCGGGCCCTAGAATTGTCTTGAGGAATGTACATTTGCAGGCCAAGGGAAGAACACTGGAATGCCTGGCACGATAACTGGGCCAGTCATTCTACTAGTAAATTTAAAAAAAGAAGTCCTCTGGGCTTGCAAAATGCCATTCATTAAGCAAAATTAAAAGGCTAACACTTTATCAGTCACTTACATGTGAGTGAGTAGCCAGTAATGTTCTACTATCATAAACAACTTATTTTTTAAAACTTCACTTGTATGTTTGGCTAAATGAATGTATTTCTTTTTCACTACCTAGGCTAGTACTAACGCAACCAAATATGGCAAAACTTCTGACATTAGGGTGAAAATATACATTTTAAGCAACATATTAGCTATAATTTTTACCTCGTCTTGCCATGGCGTCCATCTGTCGTTTGTCTGTCAACTATTTTTAAAAACCAATACATTAACTGCTTGACCCATTTTAGTCAAATTTGGCTAGACGAACCCTATCATGGTATAGGATCCAAAGTTTCTGTTCAGAATTTTAATTGGTCAATTTTTTGGTTGAAAATCGTAGATTTTGTAATAAAAAAACATACCGGAAATTGTCAAAAATTGTTAAATACTTTGTGGATTTGAACAAATTTGGCTGGAAGGATTCTGTCATGTTAGGCTCCGGTACTTCTATTTAGAATTTTGATTGATTAATTTTTTCAGTGAAAATGTTATTACATGTATGAAGAAATTTACTTGTATGAAGAAATTTACTGGAAATTCTCGAAACGCTTCTCCTTAGTTGCTTGACAGCTTTCAAAAAACCAGATATGGCTAGAAGAACGCCAACATGGTAGACTCTAGAACTTTTCAGAATTTGGGTCGGTTGATTTTTTTTTTTTGTCATGGCGACCGTCTGTTGTGTGTCCGTCGTCCGTCCATCAACTTTTCCTTTAAACGACTTCTTCTCAAGAACCGGTGTGCCAATTTCAATTATATTTGGCAGGAAGCATCCTTAGGGAATAGGGATCCAAGTTTGTTCAAATGAAGCCGATCGGCCAATTAGGCTGGTGGCCATCTTGGATTTTGGCTGACTTTTAGAAATGTCTTTAAAAATCTTCTCCGAAACCGCTTGAGGGATTGAAGGAAACCTCATGAAATATGATCTAGGGCAAGAGCTCAACCAACTTTGTTCAAGGGAACTAAATTGGTCAAGTAGTTCGGTGGCCATCTTGGTTGACCTAGTTTTAGGGAAAATAACTTCTTCTCCAGAACCGCTGAAGGGATCAGGCCGAAATTTGGCAGATATGATTAGGGACTAAGTGCCAGTAAAGTTTGTTCAAGAGAAGTTGACTGGTCAGAAAACATGGCGCAGTCAGCCAATCAAAAAATAGCATGTTTTGCAGCCATATTGGATTTTTTTATTTGATGGATTTTGAGGCCGAAATTGGTTTCATATAGGTTTTTGGATATTCTGATTTCAAATTTGCAATTTTCGAAACTGTCGGATGAGCGGTTTGGCGGCCATCGTGGATCATTTTCCCGCCAAAAGCTCTCGTACTAAAGCAATGGGAAATTTAAAATATCTTCTCGAGAACTGCTGGGCCGATTTCAATTATATTTGGCATGAAGCATCCTTAAGGCATAGAGATTCAAGTTTGTTCAAACGAAACCGATCGGCCAATTTGGCCGGCGACCATCTTGGATTTCGGCCGATTTTTAGAAATGTCTTTAAAAATCATCCAAACCGTTTGATGGATCGATTCAGAACTAACGAAATATGATCTATTGTAAGAGCTGAATCAAGTTTGTTCAAGGGAACTTGATTGACCAAATGGTTCAGCGGCCATCTTGGATGACGTAGGTTTCACAAAACGATTTCTTCCCCAGAACCGCTGAAGCGATCAGGCCGAAATTTGTGATATATAATTAGCAACTAAGGGCGATTAAGGTATGTTCAAGATAAATTGATTCGTCAAAAAACATGGCTGCGGTGGACCAATCAAAATATAGTGTTTGGAAGCCGTATTGGATTTTTTTATTTGTTGAATCTTGAGGCTGAAATTCGTTTTATATAGGTTTTTGGGTATTCTGGTCTCAAATTTGCAATTTTCGAAACTGTTGGATAAACAATTTGGCAGCCATCTTGGATCATTTTCCCGCCAAAAGCTCCCATACTAAAGCAATGGGAAATTTAAAATGTCTTCTCGAGAACTGCTGGGATGATTTGAATAATATTTGACAGGAAGCATCCTTATGGCATAGAGATTTCATTTTGTTCAAACGAAGCCGATCGACCAATTTGGCCAGTGGCCATCTTGGATTTCGGCCGATTTTTAGAAATGTCTAAAAAACTTTAAAACTGTTTGAGGGATCAATTCAGACCTCATGTAATATGATCTAGGGCAAGAGCTCACTCAAGTTGTTCAAGGGAACTTGATTGACCAAATGGTTCAGCGGCCATCTTGGATGACCTCGTTTTCACAAAAATAAGTTCTTCCCCAGAACCGCTGAAGCGATCAGGCGGAAATTTGTGATATATGATTAGGGACTAAAGGCCATTAAAGTTTGTTCAAGAGATGTTGATCCGTAAAAAAATTGGCCACTGGACCTATCAATATATTGCATGTTTGGCAGCCATATTGTATTTTTTTATTTAATTGATTTTGAGGCAGAAATTGGTTTTATGCATGTTTATGCGTATTGTGATTTCAAATTTGCCATTTTCGAGACTGTCGGATAAATGGTTTAGCGGCCATCTTGGATCATTTACCCGCCAAAATCTCCCATACTCAAGAAATGGGAAATTTAAACTGTATTTTCGCGACATCTTGGATTTTGGTCGATTTTTAGAAATGTCTTTAAAGATCTCCAAAACCATTTGGGGGATCAATTCAAAATGTATGAAATATCATCTAGGACAAGAGCTTTTGCCTTGTCAATTTTTTGCATGAAAATCATAGATTTTATGGGAAAATGTACTGGAAATTGTCAAAATGTATCTCCTTATCCGAATGGTGGATTTTGATCAAATTTGAAAGATTCTATGATGGTAGGCTCCAGATTTATTCAGAATTTTGCTTGGCCAATTTTTTGAAATTCTAAGACTATGAAATATTTACCGAATATTCTCAAAATGCATCTCCTTAACTGCTTTCTGGATTTTAATCAGATTTGGGTGTAAGGATCCTGCGATGGTTTGTTCAAATTTTTTGGGTGTCCATTAGCCATCTTGGATTTTCCAAAGATTATCCAGAAATCCTTTAAAACATGGTTCCTAAACCACAATGGTAGATTTTAACCAAATTTTTGGTTAAAGGATCCAGAAAATTTATTCAGAATTTTGATTGATACATTTTTTGGTGGTCAACGAATTTCACTTCAAGAGTATACTTACCTCCCTAATACTTTTGATATTGCTAAATATTGGCTTTCACTCAATAAACACTCAGATTTAAAACAGTTAGGTGCCCCTACTGGGCAGGGAGTCAGAGCGTAGTCTGGCGGATGCCAGCCCCACCACCGCGCATGCGCAGACTAGCACTTCCTCTTTGCTAGATTATTGGCAAAGAGAACACACATGTCTTTTTGAATCATAAGCTTTTCTTACTCTTAAACTGTTATTTGGTGTATATTTTGGAGTGATAGTATCTGATTTGTATGGCAGGAGGGAACACTTCGCCACAGGAGGACTTAGGACCTTTAAATCAGGTGACTTCTAGTAAAATTAGCGAGTTTTCTTCCCGGTGTATTGTGTTTCCGGGACTCGCGTTTACCGTGATAAGCGCCTTGGTTAGTTGGTTTATGTCAACTCGGTGCTACCTATGACTAATTTCTCTTTCTGTTTATGTCCACAGGTCTGTATGACGCTAGGTGGTGACATCACAGTAGCAGAGAGTTAGTTTTCTCTCCACCATGGTTCCATTTCCTACTAACACTGTTAGGTTATCTAACCAAATGAAAAAATATGTCCAGTGAGTTGGAGGCCTAGTATAAAGGTCTTCTCACTTTGCCCTCTTGATCCAATTCCTTCCCCATGAGGTGGAGAGAGTTAAGAGGCGTGCAGATGGTGGAGTTCTCCGGTTCGTCACGTTGGATGGTTTGTCTATACAAAGTGTCAGGTATCTAGTTATTGATAATGTGGTGATGTTAATTATTGTAAACAAACAAAGGGAGATAATTAACATTTTTGCCAGAAAAGAGTTATCTATATGTATCTGATGGTTGTGTAGTCGACTTATCCATTCAGCATACAATTCGTCCTTGCACTTGGATGTTTTGTTGGGATCGAATTTTTTCCTGTCACAGGATTAATGACGTCATAATCAGCCTGGCTATGTGTTTATCAGCAATTCAAGCGCTATGCTGGTTTCTGATGTATATTGATCTTTATGATCGTTTTCCTTCTCTTTGAGTTGGATTGAGTTTCTAAGCTTAACTAGTTGCTCATACTCCTTGTCCTTTGCCCTGTTTCAGGGACCGGGTTGCGCGTCCTGTGGACGTTTTCTTCATGAAAAGTTCTGGCCTCATCTGTGCTATCAATGTAGCCCTTGTGGTCCCTTGGTTAATTGTGACATATGTAAGCACTGGGGGGGCGAGTTAATGTCCGAATTCTTGTGCTGCTTACAGGCGACGGACAAGGTGGTAGAGGAGGAGAAGAAGAAGAAGCGGAAACGAGAGGTTGTAAGTAGGAAGGGTAAGGGGAAGGTCTCGTCCGCGGTGGATATGGAGGCCTTCCGGACCGAGATGTTGGGAGAGATGAAGAGGACGATAAAGGATTTGGTTCCAGGGTTGCTTCGTGGCATGCTTCCTGGACCAAATCCTTTACTGTCCTCATCATCGGCTTCGGAGCAGGTAATCCCCGCCTCTGGATCGATTTTCCTTAGTCCGCTTCCGTTGTTCGACGATTCAGAGGTGGCCCCATTAGAGGGGGCGTTCCACGGCCCTGGCAGCAGGCTTATTGCCGCGCCGATAGGGGACCGTGGACGGTTGTCGCTGGAACCCGCGGGCTGCTTATCAGTCCAGGGGTATCCGCACGCCGCGGTGGCCAGTACCTCCTATGGCACCGTTCCTGGTCAGCCCGGGTTAGCTCTCTTTGCTGACCCGGGGTCTAATCTTTCTGACCAGGGTGATGAGGATTACCTGCTAGGGTCGCCGTCTGACGACGTGGACATGGATGAAGACGTTTGTGCACCCCTCGCGGGGAATACAGGCGCCTTATTCCACGGTTTTACTCACCCTGGAGTAATGTCCGCGGCTCAGGTGGTGGCCCAGGGCGCTGCTGATGGCCAGCGGTACCGCATACCTCGGCTTGCCGAGGGTGTTGCTGGTGCTGGCCGGGCCCGTGGTGAGACTATATATACCCCGCGCTCTGCCACGGTGCCTGCTCCTGGTCAAACCAGTGATATTCTCATGCCGGTGCTGTCAGGCCCGCGTGTTTTCCCTGGCTTGCCAGGTGTATCAGCATACCCGCCGTCAAGCTCTACTGCTTGCGCTCAGGAGGAAGACGACGGACCCCGTCTTGTAGAGCGCTCGCAGTTAGCCACGGAGGAGGATTGGTATGACGCTTGCCAGTGGTTGGTGAGCGTTAGGCCTGATCTGCCCGTGGAGCAGTCGGCTAGCCAGCGTGTTCACACGCCGTGGTTAGCTGGGAAACCGACTGCTAACGCTATGCCTTCTCTGCCGCTGGCGGAGCATGTCGTTGACATGTTCAAGGCGGCTGAGTCGTCCATTAAGTCGAGTGGACGTCTCGCGAAGGCCCCTCGCGAGGTGGCCAGGCGTTGTCGCATCGTGCCCCTGGATTACCAGCGGTACGGTGTGGTACCCAAGCCCAGCGTGGATGACCGCGCGGCTTTGGGTGAGGATGCGCGGCCAGGCTCCCGTTCTGACACGGGTGTCTTGTGCTCGAACGCGTTGCGTTCGGCGAATACCGCGTTGCGTGATGCGGAGGAGAGTGGGAGGGCTTCGATTGCCGCTCTGTCCCACGTCTCCCAGCTGTTACAGGGGGTAGTAACGGCATCCGCATCGCGCCAGCCAAGTCCGGTCACTGTCCAGCGAACCATCCAGGATGGTATTAACCTGGCGCTGGACTGTATGACTCGGGCGGTGACCAGGAGTGTCAGGGCAAGACGCACGTTTGCCCTGGACAATCTGTGCCCGTCTCAGGACCTGTACAATAGGCTACTGCGTACGCCTATGACGGGCCCTGGTCTTTTTGGAGGTGAGGGATGTCGACACCTCCAGGAGACGGTCACCCTGGTGAATAACCAGAGGGCGCTGCGCGAGCAGTTTGATGTGCTGCGTCGTGCTAACGTTCGCGCCGCGGCCCCGGCGTATCGTCCCCTGCAGGCTCGAGGTGGTGCTGGCCAGGTCAGAGGCCAGCCACCGTCGCAGCGTCGGCCTCGGCCGCGTGCAATTCGGCCAGCAGCGAGGGGGGCGCAGGTTCCTCAGGCGCCGTCAGCCAGGCACCCGCCCGCGCACCGAGGTGCGCGCGGGGCGGGGCGGGGCGCGCGAGGATCTGGGCGTGGTTATCGGTCCTGACAGGACGCTTACCGCGGTAAGAACCACTCCGGTGTGTATGGCGACGGAGACAGTGCCGCTCTTGCATGCCTCGTGTCCACCGCGGTCCCTAGGTGGACCGGTGGGAGGCCGGCTAGCCGACCACATGCAAGAGTGGGAACGGTTAACTCAGGACCGTTTAGTCTTGCGATGGCTTTCCGTCGGGTATCATCCAGAGTGGGTGACAGGCCCGCCGTCGCGACTGTCTCTGGTGCCAGTCTGGACTCCCATTCCGAGAGATCCAGAGCAAAGGTTGTGTATCGAGGAGGAGATAAATTCCCTCATACAAAAGGGAGCTATTCAGCCGGCACAAAGGTGTCCGGGCTTCTATTCAACCCTGTTCTTAGTAACAAAACGCACCGGAGGGTGGAGACCGATTCTCAACCTCAAGCCATTGAACAAGTTCATCGAGACGCCCAGTTTCAAGATGGAAACGGTGCGCTCGGTGTTGGCGGGGTTGGAGAGGGGGATGTGGACGGCGTCGATAGATTTGAAGGACGCTTATTTCCACATCCCCATCCACGGGAGTTTCTGTCGCTTCCTGAGATTTGCATTCCAGGGCAGACAGTGGGAATTCAGGGTGTTGCCCTTCGGAATTTCCACGGCTCCTCGGGTTTTCACCCGTGTGGTTCTTGCGATCACAGCATACCTCCGCAGGAGAAGCATAGCAGTCCACACGTACATAGACGACTGGCTGTTGAAAGCGCACACCCGGGAAAGTTTGTCCGCCAATCTGGAGATTGTTTTGAAAATTCTCACAGACTTGGGCTGGATGATCAATTTCCCAAAATCAGAGCTGACTCCATCCCAGAAGTTTGTTTACCTGGGGATGTTCTTCGATCTAGAGACAGGATATGTTTATCCTACTCAGGAGAGAGTTCAGAAACTCATCTCATTGATTCAGTCAGTGTGCGACAGTCGTCATGTCCTGGCACGGGTTTACTTGAGAATGCTGGGGTTGATGGTTTCGTTGGAACCAGTCATTCCTCAGGCCGCCTTACGCAGGCGGCCGATCCAGTTGTTTCTCATGACACAATGGACCCAGAGTACAGGTTCGCTGGACTCGAATGTGTCAGTGTTGGCGCCTCTGATTCACCACCTGCAATGGTGGTTGAATACAGAGAATCTCTTGCCGGGGGTTTTGCTAACCCCTCCCCACCCTCAGGTGACTGTGTATACAGATGCATCGATGGAGGGCTGGGGAGCTTGCCTGGAAGAATCCACGATATCAGGGCTTTGGAATCTGGAACAGTCAAAGGAACATATAAATCTACTGGAGCTAAGAGCAGTAGTCATGGGCCTGGAACATTTCTTACAGAAAGTTCAGGGCAAGATTGTTCTTATTCGTTCAGACAACTCAACAGTTGTGACTTACATAAACCGCCAGGGCGGAACGAAGTCGCCCAGTCTCTGTATGATGACATGGAAACTGCTTTGTTGGTGTCTGGATCACCAGATTACCTTGAAAGCAGTTCATATTCCGGGAAGGTTAAACCTGCTAGCAGACTCATTGAGCCGAAGGATGAGTGTTTTACCCACGGAATGGCAACTAAATCAATGTGTGGCGGATCGTCTGTTCGACCATTGGGGGAAACCCAACATCGATTTGTTCGCAACGAAGAAGAATGCGAAGATGACGACGTACGTCTCCGATTCCGGATCCAAGCGCTTTCGCAACAGATGCGTTAGCTATCAGCTGGGGGAGAATGTATGCATACGCATTCCCTCCAGCAATCCTGATTCCAAAAATTCTTCAGAAAATCAGACAAGAGGAATGCCAAGTGCTTCTGATCGCCCCGGATTGGCCAAGCCGATCATGGTATACGGATCTGCTGGACCTTCTGGTCTGCAATCCGGTTCCTCTGCCTCTGATGGACGATATTATCTTCCAGGGCAAGGCCCTTCACAACAATCCGTCAATGTTCAGATTGACTGCGTGGATGTTGTCAAGGAATCTAGAATTAAGGAGGGCTTTTCTGAGCAAGCAGCCATGTTTATGGCCAAAGCCAGGAGGGGGTCAACCTCCAGAGCATATAATTATAAAATCAACAGATTTGCAGAATGGTGCTCAAAAAGATGTATTGATCCAATGGATTCATCTATTCAAGTAGTAGCTGATTTCCTCTGTCACCTCTATGATGCCTATAGCCTCAAGCCTAACTCTATTGCTGGTTATAAGTCAGCATTAATGTCTGTTATTCCTTGCTTGGCTAAGAGGGGAAGTGATGAAGTAAATACATTGAATGTATTAATTAAAGGCATGGGCAATCTAAGACCAAGGAATCCACCTGTGATTCCGTCTTGGAGTTTATCGCTAGTGCTTCAAGTACTAGGTGATAAGCCTTTTGAACCACTTAGTTCCATTTCTATGAAACTATTAACACTGAAGACTGTGTTTTTAATTGCTGCGGCCTCGGCTAGGCGTAGGAGTGAAATTCATGCCTTATCAGCCGAGGATGACCGTTTTGTGGTTTCAGGGGAAGGCCTTAAGCTGCTACCTAGGATTAATTTCTTGGCTAAAAATCAGTCGTTGAAATATCCAGGTCAACCTATTATTTTGCCTGCTTTAACTAGATATGATCCTAATTCTAAAGCATGGTGTCCCGTCCGGGCGCTGCGCCGGTACAAACAACGTACGGCGGCATGGCGCACCGACCAGTCAGCGTTATGGTTGTCATATATTGAACCCCATGGGAGGGCTTCTAAGGACACCATTTCCAGGTGGATTGTGGAATGCATTCAGTTTTGCCATAAATCCGCCACCGGGAAGCAGGTTGACGTGGCCAAGGCTCACAGTGTCCGCGGCGTAGTGACATCCACGGCCCTATTTAATGGGGTCCCTGTGGATGATATTATGTCGGTGGCTCAGTGGCACTGTGAGTCAAGTTTTACAGACCATTATCTCCGTGACACCTCTAATCCTCTCGCCTTGTCGGTTTTGAAAAAATAAATCGGTTTATATTTTTTGAGGAGGTTTTTCCTCATTACTTATATATTTCACAATTAATTTATGGAAACACCCACTTTTTTGGGCCTGCATCAGTCTTTACCAATGGGAAGATGATGTCAGCAGCCTTTTCAACAAGGTCAGTCTTGTTCATGTGTTGTCCGTTGTTGATTGTATTGTCACGATTACCCGTTATTAATATGGTGATGGTTTGTGTATTTGTGTGGTTCATTGTTGAGAGTTACGAAAATGGAGCTTTTTCGTCTCTGTCCTGTAGTACATGGCACTTGTACGTAGAGAGCGTATAGGACATTGAGGTCAGTCGACTCTTCCTCCCTGGAAGGAGGGGGGGGGGGGAGCGCATATGACATTCGGTCATCTCTCATACATCGGTGGTGTTATCCGATGGTTAGTCAAATCCTGACTGTTTTTTCTTACAGTTTCAGAAGTTTAAGTGCCTTAAACGCAGAAAAGCGTATAGGGATGAGCTGGTCTTTTGACCTCGCCTCCCTCCCGCCAGATTCACTTTCGAATTCTGGCAATATCAAAAGTATTAGGGAGGTAAGTATACTCTTGAAGTGAAATAAACGAAATCTAGGATTTCTTTTTTCACGAGAGAGTTGATACTTACCTCCCTAGATACGGACCCGGCCTCTCCACCCCACAGAGGCTCGGTCTTCAGGCTCTTAATAGTTGCATGTGTGTCAGCCAATAATCTAGTCAGAGGAAGTGCTAGTCTGCGCATGCGCGGTGGTGGGGCTGGCATCCGCCAGACTACGCTCTGACTCCCTGCCCAGTAGGGGCACCTAACTGTTTTAAATCTGAGTGTTTATTGAGTGAAAGCCAATATTTAGCAATATCAAAAGTATTAGGGAGGTAAGTATCAACTCTCTCGTGAAAAAAGAAATCCTAGATTTCGTTTAATTTGGGTGGAATTTTGATTTGTAAATTTTTTTCCGATCTTTGATTTTTAGAAAATTATCCATCATGTCTATTTAATTGCAAATGTTTCAAATGCTAATGATCCAGGTGAGCATCACAGGCCTCTTGTTTGAAAAATGTTATATACTGAGCAAAAAAGTTTAGCAACAGTGAAGTTTGGTTTGTTGTATTAAAACGATCCGTCCATTTATAACCAAATTTGCAGGCATGTTTCGTCAATGTAATGTCTCGCTGATCATGAAGAAATGCAAATCATTTCTTACATTTCTCGGCCGCACGCTTACTGCATGTGAAAATACATTTTTCATGCACTGGTCCACATTGGCGGGTAGCGAAGGCAAAAATTCACCGTACTACAAAAGCAGATAATTTTAATGTTCATGCCTCAACCATTTCCTGTCTCCGCCAAAGTGAGCAGGAAACTGGACATGTTAATGACCGACCACGATCTGGCAGACCGAGAGCAACAACACCACGAGAAGACCGCTACTTAGTGACGTCATCACGACGTCACAGGTTTGAGACTGCGCCGCAGCTGTCCCGTAATTTGCACACCGCTACTGGCACTACAGTGCATGCACAAACTGTGCGAAACAGACTCCATGATGCTGGACTGCATGCCCATCATCCACTTGTTGCTGTTCCGCTTACAGAGCGTCACATCGAGAATCGGTTTGCATGGGCAAGAACTCATCAGCGATGGCGTGTCAACAATGGAGTCGCATTTTGTTCAGTGATGAGTCAAAGTTTTGTGCGGATGGTAGGCAATGGGTTTGACGAGGTTTAGGAGAACGGTATGATGCAGCCAACATCATTCAGCACGACAAATTCGGTGGCGGCAGTGTCATGGTGTGGGCTGGAATCCATGAAAATGGCAAAACAGATCTGATTGTGATTCGTGGAAATTTAACGGCTCAACGTTACTGTGAAGAAGTTGTCGCCCCTGTTGTCATCCCTTTTATACAGCATCATGCAGACTTTATGTTCCAGCAAGACAACGCCCGTCCTCATTCAGCTAGGGTCACCAGTGATTTCCTTGAGGCTAACAACGTTCCGGTGTTGGACTGGCAAGCGCGATCACCGGACCTGTCTCCTATCGAACACGTGTGAGACATTCTTGGCCGTATGGTGCGTGAGAACCATCCACATCTTCACAACGTGCGGGAGCTGGAAGCTGCACTGCTCCAGGAATGGGATGCGATTCCTCTTCGTGACATCAGGTGCTTAATTCGAAGCATGAGAAAGCGATGTACGGCAGTGGTTAATGCGTGCAGAGGTCACAACCGGTATTGACAGCTCAGTGTCATTATTTAAATTGGACCCTTCCGTTGAATGATGCCGTGTTAAAGGCGCGATGCTAGCATTACAGTAACAAGAGACTGTTGTTCAAATTGGAAAATGACCTATCAATTAAATAATATAGTTTAATCAATTTATTGTTTTTGTTAAATAACATTTATAAAGTAATATTCTCAGTGTTGCTAAACTTTTTTGGTTCAGTATATAATTTCAGAATACTTTAGTTCAAGATGACTTTACATAAACTGTACATTGTATCGAACAACCTATGAAATTGTAATTTTGTAAATTTTTTTATTTCCATTTTCTTTGCCAATCTGAGAATTTTGTGGCATTTTATATATGGTGAGACATGCATTAGTAAAGAAGGAAAGTTCTGTGCAAATTATTGAAATGAGGCACATTGAAAAGGAAAGTTTGTCTCTTCCTATGGTCTAAATCTAATTGCAGTGATGTAACTTTGATTGACACCTTAAATCTTCACATATTTCTTATATGGTTGAGAAGGATGAGTACAGAAAATCTAATTGATACACATGTGTATTGTACATTATAAATATGAACACCATGACACTAATACTGAGAGTATATTTACTATATTCGCAAACTCGGCATCGTTTACCTTTGTTATTTGCAGTGGCAAGTGGACCCGCATTATTGTTGAGAAGCCATTTGGGCATGACCTTGAATCTTCAAACGAGCTGTCAGAACATCTGTCATCATTATTCAAGGAGGAGGAGTTATATAGAATTGACCACTATCTGGGAAAGGAGATGGTTCAAAATCTTATGGTTTTACGGTAAGATATATGCTCTTAACCCATTAACCCTTACTACTCTGATGTCAAAATTAATTTTCAAATTAAATTAAAAGATGAACTGGTGTTCATTTGTCAACACATTTGGTGGAAGATGGTGCCGTCGCAGACAGCAACATCGTCCACCAAAATTGTTGGAAAATGTACACCAGTTTCTTTTCTATTGACGCACGGATGATTTCCCTGTATCTCATTTTCAAGGCAACCATATAGGTAAACTGTTGAATATTTTGAAAATAATTTAACTGGAAGCTGTTGCTGCCTTAGGCAGCAACGGCTTCCAGTCAAATTAATTTCAAAATATTCAACAGAATAAGTTTTATATTGTAAGGAATTTGCTTTTTCAGGGATTTGTCGGTGAAAGGGTTAATGGTCAAAAGTTGTCCAAGAAAATTAAAGAAATTTGCTCAGTGACTGAGAGAAGACTATATTTGAAAACTTACCACTGGAATAACTGTCTTGTTTTTTTTAGCCAATCATTCCAGTGGTAAAATTTTAACTGGGTTAATGGTAAAATCAGGTAAATATGGTTAATGGTAAAATCAGGTAAATATGGTTAATGGTAAAATCAGGTAAATATGGCATGTGCTGTGGTCTTGAGAAATGTTCCTTTCTACGCTAAGAGAGGAGAATTCCTGTAAATACATCACGAATGGCTTGATCAATAACTGAACAAGTCATTACAGGGATAAATCTTGAAATCGCCTCTTGTCCTGCAAATGTACATTTCCTAAGCAAAGATTTTCATTATTTTTATCATTAAGCGATTAAGACAATCACACCAAGAGCACTCAGAGATTGCAGGCGCTCGTCTTCCCATTTTTGTCACATTAAACAAGATTTTCCGGATTACGGATCACATCCAAAGTTGTGGAATCCTATTGTACGATTACACCCTTTTTTGTGGTAATTTGAGACAAATCGGTCCAAGAGTTTTCGAGATCTTGATAGATTCGGACTTTGATCCGGTCCAGATACGGGATTTTTATCCAGATCATCACCAAAGTCTGGCAATCCTTGTTTACTGAAAGTTCCGTTGTTGTATTTGCAAACACTACCTTCCTCCCCTTCTGGGCCAAAGATGATAAGTTATCATTTGGTATCTAAAGCAGATTTTCCGTAATATGACTACATGTACTCATGTAGCATTTACATGAGGTAATATTTATTATTCCTTGCATAATTCTAATTGTAATATTGGTAAATGATTTTTTCAGCGTTAACATTTTGCATTTAGCTCATCTTACTAGGTCATATCTCATGTTTGGTTAATCATACTGGACCCAAACTTAAGCACATGCTTCCTTATAATGACACAATATGCTTGGGGGTCAAAAGGTCATTGAGGTCTTGAAGAAAAACTATTTTTTCAATAGTAATGTTTTGTGTTTAGCTCAACTGGCCAAGTATCTCTATGTTTGCTTAATCATACCGGAGCCAAAGTTGAACACATGTTTCTTTATTACGAGGGTGAATGACACATGACACCTTGGAGTCAAAATCTCAAATTAGATCAAGGACACTGTCTCCTTGCTAAAAACCAATTTTTGTCTCGCTAGCGATGCAGAAAGTGAGACATAGGAATCACTCATTTCTGCGGCGGCATTGGCGGCGTCATCGTCGTAAGTCATTTGTGCAGTTTTGGTTACGGTTTTTTAATCAACATATTTTTCAACACTGGCTCATCCGATCTCAATGAAACTTTACAGAAGTGATCTAATACTATACACGAATGTGATCTACATAACAACACATTTAATTCTGGGCCATTTTAACCATTTTTTTCACGGTTTTGGACTTGAACTTTTTTCATGTATTTTGCCAGTGGAGATTTGGTTACGTTTTTTTATCTCGCATTTTCACGAAGTTGAAAAAGGAGATTTTGGGAGATGGTGGAAAAATGTTGGCGTCCGCTCTGGTTAAAGATTTTTTAAATGACATTTGCTCCCCTAAGGGTTCATCCGATTTAATAAAAAAACTTCACAGATGTGTTCTATATGATACTTAGGACTAGTTTACATCAAAATTATATCGATTTAAAAAAATTTTCAAGTTTTAATTTTGACTATTGTTGTGTCCAGCTTAATGTTAATCCTATGGTTAAGATTTTTTTAAATGACATTTGCGGTTTTGCACCATCCGATTTAAAAAAACCCCAGATGTGTTCTATATGATGCTTAGGACTAATATACATCAAAACTATATTGATTTTTGAAATTTTCTTCATTGTCTCGCCTGCGAAGCAGAAAGCGAGGCATAGAGATCACTAATTCCGGCGTTGGCGGCGTTGGCGTCATCGTCGTCCGTTATTTGTGCAGTTTTGTTTAAGGTTTTTTAATCAAGTTATTTTTCAACATTGGCTCATCCGATCTCAATGAAACTTTAAAGAAGTGATCTATACTATACCGGGATGGGATCTACATAACAACACATTTAATTTTGGGTCATTTTAACTATTTTTTTCACAGTTTTGGACTTGGACTTTTTTCATGTATTTTGCCAGTGCAGTTTTGGTCTTGGTTACAGTTTTTTAAAACAACATTTGCACCCACAAGGGGTTATCGGATTTCAGTAAAACTTCACAGATTTGTTCTATACCATGCTTATGACTAGGCCACATCAAAAGGAAATTGATTTTCAAATTTGTTCAATATTTCTTTTTGGTTTTTGGACTTTGATAATTTTAGGCCTGATTTGCATCCAGGTTATACTCATTATGTTTTGGTTAATGTTTTTTCAAATGACAATTTAATCAGCAAAGACTTGCTTTTGAAACTTGAAACCTTGGGGTGATTATACATTTGGAATAGGATGTGCATGACACTTGGATTTTTGTATTGACCCCCTGGGTCTGGGTCCAGGGTTCAAAAGATCAAAATTAGCCAGTAATTATTGATTGACTATTTCAGATATAAACTTGAAAGTTTGGGGATGATTGCACATATGGACACGGATGTGCATGACACTTGAAATATTGGGGGTGGGGTGGGTGTTTGTCATGTCACATATCATTTTCAAGCCAATGATAAGTAGTCTACAGTACAAGGAATTATTTTGATCTTGGGTCAAACTGAGGGTAGGGGGCCAGGTCAAAAGGTCAAAAGTGGGCACCAATCGATTGTAATGCAACTCCTAGACCATTTCAGATAGAAACTTGAAACTTTGGGGATGATTGCACATATGGCCATGGATGTGCATGACACTTGAAATATTGGTATGACCCAGGGGTACGGCCGTGGGGGTGGGAAATGTGGGGTAAAAAAATCTAGATTTTTGCTTGGCATGCCAAGATTTCAGAATAAGGGGTCCCAGGGACCCTTAAAATCAAGGTGCCATGAGGAACCCTGATCAGGGAACTGATTTAGGCTTGGTTGTTACTGCAGGTGCTGTATCTGTTTCCCATTGGCTGTGCTTGTGGGTACATTCTCATGCCATGAGGGGCCCATAGTTTGCGCTACAAATGGTGGAGGGGTGTGTGTGATTGGTGAAGGTGTCTGCTTCTTAGGGCTGTGAGTGTTGGCTCCCGTTAGCAACCACGCCAGCACAAAGTAGGTTTTGTCATGACTATGCACAATTACTAGTGTTCATCTCATTTCACACATATAGAATTACTGAAATATTGTTAGATTTTGTGACTAATTATATCGTTTTAAGACATCTTTTTCCTCTTCATATAGATTTGGAAATCGTATCTTTGGACCCATTTGGAATCGGGACAGCATAGCATCTGTGGTGATCACATTTAAGGAGCCTTTTGGAACACAAGGTCGAGGAGGATACTTTGATGAATTTGGCATTATACGGTGAGTTAATAATCTTTTGAACCAAAATTAACCGATTTCAAAATTTTAAGACCAGCATTCAGGTAGATTGTTTATTTTGAAACTAGTAATTTGATTGGGAATAGGGCTGTGCAATTTAGTTTAAGAAATGTAACTGGTGTTGGTGCTGCTTATAAAACCGGATTTCACTGGATGTCCAGCACCAAAGAATGTTAAAGAGAAAGACAAAGAAAAAAAGGCTAAAACAAGATGCTGCTCTGTTTTCTAACCTCGTCATCACTTGTCATTGTCAGACTTGACAATTTGATTTTAGTGAGTTCTTCATGTATGAGAACCAGCCATTCTTTGCATCCATTAGCAACACACAAAACTAAATGTCAGCGTCAAATTAACGTTCAATTTCACAGACAGCTCCTCCCCTCCCCACCCTCACTTAATTATTGCAAATACACATAAGTTGAAAAGATAAAGGTTTCGCTAGCCCACCGTCTAGAAATGCTGTTACAGCAACAAAGCGTCTCCATAGCTCTGCTGAAGGGACATATGACACTCCATGGCTATCTCTCTTTTCCCCTTCATCCATCCAGATCTATCAATATTGTGTCAAATATTATCAGAAAGCCGTGATAATACTAATATATAGTATTACGGACTTGTTGTTGTTGCGGCGGCTGCTGCAGCATTTTTTAATAACTCTGGAGAAATCTTCTACATAGTTAAATGGAATCTTCCATGTGGCTTCCTGGAGATGTGTGACAATTTTTGTATCAAAAACTAAAATGTAACAGCTTTCAGGAGCATTGTTTTAAAAAAAAACAATTTTAATTTTTAACTCGTGCTACTGGATCTGATCCAAACCTAGGTGGATGCATGTCCGGCAGGTCCCAAAGACACGCTAATTTTGGGATAAAAAGCTAAAAGCTTTGAGCAACAGCGTCTCCAAAATAGACACTTGACCGTACATCAGTGTGATTGAAAAATATATCAACAACATTTGGATTGAACAAATTTGTCATTGTTCAATCTGTTTCATAAGAGTTTTATCTAAAGACCAGCATCTTTCATGCAAATTATGTTCCGTGGAATTAATAATATAATAGAGAAAAAGAAATTAGCTGCCTAATCAAGTCCAGATTTGGCTCATAACATTTACAGTTAGCTAATTATTTGGCCAGTGCTTTGGGTAAGCCAGGTCTATGCCTGAATGTTCTCCACAACCTCTTAGCCGATTAACATGAAACTCAGGAAACACTGTATAGGGCAATAGCTGGATCAAATTTATTCAAATTTATTCAAGAAAACCTGCTTTGTTAATTTGCTAAGCGGGCATCTTTGACGACCTAGTTTTCATTAAAGCAACTTCCATGGAACCGCTAAAAGAATCGGGCCGAAATGTGGTAGATATAATTAGTGCCTGAATCTGATACTTTTCAATCTCATTGGTCGAGCAGATCAGTGGGAATCCTAAATCCTTTTACTTCAGACCAAATTTATACATTTTGAACCCAAATTCCAGTATTTGACGTACATGTAAATTCTCTTGTTTCTTGTCGAAACCTTTACATTTGGAACTTAGATTTCTTTTTTTCATTCAGAAATATTATGATTTCGATCAACAATTTTGATATGTGTCATGTCCCTGATTCAAATAATCATGTGAAATTTGAGTTTATATAGTACCTTGATTGAGGTGGTCTAGATTAGTGTTTCCGATCAATAATTATTATTATGACATTCACTATGGATGCGTGTAATGGATGAATCTGATCTGTCAGTCAAGTATATGACATCATAATCAACTGCGTCACATGTAGGCTGATGTCACAATCATAATCGACAAAAATACTCCGTCATGAACCTGAAATAGGCCGTTGTGCGAATTGTATGTCTTTACGATTTAATAACCATTCTTTTGAATATTTTGAAACTAATTTGACTGTGCACTTTTGCTGCCAGCAACAACCCCTAGTCAAAGTAGATTCAAAATATTCAACATGTTGCAATGTAGCTGTATTATAGTTGACATGAAAGTGGGATTCTGGGAATTCAGGATTCCAACTTTATAAATCGATCTCGACACTCACAGTATGGGTGGAGCTTAGCTAGAGATGGGCGGGCCATATCCAAGAGTGGATTCATCCATTCTTAGATACTCACATTATGATGCTTATTACAGGGATGTGATGCAGAACCACCTTTTCCAAATGCTCACTTTGGTTGCCATGGAGAAGCCACCCACTACAAATGCAATAGACATCCGCAATGAAAAGGTCAGCCCAGCTTAACCCTTTACAATCATATCAGCCAAAAACGGCTGCAGAAGTACTCTTGAGAATGTCCTTTTGCAGACCAAGATTTACCACTGGAATGACGGGCTTGATAACTGAGCCAGTCATTCCAGTGGTGAATTAAAAAAAATACTCTTCTCTTGGTCTGCTAATTGACATTTTCTATTAGAAAATTTAAATTTTCTTGAATAAATTCGAGGGTTAAAGGGATAAATACACATGATTGCATATCACGATGGCACTAGTTAATGTATGGTGAACATCTAATGCTGTGGAAGCATTTCTTAGATTTAAGTTTAATTTTCTAAATAACTAAAAAAAAACTACACGTTAAGATCCAGAACATTCCACAACTTGTATAGATATTTTTTAATCTAGGGGCAGGCACCCTTCTAAACACTGAATCAAAACTTGGCTCCTTTATGAGGTAAATAGTTAACACTAGAATACCCTCTCGATCTATGGAGGAGTAGTGATTTAAGAATTTACATGTACGTCACCAGTCCTCTCCGTTATGAGGTAAAGAGTTACCAATAGAATACCCTCAAGCTATGAAGGGGTAGGGATTATAGAATTGAAGTGTGAACCTTCTAAAACCTAGCAGTGCAGTGAATAATGAAATTGGACATTGTAGTGGGGTGGGGGTGGGGGTCAGTGATGCAGAGAATACCATTCTCAAGCTTTATCAAGATCCATTCATTGAAAACTGAGGAGTAGCGATTTTAAAATTTGAGGTCGGGCCACCCTTCTAAGACCCATCAGGGCAGTGCATCGAAGAATAGAGACTAGAATAGGTCTGTGAAGTTTCAACGGGACTGAATGAAAACTGAATGAGAAGTAGTAAAAAGAAACAAAATGTCCACAGCAATAATCCAGATCTAAAAAGAAGTATGGTATTATTCTATAAGCCAGTATATAGAGGTGTTCTTTGAAACTTATTTAGCTATGCAATGCAATTGTGGAATTGATCTCGAATAACCCGCCCCCCCATCCCCCCCCCCCCCATTGATTTCGAACTACGCCCGTACTTAATTTAAATATCGAATGTTGAATATGTTGAATCGATTTTAATAGTTTAAAGCATAAATTCCCAGAATTTTGATTTCTAGGTCACTATGCACGTAAGCTGTTAAATGTTTTGAAACTAATTTGACTGGGAGCTTATAGGCAGCTACAGCTCTCAGTCAAATTACTCAAAATATTAAACAATGTTTAATAAATTGTAAATTCACCTACGGCGCACAATTCAGACTGTTAATGTTGGGCATTTTCCTCTCGTTTCGGACTCGCATCATTTAATTGTGACATCATAGACATATTTTGATTATGATGTCATATACCTGAACAACAGATTAGATTCCTCCATTGTTGTGTGTTCCTCCTAGGTAAAAGTACTGAAGAGCATTGCTGCTATCAAACCAGAGAATGTCGTACTTGGTCAATATGAAGGAGATCCGACCAAAGATGGTGATGCCAAGATTGGATACTTAGATGACCCAACAGTGCCTAAAGGTAATTATGTGTATTACTTTGTGTGGAAGGTGGCAATTACTTTTTAGCTCACCCTTACAAAGTGAAAATAGAGATACCCTGAGCACTGTATGGCACTGGCAACATTGCCTTTTGTTACCAAACCACATTTATAAGCCTTATTCATGCATCTCTATCAATACCACGATGCATTGATACTTTCTTGCCTATATTTTTTAGCCTAGTGACTTTGTAATTAGCTCACCTGGCCAGAATGGCCTAGTGAGCTTATGCTTATGCGTCCATCCATCCGTCAACTTTTGCTTAAAGGTCATATTTGGAGAAATCCCTTATGTACAATTTTGCAAGTATCTAAGGCATTATTGTATAGTAATTAACAAACCAGCTGTATGTGTCTAACATTCACCAAATAGCTAATATTAAGCTGCGAAGTCGGCGTATGATCGAATACACAAAATTACGTAATGACTTACCTCCCTTGATTTTGAGCTCTTCAACGTCAATAATGAAATAATAGTGGAACAAGCTATTATACCGTAACGTTGAATACATGCAGCTTCGTTCAACTTCAGCAGGAAGTAAGTACAGTTTGGTTGCATTTTCCTGATCAGGCAAGGATAAAAATAGCTTTTTCAGGCCTTTTGCCAATAAAAATAATAGAAAGTTATATGTTGATTGATTTTAACCCTAAATAAACAACTGACCATTTCACTTCAAGAGTATACTTACCTCCCTAATACTTTTGATATTGCTAAATATTGGCTTTCACTCAATAAACACTCAGATTTAAAACAGTTAGGTGCCCCTACTGGGCAGGGAGTCAGAGCGTAGTCTGGCGGATGCCAGCCCCACCACCGCGCATGCGCAGACTAGCACTTCCTCTTTGCTAGATTATTGGCAAAGAGAACACACATGTCTTTTTGAATCATAAGCTTTTCTTACTCTTAAACTGTTAATTGGTGTATATTTTGGAGTGATAGTATCTGATTTGGATGGCAGGAGGGTACACTTCGCCACAGGAGGACTTAGGACCTTTAAATCAGGTGACTTCTAGTAAAATTAGCGAGTTTTCTTCCCGGTGTATTGTGTTTCCGGGACTCGCGTTTACCGTGATAAGCGCCTTGGTTAGTTGGTTTATGTCAACTCGGTGCTACCTAGGGCTAATTTCTCTTTCTGTTTATGTCCACAGGTCTGTATGACGCTAGGTGGTGACATCACAGTAGCAGAGAGTTAGTTTTCTCTCCACCATGGTTCCATTTCCTACTAACACTGTTAGGTTATCTAACCAAATGAAAAATTATGTCCAGTGAGTTGGAGGCCTAGTATAAAGGTCTTCTCACTTTGCCCTCTTGATCCAATTCCTTCCCCATGAGGTGGAGAGAGTTAAGAGGCGTGCAGATGGTGGAGTTCTCCGGTTCGTCACGTTGGATGGTTTGTCTATACAAAGTGTCAGGTATCTAGTTATTGATAATGTGGTGATGTTAATTATTGTAAACAAACAAAGGGAGATAATTAACATTTTTGCCAGAAAAGAGTTATCTATATGTATCTGATGGTTGTGTAGTCGACTTATCCATTCAGCATACAATTCGTCCTTGCACTTGGATGTTTTGTTGGGATCGAATTTTTCCTGTCACGGGATTAATGACGTCATAATCAGCCTGGCTATGTATTATCAGCAATTCAAGCGCTATGCTGGTTTCTGATGTATATTGATCTTTATGATCGTTTTCCTTCTCTTTGAGTTGGATTGAGTTTCTAAGCTTAACTAGTTGCTCATACTCCTTGTCCTTTGCCCTGTTTCAGGGACCGGGTTGCGCGTCCTGTGGACGTTTTCTTCATGAAAAGTTCTGGCCTCATTTGTGCTATCAATGTAGCCCTTGTGGTCCCTTGGTTAATTGTGACATATGTAAGCACTGGGGGGGCGAGTTAATGTCCGAATTCTTGTGCTGCTTACAGGCGACGGACAAGGTGGTAGAGGAGGAGAAGAAGAAGAAGCGGAAACGAGAGGTTGTAAGTAGGAAGGGTAAGGGGAAGGTCTCGTCCGCGGTGGATATGGAGGCCTTCCGGACCGAGATGTTGGGAGAGATGAAGAGGACAATAAAGGATTTGGTTCCAGGGTTGCTTCGTGGCATGCTTCCTGGACCAAATCCTTTACTGTCCTCATCATCGGCTTCGGAGCAGGTAATCCCCGCCTCTGGATCGGTTTTCCTTAGACCGCTTCCGTTGTTCGACGATTCAGAGGTGGCCCCATTAGAGGGGGCGTTCCACGACCCTGGCAGCAGGCTTATTGCCGCGCCGATAGGGGACCGTGGACGGTTGTCGCTGGAACCCGCGGGCTGCTTATCAGTCCAGGGGTATCCGCACGCCGCGGTGGCCAGTACCTCCTATGGCACCGTTCCTGGTCAGCCCGGGTTAGCTCTCTTTGCTGACCCGGGGTCTAATCTTTCTGACCAGGGTGATGAGGATTACCTGCTAGGGTCGCCGTCTGACGACGTGGACATGGATGAAGACGTTTGTGCACCCCTCGCGGGGAATACAGGCGACTTATTCCACGGTTTTACTCACCCTGGAGTAAGGTCCGCGGCTCAGGTGGTGGCCCAGGGCGCTGCTGATGGCCAGCGGTACCGCATACCTCGGCTTGCCGAGGGTGTTGCTGGTGCTGGCCGGGCCCGTGGTGGGGCTATATATACCCCGCGCTCTGCCACGGTGCCTGCTCCTGGTCAAACCAGTGATATTCTCATGCCGGTGCTGTCAGGCCCGCATGTTTTCCCTGGCTTGCCAGGTGTATCAGCGTACCCGCCGTCAAGCTCTACTGCTTGCGCTCAGGAGGAAGACGAAGGACCCCGTCTTGTAGAGCGCTCGCAGTTAGCCACGGAGGAGGATTGGTATGACGCTTGCCAGTGGTTGGTGAGCGTTAGGCCTGATCTGCCCGTGGAGCAGTCGACTAGCCAGCGTGTTCACACGCCGTGGTTAGCTGGGAAACCGACTGCTAACGCTATGCCTTCTCTGCCGCTGGCGGAGCATGTCGTTGACATGTTCAAGGCGGCGGAGACGTCCATTAACTCGAGTGGACGTCTCGCGAAGGCCCCTCGCGAGGTGGCCAGGCGTTGTTGCATCGTGCCCCTGGATTACCAGCGGTACGGTGTGGTACCCAAGCCCAGCGTGGATGACCGCGCGGCTTTGGGTGAGGATGCGCGGCCAGGCTCCCGTTCTGACACGGGGGTCTTGTGCTCGAACGCGTTGCGTTCGGCGAATACCGCGTTGCGTGATGCGGAGGAGAGTGGGAGGGCTTCGATTGCCGCTCTGTCCCACGTCTCCCAGCTGTTACAGGGGGTAGTAACGGCATCCGCATCGCGCCAGCCAAGCCCGGTCACGGTCCAGCGAGCCATCCAGGATGGTATTAACCTGGCGCTGGACTGTATGACTCGGGCGGTGACCAGGAGTGTCCGGGCAAGACGCACGTTTGCCCTGGACAATCTGTGCCCGTCTCAGGACCTGTACAATAGGCTACTCCGTACGCCTATGACGGGTCCTGGACTTTTTGGAGGTGAGGGATGTCGCCACCTCCAGGAGACGGTCACCCTGGTGAATAACCAGAGGGCGCTGCGCGAGCAGTTTGAAGTGCTGCGTCGTGCTAACGTTCGCGCCGCGGCCCCTGCGTATCGTCCCCTGCAGGCTCGAGGTGGTGCTGGCCAAGTCAGAGGCCAGCCACCGTCGCAGCGTCGGCCTCGGCCGCGTGCGATTCGGCCAGCAGCGAGGGGGGCGCAGGTTCCTCAGGCGCCGTCAGCCAGGCAGCCGCCCGCGCACCAAGGTGCGCGCGGGGCGGGGCGGGGCGGGGCGCGCGAGGATCTGGGCGTGGTTATCGGTCCTGACAGGACGCTTACCGCGGTAAGAACCACTCCGGTGTGTATGGCAACGGAGACAGTGCCGCTCTTGCATGCCTTGTGTCCACCGCGGTCCCTAGGTGGACCGGTGGGAGGCCGGCTAGCCGACCACATGCAAGAGTGGGAACGGTTGACTCAGGACCGTTTAGTCTTGCGATGGCTTTCCGTCGGGTATCATCCAGAGTGGATGACAGGCCCGCCGTCGCGACTGTCTCTAGTGCCAGTCTGGACTCCCATTCCGAGAGAGCCAGAGCAAAGGTTGTGTATCGAGGAGGAGATAAATTCCCTCGTACAAAAAGGAGCTATTCAGCCGGCACAAAGGTGTCCGGGCTTCTATTCAACCCTGTTCTTAGTAACAAAACGCACCGGAGGGTGGAGACCGATTCTCAACCTCAAGCCATTGAACAAGTTCATCGAGACGCCCAGTTTCAAGATGGAAACGGTGCGCTCGGTGTTGGCGGGGTTGGAGAGGGGGATGTGGACGGCGTCGATAGATTTGAAGGACGCTTATTTCCACATCCCCATCCACGGGAGTTTCTGTCGCTTCCTGAGATTTGCATTCCAGGGCAGACAGTGGGAATTCAGGGTGTTACCCTTCGGAATTTCCACGGCTCCTCGGGTTTTCACCCGTGTGGTTCTTGCGATCACAGCATACCTCCGCAGGAGAAGCATAGCAGTCCACACGTACATAGACGACTGGCTGTTGAAAGCGCACACCCGGGAAAGTTTGTCGGCCAATCTGGAGATTGTTTTGAAAACTCTCACAGACTTAGGCTGGATGATCAATTTCCCAAAATCAGAGCTGACTCCATCCCAGAAGTTTGTTTACCTGGGGATGTTCTTCGATCTAGAGACAGGATATGTGTATCCTACTCAGGAGAGAGTTCAGAAACTCATCTCGTTAATTCAGTCAGTGTGCGACAGTCGTCATGTCCTGGCACGGGTTTACTTGAGAATGCTGGGGTTGATGGTTTCATTGGAACCAGTCATTCCTCAGGCCGCCTTACGCAGGCGGCCGATCCAGTTATTTCTCATGACACAATGGACCCAGAGTACAGGTTCGCTGGACTCGAATGTGTCAGTGTTGGCGCCTCTCATTCACCACCTGCAATGGTGGTTGAATACAGAGAATCTCTTGCCGGGGGTTTTGCTAACCCCTCCCCACCCTCAGGTGACTGTGTATACAGATGCATCGATGGAGGGCTGGGGAGCTTGCCTGGAAGAGTACACGATATCAGGGCTTTGGAATCTGGAACAGTCAAAGGAACATATAAATCTACTGGAGCTAAGAGCAGTAGTCCTGGCCCTGGAACATTTCTTACAGAAAGTTCAGGGCAAGATTGTTCTTATTCGTTCAGACAACTCAACAGTTGTGACTTACATAAACCGCCAGGGCGGAACGAAGTCGCCCAGTCTCTGTATGATGACATGGAAACTGCTTTGTTGGTGTCTGGATCACCAGATTACCTTGAAAGCAGTTCATATTCCGGGAAGGTTAAACCTGCTAGCAGACTCATTGAGCCGAAGGATGAGTGTTTTACCCACGGAATGGCAACTAAATCAATGTGTGGCGGATCGTCTGTTCGACCATTGGGGGAAACCCAACATCGATTTGTTCGCAACGAAGAAGAATGCGAAGATGACGACGTACGTCTCTCCGATTCCGGATCCAAGCGCTTTCGCAACAGATGCGTTAGCTATCAGCTGGGGGAGAATGTATGCATACGCATTCCCTCCAGCAATCCTGATTCCAAAAATTCTTCAGAAAATCAGACAAGAGGAATGCCAAGTGCTTCTGATCGCCCCGGATTGGCCAAGCCGATCATGGTATACGGATCTGCTGGACCTTCTGGTCTGCAATCCGGTTCCTCTGCCTCTGATGGACGATATTATCTTCCAGGGCAAGGCCCTTCACAACAATCCGTCAATGTTCAGATTGACTGCGTGGATGTTGTCAAGGAATCTAGAATTAAGGAGGGATTTTCTGAGCAAGCAGCCATGTTTATGGCCAAAGCCAGGAGGGGGTCAACCTCCAGAGCATATAATTATAAAATCAACAGATTTGCAGAATGGTGCTCAAAAAGATGTATTGATCCAATGGATTCATCTATTCAAGTAGTAGCTGATTTCCTCTGTCACCTCTATGATGCCTATAGCCTCAAGCCTAACTCTATTGCTGGTTATAAGTCAGCATTAATGTCTGTTATTCCTTGCTTGGCTAAGAGGGGAAGTGATGAAGTAAATACATTAAATGTATTAATTAAAGGCATGGGCAATCTAAGACCAAGGAATCCACCTGTGATTCCGTCTTGGAGTTTATCGCTAGTGCTTCAAGTACTAGGTGATAAGCCTTTTGAACCACTTAGTTCCATTTCTATGAAACTATTAACACTGAAGACTGTGTTTTTAATTGCTGCGGCCTCGGCTAGGCGTAGGAGTGAAATTCATGCCTTATCAGCCGAGGATGACCGTTTTGTGGTTTCAGGGGAAGGCCTTAAGCTGCTACCTAGGATTAATTTCTTGGCTAAAAATCAGTCGTTGAAATATCCAGGTCAACCTATTATTTTGCCTGCTTTAACTAGATATGATCCTAATTCTAAAGCATGGTGTCCCGTCCGGGCGCTGCGCCGGTACAAACAACGTACGGCGGAGTGGCGCATCGACCAGTCAGCGTTATGGTTGTCATATATTGAACCCCATGGCAGGGCTTCTAAGGACACCATTTCCAGGTGGATTGTGGAATGCATTCAGTTTTGCCATAAATCCGCCACCGGGAAGCAGGTTGACGTGGCCAAGGCTCACAGTGTCCGCGGCGTAGTAACATCCACGGCCCTATTTAATGGGGTCCCTGTGGATGATATTATGTCGGTGGCTCAGTGGCACTGTGAGTCAAGTTTTACAGACCATTATCTCCGTGACACCTCTAATCCTCTCGCCTTGTCGGTTTTGAAAAAATAAATCGGTTTATATTTTTTGAGGAGGTTTTTCCTCATTACTTATATATTTCACAATTAATTTATGGAAACACCCACTTTTTTGGGCCTGCATCAGTCTTTGCCAATGGGAAGATGATGTCAGCAGCCGTTTCAACAAGGTCAGTCTTGTTCATGTGTTGTCCGTTGTTGATTGTATTGTCACGATTACCCGTTATTAATATGGTGATGGTTTGTGTATTTGTGTGGTTCATTGTTGAGAGTTACGAAAATGGAGCTTTTTCGTCTCTGTCCTGTAGTACATGGCACTTGTACGTAGAGAGCGTATAGGACATTGAGGTCAGTCGACTCTTCCTCCCAGGAAGGAGGGGGGGAGCGCATATGACATTCGGTCATCTCTCATACATCGGTGGTGTTATCCGATGGTTAGTCAAATCCTGACTGTTTTTTCTTACAGTTTCAGAAGTTTAAGTGCCTTAAACGCAGAAAAGCGTATAGGGATGAGCTGGTCTTTTGACCTCGCCTCCCTCCCGCCAGATTCACTTTCGAATTCTGGCAATATCAAAAGTATTAGGGAGGTAAGTATACTCTTGAAGTGAAATAAACGAAATCTAGGATTTCTTTTTTCACGAGAGAGTTGATACTTACCTCCCTAGATACGGACCCGGCCTCTCCACCCCACAGAGGCTCGGTCTTCAGGCTCTTAATAGTTGCATGTGTGTCAGCCAATAATCTAGTCAGAGGAAGTGCTAGTCTGCGCATGCGCGGTGGTGGGGCTGGCATCCGCCAGACTACGCTCTGACTCCCTGCCCAGTAGGGGCACCTAACTGTTTTAAATCTGAGTGTTTATTGAGTGAAAGCCAATATTTAGCAATATCAAAAGTATTAGGGAGGTAAGTATCAACTCTCTCGTGAAAAAAGAAATCCTAGATTTCGTTTATAGAGTCTAATGCGCGCTCTTACTTAACATACATAATATAGCCTACATAGCAGAATGGCAGTTTTTTGTTGCTGAATTAATACATGTGCATACATAAAACAGACACACAGGTCAGCTAGATCTTTCTGACTAAAACAAAAATTGTATTTTTGCGGCGGCTATGTAGGCTACATGGTTTAGGCCTAGAGGGTGGGTGTGTAGTTAGAATCACACAAAAACAACAACAGCTACGAAAAACCAGTGCGGCAGATTTTTCTCGGTTTTGTTTCCAGACATGTTTGAGAACACGGTTGCTTCAATGGCGATTTTGGCTCGATAGAAATGCACGTGAACAAAATTAGCCTGTAAACGACAAGATAATTTAATGTACACGTGTGTGATTTTTTAAAGCTTAGCATATACTCATCATTTTCGAGACCAACTGTTTTGTAGGTTTTATCAGAAACCCTTCTGGTTTTACCTAACATGCATAGGCCTGTGTCACTAGTAAGATTACAGTTGAATACGCGAAGAAAAATAATCGACATTACATGACCGTAGCAATGGTGGGGTGGTCGGGTTGGGAGGTGTGGGGGGGGGGTGTAATAGGGTGGGTGGGTGTGTGTAGGGAGGGGAGGGGTTGCCAGTTGGGGAATTGACAGGCCTGCATATTTTCGTTGAAGCAAAGCATATTATTTTGAGAAATTACCACCGGCCTTATTGAAAATTGCCACTGAGCGATAAAACAAGCATTCCGTGTGATGGAAGCACATAAATTGTAACAGATGAATGAATTCAGAACGAAGACTGACATATCGGTTATTGATCGTCTCTCTTTCAGTTCATGCAGACATCAATGAAAGCTTATAGTAAACAAACAATTTTGTCGCGTAAGCTATCCAACGTAAATTTGTGCACTGTTAATAAACGTAGGGCCTATCTAAATATGACAATTTAGTCCATCTTACCCACCTGTTATAAATTATTATTGTCACGTTTTTTGCGCATCTTCACTCATATATGTCCTTTTTTCAGTGTATACACGACAATTGTACACACTTAGGGCCAGCATTTGTCTAGTATGTAAACCTACAAATTACTCCAGTAAAAGCGTGGGAGAGTGAGTGTCGTTATGCATAAATTTATACGTAGCGACATTACGTTCTGTGAAATGGTAGATATATACCCAGAATTTACCTCCTCGTCCACATACATATAGGATATGCATGCATGTGTAGGCCTATGTTTAGAATGACAGGAAACATAAATGGCATTTCACATCAAGAGTATACTTACCTCCCTAATACTTTTGATATTGCTAAATATTGGCCTTCACTCAATAAAACACTCAGATTAAAAACAGTTAGGTGCCCCTACTGGGCAGGTAGTCAGAGGTAGTCCGGCGGATGCCAGCCCCACCACCGCGCATGCGCCGACTACTACTTCCTCTTTGCTAATTTATTGGCACGGAGAACACATGTGCTTGTTAGCTATCTGCAAGTTTCACGAGTTTAAAAGCCTTTTTTCACGTCTGTTACGGTCGAATATTGTTGAAAGAGATGTCTGAGAGGACAAATTCGCCAGAGGAGGGGACGGGATCTCTTTATCAGGTGAATTCAATGATATTCTAGCGAGTTTTTTCCCCGGTGTAATGTGTTTCCGGGACTCGCGCTTACCGTGATTAGCGCCTGTTTGAGTTGGTTTTTTCCAACATGGTGCTTTATAAGTCTAATTTCTCTTTGTGTTTATGTCCACAGGTATGGTTTTGCATTATTAGTGGACATCCCAGCACAGGAGGGTTTGTTTTTCTCCACCACGGTTCCATTTCCTACTAATATTGTTAGGTTATCTAACCAAAAAGTCTATGTTCAGTGAGTTGGAGGCTTACTATAAAGGTCTTCTCACTTTGCCCTCTTGATCCAATTCCTTCCCCAAGGTGGAGAAAGGTGAAGAGGCGTAGTCTTGGTGGAGTGCTCCAGTGCATCACGGTGGATGGTTTGTCTATACAAGGTGTCAGGTATATGATTAATGATATGAGGTAATATGAATTATTTGAAAAAATAATGACTGATTTTTTACCATTTTTTATCATTCTGTATCTGATGATGTGTAGTCTGAATATCCTTTGGAGGATGTTCTAGTTATGAATACAATTCGTCCTTGCACTTGGAGGCTTGTTACGGACCGATTAATTTCTGTTAAGGGATTGATGACGTCATAATCGGCCTTGCGCTTTATTAACATTTAAAGTTTTGTCCAACGCTGGTTTCTTCTTGATTAGTGATCTTTATGATCCTGTCCCTCTCTTTTAGTTTGGTTTTGAGTTTCTTCTAACCGTAACTAACTTGCTCATTGTCCTCGTCCTTTGTCCTGTTTCAGAGACCTGGTTGCCCGTCCTGTGGTCGATTTCTGAAAGATAGATTTGCGCCACATTTGTGTTTTAGCTGCAGTCCCTGTGGACCGTTGCTAAAATGCGATATATGTAAGCAGTGGGGGGGGGGCGAGCTAATGGCTGACTTTTTATCGTTACAGGCGAGGGAGAAGGTGATGGAGGAAGAGAGGAAGGCGAAGAAGGAGGGTGTTAAGAAGGGTAAGAGGAAGGCCTCATCCGCGGTGGATATGGAGGCCTTCCGGTCCGAAATGTTGGGAGAGATGCAGAGGACAATAAAGGATTTGGTCCCAGAGTTGCTTCGCAGCATGCTGCCTGGGCCAGGTCCTTTATTGTCCTCAGCATCTGCTTCGGAGCAGGTGATCCCCGCCTCTGAATCCGAGTTCCTTAGGTCCGGTCCGGTGTTCGATGTGGATTCAGAGGTGGCCCCGTTGTTGGGGGCGGTCCACGACCCTGGCAGCAGGCTTGATGCCGTGCCGAGGGGCCGTGGACAACGGTTGTTGCTGGGACCCGCGGTCTGCTCATCAGACCCTGGGTATCCGCACGCCGCGGGTGTCAAATCCTCCTATGGCACCTTCCCTGGCCAGTCCGGGTTAGCTCTCTTTGCTGACCCGGAGTCTAATCTTTCTGGCCAGGAGGAAGAGGATTACCTGCTAGGGTCGCCGTCTGGGGACGTGGCCATGGAGTACGACGTCGGTGCACCCCTCACGGGGAATACAGGCGACGTGTTCCATGTTTCTACTCACGCAGGAGTAGAATTCACGGTCCAGAAGGTGACCCTGGGTGGTGCTGATGGCCACGGTTACCGCATACCTCGGCTTGCCGAGAGTATCGCTGGTGCTGACCAGGGCCGTGGTGGGGCGGTGTCTGCCCCGCGCTCTACCACGGCGCCGGCTCCTGGTCAAGCCAGGGAGTTTAGCATGCCTGTTCTTTCGGGCCCGCATGCTTTCCCTGGCTTGCCAGGGGTATCAGCATATCCGCCGTCGAGTTCAACTGCCTGCGCTCAGGAGGAAGACGAAGGCCCTCGTCTAGTAGAGCGCTCGCAGTTAGCCACGGAGGAGGATTGGTCGGACGCTTGCCAGTGGCTGGTAAGCGTTCGGCCAGATCTGCCCGTGGAGCAGTCGGCAATCCAGCGTGACCATAGGCCGTGGTTAGCTGGTAGGCCGACTGCCACCGCTATGCCATCTCTGCCGCTGGCTGAGCATGTCGTGGACATGTTCGAGGCGGCGGAGACGTCCATTAAGACGAATGGGCGTCTCGCGAAGGCCCCTCGTGAGGTGGCTAGACGTTGCCGCATCGTGCCCCTGGATTACCAGCGGTACGGTGTGGTGCCTAAGCCTAGCGTGGATGATCGCGCGGCTTTGGGCGAAGATGCGCGGCCAGGCTCCCGTTCTGACACGGGTGTCCTGTGCTCGAACGCGTTGCGTTCGGCGAATACCGCGCTACGTGATGCGGAGGAGAGTGGGAGAGCTTCGATTGCTGCTCTGTCCCACGTCTCCCAGCTGTTACAGGGGGTGGTAACAGCATCCGCTTCACGTCAGCCAAGCCCGGTAACAGTCCAGAGAGCCATCCAGGATGGTATCAACCTGGCTCTGGACTGTTTGACGCGGGCGGTGACCAGGAGTGTCCGGGCGAGGCGCACGTTTGCCCTTGACAATCTGTGCCCGTCCCAGGACCTGTATAATAGGCTACTGCGAACGCCTATGACAGGTCCTGGTCTCTTTGGAGGTGAGGGATGTAGGCACCTCCAGGAGACGGTGACTCTGGTCAACAACCAGAGGGCGCTGCGTGAGCAGTTTGAGGTGCTCCGGCGGGAGCGCGTTCGCGCAGCACCCCCTGCGTATCGTCCCCTGCAGGCTCGAGGTGGCGCTGGCCAGGTCAGAGGCCAGACACCATCGCAGCTCCGGCCTAGGCCGCGTGCGATTCGGCCAGCAGTGAGGGGGGCGCAGGCTCCCCAGGCGCAGCCAGCCAGGCAGCAACCCGCGCACCGTGGTGCGCGCGGTGCTGGGCGGGGCGCGCGGGGATCTGGTCGCGGTAATCGGGCCTGATGGCCCGGTTACCGTAGTGGGAACCACTCCGGTGTTTCAGGCCGAGAAGACAGTGCCACTCTCGCACTCCTTATGTCCACCTCTCTCCCTAGGTGGACCGGTGGGCGGCCGGTTGGTCGGCCACTTGACAGAGTGGAAGCGGTTGACTCAGGACCGTTTAGTCTTGCGATGGCTTTCAGTCGGGTATCGTCCCGATTGGATAACAGGCCCGCCATCGAGACTGTCTCTCGTGCCGATCTGGACTCCGATTCCAAGGGATCCAGATCAAAGGTTGTGTATAGAGGAGGAAATAAATTCCCTCATACAAAAGGAAGCCATTCAGCCGGCGCAGAGGTGCCCGGGCTTCTATTCAACCCTGTTCTTAGTAACGAAAAACACCGGAGGGTGGAGGCCGATTCTCAACCTCAAGCCATTGAACAAGTTCATAGAGACGCCCAGTTTCAAGATGGAGACTGTGCGCTCGGTGTTGGCGGGGTTAGAGCAAGGAATGTGGACAGCGTCAATAGATTTGAAGGATGCTTATTTCCACATTCCCATAGAGAGGAGTTTCCGTCGCTTCCTGAGATTTGCATTCCAGGGCAGACAGTGGGAATTCAGGGTATTACCCTTCGGGATTTCCACGGCTCCTCGGGTCTTCACCCGTGTGGTTCTCGCGATCACTGCATACCTCCGCAGGAGAAGCATAGCAGTCCACACGTACATAGACGACTGGCTGTTGAAAGCACACACCCGGGAAAGGTTATCGGCCAATCTGGAGATTGTTTTGAAAACTCTCACGGACTTGGGCTGGATAGTCAATTTCCAAAAATCAGAGCTAACTCCATCCCAGAAGTTTGTTTACCTGGGCATGTTCTTCGATCTCGAGTCGGGATATGTTTATCCAACTCAGGAGAGGGTTCAAAGACTCATCTCAGTAATACAGTCGGTGTGCGACAGTCGTCATGTCCTGGCACGGGTTTACTTGAGAATGCTGGGGTTGATGGTTTCATTGGAACCAGTCATTCCGCAGGCCGCCTTGCGCAGGCGCCCGATCCAGTTGTTTCTCATGACACAGTGGACCCAGAGTTCAGGTTCGCTGGACTCGAATGTGTCAGTGTTGGCGCCTCTGATTCACCACCTGCAATGGTGGTTGAATACAGAGAATCTCTTGCCGGGGGTTTTGCTAACCCCTCCCCACCCTCAGGTGACTGTGTATACAGATGCATCGATGGAGGGGTGGGCAGCTTGTCTGGAAGAGTCCACAATATCAGGGCTTTGGGATCTGGATCAGTCCAAGGAACATATCAATCTACTAGAGCTAAGAGCAGTAGTCCTGGGCCTGGAACATTTCTTACAGAAAGTTCAGGGCAAGATTGTTCTAATTCGTTCAGACAACTCAACAGTAGTGACTTACATAAACCGCCAGGGCGGAACGAAGTCGCCCAGTCTCTGTATGATGACATGGATACTGCTTTGTTGGTGCCTAGATCATGGGATCACCTTGAAGGCAGTTCATATTCCGGGAAGGCTAAATCTGCTAGCAGACTCATTGAGCCGAAGGATGAGTGTTTTACCCACGGAATGGCAACTAAATCAATGTGTGGCGGATCGTCTGTTCGACCATTGAGGGAAACCCAACATCGATTTGTTCGCAACGAAGAAGAATGCGAAGATGACGACGTACGTCTCTCCGATTCCAGACCCAAGCGCTTTCGCAACAGATGCGTTAGCTATCAGCTGGGCGGGAATGTATGCATACGCATTCCCTCCAGCAATCCTGATTCCAAAGGTGCTTCAGAAAATCAGGCAGCAGGAGTGCCAAGTGCTTCTGATCGCCCCGGATTGGCCAAGCCGATCGTGGTATACGGATCTGCTGGACCTTCTGGTCTGCAATCCGGTTCCGCTGCCTCTGATGGACGACCTTATCTTCCAGGGCAAGGTCCTTCACGACAATCCGTCAATGTTCCGATTGACTGCGTGGATGTTGTCAAGGAATCTAGAATTAAGGAGGGCTTTTCTGAGCAAGCGGCCATATTTATGGCCAAAGCCAGGAGGGGGTCAACCTCCAGAGCATATTATTATAAAATCAACAGATTTGCAGAGTGGTGCTCAAAAAGATGTATTGATCCAATGGACTCATCTATTCAGGTAGTGGCTGATTTCCTCTGTCACCTATATGATGCCTATAGCCTCAAGCCTAACTCTATTGCTGGTTACAAATCAGCATTAATGACTGTTATTCCTTGCTTGGCTAATAGGGGGAGTGATGAAGTAAGTACATTAAATGTATTAATTAAAGGCATGGGCAATCTAAGACCAAGGAATCCACCACTGATTCCAGTCTGGAGTTTATTCCTGGTGCTTCAGGTACTAGGAGATAAGCCTTTTGAACCACTTAGTTCCATTTCTATGAAAATGTTAACGCTTAAAACTGTATTTTTAATTGCTGCGGCCTCGGCAAGGCGTAGGAGTGAGATTCACGCCTTATCAGCCGAGGATGACCGTTTTGTGGTTACAGGGGAAGGCCTTAAGCTTCTACCTAGGATTAATTTCTTGGCTAAGAATCAATCATTGAAATATCCAGGTCAACCTATTTTTTTGCCATCTTTAACTAGATATGATCCTAATTCTAAAGTATGGTGCCCCGTACGGGCGCTGCTCCGGTACAAACAGCATACTTCGGAGTGGCGGACCGACCAGTCAGCGTTATGGTTGTCATATATTGAACCCCATGGCAGGGCGTCTAAGGACACCATTTCCAGGTGGATTGTAGAATGTATTCAGTTTTGTCACAAATCCGCCACCGGGAGACAGGTTGATGTGGCCAAGGCTCACAGTGTCCGCGGTGTCGTGGCATCCACTGCCCTGTTTAGTGGGGTCCCTGTGGATGACATTATGTCCGTGGCTCAGTGGCACTGTGAGTCAAGTTTTACAGACCATTACCTCCATGACACCTCTAACCCTCTCGCCTTGTCGATTTTAAAACATTAATCGTTTTTTTAATTTTGTGAGGAGTGCTTCCGCATTGCTTATATACTTCGCAATTTAGCGATGGTAACAACCACTTGTCGGGACTGCATCAGGCTTCTCTACTGGGATCATGATGACAGCTTCCAAGTTCAACAAGGTCAGTCTTGTTCATGTGTTGTTCATTGTTACTTGTATTGTCACGTTACCCGTTATTATTAATATGGTGATGGTTTATGTGGGAGGTGGTTCATCATAGAGAGTATACGAAAATGGAGCCTTTTCGTCTCAGTCCTATAGTACTTGGCACTAGTACGTGGAGAGCGTATAGGACATTGAGGTTATCTAGTCTTCCTCCCAGGAGGGGGGGGGGGAGTGCATATGACATTCGGTCATCTCTCATGCATCGGTTGTGTTATCCGATGGTTTGTCAAATCCTGAATGTGTTCTCACACATTTCAGACGTCATAAGTGCCTTAAACGCGTGAAAGCGTATAGGGAAGAGCTGGTCTTTTGACCTCGCCTCCCTCTGGCAATATCAAAAGTATTAGGGAGGTAAGTATACTCTTGATGTGAAATAAACGAAATCTAGGATTTCTTTTTTCACGAGAGAGTTGATACTTACCTCCCTAGATATGGACCCGGCCTCTCCACCCCACAGAGGCTCGGTCTTCAGGCTCTTGGCAGTTGCATGTGTTAGCCAATAAATTAGTCAGAGGAAGTAGTAGTCGGCGCATGCGCGGTGGTGGGGCTGGCATCCGCCGGACTACCTCTGACTACCTGCCCAGTAGGGGCACCTAACTGTTTTTAATCTGAGTGTTTTATTGAGTGAAAGCCAATATTTAGCAATATCAAAAGTATTAGGGAGGTAAGTATCAACTCTCTCGTGAAAAAAGAAATCCTAGATTTCGTTTAATGTGTAGGCATGGCCACAGGCATTTTGGGCATAATTTTTGCAACTGAATGCAGTGTTTTTTAGCCTATGAGAAGTCCCCCCCCCCCCACCACCCCTCCCCCCCACCCCTGGTCACTCTTTTGCTGGCATAATGTATGTCCCTAAATGATATTGTAATCAATGCTTGTTAAAATTGATGTTTTAGATTGTCACAAATAGTTTGGCTTAAGTCTACAGGAGATTTAATTATATAGGCCTATAAAATGTATCCAATAGGGACGTAGCTTTCTCCAGTCTTAGAGTTAAACAAATCAATTGATTGCGATACATTAGGCAAATTCGCATATTCAGATCTACTTTGCATTTGGTTTGTGTTTGTACGCATGCTTACGTGTGTGCGAGGTGGGGGGAATAGAGATACATCTGGAAAATCATATCAGATTCTGCTGAATTATAGGCGCAGTTTGGATACAAATTCGATATGTTGTTTATCAGATAGAATCCAGGAAATGACCTCGCATAGCATCAGAATTTTCAGGGAGAAGAAGCAGCCCGCCAATATCTCCCCAAACGGCCATTTGGAGGGGTCATGCCCTCACTCACAGACCCTCTCCAATATTGGACTAACTCAATAAAAAAATCCTATATCTGCGCTTGACAGCCATCCCACCAATACTGGATGTAGCAAGATATAGTGTCGTAAAAATACAGTATCTACAGAATCACACTGAGATATTTTCTTGAAGCAGATCTCATCTAAAAAGGGGCTTTTCATTCCTGAGATATTCATATTTATATATGGCATCGGCGCTATTATAAACTTCTGACTAATGTCTACTGGGAATATCATTGAGATCATTGCCTATTTCAAAATTCATTGCTAAATACAATAGAATGAAAATGTTACCCTGGTTAAACAGTGTTGCCTGTATTAGCTTTGCTTAGCCAGGTGTGTAAAGTTAGATTTTTAATGGTAACCTAAAATAGGTCTCGCAAATGCACATATGGCAGCCTCATGGTAGATTACGCAATAATAAATTTTAGGTAACCCATGGTAACCTTTGGCAACCCATGGCAACCTTTGGTAACCTAATAATATATAGGCTACCCTGTCAGCAGTAAATCTGTACTAAATCATGAAATAAATAATATTGAACTTGAACGGCAAGTACCAGTTAAAGCATGATATGCATACGATATTTGTGCGTGTAATACCGCAGTATTCTAGTGGCTTATGTCCCGAGAATATGATGATGATGATGAACTTAACGCTTGCCCTGGGAAAGTGAAAAATATGGCGGGCAAGCCAATCTCATATATATATATATACGAGATTGAATTGCCCGCCATATCCCTCACTTAATCAAATAAAACTAGTACCAAAATTGATTTCTAAATTTAGACCCTTTTGGGACAAAGTTGGTCCCATGACTAGGTATAACTGTAGGTCTCCCTTCCCAGTACCTGTATTAGTTGCTGGTAGAGATAGATACGCTGTCTAGTATATCGGTTGCACTCCTGGGCAACTTGCTATTTTTCTATCGCTAGTTTTATCTGTCAATGGCCAGTAGATTGCATTATCAGCTCTGGTACAGCTGTCCGGTAGCGTAAACATTCCATTCTTACAGAAAGGCGTGATCCCGGTTACTAATTTCAACAATAAAAATTGTCACGAATCAGCCTAGAGGGGGGGGTCTGCTAATTCACCAGTAATGAGAAATGTCTCGCGTGACCACGCAATCGTATTTTATGATTGGCTCGCAGACCATCCGATGTCATTAGGCATGAATGAAAAATTACTAACGTAGTAAAATTTTGATCACGTGACTCGTCATTCATAACGAATTAATCACATGATTTATTTCAACCAACCTCTGTGCGACTCTCACGATCAACATTAATGGATAATGGCGGAACAAAAAATCTAGTCACTGCCGCTTTTAAACGCAGTAAAGCAATATCTTAGCGCCCACTTTGATGGGTTATATGACCCAATATATTATTACTGGAAGGTTCCGAGAGTAATACCACCCGATATTTAAGTGGTTCATTACTTTGGAGCGACCGAGAAAACTGGTGCGTAGTAACTCTTATTTCCAGTAAATCGCATTGCCAGTAAATTGTCAGTTTAAAGCGTACATGCTAAGAAGGGTCAAGCTACCTACTAAATACCTTAGAGCTGGTTACACATTTTATTGTGGCAGACTTGTGGGACTCGCAATAACCCGCAAGTTTGCCACAACAACAAACCTTTCGCCAAACATATTTTGATGACACAAATCAATTATTTCATGTAACTATTGTGTCTATCATATGAAAACAATTAATATACTACTAAGTGTACTTCGTACCGATAGCCTACTGTGCTGAATTTTTTTATGGCGAACGAAAATAGGTATTTTATGGAGAATGGATATAGGTTCGCCATAAATTTACACCCCTGCTTAGCGGTTGTGCCACTATAACGTCACAGCTGCTTGGAATTCAAGGGAGGTAATTCATGACGCGATATTCTAAAGCTATGTACTTTATCGGCAATAAATATAAAAATATGCCATGTATTAGCAAATTGATAACAGCTATATGATTTTGAAGGACTGGATATATTATAATGTCTTAAATACACTGTCCATATATGACCTTTAAAAACACTACTACTCATTAAACGCTTGGCAGATTTTTTTAAGGACTCTAGGGTGTACGTTGTATGCTTAAGAACATGTATACAAAATTATGATTATTCAATCTTTTGGGTGAAAAATACTACTCATTAACCATTTGGCGGATTTCCACTTAATTTTGCTGGAAAGACCCTATAGGGCTAGGCTTCAGAACATCTATACAGAATTTTAATTCGTCCATGTTTTGGCTTCGGGGATTTTATCCAAACTGGGCTGGAAGAATTCTATAGTGGTAGGCTCTCAAACTTCTATTAAGAATTTTGGTTAGTCTATTTTTTTGGCAACAATCTTGGATGTTTTTTTACATTTTCCGAAACCATTAAAAATGCTATATCCCTTAATTAATGGCCCAATATATCAGCGAAACATGGGTGGAATGATCCTATGGCGATAAGCTTCAACATATCAAACGGGAATTTTGATTGGTCAATTTCTTTGGTGGCCATCTTGAATTTTTTTTAAATTATCCATCATCTATATTTAAATGCAAATGGTTCAAATGCTAATGGTCCAGCTAAGCGTCACAGGTCCTTGGAGCTCTTGATCTGGTGGCCATCTTGGATTTTCTAAAAACATTGACAGTTCAGTTAAAAGCTTACTCATTAACCACATAGCCTATTTCAACCAAACTAGGCTGAATGGACCTTAGGCCATAGACTTCAGAAATTGAATACCGAATCTATGGTGGTAGACCTCAAACTTGAATACAGAAGTCTGATTGGTCAATTTTGCTGGTGACTTGGACTTTCCAAACATATCCAGCAAATCATTTAGAAGATTTATATACAACAATCTCACAGGCTAGTTTTTCAGGTGAGTGGCACTGGCCTGTGGGCCTCTTGTTTACATCAGCCATGTAGCAGTTGGAATATTAAATGAGGTCATTCCAGGAAATGATATACCTAGAGATCATCATGTGCTCTCAGACATCTAAAATGTGAATTTGGTATATCAATGCTTTCATGATGAATGTTTCAAGCATTTACTAGCATATTTTTCTTAATTTGTTAGCATTCCTTATTCATGTGACAGAATTGATTTCTAGACCGTATATATACAGTAGCACTCGTCTGGCCATCATCTGTTGATGTTTGAAAATTTCTATTGCTTCCTTGGAGGTTTCGTTTGTATAAGTTGTTCTCATAATAATGGAGTCAATGAAGGCATTGCTGCCAGAGACAATGACTACCATATACTAGTTGTCTACCAACCGATGTTATCACGTGACTCCACAACAACTGGCTAGAGAGGCGTAGCCAGTGACTGGAAGTTTGTTGAAGACATGACAGAGATGGTCACGAAAGCTACACTCAAACAAAATCAACATCCCGGAGAGGTAACTAATTTCCGTATGAATATTCATGGAATCAGGACCAGCATTTTCAGAAATATGCTAACTTGTTGATTTTGTGAATGACGATCAATAAATATTGCTAGCTAAAACATCAATACCATTTGACAATACCATTCTCCAAATGAGTACCAGTCATACTTTTATAAGACTTGGCTTATGGAGTATATGTCTGTGTAGCACCATCTAATCTTATTTTCTTTGCAGGTTCCATCACACCGACGTATGCATGTGCTGTTGTGCTTGTGAAGAATGAGCGCTGGGATGGAGTACCATTTATCCTTAAATGTGGAAAGGGTACTGTAGCACCATAGACACTTACTCACTATGCAGATTTTAACTGTGCCTGCTGAATCTCTACAGATTACATGTTCCATGGGATTTAACTCTCGATATGCTGAATATTTTGAAAACAATTTGACTGAAAGATTTTGGTGGCTAAGCCACCAACAACTTTCAGTCAAATTGTTTTCAAAATATTCATCAGGTCTGAATGTATTGCCCATTGAAATTATTGTCTGGTGGCTAGCAGCAGTCTGACATTTGAATATATCAAGCGTGTTATAAATAACTGTAGTGTTCCAAATTTGTCATGCGACTCTAAATCTTTACTCAGTGAGCGTCCAATTGCAAACAAATAAAACTACTTTATGAAAATTTATCACTAGAAGCTAATTGTTCCTGTAGTATATTGTCAAAGCTAATCGCTGGACCTGCAAATGAACATTCCTCATGAGGACTGCAGAGACCAGTTTTGGCCGACTTGACCAATAAAGGATTTAAATAATTATACTATCCTAGAGAAAGTCATTATCTCAATTTGAATGGAACGATGCAGTTATTGGTGCCAAATGCAGTTATTGGTACCAGTCAAATTAGTTTCAAAATATGCAACTTATTATCTCTTACATCATAGACAATGGGTGTAATCTGAGCTGTAGGATTAGTCGGGTTAAGATTCGATATACGAACATCTGATAATGTAGCATTTTATCAATATAAACCCTGTTTTCTTGACTCGTCAGCTTTGGATGAACGGAAAGCAGAAGTTCGTATACAGTTCCGTGATGTTCCAGGAGATATATTTAGCGATGGTGCCTTAAAGCGGAATGAGTTGGTAATGCGTGTGCAGGGTGATCTTGGTGAGGCTGTTTACTTGAAAATGATGGTTAAGAAGCCGGGCATGGACATTGAAACAACAGAATCAGATTTAGATTTAACTTATGGCAAAAGATATAAGGTATTTTTCTGTTGTATATAAAATGATCAATAATGTTTATCCATTTAAACACTAAAGTCCCAGAAATATCAATTTCAAGACAATCATTACTTTGTAAATAATTTATATGTGGTCAAGAGAAGACTATTTCTGAAAATTTACCACTGGAATAACTGGCTCGCTTATCAAGCCAGTAATTCTAGTTGTAAGATTTGTAAAAGAATTTCCTCTTGTGCAAATGGACATTACTCAAGAAGGCTGCAAAGGCTGGTTTTTTGGCCATTTTGATCATTAAAGGGTTAATAATAGACAATTGGTTTCTAATTTATACTCAACAGTAGATATAATCTCTCAATGACAGGGCCTACATGGAAGTTGGTACCATGAAACCTCTCAACTGAACAGCTAAAAATGTATCTGTTTTGAAGAGGGTTTCAGTTAATCGAGGGAGAGTTCCTATGTGAGAATTGAATCGCAATTATCAACGGAGTAGTAAATTGTCATATTGCACAAGCTTTAGCGAGTGTGATGTGATAATTTTTTATGTGGTTGATAATAGTGATATTAAATGGGACTGAGGTTGAGATTCTATTTGTCATATAAACTGATATTTTGACAAATTTTCCAATAAAGTCGATTCCTGAAACCTGTTTAATCAGCTTTTGCGCTGATTGTTTTTGCCGCTGTGACGCATCACTTGCTAAGAGTTCTGACCAATGCGGCACAAAAATAATGGTAAACAAAACATCGTTATTTCGGATTTGAAATTACTTTTAATCCAACTTTTGCCAAACACAGCAATCAATACATTGGTTTGAAATTGGTAGTACAAATGTTTGTTCCAATAATTGTTACAGTCAGCCAACAATAACAGTTGCATATATCAAATACGTTCAATGTTTAGGAGGCAATTGACCTTTCCAATTTTAGCTATATCCCACCCATCTCTAGCTAAGCTCCACCCACATCTCGCTCGTGTTGGGATCGATCGATCCCTGAATGCCCTCACTATCAATTTCGCAACCGCCCAGTCAAATAACTTCCAAAATATTCAACAGAATGTTTATTAAATGGTAAAGGCATACAATTCGTACAATGTGTCAGACTATTAGGCGTTAAATACAGACTATATCGAATCATTCATGACGTCATGATTATGACATCATCCTACACATCACGTAGTGGAGTATGACATCATATCATGGATGGATAAATTCGAACGGTCTATTGACATCACTGACGCCAGTTTTAGCCCCCCCCCCCCCCTGTGAAGAGAATAGAAGAGTTAATTGGATACTCGTTACATCATCTTGTGTCAGTGTCATGTAATTTTGACAAAATTTTGCATTTCATTCTGCTATGGCTAAACTGTTAGATCCATCATCACCAAATTGTATATATAGTTTTATTACTGTACTTGTAGATCTGCTATATGTAAAGTATTAGGCCCATAGTCACACATTTTTATATCTAGCTTTACTACTGTACTACTATGCATTTATTTCATTCAGCTATGTATTTCCAGTGTAGGCACTTTGTCATTTCAGGTTACGTTGTAAATTTGGCTGGACATAGTTCATACTAATTAAGTTTTCATCTTTATCTGTGTTATAGCTAACATGTCAGGCCTATGATCATCAACCTTTATACATGTATGACTATTACTACATCAATATGAATACATATTTATATCATAAAATCATACCAGCAGGTTTATGCCACATCATGAGAACATACTTACCTCCCTAAAACATGATATACTAGTATATCGGCTCTAATTTCAATAATATTCAGAGTTATAAAAAGTTAGGTGCCCCTACTGGGCAGGTGGAATGTACACAGTCATGCACATGTCAGACCCAACCTCTGCGCATGCGCATACTGGTAATTCTGCTTTCTAATATGTTGGCTTATAAGCAACATTGAAAACATTTTGAAGCTCTATTTTGTAGAATTTTCAATCATTTCTTTCATCCATTTTTCACAATGGCTGAATCTAAAGCCTCATCCAATAAGGTTATATTGTTCCATATATTATTTAAGACTTGTAACCTTTATACGTTAGCAGTTTTCGTTCGTGGCCGACTTGGCGTTGGCGCGTTTTTAGGCGTTGGGAATCCTTGTTAGATTATCCCAGCGCCTAAATTCTACTAATCCCTTGTGTCTTTGTGTCCACAGGCTCATCTTATGATGGTAGAGCTTCTGTTCTTCACAGAGGTTGATCACGTCTCATTTTTTCTGACTTATCAAATGATTATGTCTAAGGGTCGGAGACCCTTCACCAATGCATTGGCTTAATTCTCCCTTGTTGCATGGCATGGCCAGTGTTTTCCAGACCAAGCATGAAAATCATGGGGATTCCATTTCACATGTTTATTTCAACAGTCACAATAGACTTTTGCATACCACTTTAAAAAACAGTGTTGCTCAGTGATGCATGACCGGAGTAGTACTATCGCAGCGTCGCTGGAAAGCACATTGTTCTCACTGTATGAGAAACTCATTATTATAGTGCTACGTCTCACAAATTGGTCAAATTAACCCTTTGTTTTAGGATTTCTTTTTTTCTGGAACACCCTGTATAATTATAGTGTTATATTATTCTTGAGTGATGAATGTATGTAGTCCTAGGTTTTTCTTGCATTCATAATCTGATATCTCCTCGAGACCATTGAGGTTTGATGTCATAATCAGCCAGATTTTTTCCCTTTCCTTGACGTCATAATCTTGTTTTTTTAGAAGACCCTTGATGTCGTTATTATCTTATGTTATGATTGTGTAGAGATAACTGGGTGTCATGATCAGTCTCTCTCATCTTTTCTAACATTCTCATGTTATCCCTGGCTGTGTTTTTATTCCTTATTTTTTCATGAAGACATCTGTCCCTTCGAGGTTGTCAATAATAAAAGTGGATGTCTTCTCTCTCGAGTTTGTTTTTTATTTCTTTAACAAAATTAGCAAACTAAAATACTCATTCTCTTCGTATGTCTACCTTTCAGAAGTCATCGTGTCTGTCTTGTTCGAAGCATCTTAAGGCTAGATTCTTCCCCCACCTCTGCCCATCTTGTACCGGTTGTAGGCTGTCTTAACAAATGCGCTATTTGTAAAGAGTGGGGCGGGGAGGGAGATCTAACCTCTGAATTAATTATTCTGTTCACAGGTGAAGATGATGGTGGATGACGGCAAGAGGGGGAGGAAGGAGGAGATGGGTAAGAAGGCCTCTGAGAAGGGTGAGCTGTAGGCCTTCAAGGTAGAGTTAGTGAGTGAGATGCGCAGGACCTTGAAGGACCTGATGCCTGACATGCTTCGCGGCATGTTGCCGGGCACAGGTGGTTCAACTTCCTGCACATCGACCTCAGTGCAGGTAGCCCCCGTCCCTGGATCATGCCCTCCTAGTTCGGACAAAGCTTTCAGTGATCCAGGGGCAGCTGACTTGGACCAAAGCTTGATGTTCGCATCGCCTGGTGATCCAGCGGCGCGAGTAGCATCAGGCGGGACCCGACCAGCGGGCCTGACCACGATCACTCACAGAGTAACCTCGTCATCTGCCTATGAACCTTCTCCTGGTCGATCTGGGTTAGCTTTCTTTGCTAACCCGGAGTCTAACTTTCCTGACCAGGAAGATGACGAAGACTACATGCTCGGCCCACGGGACGATCATGAAGCCATGGATGCGAGCGTTTACACTCCCCTCATGGGGAGCGCAGCGGCTCGCACCTATGGCACCATTCCTGCGGGAGCGGGTTTCATGATTCAACTTGTGGGCCGATTCAGAGCGGACGGACGACCGTATAAGATACCACGCTTAGCCGTGGAATCTTAAACGGACGACCCGAGAGCATGCTAGTGTGGCTTATGCCTCTCACACGAGCATGGAATGTCATGCCGGCCCTCATTGGCCTGTATGCATTCTCCGAGCAGTCAGGTACGTCTGTAGCCTCCTGCACGGCCCAACCTGCGAATGCCATTGAAGATGACGAGGGCCCGCTGCTCGTCGGCAATTCGCAGGTGGCCACGGACGAAGACTGGTCTGACGTGTGTGCGTGGCTCCTCGCTGTCAGACCAGAGCTCTCCTTGCGGGCGTGGTTACAGGCTAAGCCATTGGCCACCTCGGCTCAATCTCTGCCGTATCCAGAGCATCTCGTAGATATGTTCGCTGCAGCAGAGGAGTCGATTAGACCGAAAGGTCGCCTCACGAAGACCCCCCCCCCTCGCGAGGTTGCTAGACGTTGTTGAGTTACTGTCAGTCAGTACACTCAGTATGGTCTAGCGCCCAGACCGAGCGCGGATGACCACGCGGCTCTGGGTGAAGACACGCGGCCAGACTCTCATGCTGACACGGGAGCACTGCTCGGGCGCTATGTGCTCGACAAACGCTGCACTGCGTGACACCGAGGAGAGTTCGCCAGCAGCAATCAACGCGCTATCTCACGTCGGTTCACCAGCAGCCTAGTCCAGTGACAGTCCCACAACCTGGCATTGAACTGCTTAACTAGGTTGGTGACCATGTCACTGAGGACGAGGCGCACGTATGCATTGGACAGTCTGTGCCCGTCCCAAGAGCTCAAGTCGCGCTTATTGCAAGCGCCGATGGCGGGCCCCGGTCTGTTTGAAGGTGAGGGTTGTCGGCACCTCCAGGAGACAGTGAACTTGAACCAGTGGGAGGTCGATTGACTTTCCACATTTAGGAGTGGGAGTGGTTAATTCAGGACCGCTTAGTCTTGCAATGGCTTTCGCGCGGATACAGTCCAGAGTGGATAATAGGTCCGCCATTGCATCTGTCTCTGGTACCGGTCTGGACTCAAACTCCAAGAGATCCAGACACGCAGTTGTGTATAAAAGAGGAGATAGAATCTCTAATTCTAAAAGAAGCAATTCAACCGGCGCAAGATTGCCCAGGCTTCTATTCAACCGTGTTTCTTGTAGCAAAGAACACCGGAGAGTGGAGACCAATTCTCAACCTCAAGCCTCTAAACAAGTTTAGAGATTCACCGAGTTTCAAAATGGAAACAATAGAATCGTTGTTGTTGGTGTTAGAGGAGGGGATGTGGACGGCATCGATAGATCTGAAAGACGCTTATTTCCACATTCCCATTGCAGTAAGTTTTCATCGGTTTCTGAGATTTGCTTTCCAGGGACGCCAATGGGAATTCAAAGTTCTCCCATTCGGAATTTCGAGGGCTCCGAGGGTCTTCACTCGAGTGGTCCTTGCTGTCACAGCTTTCCTCTGCAGGAGAAATATAGCGGTCCACACTTACATAGACGACTCGTTGCTAAAAACATACAACCCAGAAAGCGTGACAGCAAATCTGGAGATAGTTTTGAAAACTCACAGATTTAGGCTGGATAATCAACCTTCAAAAATCAGAGCTGACTACATCCCAGAAGTTTGTTTACCTGGGTATGTTTTTCGATCTGGAGATAGGCTATGTTTATCCATCCCAAGAGAGAGTGGAGAATCTCCTGTCACGCATTCAATTGGTTTGCAACAGTCGTTATATTCTAGCACGAGTCTATCTGAGAATGCTAGGTCTGATGGTTTCAAGTGAACCAGTCATTCTTCAGGCAGCCTTGCGCAGGTGGCCGATTCAGCTGTTTCTCATGACTCAGTGGACGCTGAGTTAGGATCACTGGACTCGCGCATTCAAGTGTTGGATCCTCTCATTCATCACCTTCATTGGTGGATGGCGAGAGAATCTCCTGGGGGGGTCTTGCTGACCCCTCCCCATTCTCAAGTAACGATGTACGGATGCATCGATGGAGGGATGGGGAGCTTACCTGGAAGAAGCCACAATATCAGGCTTTAGAATCTGGATCAGTCAAGGGAGCATATCAACATGCTAGAATTACGAGCTGTAATTCTAGGCCTGGAACACTTCTTAAAGGAAGTGGAGGGAAAGTTTGTGTTGATACGGTCAGACAACTCAACAGTAGTGAGTTACATAAACCGCCAGGGCGGAACGAAGTCACCCATTCTGTATGATGACATGGAAACTGCTTTGCTGGTGCATGGATCATATGATCACCTTGAAAGCAGTTCATATTCCGGGAAGGCTGAATCTGTTAGCAGACTCATTGAGCCAAAGGATGAGCATTCCGTCTACGGAATGGCAACTAAATCAATGTGTGGCGGATCATCTGTTCAATCATTGGGGTAAACCCAACATAGATTTATTCGCAATGAAGAAGAACACGAAGATGACGACGTACGTTTCTCCGATTCCAGATCCCAGCGCTATCGCAATAGATGCGCTAGCTATCAGTTGGAAGGGAATGTATGCATACGCATACCCTCCAACAATCCTGATTCCAAGGATTCTTCAGAAAATCAAACGGGAGGAATGCCAAGTGCTTCTGATCGCCCCGAATTGGCCACGCCGATCATGGTTTACGGATCTGCTGGACATTCTGGTCTGCACGCCGGTTCCTCTGCCTCTGATGGACAATATTATCTTCCAGGGCAAGACCCTTCACAACAATCTGTCAATGTTTCAATTGACTGCATGGATGTTGTCAAAAAATCTGCAATTAAGGAGGGCTTTTCTAAGCAAGCAGCCAATTTCATGGCCAGAGCCACAGGGGGGGGGCCAACCTCCAGAGCATATAATTATAAAATCAACAGATTTGCAGAGTGGTGCTCAAAGAGATGTATCAATCCAACGGATGCATCTATTCAGGTAGTAGCTGATTTTCTCTCACCTGTATGATGCCTATAGTCTTAAGCCTAATTCTATTGCTGGATATAAATCAGCATTAATGACCATTATCCCTTGCTTGGCAAAGAGGGGAAGTGATGAAGTATGTGTTCTAAATACTCTTATCAAAGGTATGGGCAATCTTAGACCGAGAAATCCTCCACAGACACCGTCATGGAGTCTTTCTCTGGTTCTTTAAGTTTTGAGTGGTAAACCTTTTGAACCGCTTAGTGCTATTTCTATAAAATTATTGACACTTAAGACTGTTTTTAACTGCGGCAGCATCAGCCAGATGCAGAAGTGAAATTCATGCCTTGTCTGCTGAGCCTGACCATTTTATAGTTACAGGTGAAGGCCTTAAGCTTCTACCGAGATTGAATTTCTTGGCTAAGAATCAATCTTTAAAATATCTGGGTCAACCTATTATTATGGAACAACTCAGATTTTGGAATCACCAATCTGCATGATTAATCCCTATGGGGTCCAACGTGTGGAGTTGGTGTATCCAGTACTTCTCTTGTTCTGTCCTGATATAAGTTTTATCAATGTCCTCGGGATCATGAGGGAGAACATGTATAATTTTATAGGACACGTTTTGTCCAGTATGGTTGGGTAAATTAAAATGTTTTGCAACGGGGGTATCTTTGTGTTTTTTAATATCCCTTAAATGTTCTTTCACTCGTACGTGGAACTCACGTTTTGTTTCCCCCACATACTGTTTGTGACAGTGTGTGCATGTGAGTAGGTAAATAACATTGCATGTATCGCAATATGTTTTGACGTTACATCTGTATTTTAGACCCGTGTGTGTGCTAGTGAATTCACGTTTGTTGTCCATATTCTTGCAGAAAAAACTATTTTTTCTTGTGCATGGATAAATTGGGTTTAGGAAAGTTTTTCCTTGGAGGCCTGATTTGGCGGGAAACTCAAATTTGGCGGTGACAAGTGTGTCTCTGAAAGTTGAATTCTTTCTGTAGCCAAACATCGGTGGAGTTGGGAATGTGCTTCTACATTTGGGACTACTATCTAGTAGTTCCCAGTTCTTTTTGATGATTTTGCTGGCTTTATGGCTTTGAGTGTGAAAGTCCATTATGCATGGGATATGTGTGTTTATCTCTGTGTTTTTGACTTTGGGTATTAGTAGATCAAGCCTTGAACGTGTGCATGCTTTCTGATAGCTGTTTAGAAGATCTGGGGGATAGTCTCTCCTTTGATAATAGCCAATGAGTTCATGGGCGTGTTTGTGGAGACACTATTTCCAGATGGATAGTAGAATGCATTCAATTCTGTCATAAGACAGCCACTGGAAGACAAGTAGATAGAGCTAAGGCTTATAGTGTCCATGGTGTGGTAACTTCCACAGAATTATTTAATGGTGTTTCTATTGAAAACATTATGTCAGTAGCCCAGTGGCACTGAATCGAGTTTTACCGACCCGCTCGCCGTCTCAGTCCTCAGAAAATAATGCAGAGGTATTTATTTGTAATTAGTTTTCCTCCTCTGCTATTTAGAAATATCACATTTGTTAGTAGGGGATCCCTACTATTTTCCGGTTGCATTCTCTTCATCCGTATGGGGGAAGAGGTGATTTCTGTGCACAAGACATCAGAGGTCAGTATATGTGACCATTTTTGTTTTTTGTCTTGTTGATTGTGTCATGTTATTATTAGTCCCTTACCGGTGAAACCGGGAGACAATAGGTCTGTCGTAATTGGTTTTCCGCACTTTTTTTCGCACACCAAGATATTTAACCGAAAGTCGGTACATCGCTTTAGTATAAGGAGTTACAGAGCAAGTTCGAGTTTCAAGCGTATGCGTCAATTTTTGATGGAGTTATGCCCCTTTCGATTTAAGAAATACTAAAAATATCAGCTTTCCGCACTTTTTTGCACTCATTCGAGATATTTAACCAAAAATTGGTACATCGCTTTAGTATATGGAGTTACAGAGCAAGTTCGGGTTTCAAGCGTATGCCTCAATTTTTGATAGAGTTATGCCCCCTCTCGGGGGGGGGGGAGCGCATTTGCCTTTAGATCAATCTCTCTTCATCGGTCGATTATCTGATGCAAAACTCTATCCTGGGTGTGTTTTCAGACACAATCTCAGATGGTTTAAATCTCTTGAAAATTCAAAGAGCTAATCTCTTCGAGGGTGAACTGGTTTTAGGACCTTGCCTCCCTCCCGCCAAATTTACTTTCAAATTCTGGCTTTTATCAAGAGTGTTAGGGAGGTAAGTATGTTCTCATGATGAGAAATAAAAAGATTAATTTCTTTTTCACGAGTGAGATGACATACCTACCTCCCTAACAGGATCCTGGCCTCCACTCCACGGAGGCCTGGTCCTTTGGTTATTTGAATAGTTGCTTCTATGTCAGCCAATATTTAATAATGGAAGTACCAGTATGCGCATGCGCAGAGGTGGGCTCTGACATGTGCATGACTGTGTACATTCCACCTGCCCAATAGGGGCACCTAACTTTTATAATTCTGAATATTATTGAATTTAGAGCCGATATACTAGTATATCAAGAGTATTAGGGAGGTAAGTATGTCATCTCATGAAAAAGAAATTTGATAAATTTTCTTATTTTCTGCTAAAGGTATTAATTAGTCATCTGCCAATAACCTTCATTTGTAGAATTATGTTCCAGGCCAGGTACATGGCAGGGGTCAAAATGTTTAAAATTATACAACTGTACCGAGTGACAGGTAAAATTTAGTTTTTCCTGTCATGTTCAGAATAGTACATTAGGGTACAAGCTACATATGAATTTTTATCTCAGTTTTAGGGCAACAGCTTGGAGGAGCTGTTGAATATTTTGAGAAAAATTTGACTGGAAATTTGGCTTCCAAGCAAATTATTCTCAAAATATCCAACAGATCTCCAGTCACTGGCTGTCTTTTTTGTCGCTTTAAATTTAGATAAGGGTTGCACCATTGAAAGGGTTAATAAAGTGAGCAATTCATTCTTACCTTACTGATTTAGAGCCTAACAAGGGATTTATATTAATTCATAGTAGAAATTTAGTACATATTTAATCATTCAAACCTTTTGACAGATAGATTTTCTTTGTGATTATCACCATCAATATCCACCTGTTAATGACAGATAGACAGGCAAACATTTTGACCCCTGCATGGTTGCTGTTTGAGGTGTTGACAAGGTGCGTGTTATCACAATGTGATAGAGCAGTACAGCTAAAGCGAATCCTCTAGACGGAAAACATATTTCCTGTTAGTAATGCTAAAACACGTCACTTTCAGTCAATAACAGCAGCTGTGAGAAATACTTAATCATTCACACAATTTCTAAACCGATAAACTAACAGGTTTAGGTAATGTGACTTCACTGAATGGTAAAAATGGTTTCTACATATTGAGGCTTCACTTTTGGGAATGTTTCACTATATATTAACAAGGTTGATAGAATCACTGTAGTGCAGGTTCTGGGTGTTTTCTCAAGTTTTCAGATTTTCCTGAATTTGATAGATTTTCATGGATCACAACCAAAGTGGTGTAATCCTAGTGCATGACCACACCCTTTTCTGTGTTAAAATTAGATCTAACTCATACCAGTAGTTTCTGAAATATCCACAGATCAACAATTTGATATGATCCGAATTCGGGTTCTTTTATTTGGCAAGCTCCTTCATTTTGTTAAAATTGGATCCAGATCGTATGAGTGGGTTGAGATACATCCCGGAATAGGCCTTTGTGACTGACTGACTGATTAACTAACTAATGGACTTGGTGGTTTATTGAGCTGCTACTCGCAGCTAAAATACAGCTCATGCAGAGTTCAGATTTGCTTGTTTTCCTGCAATATTATCTCATCAGTTCAGATTTATACCGAATAAATGTACTTGGCGTATGCTGTTTGAATTGAAAATTTTAATATCACATCTTCATCACCTTTGTTTACTGTCAATGTTTCAGGAGCTTAAAATGCCAGATGCTTATGAACGATTACTTTTGGATGTTTTCCGCGGCTCACAAATCAACTTTGTCCGTTCAGATGAGTTGTCAGAAGCATGGCGCATCTTCACACCGTTGCTTCATCATATTGAACAAGAACGAATCCAACCTACTAAATATACATATGGCAGGTAGGTGATAAACTGATCAGTTCTCCCTTGCTATCTTCTCTGAGCTTATCTGATTTACCAGCATTGTCCTGTCTGCCTGTATTTAGTTGGTGCCTGTTATGTTCTGCGACACAGCTGTTCATCTGCTTTGCTTTGCACACTATCCACCTTTGTGCTTCATGAATGCATTCAGTGGAGGAATCCAGTTTTTGCTATGCCCCGCCCATCTCTAGCTAAGCTTCTCCCACGCTTGCCCCATGTTTGGATCAATCGATCCCTGCACTCCCTGAATCTCAATTTCCAGAAAGCTGTTGAATATTTTAAAACTAATTTGACTGGCAGGTACTGTTGCTGCCTATGGAATGTTTATTAAATAGTAGACATACAATTCGTACAACTTGACGGACTATTAAGCATTTATGATGGACTAAATCGTGTTATTCATAATGTAATTGATTATGAAGTCCGCCTACACATGACGTAGTTGATCATGACATCATATGATTGATCAATAAACTGGATTCCTTTATTGTATAAGTTATTGATGGTGTCTGTCTGTCTCGGTGTCCATGGGTGCAGGATAGCTCAAGTCCCACTGATGGGATTTTCTGCAACATTTGATCGTGTCGAACCCAAGGCCAAAGTGACATTGGCAAGATTTGTCAAGAAAATTTACATTGTTGCTTAATGAATATCCATTTGCAAGTCATTTGAAGAATATTTTTGAAGATTTTATCACTGAAGTCATTTTCTGTCATCGAGCCTACATCCCAGTGACAAATCTTTAAAAAAAATATTCTCTGGCCAGCAAAGGCACATTCTTCGAGACCATTGCAGAGGCTCATTTTGACCATTAAAGTGTTAAAAAATGTTCTGCAATGCTGACCTGCAGGATGACTGTACTGGCCTGAAGAGGCCTGTTGATTTTAAGGTCACAGATCAAGTACATGGGAGCACAATCTTGGAGATTTAGCAATCTATGACCCTAACACCAAATGTAGCATCTTCTTTATGATATCTAAAATATGTTCTTTTGAATATTTTGGAAATAATTTTGTGTGGAAGCGCTTGCTGTCTATACTGACAAGAACTTCATGTAAAATTATTTTCAAAATATTCAACAAGCCAGCGGTACGATTGACTTTAAGAGACTTGTTTTTCACAGGTGAAACGGTTAAGCACCTACTAATCTGATTATTTTGAAGAGAATTTGACCTACACATTGGCAAGTCTCAGGCAATTAGTTTTCGGGATGTTCAGCTCCTTGTGAACTTTACTTGTCAAATTTCGTTCCAGAATGCTTAAAGAAAAATGTTTTTGAAAATTTAACATTGGAATGACTGGCTCGGTTATCTTTTGTATAAGTATTTTTCAATCATATAATTTCTTTAGTGTATGCTTAAATAAACAGCTTGCATTTAAAGCAATCAGCAGGTAGCTAGAATATATAATATACTGAACGGTTACAATATGTATCTATAAACGGAATCAAATTAAAAAATTTGTATTTATAAATACATTAATTTCATGTTAGCTATTGACTATTTAAAAGATAATTTGATATGAATTTTCTGATGCTTTAAGTACCACGAACTTTGTAAGTCTTATTCACAATATTCTACAGCTTAGTAATTTAGGTCAAAATGATTGAAAACCATTTTGCAGTTACCAAGTTAACCCTTTAACACTCATATAAGCCAAAAACAGTTTCTGCAGTTGTCTTGAGAAATGTCCATTTGCAGATCAAAAGAAGACTATTTTTGAAAATTTACAACTTGAATGACTGGCTCGATATCTGAGCCAGTCATTCCAGTGGTAAATTTTCAAACATAGTCTTCTTTTGGTCTGCAAATGGACATGTTCTATGAGAAAATTTAAATTTTCTTGAATAAATTTGATGGTTAAAGGGTTAAGTTTCTCACGATCAGTCAGATTTGGCAATTTCATTGCATTGTACAACATAAACTGTTGCATATTTTGAAACTAAATTGACTGGAAGCTGTTGCTACGGTAAGAACAGCTTGTAGTCAAATTAGTTTCAAGACATGTAACAGCTTTTCTAGTATGTAGGTGCTTTGAAATTGGTATAAAATGTTGTTTGTTCACTAGTTGATGTGCTGGCCATTTTTGGTCAATGGATTTCTCTTTCAGTCGGGGACCATCAGAGGCGGATGAAATGCTGAAGCACTATGGTTTCCTGTTTTCCGGAACTTATAAATGGAATTTCTAAACGTGAGCAGTGCTATGATCATCAGTGATAACATCAAATTTAAAAAGTTGTAATTAGTTTAATTTTTAGTGATCCTAATTGAATGAACATTTAAATAGATGTCCAGTTTTTGTGATGGATTTGGTCTTGCTGGTTATCGCTAACCATTTCATTCTGTACGAGTAGACCAGATACAATATATATTTTTATAGAGGAAATATTTTAAAATTAATTGAACAGCAGTGGCTTCCAGTTAAACTATTTTCACAAGTGTCAGCAGCTACTGATGTCTTCTTATCTTGCATTGAGATACTTGGATTATAAAGATGACAGTGGTTTAACCCTTTAGCACTCAAATTTGTTCAAGAAAATTTCAAATTTCTCATAGAAAATGTCAATTTGCAGACCAAGAGAAGACTATATTTGAAAATTTACCACTGGAATGACTAGCTCGGTTATCGAGGCAGTCATTCCAGTGGTAAATTTTCAAAAATAGTCTTCTCGGTCTGCAAATGGACATTTCTCAAGACCACTGCAGAAGCCGTTTTTGGCTGTTATGAGTGTTAAGGCTTCCAATCAAATTAGTTTTAAAAATTCCCTTATAGTCGTCTTGAAATCGATACACTGGAATTTCAAGGGTTAAAATGCTTCATAAATTTTTGTTTTAAAATTAGCTTTCTGGTATTTCAGAATGAACATGGTTAAATTCTGTAATTGTAACCAGTTTAATGCTGGATTAACATATAGATATACATTAATCAATTTCCATTAGCATGAGAACCAATGTTATTTTGAAGCTAGTGTTTGTCAAACAATGGATCTTTCCATTTGTAGCTATGCCCTGCCCATCTCAAGCTAAACTCTACTCACACCTCGCTCATGTTGGGATCGATCGATCTCTGAACTCCCAGAAAACTATATAGGTAAGCTGTTGAATATTTTGTAACTAATTTGACTGTGTGCTGTTGATGCCTAGCGCCCAGTCAAATTAGTTTCAAAATATTCAACATCTGGACTATTTATTAAATAGTAAAGACATACAATTCGTACAACAACGCATAGTCCGTCTTCAAATATGCGTTCATGATGTACTTATGTATGTCATAATGACGTCATTCATTATGATTTCCTGCTACATGTCACGTGGTTGATTATGATGTCATATGATGGATGGATACAGTGGAAAGGTCCATTGATTGCGACTTATCAAAGATAAGCCCAAAACTCGATAGATTCTATCATCATGATTCATACTCTCGACTGTGAAATTCTAAATTAAATTAACATTGCATCTGTATTATGCGTGTTTGGTTTATTTACATTTGCACATGCATGTCAGTGTTCAGAGTGTGATTAGATAACATTAGATTGGTTCTGAATTGGTTTATTTCTGTTTTGAAACAATTATGAGCGCAATTCTATTATTATTATTATTATTATGTTCAAGCATGACTAGTACAGCTTTGTGAGGATTCATCCGATGCCATTTAAAGTTTTTTATCCTTTTTTGTGAGGGTTGTTGGAGCTCTTGATTAACCCTCTCACCGACAAATCGATGAAAAAATAAGTTCTTTCCGATATAAAATTTAATCAGCTGAATAGTTTGAAATTAATTTGACTTGAAGCCATTAGCAATTGCTTCCAGTCAAATTAATTTTTAAATATTCAACAGCTTTCCTGTATGGTTGCCTTGAAAATGAGATATGGAGAATTCATTGATGACAGGGTTAAGCAGCATAATCAGATGTGATGAACATATGGGATAAACAGTAGAGTTAGAAAATATACCAGTCATAAAACTGGTTCCTCAATAAACGAATTATCTCACATATTTGAAATTGAATATGTTTTTTAATAATAAAAATATAAATTAAACAACCACAGAATCATAGTACGTCAAGTGAGAAACGAAACTACTTGGTATATATATTGTCTTCAAAATGTTCACATATGTTCCTAAGATTTACATAGATCATAAAGAAATGTTTGCATTTTCAGATGAGCGGTTCAGGCCTTTGCGCCTCTTATTCATTGTTGACTTGTATGTAACACTATATATTAAATATGTTTAGTAAAAAAATCAGTATTTATACCATGTCATTATTACCATAATTTTAAAATGTATACCCCCTTTCGAGGTTGCTGGGCATATACACCAATAGCTATAAGACACCAATGCATGAGAAAACCTGTATTTTTTAAAGCTTCACTAACTCTGGGGCTCTTTTAAAAGCCAAAAACTTGAGTGGAATTTAAAAAATCATAATTCAGTTTTAAAAATTGGTTGTGGTGGTATAGCTTGGAAATATGAAACGTAAAACCCATAAAAGTCTGTCAGTTCTGCTTGTTTTATCCTGCATGTTTGTTTAATTGTTTTCTTATATGTATGCATATTTGTGCCATCTTACTGCATGTTTTTATGTTTTGCCACGCATTCACCATTGCTTAGAATGTTCACGATCTTCTTCATGATGCATTATTCTCCCACAGTATTTGCATCTTCCACCGCACAGCGCACTAACTTAGATTTGCTGTGGTTTTTGTTTTCTCATCATAGCATTTTCTTTCTATGCGCGGAGAATCATTGAGCATTTGTCAATTCACCTTTCCAGAGTATGTACCCATCATATGACGTCATAATCATCTACGCGGTGTGTAGAATGACATCATAATGGATGACGTCATGAATGATGTCGATAAGTATGTTACGAACGCATATTTGAAGACGGTCTATGCCTTGTTGTACAAATTGTTTGCTTTTACTATTTAATAAATATTCTGTTGAATATTTTGAAACTAATTTGACTAGGCGCTGTTGCTGCCATCGGCAGCAACAGCACCCAGTCAAATTAGTTACAAAATATTCAACAGCTTCTCTGTATCGTTTTCAGGAAATTGATAGCTAGGGCATTCGGGGATCGATCAATTCAAACACGGCGAGGTGTGGGTGGAGCTTAGCTAGTGATTGGGCGGGGCATAGCTACTGTAAAAGGTCCATTGCTGACATAAAATTATCTGCATGTTTTTTTGTTTATTTTTGTCTTATGTAGACTAGTAGGGCTTGTTCAATAAACAAGATGTTCTTGATGGCTGTGTCTATGTACTACAACAATATCTTTCACAGGAATATCACAGAAATAGCTTTGCCCATTACTTTTTCTTAACCCTTCAAATTCTAATGTCTCAATTTGAAGAAAATATTACGGGAAAGCTGTTTATATTTTGAAATTAAATGGAGTGGAATCACCTCACAGCCATATTAGTTTCAAAATATTCAACATAATATTTGTTGCATTGTAAAGAATTTGAATTTTTTAGTCTAAAGGTTAACCCTTTCATGCCAAAACCGTCCTCTACATTCTCTTGAAGAATGGCCATTTGAAAGCAAACCAAGATAATGTTTTTGGAAAGTTACCACTGAAATGGGTGGCTCGATAACTGAGCCAGTCATTCCAGTGATAAATTTGCGTAAATAGTCTTGTCTTGGCTTGCAAATGGACAGTCAATAAGCACATTTAAATTTTATTGACCAAATTTAGCCACCAAATGGTTAAAGTGTTAAACTGTTATTAAACATAGGTTTCTGACATAGAAGCTCATGTTCCATACGATATCCATATGATATCTCACTATGAAGAGCTAAGGGTGTGCATTTGCAACAATACCAGTACATGTGTAACACTACCAGTACATGTGTACCGTAGTACTAATATGATATCCCTTCAGCCTAATGCAGTGCCGGATTAAGGCTTGCCAAGGCCGGGGGAAAGGAATATTTGTGGCGTTGGGTGGATTCGAAAGGCAAACCAAAATGGGTGTCCGGGGGTCCTACTCCGGAAATTTTTGAAATCTAGATGCTCGCAGATGGCATCTCCTCCATTTCCTGAGATGAATATGGACCATCAGTTGGCTGTTAAATTATTCTTTTTTATCCATTTAATTTCAGTTTTTTTTGTTCACTCAATTTTTTAGCCACTCAGTTGTGAAAACAGGACTGGATAAAAAACTTAATGAACAAAAAAATGAAATTAAATAGCTAAAAATAGAATAATTTAACAGCCAACTGAAGGGCCATATCTACCTCTGGAAGCGCAGGTGGTGCCATCTGAGAGCATTTAGAAGATAAAAAATAATATTAAACTGTAGTACAATCATGAACCATCTACTCCAAAAACATCAGAAAAGTATCAAAACAAAAAAAAACCACTAATAAGAATAATACTGAAACAGTATATAATGGGCAAATACAATGTAAGACAATAAGACCATATCCTGTTATACAGTTTCTCTCTTTACAAACAAAAAAAGCACTGGACATTATGTCCAGACAGCTTTTCTCATTTGAAAACCCCCCCCAAAAACTGCATAAAACACAGTATTCACTCCAAAAAAAGAATTGGGGGCTGATCAAGATCTGGGGCTGGGGGTAAATGCCCCCGCTGCCCCTATTATAATCCACTACTGGCCTAATGTCACGTGTAGAAGAGAGAAAATGATTTATTGACCCTTATTAACTCTTGTGTCAGCAGCACCTCAAAACACTCAAAGTGTTACTTATTTGGATTAACATATATTAAAATGGCCAAGATGTTTAAAGATTTAGTTTTGGCTCATGTAATGGTCATTTACAGGCCAAGAGAGTGCTATTTTGGACATTTTTCTTCACTGGAATTTATAAAAAGAACTTTCTGTTGTTCAAATGGATAAATTTTCCAGACCACTGCAGATGATGCTTTGGCCGACTAATATTAAACGGTCATGAAAACTTGCTTAGGTAGGGTTCATTTTCTTGCCAAGAGAAGCCTATTTTGTTATTGTTTAACCTTCACCACTGGAATAACTAATTCGGTTACCGAACCAGTCGTTCCAGTGGTAAATTTTCAAAAATAGTATTTTCTTGACCTGCAAATGGAAATTCCTAGAGACCTGTAGGGCTTGTAGTTTTGGCCGACTTGACGATTGTGGTGTTTTACCGATTTTTACAATAAATTCCTATTCGGCCCTTTCAAAAGTCGTATTTCATCAGAATTCCTGTACAGATTACCAGCAAGAAACCGTGATTCACCCTTTGATGAAATATTTGTGAAAATTTGCCACTGGAATGACTGGCTCAATTGGTTACCCTATTAAATTTAAACAAATAGTCTTCTCTGAGTACAATCATGCCATCTTCCTCAAGACCGCTATAGAGGCCATTTGGGTTAACCAGACGCTGGCTGTTCCAGCATACTGTTAACATGCAACAAGTGTTACAGACAGTATGTTGGAGAAACAAAACGTAAATTCCAAGTACGTATTAAGGAACATTTTACGGATATTAAGAACAAAAAGGACACCTGTCGCCATTCATTTTAATCTAACTAATCACCGTTCCCTAAACTATAGGATCATAGAAGTACTCCGCCATCACCCTGACAGCATGGCAGCAACGGCTCCCTGCAAGGATCGTGCAAAATTCTGGATCCACCAACCACTGTATGGGCCCCGTCGGTATCAATCACGCTGATTGGTAACCCTTTAACTACCAAGGTAGTAAAACTCAATTACTAATTCTAGTTACCAAGCCTCCCTACACTTGGTGATCCTTATGATGCAATCTAATTACGTTACACCTGCGATGATGCAACACTGCGTATGATGTTTTCTACACCAATGTCAGACCCTATTAAAACCGTTTTAACAACCATTGTAGTTTGAATAGTGTCTGTAAATGGACCGTTTTAATTGCACAAAGTGTACTAGCTACAAGTTTAGTTCTGCTCTATATAGACATGGCAGAATCGTACCTTGAAAGCAAGGAATTTGGTGGTTTGTGGGGAGAAGAATTACCAAACAGAGCAATTTAGATCACACCTGGGTGTTCATCACAGGCTGTTTCCTACACAACAACAAATTGTCATTGGTCTCTGCAACATCACGAGACAAGTAACAGCCTGTGATATTGAAACTGCTAAAGAAAGAAGCCCACGAAGATCGCCGTATAGAAACACCACATCACCACCCACTGAAAGCTCACCAACACGGCCTCCACTAGCAGCACCAACAACACCAGCGGCACCAGAAATGCCTGAACCACCTGCCGAACAACCACCAGCTAGTCCAGCATCAGTCCACCACTTGGTTGATAGACCTTTTTCACCAGGGCTATCACCGCGCTGAGCAGACGAGCTGTGGCATTCAGCAGGGTATTCCGACCCGCTATCCAGCCCGGTGTCTGACAAGACCACAAACCTTTGGTACTGAGTGCCCACACCGGACAACTGGTGGGAAAAACCATTCCCAGTAAACAACACTGCCATCTTCCAGAATCACACCTTAGAAACCACAACACAAGGAAATACCAACAATGACTGGAGTGAGGACGAGTTAAGACCTGAGTCACTCCTGGTCCGCCTTGAAGATTGTTAAAGGTAAGAAACTACTACTTTTTCTAGAAATTAGTATCCTCAAACTGTGCTCTAAATAATATTAAAAATTCTGGTTGGATATAACTAACATCTAGTCTATCTTCCAACACAAACTCAAAACACCCCACTGATCTATTCTAAAACCAGAATATGTCAGTCATCTGATGAGTATAGCCATAACATGTCACGAAATGCTAGAGTCTGTATCAACAATGGACCGGTTACGCAAACATGCATAACAATGACCGTCATACTCCTTTTTACCACCAAAAATTAAAACTATGCAAAATTTGCAGAGCCACAATAATTCACTGTCATCCCCCACTGCTCTTTGCTCAAACTACCCGCAAAGTATATACACACCAAAAATGTACAACCAGTGCATTTTTATGCAACTAACAATGTGTACAAATACTCCAACATTTTGAGTACTAAAAAAACAACCAAACGGGTACAACCGGGTACATGGGGAAAAACGTATACACAGCCATATGGATATACAAGGACAAGAACGATTAACAACTGCCCCCAACAACCGGCTATAAGTACACAACCAACCGGGTACAAACGGGTGCAAGTACACAACCAACCGGGTACAAATGGGTACATTTGGTGTAGCCAAAGGGTATAAAAGGAGTGCGCAAATAGCATATCAGCATCCAGACTCAACTGACACCTCAGTTCGCATCGGGACAAACAAGCAACGGATCAATTTTTCGGGAAAGCTAATATTTATTCAAACCATCCAATTTCATCGTGATCCCACCCCACCCCTTAAATGGAGCATGTGATCATTTTGGGAAACTTTTATTAATGATAGGTTGGCGCCAAATTCCCCACAAAAAATTGGTATATGATCACTTGCAAACACAAAGTGAACACCATTTCCCTAGAGAGCGCAACTCTGAGACAAACTACTTGTCTAACTGGATGACACTTATATTGTAAAAGTGGATCTTTTAAATTTTCAATATAATAGTATAGTAAAGTATTCATTTTCACTCACCATGCCGCTCCAGCAAGCATGTTTGTACCCTCACAGAGGTGTATTGTTCTAAAAATCCATAGTTGATCAGGATTGTTCAAGAACTTTGAAATTTCTGCTTAGTTAATGTACCTTTGCAGGCCACGACAACTATGTTTGAAAATGTACCACTGCGATGACTCGCTCTGCACATAGACATTTCTCAAGACTATACAGAGGCTGTGTTTGGCCAAATTGATCATTAAAATGCTAATTTCTACATTTGTCCAAGCTGTATCTTCAGTCATTGTCAGCGCTTTTTCACACGTAGTGGACAAAGATAAAGATACATCTGTGTAGTAGATAAAAAGTACACCAGTGTGATCTACTTTTCACTGAAAATTGATGGAAACAACGAGATTACTTCCACTGATGATTGTCAAAAAATGTTCAGAGCAAAGCATTAAAAATCAGCAGTCAACAACAACTACTTGCTTACCTAACTCTGATGGTCACTTCACCGGCTCTGACCAGGCAAAGGCTGAAACAATCAAGAAATGGTTCAAAGATCAGTTCACTGACACAAAAAATTAACCTCTACCCATGTTCAGCCGCTGCCTCTGCAAAATCCAATAACATAAGCTTAAGTTAGAAAAGCTTTAACATCTCTAATGAATGGCCATGCATGCAGGCCTGATGGGATTAAGAATGACCTTAAATATGATCTCGACACAAATCGCACACATCATAAACTCTGCCTTTGAACAATACTTCCCTATCGATGCTGTGTGAGAAGTTACACTCATCGCTCTCCCAAAGCCTAAGAAACCACCCGGACCTCTTTCCAACCTGTGACCAATAGTGCATTCGAGCAGCATCTAAAAATTCTATCAAATGTGACATTATTTCATTTCAGAGATAAGATTAACAAATTTACTGGACATTGGTAGAGTGGTTTTAAGATAGTACACTGATATAGTCTGGGCACAACAAATGTTGACATCAGTGGTACTAGCAAAGCATCGGGAATTCTACAAGATGTGAATCAACATGTCACATGCATTTGATACCATCAAGAGACCAATTTCTCCAAGCTGGCTGCGATGAGGACGAACTCTGCCTGGTGAAACGCTTTATTGGCAAACACAAAAGTAAATATTCATGTCAAATCAACGCTTTCTGCGCAGTTTGAACATCAATAGGATCACCACAAGATGATGGTTTATCACCAGTGCCTTTCTCTTGCTACCTCACCGCAGCTCTATCGTCCGTCCAAGAACACTCTACAAGATCAAACCATCCAATCGCAATGATAGGCATGCCACCAGAGATGGAATATGAAGATGGGGAAAAAGGCACTCTTGATATACTACTTCCAATAGCTGCAGAACAGCTCAAGGTTTCAAACCTCTTCATGCATGAACCCAAAACTGAGTTCACTCACGTATGCCTATCCGACACCACAGAAATAAACGATGACGTATATTTGATATCATCTCAACAGTAACATACAGTCGCTAACTTTGGGATATGAGTACATTTTATAACTTTGGATCTAGTGTAGCCTATGGTTTAAAATGCAATTTATAAATACATGTACTCAATCTAGGCAAACAGATTTACTCATCACATGATTTCCATTCAAAATCTTATTGGTGACTGACCGAACTATTAGATAGTAGGTTCACATAATGTGGCAATGACCGACGAAATATAAAATGGAATCTACACTTCTCATCAATTAAAGTACCCAAAAATTAACAATTAATTTATATTTCACAATTGTGTTAGTAGGATATACTTAAATGCTGTAGAAACTAAGTCTGTGTAAGCATACTAGATTTTGCATGTTTTCATGCATGTTTACATATTCTTGTCTCGCTTGCGAGGCATAAAATGAGACGGGTATTACTTTTTCAACGACAACACTGGCAGCAACATTAAGTTTTTGTATTCGGCACATCTCATTTTATCCTGTATCATAAGTTAGCCATATTGGGAAAAGCATAGGTACATGGTTATGACCATGGACATTTCTCAAGACCACTGCAGAAGCCGTTTTTGGTTGATATGAGTGTTAACCCTTTAACTCTCATATCAGCCAAAAACGGCTTGTGCAGTGGTCTTGAAACATGTCAATTTGCAGGCCAAGAGAAGAATTTTTTGAAAATTTACCACTAGAATGACTGTCATTCCAATGATAAACTTTCAAAAATAGTCTTCTCTTGGTCTGTAAATTGACATTTTCTTTGAAAAAAATTGAAATTTTCTTCAACAAATTCAAGGCTTCAAGGGTTAAAGAGTTACCGTTAAATCCCATTATATTGCGCTATCGTGCATAGTGCGCACCCCTAAATTTAACCAAAATCTGCCTGAAAAAACGTTGTTTTTGTGTATAGTGTGCAGTAAGATTGAGAGACGTGTGAATGAAAACTGGTAACAAAAAACCAATGACTTACTGCGTGTCGAATAGGCTTTCCTTATAAAATCTTGTTTGTGGCGTGCGTTACTCTGTTGTTTAATCATGGGAATATCATTCGCCTACACTTTTAGCAAATATTGTGTATTAAACTTTATTGAATGATATAAAAATACAAATATAATTTCCATCAGAACAGGTTAGAATCCGAATTTGATTTGAGCAGAGCTCATTAACATAAATGGTCGTTAGAACATAAAAAATTGGATATTTATTTTGTTTCAATTCATAAAATATGAGTTTTGTGCGCTGATACGTGAGAATAAAATCGATTTTAGTTAAAAAAAAACCTCAAATCCATTTTGGCTCACTCTAACAATGGTGGTAATTACTTTGATAACTATATCAAAGGCGAGCCCATGAGATTTTGTTCAATCATATACGCAGTAGATGAGTGGTTTCAAGACTCGGTTCACAGGCAGTGTAGTCAGGTGGTGGGGCGGGGTGGGTGGATTAACGCAGTCAGAAATACAATAAACAAAGGTGATAGAGCTGACCGCCTGCCGTTTACAAAATCGACAGTGATCAATTGTGGGTATTGTTTGAGTGGGGATGGGGTTTATATAATATATTATAGTATATCATCATCATAACATATTATAATATAGTGCTATAATCTAGTTTATTCCACGCATTGTTTATTAAATAAATTGAATTATCTTCAATTTGAAATGATTTTCTATTCTCATCCTTTCGTTTCTACAGTTACTTCGTCATACGTTGACGGCTGTGACCTTTAACCTTAACCTGTCAATCATAATCATCCTGCTCACCGATTGGTCAAAACATTGTGCCATTTAGTACATATAAAACATTCCTTTCTATATCTATGTAAATGCTAGATCACCTTGAAAAACATCGGCTCTATCATTCTTTTTTTAACACATTTATATCTGTATCTGTGTAGTAATCTATGGATTCTAAACATCTCTATGTTCAACTTGGGAAGACAGGAGTAACCTCCCTTTATAGAAAAAAATTAGAACAAATTACAGGAAATAATGGCGTTGTAAAAAAGTTAAATGATGGTTTATTTGATAATTTTACAACACTATATGGTATTTAATAAAGGTATAACGCAATATTTAGACAGTAGTAAGACATTTTAATGATCTAGTTGAGATAGTACCATTATAGACATGTTAGAATGCGATCGTTATTCCCGACTGATTCCCGATCCATAAAATCATATTTCAGCCCTGAATTTTGCGATTCTGAGGGGAAAAATGTGACATATATTTATCCTTGTATATAGTGCGCAGTAGCTTTTTATAACATGTAATTTGAGCAAAAAAGTGCGCAATATACACAGAATTTAACGGTAAAAGGCAGCACGATGATATTGAGGTCACAATGTCAATTTCACTAAAAACACACAAAACTTGAGTAGTTTATCTATCAATAATATGATGTTATAATTACCTATGCCACATATAGGCTGACATCATAATCAATTACCTCATGAATGACATGATTTAGTCCATCATAAATTCTTAATTGTTGGTCAAGTTGTATGAATTGTGTGTCTTTATTATTTAATTAACATGCTGTTGAATGTTTTGAAACTAATTTGACTGGGTCCTGTTGAATAAGGACCAACACCCCTGCACTCACTGGAAATCAAGAACAGAGTGATGCCACACACACAAAGCTCTAGCACTGAAAAAATCTACCAGAGGTTTTCAGTGAAGTAGTGGGTACATGCCTACATTGATGGCTCTGCTGAAGTAGCCATAACAAATAGAGATTGCGGGGGTCTTCATCCAATGCACAGGACTACCTTCTGAAACCATCACTGTACCCAGTGGTTCCCTCTGTTCCAGCCTCAAAGGGGAAGTAATTGCCCTCCAAGCAGCAGCTGAATACCTAACCTCCATAGAAGACCCACCAGTCAGAACAGTCCTCATCACCGACTCGATGTCTGTTAACATGCAACAAGTGTTACAAACAGTATGTTGGAGAAACAAAACGTGAATTCCAAGTACGTATTAAGGAACATTTTACGGATATTAAGAACAAAGAGGACACACCTGTCACCATTCATTTTAATCTCACTAATCACCGTTCTCTAAACTTTAGGATCATAGAAGTACACCGCCATCACCCTGACAGCATGGCAGCAACGACTCCATGCAAGGATCGTGCGAAATTCTGGATCCACCAACTACTGTATGGGCCCCGTTGGTATCAATCACGCTGATTGGTAACCCTTTAACTACCAAGGTATTTGGTGGTGTCTGGTTTGTGGAGAGAAGAATAACCGAACAGAGCAATTTAGGTCACGCCTGGTTGTTCGTCACAGGCTGTTTCCTACACAACAACAAATTGTCATCGGTCTGCAATATGACGAGACAAGTAACAGCCTGTGATATTGAAACTGCTAAAGAAAGAAGCCCACGAAGATCACTGTATAGAAACACCACATCACTGCCCACTGAAAGCTCACCAACACGGCCTCCACCAGCCGCACCAACAGGCGCCCCAACAACACCAGGAACACCTGAACCACCTGCCGAGCAACCACCAGCTAGTACGGCATCAGTCCACCACTTGGTTGATAGACCTTTTCACCAGGGCTATCCCCGCGCCAACCAGACAAGGCGTGGCATTCAACAGGGTATTCCGACCCGCTATCCAGCCCGGAGTCTGACAAGACCACAAACTGACTGCTGTGCAAACCCCTGCAGCAAGCTCCACCGAAAAGTTGATAAACAGCATAAAGAGAACCGTACATGAACTCTCCAAGAAATCTGCCACAGTGCTTCAGTGGATATGAGCACATTGTGTTATCTCTGGCAATGAGAGTGCAGACAGAGAAGGGGAGGATGTACACATCACATGCCAAATCCGCGTAAAAGCAGCTGAACATCAGCCTTCAAGGGGAGAACTGGCAACTACAAGTTAACTCAAAAACCTACATCATCTCTGCAATGCAGAATCATGGCCTGATCCAGACTGATTTTGAACCCGTTAAAAAGGGTTTGGGCACCATCGGTTTCGGTGTCCAAATTATGAAAAAAATTAATAAAAATCTAGAGGAGCTGTATGGTATCTTCTGATACATTTTTTTCATAAATTTGTGTGAATATCACCTCTGACATGTCCGAGGCTCATGTTTTGCACCATCTACACGGCTAAGTGTGCCCAAACTAAAACCCTTGATCAGGCCCTGAGAATAGACCGCCAGCGTCCACCTCCATACAGTACACTTTGCTGTGAAAGATATACTGTGGCAAGACAGACTAGACTCTGCAGCACATGCTTCAAGCGTGCCATCGCTTCACCTCACTGCATGATCAGATATGGCCAAATGAGACTACTGCAGGAAGAGCTCTGGGGTACTGCTCAGGACCTGCGCCGAAAGTTCCAGTTTACAACAGCTGCGGGCATCAGACCATGACACAACCGTCATCTTTCAATGATAGGGCTTTGTAACAAATCAAGTTTGAGTGAAGAAATATCATGTTTCAGCACTAAGAATTGGTAAACAAATTTCTTTCAGGGCTTAGAATTGACAACACATTAGATTTCATCACTCACTATTGGTAAATGTCATCTTTCAGGGGTTAGGTTTGGTAAAAGGTCATCTTTCACTGCAAGAGATATATGTACCTCCCTAACACTATGATATTTCCTAAATATCGACCTTCACTCAATAACCCCAGATTTAAAAAAGATAGGTGCCCTTATTGAGCAGGTAGACAGGTGACAGTCAGCCGGATACTGGCCCCAACCTCGCCCATGCGCAGACTCACTGCCTCTTTCTTGACTATTGGCCTGAGCCACATGCTAGTGTTTGTTTAATACTTGCTATGTTTTTGCTCAATTATCTGTCAAAAGTTGTTTTAGAGTGTTGATTATCATGTCTGATCATCATAATTCATCTGAGGCCACTTCAGGACCGAGTTACCAGGTGAACTCTAGTACAATTATGTTTTAATTACGTCTTAATTACGTGGTGTCACCTGTTTCCGTGATGTGGTATAGATGTTATAGGCACTCAGAAAACTGGTAACTTTATTATCTGGCGCCATAAAATGCTAATATCGCTTTATGATTATGTCCACAGGTTTCTGTAAGGAGGTTTGTCAGATCTAAAGAGGTTTGTCTCCACTATTTCCCTATAAATGTTAGGAAAAAAGACTGCCCAGAATGATATGGGCTCCCATAAGAGAGAGCTTGTCATTCTTCCAGAGCTGGACGTGGTGGTATGACTTTGCTAAAGACTCGGGTACTCTAGTTATGCTTTATGGCACTGTAAAATATTAGAAAATATTTGTAATTATTTGCTGCCAATATTTTTTCAGTCATACTGTATCATTATAAAGAATAAGCTATTACTGGGCGAGCGCAGCCAGCCAGGCAGTCACTCACGCGCCTCCGCCCGTGCACCGAGGAGCGGGCGGCGCAAGCCGTGGCGTGCGAGGATCTGGTCGTGGTAATCATCCCTGATCGGTTGATTTCCACAAGAACCAAACCAATGCTAGAACCAGAGACAGTCCCACTCTTGCACTGCCTATGTCCACATCTCCCTAGGTGGACCCGTGGGAGGTCATTTGACCGTACACAAGCAGGAGTGGGAACAGTTAACCCAGGACCGTTTAGTCTTGCGATGACTTTCAGCTGGGTACCAGCCCAACTAGGTGATAGGCCCACCATCGCAGCTGTCTCTGGTTCCGGTCTGGACTCAAATTCCAAGAGATCCAGATCAATGGCTGTGTACAGAGGAAGAGATAAATTCCCTCATACAAAAAGGAGCAATTCAACCGGCGCAAAATTGCCCGGGCTTCTATTCAACCATGTTTCTAGTGACAAAGAACAGTGGAGGGTGGAGACCAAGTCTCAACCTCAAGCCATCGAACAAGTTCATAGACACACCGAGTTTCAAAGTGGAAACAGTCAAAACAGTGTTGGCGGGTTTGGAGATGGGAACGTAGACGGCGTCCGTAGATCTGACGGATGTGTATTTCCACATTCCAATTGAGAAGAGTTTTCGTCAGTACCTGACGTTCGCATTCCAGGGCCGACAGTGGGAATTCAAAGTTTTATCATTCGGAATTGCCACGGCTCCTCAGGTCTACACCAGGGTGGTTCTTGCAATAACAGCATACCTCCGCAGGAGAAGCATAGCAGTCCACACTTACATAGACGATTGGCTGTTAAAAGCACACAATCAGGAAAGTCTTGCAGCAAATCTGGAAATAGTTTTGAAAACTCTCACAGACTTAGGCTGAATAATAAACTTTCAGAAATCAGAGCTGAGTCCATCCCAGAAGTTTGTTTACCTGGGAATGTTCTTCGATCTAAAGATAGGGTATGTTTACCCTACTCAAGAGAGAGTAGAAATACTCATCTCAGTAATACAGTCAGTGTGCAACAGTCGTCATGTACTGGCACAGGTTTACTTGAGAATGCTGGGGTTGATGGTTTCTCTGGAACCACTCATTCCACAGGCGGCCTTGTGCAGGCGGCCTATCCAGTTATTTCTCATGACACAGTGGACCCAAAGGACAGGTTTCCTGGACTCAGAGGTGTCAGTGTTGGAACCTCTTATTCACCACCTTCAATGGTGGCTCAAGAGAGAGAATGTCCTGGCGGGTGTGATGCTCACCCCACCCCACCCTCAAATAACGATGTACACAGATGCATCAATGGAGGGATGGGGGGGGGGGGGGTGTGGGTGCTTGCCTGGAAGAAGTAACAGTATCCGGGCTTTGGAGTCTGGATCAGTCACAGGAACATAAATCTACTTGAATTACGAGCAGTAGTTGTGGGCCTGGAACATTTCTTAAAGAAAGTTCAGGGCAAGAGTGTTCTAGTTTGATCAGACAACTCAACAGTGGTGACTTACATAAACCACCATGGCCGAACGAAGTCGCCCAGTCTCTGTATAATGACTTGGAAACTGCTTTGCTGGTGTCCAGATCATATGATCACCTTGAAGGCAGTTCACATCCGGGAAGGCTAAATCTGTTAGCAGACTCATTGAGCCGAAGGATGAGTGTTTTGCCTACGGAATGGCAACTAAATCAATATGTGGCGGATCCTCTGTTCGACCACTGGGGGAAACACAACATAGATTTGTTTGCAACGAACAAGAATGCGAAGATAACGACGTACGTCTCTCCGATTCCAGATCCAAGCGCTTACGCAACAGATGAGAATGTATGCATACGCATTCCCACCAGCAATCCTGATTCCAAAAGTCCTTCAGAAAATCAGGCAGGAGGAGTGCCAAGTGCTTCTGATCGCCCCAAATTGGCCAGGCCGATCATGGTATACGTATCTGCTGGACCTTCTGGTCTGCAATCCGGTTCCTCTGCCTCTGATGGACAATATTATTTTCCAGGGCAAATCCCTTCACAACAACCCGGCAATGTTCCAATTAACTGCGTGGATGTTGTCAAGGAATCTAAAGTTATGGAGGGCTTTTCTGAGCAAGCAGCCATGTTTATGGCAAAATCCAGAAATGGGGGTCTACCTCCAGAGCATATAACTATAAAATCAATCGATTTACAGAATGGTGCTCAAACAGAGATGTTAATCCAATGGATGTATCTATTCAGGTAGTAGCCGATTTCATCTGTCACCTGTATGATGCCTATAGCCTCAAGCTAACTCTATTGCTGGCTACAAGTCAGCTTTGATGTCAGTTATCCCTTGCTTGGCTGATAGGGGAAGTGACAAAGTCTGTTCATTGAACACTAATAAAAGGTAATCTAAGACCGAGAAGTCCACCAGCGATTCCGTCTTGGAGTTTATCTCTAGTACTTCAAGTGCTAGCAGACAAGCCCTTTGAACCACTAAGTGCCATTTCTATGAAAATGTTGACACTTAAGACTGTATTTCTAATTGCTGCGTCCTCTGCAAGACGGAGAAGCGAGATTCATGCTTTATCCACCAAGGCAGACCGTTATGTTGTTACATGGGAAGGCCTTAGGCTTCTACCTAGGATAAATTTCATGGCTAAGAACCAGTCTTTGAAATATCCAGGTCAAGCAATTGTTTTACCAGCTTTGACTATGTTTGATCCTAATTCAAAAGCATGGTGTCCAGTCCGCGCATTAAACAGGTACAAACAACGTACACAGGAATGGCGGATGGACCCATTCTCATTATGGTTGTCTTATATTGAACCCCATGGCAGGGCGTCAAAAGACACTATCTCTAGGTGGATTGTGGAATGTATTCAAATTTGCCACAAATCCGCCACTGGTAAACATGTTGACTTTGCCAAGGCTCACAGTGTCCGTGGCGTAGTGGCATCCACCACCCTGTTTAACGGGGTGCCGGTGGATGACATTATGTCGGTAGGTCAGTGGCAGTGTGAGTCAAGTTTTACCAACCATTACCTCCGTAACACCACTAATCCTCTTGCCGTATCGATATTCAAAAGATGATCAAGTGTATATATTGTAGATAAGTTGCACTTGCTGTCTTCAAACAGCACATTTTAATTGTGAAAACAACCGCATATTCGTGTATCATATTTCCTTCACTGATGTGGACGGGATGGATACACCTTTCATGCAATAAGGTCAGTACTGCCTTTTGTTGTTACATAATTTATTGTCATGATGTATTACCCTTATTTAACAATTATGTATTGGTACCTGTGTATTATGTGGTTCATTTATTGAGAGTATACGAAATGAAGCCTTTCATCTCTTGTACAGTACTTGAGAGCGTATGTGACATTGAGGTCATAGCTTCTCCTTTCCCAAAAGGAGGGGGTTGGGGATGGGGAGCGCATTTAACATGCGGTCATTACTCTCACCATCAGTTGTGTTATCCAATGTTCAAATCATTGCCTGATTCTGTGTGTCACACAATTTCAGATGTTAGTGCTTCTTACGCAAAAACATGCAAGGGATGAGCTGGTCTTTTGACCTCGCCTCCCTCCCGCCAAATTCTCTTATGAATTCTGGAAATATCATAGTGTTAGGGAGGTAAGTATATCTCTTGAAGTGAAATAAACGAAATCACGGATTTCTTTTTTCATGAGAGAGTTGTTATACTTACCTCCCTAACACGGACCCGGCCTCTCCGCCCCACAGAGGCTCGGTCATCAGGCTTTTAAGTTGCATGTGTCGGCCAATAGTCAAGCTGAGGCAGTGACAGTCTGCGCATGCGTGAGGTGGGGCTGGCATCCGGCTGACTGTCACCTGTCTACCTGCCCAATAAGGGCACCTATCTTTTTTACTCTGGGGTTATTGAGTGAAGGTCGATATTTAGGAAATATCATAGAGTGTTAGGAAGGTAAGTATAACAACTGTCTCGTGGAAAAAGAAATCCGTGATTTTGTTTATTTCAGGGGTTAAAATATGTGAAATATTATGTTTCAATGATCAGGATTGAGACCATATCAGCTTTCAGTGTTCAGAAGAGGTAATAAATCATGTTTCAGGGCAGAAATATGTTTCAGAACTAAGAATTGGTAAATTATTTTCTTTCATGGCTTAGAATTGACAACACATCAACTTTCATCACTCACTATAGATATATGTCATCTTATCTCAGGGGTTAGGTTTGGTAAAAGTTCATCCTTAACGGCTTAGAATTTGTGAAATATTATTTTTCAATGATCAGGATTGGCAACATATCTGGGCCAGGATTCACAAAGAAGTGTAAGTTACAGTTAAGTCTAAAAAAGGCGTAAATGTGGCGTAAGTTTGAAAACAGTCGTAAATCCGTATTCATAGAAAAGTCTAGCTTACGACAATGTCTTAAGTTCGCCCAAATCCTGTCAACTTACGCCTGCTATCTACCACGTGAAAGTCTGGGAAAAACGTGTAAGTCTGGCAAAACAGCAGTGAATGAACGAATTTAGAAAAAGGAATTGACATTTTACGTCATGACGTGACCTTTGAACTCATACGGATTGCAGAGAAAGCCTAGTTACCATAACGTAAACAGCTGTTCTCGATTGTATTGATTTTGTGTAGGTGAGAACTCTAGATTGATCGATGCGATAAATTTTTCTTAATTTAAATACTCGTTTAAATGAACATAATTAGTAAATCATTACAGGCATATTGTGCATCATTTCAGCAATTCAACCTGTTATTTGCATATTCACATGCGTAACTCAAGTCAAAATTTGTAGTTGAAAATGTATGTTCCATCAAAGGACTGTGGTTCCATGCACGTATCTGGACAAAACACGATGTCACCATCATCACCGATAGATTATATAGCTTACAATATTTCCTAAAATTAACCCCTTTAAACCTCAAAATTGTTCAAGAAAATTCCCATTTTGTCATAGAAAATGTTCATTTGCAGACCAAGAGAAGATCATTTTTTTAAATCTTTCACTGAAATGATTGCATGGCTCTGTTGTCTGTTAGTAAATGTTATAAAAACCATGAAACAAAATATATAGGCTGTTTCTATATATATTTGTTTCATGTTTTTGTGACAAAAATTCAACAGCATGTGCCTAACGCCCCTGTCAGCAGCGCATATAAATAAGTGTGTTTTGGCGTTTGTTATTCTCGTAACACAATCAATTAACAATTCCTATTCATGTTTGAAAAAATGTTCTTTTCTTGGCATTTGAAATTTTATGGTAATGCATATTTCGACAGCTGTCAGACTCAAGGTCGTTTGCACTTCTTCACATCTTCATTTATTTACGACAAAAAATGTACGGTCTATCTTTGTGAATCCCGGTTAAGTCAAAGACGTAAGTGTGAAGGCGTAACTTACACTTTTTTTTAATCCTGGCCCAGGTGTCAGTTTTCAGAAGTAACAAATCATGTTTCAGGACTGAAATATGTTTCAGCTCTAAGAATTATTAAATTATTGTCTTTCATGGCTTAGAATTGACAACACATCAACTTTCATCACTCACAATTGGCAGTTGGAATCTCTAAGGGGTTAGGTTTGGTAATATCATGTTTCAATGAGCAGGATGGGCAACAGTGTTCCGAATTGGTTAACAAATCATGTTTCAGGGCTGAAATATGTTTCAGCACTAAGAATTGAGAAGGAAAACAAAGGAAAAATTATTTTTGAAAATCAGTTGAAATTTTGCAGAGAGAAATACATTGCAAAGGTGATCCATCATCGAGAGCATATAGGGTCGACTACCTTGTTCCTTTGATCCCAGGAGTAATATTATATGGAGGTGTCCTTTATATGAAGGTATCCGCTCACTCATGCTTGACTGTATAGTGCTCCGTATGATACATTGCCTTTACGTGAAAGCAGTGTATTAAGACATTTAAATGCACATTAAATGCTGGCATGATTATCCACACACACTTTGAAAACAATGGAGGGGTCTGGATATTCCAATTGCCTCTGTCTGTCCATCCTTCTGTCCAAGGGTCGAAATGTTCACTCTTCCGCTCATTTTTAAGACCATGGATGACCTCAAATTTAGGTGAGATCATCCATGGATGAATTCAAATCCTGGAAACTGGGATGACCTCAGTTCAGTTTGGATGACCTCATTAAATGTGAAATAATTGCCATGGATGACTTGAAATTTTCAAAACATTTTGACCCCTGCTTCTGTCCATCCCGCTAGCTCTGGTGGAATTCAATAAAATTCAGTATGTGAGGTACCCATATGTTTGGGGACCTCAAGACAGCATTTACATAAGACACCACCATCAAGGTGGGTAGCGAGCTTGGAGTTAGAGGAGGTTAGGGTGGAGGTTGGTGGGGGTGGGGGCGGGGGCGGGTCCAGAAAGTCAAAGTTGGTGGAATTCAAGCATATTTGTAATGCTAGTTATATGATTGCGATTGTCAGACAGTGTTTACATTAACCTGTGCCTTTGGGTTGAGGGAGGTGGAGAATGGCAAAGTTGCCAGAATTCAACCAAAATTAGTATGTGAGTTACTCATGATTGCTGATTGTGAGCCGATCTTTACTTGAGGTTCTGCCCACAGGGTAGCAATGGGTGAGAGGGTGATTTAGGATGTCCAGTGGAATGGGATGCGGGTGGGAAAATGACAAAAGATTTCTGATGGTGTGCCATCAACCGCATTCTAGCTGAACTCTTATATGGTTATTATGTCATCTAAAGTGTGATTATATTGTTGTGTGTGGTTGTAAATGTGCTGCATTAAGTCATAGTAAGGGGTCCGTCTCTGCTCAATTAAATAAAGCCCATGAACATACAGTGCACTATTTTATGCAGAATTCAGCACTGAGACAATGATGGTGTTTTTGTAGCTCTTAGCCCAGCTAAAAAGATCTATAGATATAAAATTTATATAATTGCTTAAAATGTGATAATTGAAAAATAAAGTTAAAGCATGCATGCGTACACTAAATTGCCGACTTTTATTTGAAAAAAGTAGATGTGTGTGTGTATATGTAAATTACATTGTGGCCAGGCCAAAAGAAGGTTGGGTATGTATTAATGATTACTATAACAAGCTTGTGCATGTATTATCACACATCACTCAAAGCTAAGTTTATTCCATTATAGATTGCTATGTTATATACTGTCAGAAAATTGTGATTTAATAACTTGGAAACTGTGCCCCCTACTAATGGCGGGATATCTAGAAAGGAATAATTGTCAAAGCTAAAGTCGAAATCTGGTGACACAGCAAATATTTTAATAGCTACTGTTCAAATGAACAGTCATTAAGGATAGATTTACGCCTAACATAGCACTTAAGTAGTGTGCCAGTTTAAAAATAGGATATAGGGAGGAATAAAGGAAAATAAGCGATTTAATTTTGAAGTGGCATGCGTAGGGGAAGTGTACGCTCTCATTAAATCAGTAATACACGTGGTACAAAAGAGTGGAGCTAATTGCAAAAACTTAATCTCGAAACTGCAGATTTGTGTTCCAAGATCATAATAACCTTTATCTTGTGACATCAATGTATAAGTAACTATGCATCCAATTTTAGTTCCAATATTCAATCCTGAAATATAAGTTATGATTGGTGAAACACAAAATCTTAACATAGAAAAACAGGTACCAGTGTCACATTAATCTTGTCATCTAATTTAGTCCAGGCAATCTATGAAATATTTCAGGTGCACACGGGCAAAATTGGAACAGAGTTTCTGTCAGTAAATTTATGGCGAAGAAGCAATGGTATATTACCCAAAAAAGATTAGACAATTCTGACAGTGGGAAATATATAATTGTATTTATTTTGTTATTTAGAATACCGGTAATACAAATAAAATTATGTGCTTCCCACCAGATCTGGTGAAGAAAGCTGCCGAAATCGACAATTCAAAACACACCACCGCCGTCTACCGTGAAAATCAGTTTCCATTATAATTCGGACAAAATTTGTTGGATTAGTTTCAAATTTTAGTGAAAAATTGCACTAGGTGTGGGAAAAACAAAACTATCGAAATGGAATATGATCCAAAAATAGAACATGAATATATCAATCAATTGCCATCTTGAAAAGACAATTTCCATGATAATGCTCCACTAAGGTGTATAGGAATGGTCTGAACATGCCTTTTTGTTAGCTATTAATAATCTTTATGTATTATCATGAACAATTGACAGGGTTCTTGTTATTATCATTATTTCCTTTCATTTCTTACAGTCGAGGTCCAGATGCTGCAAACAAGCTTACAGACAGTTTCAACTTCAAATACACAGGCACCTATCGATGGTCTCCAGATAGCTGAGGAAGTCTTTTTTTGCTTCTTCACGTCGCTCAACTCCCGGTGTTTTGTTTATTTGACTAATTCTCATTTGGAAAATATGTGCCTATCTAGATTTGTAGTAAAATCATTCCCCTGTTCAGCCATTAATCTATGCATTATTAGGGTATCTATGTGTCCATTTTCATGGCAACAAAACCAGGCTGCTTGCTTACTCATTTCACCGATGAATTCCCCATATATCATTTTCAACACTACCATACAGGAAAACTGTTGAATATTTAGAAATTAATTTAACTGGAAGACGTTGCTGCCTAAGGGATTTGTCGGAGAAAGGATGAAATTCTCTTCAAATTAAATGTTTACCACTTAATTTTCGAGCTAGGCACAAAATAGTTCCAGCTGTGGTATATAGAAATTTACAGTTGTAGACTAACAAAAGACTATAGATTTACTACTGGAAAAACTTAGCCAGTCATTCCAGTAACAAATCTTCAAGAATTATCCTTCTCTTGACCCGGAAATGAACATTTTGTATAAGAATCACATTTTCTTGACCAAATTTGACCATTGAATGATTAAATTCTGAATCTAATCTGTCAGTCAAACGTTGTCACTTCTCCGAGTTTTCTCGGAGTGACGATGACGGGTGGGAATGTTAACCTATCTAGAAATCAATAGGTTTGGGAATATGCTTAGAAATCTTTTTGTATTAATCGTTATATTTCTATATCCGAAATTTTAACACTTGTTGTTTTTTGCAATTTATATACTGATAAGATTTATTTGTAAAAATTTGCATATTGCATTTTCTGATTACTGTGCTATTATAGCCTTTATTTATACAGCCTTGTTAATTAAATTATCCACACAAGGTCTTTCAGAGAAATTGTTTCTAAACTTATATATCATCACAATCAAAGTGGCACATGTCAATCACGAAGTCGAATTGTCTGCCAGGAAAGTGTACAAATTGTAAGTCTTTTGTGGATTTGCAATGTAATAAGTATTCTTTTAAAATAATTTTCAAACTAATTTGACTGAAACTGTTGCTGCCATAGGTCAAGTTAGTTTTAAAATATTCAACGGCTTAGCTGTATCATTACCTTGAAATTGAGATTCTGGGCCTGCACGGTTCAAAGCGTTAAACACCATGCATACACAGTGAGGGGAGCACATCAGCTGATGTAGTTGTAGTTTGAAGAAATGTCAGATTATCTTCAGACTGACGTGCGAGTGCATATATGTATGTACAGTACTAACGTACTAACAGATGGCGTTATGCAGCATTAAATGTGGCTGTGTGTGTGTGTGTGTGTGTGTGTGTGTGTGTGTGTGTGTGTGTGTGTGTGTGTGTGTGTGTGTGTGTGTGTGTGTGTGTGTGTGTGTGTGTGTGTGTGTGTGTGTGTGTGTGTGTGTGTGTGTGTGTGTGTGTGTGTGTGTGTGTGTGTGTGTGTGTGTGTGTGTGTGTGTGTGTGTGTGTGTGTGTGTGTGTGTGTGTGTGTGTGTGTGTGTGTGTGTGTGTGTGTGTGTGTGTGTGTGTGTGTGTGTGTGTGTGTGTGTCCATTCTGCGGGAGGGATCGTTATCAAAGTTGATTCAGAGTTTATCCTTGGTGTTGAAAAAATATTGCCTTTTGGAGTCAAAACTCAAGGTCATAATGAACGAATTATGAATACGTTCTTGGTAATTCCAGTTCTATTGAAGATATCTCTGCGAAACGTGGTCTATGTGTTCACCTCTAGGTCCAAAGAGCACTGTTGAGTTGTGGGTCCAAATGTCAAAATCATGAGTATTCGAATGTGGACACTTAATAACATGCTAAGTTAATTCATTGGCTGATAAGCCTGCATAGATTTCAGCAATCTCTGCTTGTTGCTTTTGTTTGAATTATTTGTTGCAACATACTCTAAAATTGTCTTTTAGCTGTAAATGGCATTCTTGATCAGCAATATTCATTCCTTCTTATGCACCAAATGCAGGAATTTTTCCCAATATGAAATTTCATGTATAACAGTTAAAGATATAGATATATTTATACAAGATTTGTATAATCAGTTATTTACAATTCCATTTATCTATTAATTTGTTGGTAGCAAACTCACGATTATGTAGTTGATAATAATACGTTAACAATGTTTGATTCCATGGTATAAGAATGGAGTGGGCATGGTTAACAGACCTGAACTAATCTGTTACTATCAAAGGAGTCTAGAAAACTCTAATGTTTGATTCTATGGTATAAGAATGGAGTGGGCATAGTTAACAGACCTGAACTAATCTGTTGCATGTGAGTACATAAATATTCCTGTCTACATCAACAATCGTAACCATTTCATGGTCATGGCAGTTATAACTGGTCTCCTCAGAGATCTTGATGATTGTCCATTTGCAGGCCAAAAGAGGACTATTACTGAAATTTTACCACTGGAATTGCTGGCTCGATAACTGGTCTGCAAATAGACATTTTCTAAGAGAAAATTTAAATTTTATTGACCAAATTTGCCAATTAATGCAGTAAAGAGCACGACAAGAGTCAGTAAATATGAGTTAGGAAAATGTCTGTTGTGACTGAAAGATGGTGGTGGTTTAAGACATTTTATAACCACCTGTTTTAAAGAACCACTGTCTTGCAAAACGACAAAATGTAGGTGCTCTCTCAAGAAAACAACGCTATGTAGCACTTCATGGCAACTTACACTAAACAAGTTCAACATGCTCTACAGTACAGCTCAGTTATTTGATTGTACGCCATTGCTGCCTTATTAGTCCCCTACCGGTAAAACCGGGGGGACTCCGTCTGTGTCCATCCGTCCGTCCGTCTGTTGCAGTTGGTTTTCCGCCCTTTTTTTCGCAGTCTTTCAAGGTATTCAACTGAGAATTGGTTCATTGCTTTGTTATGAGAAGTTACAGACCAAGTTCAAGTTTCAGGCGTCAATCGCTTTAGTATAAGGAGTTACAGAGCAAGTTCGAGTTTCAGACATTTTCGTCAATTTTTCATGGAGTTATGCCCCCTTTCGTCTTATGCAATGCGTAAAATATTAGTTTTCCACACTTTTTTGCAGTTTATCAAGATATTATAGTGAGAACTGCTACATTGCTTTGTTATGAGAAGTTACAGACCAAGTTGGAGTTTCAGGCATATGGATAAATTTTTGATGGAGTTATGCCCCCTTTCGACCTATGAAATACGAAAAATATTAGTTTTCCACCCTTTTTCTCGCAGTCTTTCAAGATATTCAACTGAGAATTGGTACATTACTTTATTATGAGAAACTACAGACCAAGTTCGGGTTTCAGGCATTTGCGTCATTTTTTTATGGAGTTATGTCCCCTTTCAACGTATGAAATACAAACATATCAACTTTCAAGACTTTTTCCTTCTCCTTCACCATATATAACTGAGACTTGGTTTATTGCTATGTTATGAGAAGTTACAGATCAAGTTCGAGCTTCAGATGCTTTTGACAATTTTTAATGAAATTTTTGACTCAATCTCTAAAGATTTATATCACCAGGTAGGGGACACGTATTGCAAAGCAATACTTACAGAATGCTTGTTAAATAGTGCATTCTGTTTTGGAAAGATGTTAAGTTTCCATTTCAGACCCCTCCATGCCATGGACTTGCCAGATCTGATAGTGAATACAATTTTAATAATTCACTTACATTAGAAACAGTGGTGTTTGGGTAATGTTTTTCATTCCAATCACTATTATATTATATAGCTGCTGTATAATTTCTAAGGCTAATCGGTATGTAATCAAATCTATAAATGAAATAATAGTGAGTACGTTCTATCTGTAAATCAAGTCAGATTGTATGTGAACTGATGTTAATACGAATGGTGTTGATTTTGAGTATATCGTTGAGTAATATTTGGTATGATAACATTTGATAATACTGTCATGTTCAGTTAGCACCTGCATTCCTCCATCGGCAGCTTTATCGCTTCCATCATTGAACAAATTTAACCCTTAAATCCTCAAATTTATTCAAGAAAATTTTGGTTTTCGCATAGAAATTGTCCATTTGCAGACCAAGACTATTTTTTTTTAATTTACCACTGGAATGACTGGCTTGTTTATCGAGCCAGTCATCCCAGTGGTAAGTTTTGAAAAATAGTCTTCTCTTCATCTGTTAATGGACAGTTTTCAAGACCTCTGCAGAAGCCATTTTTGGCTGTTATGAGTGTTAAAGGGTTAAACTATTAGATTTTTTTAAACCTCTGTACACAATGTTTTCTCAGGGCCATGTTTCTTCATTGGATATATCACATCCCAAGTCTATTCAAAACAGCATGCATCTTCAGTGTTTTATCATTACATTATGTTTACATCGACATGTGTGTTTAAGTGATAAACGAGTCGGCTAATCCAAGATAATTAATTACTATTGAATGCCACTAATGTGTCATGGTTGCTCGGATGCATACAGTATGCACAGCACTTAACCCTTTAATGGTCATACCGGCCAAAACTGGCCTCTGCTGTGGTCTTGTGTTTGAAAATTTACCACTGGAATGATTGGCTCTGTTATCGAGCTGGTCATTCCAGTGGTAAATTTACAAAAATTGTATTCTCTTGACCTGTAAATGGACATTCAATAATAAAATATACAAATTTTCTTGACCAAATTTGACCATTAAAGAGTTAATAATGAGAGGATAGAATCATTAATTAAGTTTTGTCACAGTTAAAGAACTATTTTATTTTTGCGAGTCGCCTGCAAACATGTTTCTCAAAACAGAAAGGCGCCTCAATAAAACATAATGTCCGGAAGGAGAGGCTTTTTCTGCTCTACCAATTTTGTAGAGCACCTCTCATTCTGAACATGCTCGTGTTTTGTCATTGTTAATTGTCTTTAATTAACAAGATTCACAAAATGAACATCAGGTATTTATTAGTAGAAATGTGGATATAAGCTTAAAAGTTCATGAGTACAGTGGCTTATGGTTGGGACTGAATGTGATTGAATATGGGCTTGTTAAGTATGACGTCACTGCACGTGTGATTCGCAACCCAGAAGTGTGTATTTTGCTTTATTACATCATAAGTGGGTGTTTATGACATCATCATTCATTGTTAAACAAAAACATTGTTTTGTGTGTTTAACAATAGAGCTGAACCCGGAAATACGTCATCACTTAACAGGCCCATACCTTAGGAAATGTGCCATATGTTATTAGTTTAATATTTGACAAGATTATGTTAAGTATACTTTAATTTACCTATAATATTATATTGTTTTTATTCATATTTAATTCAATATCACATAATATTCCTAAGTGCTAATCAGTGGTTATATCACAGAACTGTTATTTAATATATATATGTATAGTGAATAGTTGTGTGTGTGACCACTGATGCTTGAACAGGTTCCTGTTAATTTATTATTAAGTAGTTTCTTTTATTATAAATAAGCATTTTATTTTGCACTCCACAAATTCTCTTTACCATATCCTTCCCACTGTCTTTCACTGTGTTTACACTAAGGTGTCATAAGCAAACTACATTTGATGTCCAAATAAAGAAAAGCTGTTGATTTTATTGAAAGGACACAAAGAAATGCAGTCAGCTGATTCTATTGTTAAAGACAATGAGCTAGACTGATAGGTTACAACGTAAAAGTGACACTGACAATCAGGATAGTCAGAGGAGATGTAATCGTATACAATAGTAAACATGACTTTTGTGATAAACAGTTAACATACCATAATGGAGCTTTCCAGTTTTAGCTATGCTCCGCCCATCTCTAGCTACACTCCAACCACTCCTCGCTCATGTTGAGAGCGATCGATCCCTGAATACCATGACCATCAATTTCCAGAAAACTATACAGGTAAAGTGTTAAATATTTTGAAACTAATTTGACTGGGTGCTGTTGTTGCCTGTTTATTAAATAGTAAAGGCATGCAATCCGTACAACAACGCTTAGTCTGTCACCAATTATTCGTTAGTGGTGAACCTATCTACATCATTAAACATCCGAGAATATTCTTATTTTGGTCATAGTTTCAAGACTTTTCGAGACGGTAACCAAAGTTGGTGTATTGATCCATCTTAGGCTACAGATATGAGATGTTTCAAGAGCCGTAACTTTTATGGTTTGGGCAACATTAACCTTTTCATGGCTAAGCCGTCCAAACCCAGCCTCTGCAGTGGTCTTAAGGAATGGCGATTTGCAGGCCAGGAAAAAACTATTTTTTGAAAATTTATCACTGGAATGACTGGCTCGATAACCAATGGTAAATTTTTAAAAATAGTGTTGGCCTGTAAATCGACATTCAATGAGTAAATATTTTGATATTCTTGACCAACTTTAGCCATTAGAGGGTTAAAGGGAAATTACTTTCTGGGTGTGATGGGTGTGCTCTCTGTGATACAGTGCATTACTATGTCTGGTTATTATTAGCTCACCTGGCCTGAAAGGCCAAGTGAGCTCATGTCGTGGCGACCGTCCATCGTCCGTCCGTCAACTTTTCCTTTAAAACAACTTCTCAAGAACCACTGGGCCGATTTCAATTATATTTGGCAGGAAGCATCCCTAGGGCATAGAGATTCAAGTTTGTTTAAATGAAGCCGATCGGCCAAAATCCAAGATGGGCGCCGGCCAAAATAGCCGATTTTTAGAAACACTTAAAAATCTTCTCCGAATCCGCTGGAGGAATTGATTCAAAGTTCATAGCACATCATCTATTGCAACGGTAGACCCAACTTTGTTCAAGGCAACCTGATTGGCCTATTTACCTGGTAGCCATCTTGGATGACCTAGTTGTCACGAAAATAACTTCTTCTCCCGAACCGCAGAAGGGATAGGTCTGAAATTTGGTAAATATGCTTAGGGACCAAGGTCCATTCAAGTTTGTTCAAGGGAAGTTCGTACGTTAAAAAACATGGCCGCCATCAACCAATCAAAATTTAGCGTTTGTTGGTCATATTGGCTTTTTTGTATTTGATGTATTTTGATGGCGAAAATTGCTTTATATATGCTTATCAGTGTGGCGAGTTCAAACATGCCACTTTCGAGACGATCGGCTAAACGGTTTGGCTGCCATCTTGGTTTGTTTTCCCGCCATAGGCTCTCATAGTAAAGCAATGGGCCCATAGTAAAGCAATGGGGAATTCTTCTTCTCAAGAACCACTGGGTCAATTTCAATTATATTTTGGAGGAAGCATTCATAGGGCATAGAGATCTAAGTTTGTTCAAACGAAGCGGATCGGTCAAAATCCAAGATGGCCATTGGCCAAAATGGCTGATTTTTAGAAACACTAAAAAATCTCCGAAACCGCTGGAGGAATTGATTCAAACCTCATAACACATCATCTGTGGCAGCGGTAGACCCAAGTTTGTTCAAGGCAACATGATTGGCCGATTTGCTTTGTGCCCATCTTGAATGACCTAGTTTTCGTGAAAACGAATTCTCCCGAACCGCTGAAGGGATAGAGCTGAAAGTTTGTAAATATGCTTAGGGACCAAGCGCCTTTCAAGTTTGTTCAAGGGAAGTTTGTTCGTTAAAAAACATGACCACCATCAACCAATCAAAATTCAGCGTTTCTAGGTCATATTGGCTTTTTTGTATTTGATGTATTTTGATGGTGAAAATTGCTTTATATATGCTTATCAGTGTGGCGAGTTCAAATATGCCACTTTCGAGATTGTCGGATAAACACTTTGGCTGCCATCTTGGTATGTTTGCCCGCCAAAGGCTCCCATAGTAAAGCAATGGGGAATTCTTTAAACGACTTCTTCTCAAGAACCACTGGGCCGATTTCAATTATATTTGGGAGGAAGCATTCATAGAGCATAGAGATCTAAGTTTGTTCAAATGAACCCGATCGGCCAATTTTTCCCGCGGCCATCTTGGATTTAGGCCGATTTTAGGAAACGTCTTTAAAATCTCCGAAACAGCTAGGGGGATTGATGCAAATCTCATGAAATATGATTTATGGCAAGGGAATGTGATTGGTCAAATGGTTCGGCAGCCATCTTGGTTGACCTATTTGTAGTGAAAATGACTTATTCTCCAGAAGCGCTGAAGGGATTGGGCCGAAATTTGGCAGATATGATTAGGGCCTAAGGGCCATTAAAGTTTGTTCAAGAGAAGTTGATCCATCCAAAAACATGGCCGCCGTGGGCCAATCAAAATATAGCATGTTTGGTGGCCATATTGGATTTTTTTATTTGATGGATTTTGAGGCCGAAATTGTTTTTATGTGTTTTGGGGTATTCTGATCTCAAATTTGCAGTTTTTGAAACTGTCGGATAAATGTTTTGCTGGCCATCTTGTTGATAAAGAGCATTCTAGTTGAAATGCCTATTGAGCGATACAGGGCCTCTTGTTATTAATATTATTATTATTATTATTATTAACAGTAAACCTTTTCTAATAAAGTGGTCAGCCTTTTGCAATTAATTGTTCATTGATTATCTTACACCTGTACGCCGTCACTTTGCATTTATGTAGTAGTTTAACTCAAAACAAGGTTTCATGTCAACTTATTGAAACAGTAACCTTCCTCACCAATAATCCATTATGGTGTCATGCGATAGCATATTCGGAATGTGGTAATGAAAGACTTAATCTACATATTTTAACACATGCCACATTTAAAAAGCCATTATTCCCGAGATATAAGTAAATTTCGAAATTGTCCGTGTTTTTGTTGCAATATAATGGTCCTGGTGTATTAATACTACATACAAATTTTTATGGACCAATTTCCGGCCCCGTCACACATTTGTTATTATTTGTTGTTTTTCTGGAAACTGGTATGAGAGGGTGAATTTTTCAATTTAGGGAAGCATTATGTTCACGAACCAATCCAAATGGAAAGAACACTAGTGGTGAATCCCAAGCGACCAAACATCGTCGTGTCGT